>CM061919.1:148021709-148153700 GCA_031002005.1 Vandiemenella viatica
ACACGAATGTCGAAAAGTTACAAGTCGTCTCTGCAAGGTGACCTTCACCAGCGTGCTATTCCACCCATGCGTAATATTTCCTGCTCAGCAATGTCGTATTTCCGCTCATGTTTGCAACACGTACGACTCACCTCAGACTCGCAAAATATAGTTTTAATATAATAAAATTCGTCCCTTACTTCCTCCCACAGCCTGAGGAGCCATGACCTCCTGGGACATGCTTTGGGTCTCTAAATTTCTGAGAACTCTACTAGCAGTTTGCTCGACATTATGCGTTTATAAAATTATAACTCAAACATGAAATGCAAGAAAATCATCGCACTAGTAATTAAATCATTGCCTAATTGACTATAGTCTATTCAACTGGTTTTGTATTTAGAACAATCAGTATAGAGCAATTTTTGTGTAAACAATTGGATTATGGAAACTGCAATATTGAATTATCTCCATGAACAATGTTGGCTATAAAGTGTCTCACAATTAATTCCGCTACTTTGAATATGTTTTAGGCAAATCTAAGCAATTGATAAGATTGAAGAGAATGAATTAAAATATTTACATGATTATCGTCAAACATAATATTATTTATTAAACTACTAAATCCCCATCATGTAAGAAGAATGAAATTGTTTCAACTAAGTGACATATTTCATTTAATTATGGAATCCATAAAACAATTAATAATTACTGTTGTAGAATTCAAAATTCATTATAGAATTGAAGCATCTTAATTAGTCATTATACCTATTCCCCAATACTTCCTTTTGAATTATATACATCACATACAAGATAATATTAGTAATGAAAAATGAATGATTCTATCAGTCTCTATAAACATATCTTCCAAAGGTGTTTTCTTTTCATTTTCTGTTTTTCTGTTTTTTCCATTAAGGATTATTGCACTTTCCAATGGTTAGTAAAGATATAAACTTGAATAGCATGGTACTCAGTCCTTGAGTTTTATTCCAGGCTGTAGCTACACACTCGAGCGTACGGTCGGAAGATCTCGGTTATCAGAAGCTGCGTAAGTGGTCTCTTGTTACTGCCCTGCAGCCTGCATGACCGCTGCGTGCCTGAAACCTCGTGAACAGCAGTAAAATATTCTTAAAATCCACAAAGTAACCGAGCCATGGCGAGTTTGATGGCACCATGTGACTAGTTCTTTGTGGGCGGAACAAATAAATTAAATTTTAGTTCCAATGACAAAGATTACAAATACAGAAAATTTGAATCAGTTTCCATTTGCTACTTTTAAGTATTGTTCAAGGCACAAATAAACATAAAATGACTATGGATACAGTTATAATTTTACTGTTAACTTGATCTCTGTGATCTCAAATTATAATGGTTAGTTTTCTGAGATGTTTGAGCTGTTGAGTCAGGCTTCTTACTGCACAATCCATATGAATGTGTGGTAGTTTTCGTCTCCGAATTTATTGGCTTTTTCACTGGCTTTACCTGTTGTGTTTTTTTATCTACTGGTTTGATCTGTTGTGTTTTTGTATCTACTGGTTTGATCTGTTGTGTCTTGTTATCTATTGGTTTGGTGGTGTGCACAATATTTTTAGGTATCCCCTGATACAAACGAAGTCTGTTTTTATGAACGACTGTGGTTCTATCCGGTAACTGAATTCGTGCAGTTACAGGTGATAAAAGGTCTTTTACTTGGTACGGTCCGAGCCATCTTGTAGTGAATTTTTTCGACTCGTTCTTCCTCATGAATGGTTTACTGAGCATAACATAATCTCCCACATTAATACTTTGCGGTTTCGCGGTCTTATTGTACTGTTTGGCCTGTGATAAAAAAAGCATGATAGTTATTACGTCGTACCTCAGCCCATAATTTTTTAAGCTTAAAAGCAAGACTTTTTCGTTTGGATTATCAATTTTTTTCGAAACTTGGAACATTTGGAAGGGTGATCTCATTTCTCTGCTGTAGAGTACTTCAAAAGGTGTTTTTCGAGTACTGGTGTGAATTTTTGAGTTTTAACATGATACTAAATAGGGTAAAAATTGATTGCCAATTATCGTAGGATTTGTTGACATAGTAACTAAGCATTCTACCTACAGTTTTATGTATTATCTCTGTCCTGCCGTTCCCAGCCGGATGGTAACTGCTGGTCCGTAATTTTTCGATACCTAACAACTTGCAAACTTGTGTAAACAATGAAGACATAAATGATGATCCTTGGTCCGTAATAATCGATTCCGGGACCCCGTAAAGTAATATCCAATTAAATAGAAAGGCTTTAGCAATTGATTCAGCTGTTTGATCAGATAAAGGTACCATAACTAAATATCTGGAAAATGCATCAGTAATTGTGAGTATATAATTACTGCCTTCTCGACTGCGCCTAAATGGGCCCATAACTTAAAGACTGATTCTTTGAAAAGGTTCTGTTGTTTCAGGTAATGATTTCAAAGGTTCCCGCGCTTTACCTAAACCATATCTTTCATTACATTTGGGCAATTTTTTTTTTTTTTTTTTTTTTTTTTTTTTTTTTACATATTTTCGTATGTCTTCTCTGCTGTGTGGCCACCAATATTCGGTCGCTATTCGTTGGTTAGTTGTTTTGAAACCACAATTACCTGATAAGATCGCGTCGTGATACAAATACATAATAGGTTCTCTCAGTGATTTTGGTACCGCCACTTTATCACCACACTTGGTAACACGATATAGAATGTTATCGCGAAACGCAAACCATTTCTGCTTCCTCCATTTGATGCATTCTTCGTCCTTAGCCTGCTCAATAGGTAACTCAGTTAATGAGGGTGGTTCTTCACTGGTAACTACTCTGATTTTTCTACCTAAGCCATCGGCATATTTGTGCAAAACTACTGGTTTATGAACTACGTCATATTCGTACTCTGAAAGTTTTAGGGTCCATCGCATTAACCTGCTTGATGGATCTTTGAGACTAAGCATCCATTTCAACGCAGACTGATCGGTCACGATAGTGAATTTCCTCCTGTAAAGATAACAACGGAACTGTTTTATGCTCCAAATTACTGATAACAATTCCTTTTCCGCGGTTGTGTAATTGATTTCTGGTTTGGTTAATTGACGAGATGCGTATCCTACAGGTTTTTCTTCTCCATTGATTACCTGCGATAAAACAGATCCAATGCAATAATTTGATGCATCAGTCGCAAGGACAAAAGGTCTACTAAAATCAGGAAATATTAAAATTGGATAACTGGTAAGGGCTGTTTTCAGAATATTCATGGCTTCATCACACTCATTTGTCCATTCGAACTTAACTCCTTTCCTCAATAATTTCGTCAATGGTTTGGTCTTAAGGGCATAATCCTGAATAAACTTCTATAGTAATTTGAAAGCCCTAAGAATGATTGCAATTGTTTCACACAGGTGGGTGTTGGGAAATTTTTTACTGCCTCCACAAGCCTTGGATGTGGTTTAACCCCATCTTTGGTGATGTGAAAACCTAAATACTTTAGTTCTGATATTGAAAAATTGCATTTTCCAAGTGATAAAGTTAAATGATCTAGTTTCAAACGTTCAAACACCGCTCTGAGCCTTTGGAGATGCTCCTCCATGTTTTTGGAAAATATGATGATATCATCTAAATATACAAGAACTGAAAAAAGGCTTTAATCCCCTTAAGACGCCATCAAGAAGCCTCTGAAACGTTGCTGGACCATTTTTTAACCCAAATGGTAAACGCAACCATTCGTAATGGCCATTGGGGTTAGTGAACGCAGTTTTTTCGATGTCATTTTCATGTACTTTTACTTGGTGATAACCACTGCGTAAATCTAGCTTTGAAAAGTATTTGCAATTTCCTAAGTAGTCTACCGTTTCTGCAATTGAAGGTAACGGATACACGTCACTGTCCGTTACTGCATTTAAACCTCTATAATCAACACAAAACCGGAATTTTGTGTCTCCAATTCGACTTTTGCTAGGTACAAGGACAATCGGCGATGACCACGGGCTATTACTAGGCCTAATAATTCCATCTTTTAGTTGTTGGTCATCTACAAGTTGCCTCTGATGAAATGGAAGCCAATATGCTTTCTTATAAATGGGACCGGCATCGCCCGTTAAGATCCTGTGTTTCACTAAGTCTGTGGCAGGTAATTAATTTACTGTTTGGTATAAATAATTCCCTAAATTCATTTAACAAAAATTCCATTCTCTCCCTTTCCTTAGTTGGCAAATGTTTAATTTTTTTCTTTAAAATCAATATCTTCCTCCCTTTGAACAGTACACAATGTTTTGTCCGTTAATAGTTCGCTGTCACTATCAGCATAATTACAGAAAATACTACTTGCTATTTCCTGCTTTCTTAAAATTCCTATTTTTGCAACTTTATGTCTACGGGGTACGACAACATCACTTTCTCCAAAATTTTCAATTGACACAGGTATATGTTTTATTCCATTAATAACCCGCACTTTACAAATACTTCTATTCACATAACACTGGTTAAAATCTAACCAACTGGATTCTTCTGGAAGGTCTACTAAAACTACTAAATTTTCGTCACACTCTACATTATTTTTAATGGGTAAGTTCACAATTTTCCCTGAAGCTTTTGGAATGGTTTCCGCGTTACTTAAACTGACGACAGATTTATAAGTCCGTGTAGCTGGTAAATGTCGGTTCATGACGCCTTCATTTACGCAAAGACTTTTATTTGAATCTGGGAACGACAAATGTGGGCCTACGCTTTCGCGTTTCCTCAAAACAATTGTACGTTTCACCACGTCAAGTATTGCGTTATATTTATTTAGAAAGTCCATCCCTAAAATTCCACTATATTTTGGATTCAGTTCAGAAACAATGTAAACAGTTGCATTGTAAACACAATCATCTATAGTTATATTCCCATCTTTCATCCCAAAAGTATGAATCATAGTATTTCTATCTAATCCCGTAATTCTGCAATCAGATTCTCTTTAATCATTGAAACCACAAATATCTTTAGATAATAATGTAAGTTCAGAGCCCGTATCAGCCAACAGCTGACATTGTTTTCCCTCAATATTTACTGTTACAATGAAATCTGCCACTTGGGGGTTACTCTGACAAATAGTTACAGGTACCGTTTTAATTTGGGGCGTGTCAACATGGCCTTGCATAACCCTTATTCGCTTAACTTATTTTGTGAATCATTACTTCCACGCTGCCCACCATTTGATTTATTGAAACCTCTGTATTTTTTTTAACCATAATTCCTATAATTATTTCCTTGAAAACCTTGCTTATTTCACATAAATGATCTATCACCCTTATTTTTATAATTATCTTTACTATCTTTATTGTTATCATTATCTTTATCATCATCTGCAGATAATCTTTCTCTACTATTTTTCCTAAATTCCCTTGTACAATAGGTTTTTCCATCATTCCCTTGGAATCTACTATAACTGTCAGAATAAAATCTTGCACTATTTCCTCCATGACAAGTATGCCTTTTATTAGCACCATGAAAATCACGAAAATCATTATCTTGACGACATGAGACGTCAACATTAGAATCATAACATGCATTGTTAGTATTATGTTTACAGCAGGCATTATTAGCAAATTTCCACCAACAGTTTTCAGAAGCATGACCTAATTTTTTGTAAATTCCACACTTTAATTTTCTTTTCGTATGAAACACTCGTTGTCTTCGGTCACTTCTAGTCATATTCATTACCTGTTCAAAAGTCTGCGCATGTTCTAATCCCTCGGAAAATGTTCTTGGTTTCTGAAGACTTACGTGTTTTGCTATATCACCGTCTAATCCCCCTAAAAATGCGTCTAATGCTCGCATATCAGCCTGATAGCATTTCACAATATTCTCTTCTGCATTTTCCCCAAGCACATATGTATTATTATTAATCATCCTAACCCTATCTGCGAATTGATCAAGTTCCTCCCCTGGCTTTCTCTTAATATTTCTTAATTGTTCACGGTAAAACCTGGCTGTGTATTTCTTGGAAAAACGTTTTTCAAGTTCACCGCGTAATAATTCATATGTTTCAGCTATTTTGCAATCCGCATCATAGATCACGAATTTCAAAGCCTCGTCAGTTAACTTTGTTCTTAAAAGAGTTAATTTCTCACTACTACTTCATTCTCCTAATTTAAAGAGATCATCTAGCTTGATTAGGAACTCATTTATTGATTCATTAGGTTTTCCCCCAAAAGAAACTGAACTCGTCATCATTGCACTGTAAGCTCTGTTATTAGAAGCTTGAGAATTGTTAGCTGCTTGCGCAGGCTGTGCAACTTTGGCCTCTAGCGACGCAATTTTACGCGTTAATGCATCAATTACATCTTTCAAATTTCCTTCATGCCCTTTTGGATTATTCGGCATGATGCCAGCAACTCACCTTTTGTAAAACTGCGAAAAGCTGCCAAACTGCGATGAGTTGTCGTGTTGGGTTGTCGTGCTGCTGCTACCACGCCCTAGACTGCTGAATGCACGTAGGTGTTATCAGCTACACTGGAAAGTGGCTACGTCGCTGTAGATACGCCCTCGCTGCTCGCTCGCCTCACCGCCTGGCCCGCCGAACACTAGAAGTTCTCGTAGATCGACGATCGATTTCCCCGCCAATATCTCGTTACCTAGCTGCCGTATGGTTCCACACAATCTCACTTCTGTCGCCAAAAATTTGTAATGACTGATTTGTTGGATGGCTGTGTGTATAGTCTGTACTCAGTCATAATAGCTAAGACTTGTGACGTATTCTTCTTCTGCCACGCTGTTAGTCTTCTCTGCTTGTCTGACACCTAAAAATATTAACAGTGGGCTGCATGGGAATGGAGAACATACGGCTTGCATTCGTTGAATGAAATACTGAAGTCGTTAACCCGATTTTTATTGCAACACTGGATATCTGGTTACAAGGAAATACATCTGCGACTTCACGCGAACGTAATGCCAGCAAACTAGGTATGTTGAAGGAAATATCCTACGACATGTGGAAAACGAGAATCTTGGCGGGAATCGCGTCCGATCGGTATCGCCCGAGGCGGAGCTTGTCGCTCCTAGAGATCAGTCACGAATGTCGAAAAGTTAGAAGTCGTCTCTGCAAGGTGACCTTCACCACGCGTGCTATTCCGCCCGCGCGTAATATTTCCTGCTCAGCAATGTCAGTATTTCCGCTCAGCGTTTGCAACACGTACGACTCGCTCAGACTCGACAAATAAAATAGAAGGTTTTAATATAATAAAATGCGTCCCTTACATTCGACTCTAATTTCTACCCGGCGAGTGTCTTCTTCAAGTTTGGAAACAAAAAGAAGTCGCATGGGGCCAAATCTGTAGAATATGGGGCAGCAGTTCATATAATTTGGCCGTGGCGACGGCGGAGGTGTGAGCCAGTGCGTTGTCATGGTGGAAGAGCACTTTTTCCTTTGCCAAATAGGGCCATTTTTCTGCAATTTGGCGTTGAATCGGCCCAATAATTCGGCATAGTAAAGCCCTGTGATCGTTTTGCCCTTCTCCAGGTAGTCGGTGTAGATCACACCTTGTGAATCACAGAAAACAGTGGCCATCACCTTTCTGGCTGATGGGACAGTCTTCGCCTTTATCGGAGCACATTCGCCAGGTAAAATTCATTGTTTTGACTGTTCCTTGGTCTCTGGTATGTACCAGTGGATCCATGTTTCATCAATGGTCATGTAATGACGCAGAAAATCCTTCCGATTGCGCTTAAATTGCTGTGAATTTGTCCCACAGTTGCGCTTGTTGCCCGGAGTGAGCAAACACGGCACCCAACGCGCCGACAGCTTTCTCATGAATAAAATTTCATGCAAGATATGACACACACAGTATTTTGAGATGCCTACTGTCCCAGGAATCTCGCGCACCTTCAATCGGCGGTCTGCCAATACGAGATCGTTGATTTTTGTCACGTTATCCTCTATGGTAACCATTTTCGGGGCACCTGGGCATGGCTCATCAAAAACCGACGTGCGACCACGTTGAGACTCGTTAAACCAATTTTTGACAGTCACCATCGAAGTAGAAGAATCACCGTGCACAGAATCCAAGTGCTCTATGATTTCGCTGCGCGATTTTCCTTCCAAAAACAAGAATCGAATCACCGACCAATATTGGTCTTTTTCCATTTTTCTAAAATCCGCAGACACACCCACTTTCACAAGCGACCAAATCAAAAATATGAGTCAGATTTGGCTGAAATTTTAACAATAGCCATTTAAGATAATGTACTACACAATAATAAATTTCTGTGGTGACAGTGGCGCCATCAGGAAGAGAGGCTAAGTACTTATCGGACCTACCTCGTATACTTGTAATAAAGGCCTACAGATTTCAACCAAAGGGAATGAACTACCGAGTTTTCTTTAAGATGCCTGCTCTTACCAGAATTTAAGTGGGCTGTGCATGCTCTTTAGGAAACAACAGAAATTACTTTTACAGTTCAGGATATAATTTAACCACACTTTCCCTCAGTTTAATGATTAACTGAAGGTGTGCAGATGAGTACACCTTTATTTATGGGTGAAGGGGGTTTTTAATATTGAAGTCTGAAGGGTAAGCAGCATCATGCACTACTTGACTCACCATAATATCCCCAGCTTGTTATTGGAGCTACAGACATTCCGCATCGGAACATTTTATGTTCATCATTTGCAAGGATTGTTGCAGAAACGAAACCTCCATAACTCCAGCCCCACACTGCAACACGTTCTCGGTCAATGAACTTGAGATTTTCTCTCAGGTACCTAGGAAAATAGTGTAAAGTCTTTCAATTTAAATAATGCATTAGTGTAGTAATTGGATAGTAGTGACAATGAAAGTGCCATTCCACAGTCAAAATAAGGAAGGATAGAGAAAATAAGCCCTCACTTACCACAGATGAATCCAGGAAAGCCAAACAAAGTACCTTCATCTGTGGTAAGTGACAGGTTATTTTCCCTATCCTTCCTCATTTTATTTATTATAGTAAGGACATTATGAATAACAATTTACTTGTATTTAATGTTCTTAAAAGATTATTAACATTCAATAAATACATATTTTTCTGTTGATATCTTTCTCATCATCATCTACAATATGCATGGTAATTGTTCTTTTATTTGAATAAATATTGCCTGCCATATTGATTCATTTGGCACTAATGATGGAAGAAGTGGCCACTAATGAGAACTGTAGCTAAGACTTCATGGAAACACTTTGAAAAGCATGAACAAATGAAATGTGTGTCTGTAAGCAAACCAGTATTTCAGAAGAAAAGCAGAAAATTCTTAGATATGTTTTAGGATCTTGTCTAAGCACATGAAAACTAGTTTGTTACCCTCATTGATTCATAATATTTGTTGAATAAACATTTTATTTTAAGTTCACACCAGTTTTATGTTTATATTTGCGTATGTTTCCGTATTTGCAATAATTAATACTTTATGAAGGAAGCAAAAATGAAATAACTCAGATAATGGCATAAAGGAACTGAATCATTACTCACTCCACAACTGACATCTGATCTTCAATCTCAACTGATCCAAGATGTCTGTAGAGTTGTTGTCTGGTGTGATCTCCCTGGAAGCCAGATCCACGTCCATCAATTTCCACCACGATGAAATTACGGCGACTAGCCAGATATGTGAGCCAACTTACACCCCACTGTGATGAGACCAGTTGGGAGCCTGGTGCTCCATTCCTGTTGTTGAATGGAAAAGAGATACTGCTTTCTGGATACTTCAAACCAAAACTTCTTAATATTATTTTTTGCGTTTAAAATTCTAGAGATACATTTTTTTAAAAATTTTAGTGAACTGTGAAGTAGTACATGCTCCAGTAACAATTTCTCTATAGACTCATTTTCCTTTTTCTTATTAACTTTTAGCATATTTTGTTTGAGTGTAATTTCCTCCCCCATCTACTTTTGCCCTTGCATTTTAATTTTAAATTATTTATGTTTGGAAAACTGTTAATCACTTTCCTTCATTATTTATTGCACTCCCTGACACTCTTATTTACAAAAGAAAAATTGTCCATTTATTTATGCCTGAAATCACGTGCAAGCTTGTGGTCCTGGTAAATTTTCACTACTATTCACTAATCTTAATTTTTCAACCAATATCCTTACAGCCTCATCACCAATCTATGCCTTCAAGAACTCTCTTCACTCTCCTTATGTCTTCAAATGACACCAAATCCAGCTCCTTTATCAACTATGTTGATCCTGTGGCAGGGCCGGATTAAAACAGCATGCAGCTCACAGACAAGTTGAGCTGCCCTCCTTCACACCCTGTCCCACTCCTGTATTTGATACCAAAAATATAGGTGCCATACTAAAACACCATATTCAAGCAACGATCTGACCAAAGTTTTGTAACCCAGTTCCCTCATTTATCTACTGTAAATGAAGGATTTTATAAACCCTTTCTACCACCTGACCACTGTGTCTTATCGAGTTAAGTTTATTATCAAATGTTATGTCAAGATACTTACATACACTTCATGTCTTCAACAAGTAAGTCATTCTCCACCCTATAATCATAAATAGTATTTAATTTTTATCTGTGTATCTAATAAATGGACTATTCTTGGCATTTAACCTCATTCCATGTTCACCTAACTAGCTAGATATCATGCCAAGATTACCCTGCAGCTATTTACAGTCGTCTCCTGTTTTGATCCTATTACATAACATTACATTATCTGACTGTATATCATCAACACAATCATTCAATAACATTATGAATATCAATGCTCCAATTCCAGTACCTTACGGCCATGAAATTTTCACTTTAACCTCTTTTGATACTGTGTTTCATACCTCTTTGCTTTCTATCTTTTAAGAAGTTCTCTATGCAGCAAGTCACATTTTCATCCACTCCAATGGTTTTTACCATATTCAACACCATTTTCAAATGCCTTGAAAGATCTAGTGTTTCATTATTAATATAACCTCCCTTGTCCGAAATAAAATGACCTTATCCCACTAATTGAGAATCACTTGAAAATCTTTGTCGAATGAGATGTGATTTGACAATCAGTTTTTTTCATCCCAGACATTTCTTGTGTGGTTTATCTACCTCTGATGTCAAATTAACTGGTCTGTAATTTTCAACCCCATTTGTCTACTCACCTTTAAGAAATGGTATCTTTATGAAATCATGTGGTAAGCAACATTTCTAAAGACTTAATCTAAATAACCTCTCCAGGTAAGGTGTCCATCTTTGTACCTAGCCACACAAGCGGTTTAAGAATAATCTTGTGCTATGATTGCCTCTTCTAGTTTGCATAAAAAGAGGCTAGCATTTAGAGGTTCTATGGTAGCACCTGTTCAAAACTCCTTCCATTGGTACAGAACACTCTGCAAAACAGGGAGCATCATTTGACCTTAATCACCAGTACCAGTTATACCATCAGGTAAATTTTTTTTCAATAGTCTGTTATATGAAATTAATTCTTTTATTTACCAACTCATCTGATTTTCTTGGCAATTATCAGTTCTTGCCCTCACAATCAGTTAGTTGTCTGTGAGGATCAGTGATTACAGGCAGATAGTTTACACACAGAACCTAGACCATCCATTTATAGTCCATGCTAGTTTCCACAACACCAATGATCTTTGTAACTTCTCCACCATAAATGTAATTGGAGTCCTGCCCTGGAATCATACTCTGTGAACTTGCTAACATACAAAAGACAACAGACATTCTGCTGTCTTCCGTAATAGAATCAAACCTTTCTCTGTTCTTATAGCTAATAAATCTCTATAATTCATATTTGTCATTTGAAATTAGTTTTCACTTTATATTTCAATACCTTTCCAACCATCCCACTTGGACTTGTCATTATTTTCGTTTTTGGCAGTACAGCATCTCTCCACCCACCATGCACCACCATTAGAAACCAAATAGACTGTCATGCTGGCAAAATTCACTGCAGATAGGCCTAATGAATCTTGTCATGTGTCTTAATTACTCAGTCACATTACTGAAGCACATGAATTATCATGTATTTGCATTTGTGCTGTGTAATGGATGGTAGTTCCTTTCACTGGAAATTATTTCATCAATGTGCATTTACTTGTATGAGCTGTTACAGGAAAAAAAGTTCAATATATTGCCCTGTTGCCTTGTCCATGAGACAAGTATCAATTGAGATCAAGGAATTTTTGATTCTGTTTTATAAATTTTCCTTTACTCCTATCTCCTTTTTGTACACATACTTGTGTTGTCTGTTACTACCTTGAAATACGCAAATAGAAAGTAATTCTTAATTAACAGATCATAGTTGAATTTTTGGTAAATATGGTGATACGTATTGTAGAAGATTACCGATTTGACTAGCAGGAACTGATTCCTTGCAATGGAATTCATTTCTATCAGGCCTCCTCTACTCACCACTACAGGATGATGAATCAGGCAGTGAGAGAAACTTTTGCATTAAATATTTATTCAGGTGTGAATTCATCTGTAAATGAAGGTGAAATAAAAACAGTTTTATACCTGCCAACTTGTTTTAATGTGTGCATAATACAATTTATACCACATAGCCCAAAAAACTGAAAGAATTACAGCTTCCAGATCTGTTCACTACAATCTCTTATGCCAAACAGCTTTATGATCCACTCAGTGGTTTCTTACACACAACAGACATTGCACCCTTCTCCCCATTTATGGCAGTGTGCAAGGAAGATGGCTTGTCTTCCTCCAATTTGTACCTTATTATACCCATTGACTAATTTTATCCCACTGGAATTGATGCTACTTTCCTGCCAATGTTTCACCAATGTCTCTTTGCAGTCAGGCAGGTCATTGAACACTGTCTGTGCACAAAGAGCCTGTGTAGTTACCTTGTTAGAGACAAGCTTTATGCCGAGGTTAGTGGTGCATAACAGCTTACACTGAACTTTGACCGTTAGTTTAGCCTAAGGGTAGATTGTCATTCGGTCGCCAACATACTGATAACCTCAGTATGTGAAGGTAGGTTTGAAACAATGTTCACTGTAGACATTCAAGTAAATACTGAAACAATATACTATTCAAATTTAGTACAACATTACAGTGACCAATCTACAGCATCAGAACTTCTTCTCCAAAAATAAACATTGCAGGTATGAACTATGATGCAAGCTGCAAACAACTCCAATGAATCTCTAACCGTATTCAGTTATATCATGAGTGAATCACTTTCTGCACTTTTATAGTCAGACTAAAATGGCTGAAGGGGTAGGCTTGAGAGCTCATAACATTTCCAGGTCCTACTACACCCATTGTGCCAAATGTGCAGCGATTAGCCACAACCTCACTCTAAAAGTGCCTTCTAACAGCTACTGCTCTCTTCCCAGATTTCATAAATATACTCTCCCTTCTGTACCGCACTGAAATATACTATGTGAAGACTAAACTTTTCCTCCAAAAATTATCATTTTCATACAAAATCTTACCACAATGTTTCCTAACTTTTACCTATGGATTTGAAATTTTTACATAATGTACTTTTAAGCTAAAAATCTTTTTGATAGCTTGAAAACTGAGAGCTTAGAAATTATTTAACTGTTCGTTTTTTATGTCTGTAACACGTGGGAGATTGAACTTCAAAATCAAATATCTTATCTGCACTATTTTCTAGCCACAAAGTGTCATACCTTGTTTTAATCCTCATAAGTTAATGTACATCTGAACATGAATGTAGCATTTTCTATCTGAAAATAGGTGCATTCCTTCATATGACCAATATTTACAAATTGTAATCGAATCTGACTGTTTACTTCTACTTGTTACTTGAAAATTGTTTTAACCTTACTTTGCAGTAGGATTGATGCTAGCTCGCAACCTTTTTAACTTATTTTGATAATTTATTAACAAAGCTTAGGTTATATGACACACTTTCGAGGGATCTGCACTAGGTACCTGTCACCACATGTCCCACACTTGCCAACAAAGCAGAGTGACCAACCTGGTTCCTTGCAAATTTCATGACAGATGCAGGCCTGTAACTACTGCCAGAGTAACCAGGGCACTGTTCTGGGGCCCCCGAGCCCAAAGGGCCCCAAACTGATGGTTCAAAAATTATTGTATTTCCATTCATATACTCCATATGCTTTGCATGCTAAAGCAGCTCTATAGCAGACAGCAGAATGCCGAGTCAAATGTGTCATGTCGGACCAGGTGCATGCCGAGTGATGAGTCAAGTGCAATCTGGGATGTGCAGTGAGCTAGTGCTATTCATGATGATTCATTCATTTGCCAACTGCTCGTCAATATCGGACTGTCAGTGTAGTTGAGAGTTGCATAGTAGTGATAGTACGCTTGTAGTTTATTACATAGTCTTACCTTGCTTGTGTTGAGATAATAGTTTATACACTGAAGAGTACCGCAACACAACATGTCATGGACTCAACTAATGTCTGAAGTAGTGCTGGAGGGAATGGACACCATGTATTCTGCAGGGCTGTCCATAAATCCATAAGAGTATGAGGGGGTGGAGATCTATTCTGAACGGCATGTTGCAAGGCAACCCAGATATGCTCAATAATGTTCATGTCTGGGAAGTTTGGTGTCCAGCGGACATGTTTAAACTCAGAATGGTGTTCCTGGAGCCACTCTGTAGCAATTCTGCACGTGTGGGGTGTTTCATTGTCCTGCTGGAATTGCCCAAGTCCATCGGAATGCACAATGGACATACGTACATGTCACCTGTCAGAGTTGTATCTAGATGTATCAGGTGTCCCATGTCACTCCAGCTACACACGTCCCACACCATTACAGAGCCTCCACCAGCTTGAACAGTCCCCTGCTGACATGCAGGGTCCATGAATTCATGAGACTGTCTCCACACCCATACACGTCCATCTGCTCGATACAATTGGTAATGAGACTCGTCAGACCAGGCAACATGTTCCCAGTCATCAACTGTCCAATATCAGTGTTAATGGGCCGAGGCGAGGCATAAAGCTTTGTGTCACTCAGCAAGGGGTACACTAGTGAGCCTTCACCTTCAAAAGTCCATATTGATGATGTTTCATTGAATGGTTCACTCGTTGACACTTGTTGATGGCCCAGCATTGAAATCCGCAGCAGTTTGCGGAAGGGTTGCACTTCTGTCATGCTGAATGATTCTCTTCAGTTGTCATTGGTCCCGTTCTTGCAGGATCTTTTTACAGCCACAGCGATGTTGGAGATTTGATGTTTTACCGGATTCCTGATATCCACGGTGCACTCGTGAAATGGATATACGGAAAAATTCCCACCTCATCGCTATCTCAGAGATGCAGTGTCCCATCTCTCATGCACCAACTATAACACCATGTTCAGACTCACTTAAATAGTGATAACCTGCCCTTGTAGCAGCAGTAACTGATCTAACACTTGCGCCAGACATCTGTTGTCTTATATAGGCGTTGCTGACTGCAGTGCCGTACTCTGAGCGTTTACATATCTCTGTGTTTGCATATGCATGCCTATACCAGTTTCTTTGGCTCTACAGTGTATTATGAAATGAATTCGGCACCAGCCAAGTGGAAATAAAAAGTAGACACTCTAAAAAGAAGAAACTTAGAGGCTGCAAAAAGTTCGAAGAAGTTATCAACAAGCTTGGACAGTAGAAATCACTTGACAGGGAATGGTAATAAGAAAGGTGTGTATGGTTTGATTTATTCAGTGTGAAGTGTAATTCATGAAAATTAGTACAGTCAAACTTGAATAATTCGAATGTGTATAATTCAAAATCATGGATAATTTAAATGTTTCTGTTAGTCCATTGGCATTCCTATAAAACACAATCAGTGATGGACTAAGCACTCAAGAGTCTCCAGGAACAATTAAATTTTGAGGCCCCTCCAAATATTTCAGTACCACTATAGTGTGCACTTTTTAGCTCCAGTGGGTTCTGGTACAATTTAAGCCCTGCCTATGTATGTATGTGTACTAAATGTATGTACTTACAAATGTGTAGCTCTAAAATATAAGAGGGAAATAGATATATATTTTCTCTTTGACTCTGTCTATATTTTGAACTTAAAATTTTACAGATTTCCTGACGCACATTTTAATTTCAGAGCCAGAGAAAACAAGGAACCAAGCTTTGAAAAGCACTTCAGAAGAAAAGGAAATGGGAGTGGATTCTCCTGATATAGAAATTTCACAGAAGTGCAGAAAATGATATGTCAAAATTGAAACAAGACTACCATTAAAATGACAACAAATAGAACCAACAAAATTCTTGTGGTGAAGAAGTTGTGATAAACCAAACATACCATACACCAAGTTGTTTGGAAGATGAAGATTCTGCCTACTATGATGCCTTTCCCACTGTAATAGAAAATAAAGGTAAGAAACATAGCAGTTGGTCCAATACAACCTGATGGACCATTTCCCAAGGATATCAATTAACAAGGCTGATATTTTTAAAGTAACTATTTTTGTACAAATACAAAGTCAGGGTTGAAGCTTAAAAGAAGTTGGTTTTGTTACTGAAAAAAAAAAAATAAAAAAAAATTAGATTGTGTCTACTGCCTGCCATGTTGGTAGTTCCCTCAGTTCCAATTGGAAGCACTTGAATATAGCAATCATATTAAAAGTTACTGTTTTAAGTTTTTTTATGTTAACAACAGTGTAGCAAATATTTTATGATGTGTTTTTAATGTGTGATTTTATAAATTTTTAATAACGTACACTCTTTTTATAAATTGTACTTTTGTAAGTATTTTGCTTTTGTACTATTCACCTTATCCTTTTTACAACCATACACACTGAATAATTAATTTCCAAAGCTTGTATCATAAAAATAATCCATTTAATAATTTTTTAATTCTATAAACTAGATAAACACTTGAACATTTGACTTAGTGAACCTTTTGTAGCTAGTTTTGTTACTATTGCGTGGACCAACAGACAAAAACAATTTTTTGTCAAATTTGAATAATCCCCCAAGCATATATAAAAATAAATATTGAGGGGCCTCACTACGAAGATTTGCCCCGGGGCCTCCAAGTTTATAGTTACGGCCCTGGATAGATATAAAATTCCCTTCTCCTAAAGAATTACTGATTTAGGCAGAAATATGATATGGGGGGCACATACAAAAACATGAATTCCTGTCATCAGGTATTCTACAATCTATATAATTTAGTTAAAAATATAATTATACATTATAGTAATTAACTGTAATATACTTACACATGCAGCACGAGTGGAAAGACCATATCCTCATCTTCTCTTAAACCTGGAGGAAGATGGAGTTTCACATGGGCATTGAAACCATCATATACCTGCACTTTGAAGGCCTTAATCTGTAAAAGGGACAAAGAGTCTATCACACAAGTATATTATAATATTTGAAAGTATCACTACTAATATTTAAATGAAGAGATAACTTCCGCATTGGTGGAATGCAACAGTTTGGTTAAAGGTGCTGCCACTATGGACTTAAGGAAGTATGAAAAAATCCTGTTCAAACTCCAGCAACAACTACCATTTAAATAACTGAGTTTTTTGCCAGTTTTCCACAATTAGTTAAGGAAGTGCTTGAATGTCCCCAGCTTCTGTCCCAAAAGTAAAAGTTCACATACAGTTGAAAACTATAGACATATTAGTTTGACCACAGTGGTAGATAAGTTGATGGAGAGCTTGATAGCCAACCATATCAAACATTTCTGTAATAAAGAAAGCAACTTCACTTTATGAGAGAATATTCATTTGAATCTCAGTTTATAGGTTATGAACAAGGTATTGCAGATGAGATGGAGAAGGGAGACAAAGTTGAATATGTAGCACTGGATCTCTGATAGAATGAGCTGGTATAAAGATTAAGACAACTGTGATGAATCAAAAAGTTATTTATTGGGAGTAAAAACATAAGAGGTATGAAGAAAAGCATTTGAACAGGAAATTAAGTGTCTAAAAAGATGGAAATGAGAGCAGAAGTATGATGGGGGTAGTCTACTGGGATCTTAGCTGTTCAATATTTTAACAAATGACTATTGTTACATTAGATTCAGAAATCACATTCCTTGTGGATGACATAATGTTGTACAAAGAACAGCTGTTGGGTATTTTTTGAGGATATATATCTAATTTAATTTAATTGCAATGGAGCACATCAGATTTAATGGATGGACATAAAATTTAATGTAGAATCTGAATCGTGGAATATTCTGCCATACCTCATATGATCAAGCAGATCTCTTAAAAATTTCTGCACTCATTGGGATTTGAAACTGGAACCCTGAACTTCAAGAGCAAGTGCCTTACCCATTGAGCTACAAGAACTGGGTAGATCAATATGGAATGAAAATAAATGCCAAAAAGGATAAGCGTATTGTGTACATGCTCAGAAAAATCTAAATTTTGCATAATTATGCAGTGGATGGTAAATTGCTTGTTAAAAAGATTGGTATATCATTTTACAAAACTCAGTTTGACATGACGCACTAGGCAGGTGATAGGAAGATATTTATAAGTGCTGCATCAATTGGAAAGGATTATGAATGTATTTAATAGAAAAGTGAGGTAACTGGGTTACAAAACCTTGGTCAGTATACTTGATTATGTTATAGCCACATTTTAATTCAACATTAATTATATGTAAAAAGAAGGTAAGGTGGCTTAGAGATTCATAGTGTTGGATTGGTTGACTTCCTTCCATGATCTTAGCTGTAGAATTGAGATTTAGAATCAGACTGTGGGCACTTTACTTCTTGGGAGACATCCCCCAATCCCCAGAACTAAATTGGTAACAGACTGAATGAGGCTGGGAAACTATTATGGATTTTCAGCTTCAAGGAAATTTGAATAACAATTGCTCAGTTGCTCCATTATGCTTGGCAATTTTTCAAAAGAAATGATTTTTTTCCTAAATTTCTATTTATTAGAAGTATTTTAGAAGCACTATCAAACCAATTTTTTTTCACTAAATTTTGAAGAAATTTCAGAAAACTTTAGTTGAAAAATCCTAGCAGAAATGCCATTCCTGACATTTTTTTAACACTTTAAAAACACTAAATTAAATATACGAGAACCGTAACTTACACTTGCAGCACTTCAAGTAGAAGAAAAGACAATCAATTAGTTAAAATGTCTGAATTACTCTATCTATTAAAATGGAAGTCTGATGCTTTTATCAACTTTTTATGAGGTCAACAGATGAATGATTGATTTATAACACTTGGCCATGACTCCAATTAAAATATACATGTAGGTACCTCATCCTGTATTGTGTACTGTGGACATTTCCAACATACGTGATAAGTTTGCAAGGAGAAAGTGCTTGTTGTCGCAATGAATACATCCATTACCAGGCGCTTTTGTAGTGTTGTGAAACTGCACTAAAGCCCTGCGAATTAATTCAGAGGCTGCCAAGACAACTGATGGAACTACCTATCAGTGACATCATTTTATAATCTAAAACAAACAATTAAAACTATAATAGAAAGTACCTTGGACCCCATTTTTCATTTACAGGGGATACAATACTTGCAGTTCAGCTGTTAAACTTCAGAATTGCAAGAAAGTAATGGCAAACACAACATTGGTAGCTCTGACAGTTCGCCTTGAAAGAAGAATTTTCAGAATCATCCATGCGGAATCAGCAAACCATAATTTGCTTACACAAAGTAAATTAATAAAAAATCAAAATAGCAAGCATGAATTACAATTTTTTTCTGAGGTTACCGTGCTCAAATGTTATTCTGCTAAAATGTTATTTTGTAAAAACTGCTTTATGTAGACTTATGGTAGGACTTTAACTTTTTGAGAAACGTGTTTTCTCATAGTATTTATTATATAATAGTTCGAATTCCATACCAAATGAAATATATGATTTGTTTCTGAAAAATCTGCAAGAATCAAATCAATTAAAATTACTCATTTACTTTTTGTGCAAAGATCATAAACTTCAAAATGAAAGTTGTAGTTTTTCTGTAATATTTATGAGATTACATATGATTGTAGATTATGATGAGCTTTTTGGATCAGTAGTTTAGAGAATAAAGGAGTAAAATATTTTTGTGGTTTTTCACCAAATACTAATAAAAATCATGGAATAATAATAAAATCCAAACATTTCCAGCTTTCATTTGATACACATGATATTAGGTCTACCTGAAAATATTTTCAATCAATCTTTCATTAAATCCTTCACAAATATTTTCACTCCAATAATTTTTCCAAATTTTGTGTTATAATCATATCTGAGACTAAGAATGAAAATACTGTGCAATTAAAAATTATCAGTGGTTAAGGAGTCATGACACTGACAGATGCACAAATAATAGTTCAGCTTTCATTCAGAAGATATGGAACCCCCAGAAAAAAATTTAATTTAATTGCAATGGATCGCACACTTCAGTGGTAATCTCCCTACACATCCCTTTTCAACCTTTCCTGTACCCACCTACTTATGCCCTCTTCAAATTTTAACTTTAAAATTTTTCATTGTTTTTGGTAAATTATTCATCATTTCTCTAGGTAACTTATTCCAATCCCTGATCCCTTTGTCTATGAAAGAGAATCTTCCCACACCCTTGTGTCTGAACTCAAGTGCCAGCTTGTGGAATGGTCATCTTCCTTCCATGCTTTACTTCTAATTCTTACACTAATATCTTTCCATGCCTCATCACCAATAGATGCTTTGTATATTCCCATGACTCTCTTCACCTTCATACTATCTTCCAGTGAGTTCCATTCCAGCTACTTTATCATATTGATTACTGATTGTATTCTGTAGAAATTTATGTAGATAAATGTAATAGTCCTTCTTTGTAGCCTCTCAAACTCCTATATTGATACCTGAAATGTGGGTTCCATACTACACCACCATATTCAAGAAAAGGTCTGAACAAAGTTTTGTAACTTAATTCCTTTACTTCTCTGGAACATACCCTCAACACTCTCTCCAACAGGTGAAGGATTTTGAAACCTTTTCCTGCTACCTGTCCAATGTATCCTGCCCAGTTGAGTTTATCATAAAATGTTACAGCAAGGTATTTTACGTTCCAAGTCTTCAAAAAGCAATTCTTTCCCCAACCTTTAGTTTTTTATCTGTGTACCTAATAAGAAGTAATAAGGATAATTTTTATCATTATAGCTAAACCCAATAGTGATTACACTATTACGTTAGCACGTACTTGTGGCACAGCCATTCTCGCAAGCCGATCCCTGAGGGCCTTCAGGTCATCGAGCGTGGCCATCCTGGTGTTTGATAGGGCGCTGACGAGCACATGGAATGGTGGATCTGGCCCGAGGCACTCCAGGACGTAGTACCGAGGAGATGATCCCAGGCTGAAGTGAGGTTGGACAAACAGGCACTCATGCTCTACGTCCACACTCGCGTTGCTGTAATCCCAAGAACATACAGTCACAGGACCTATTGCACTGGCTTATGTTGCATGGGCAGCCAGTTTGAGTCAGCACAAGAGCATGGATAGTCTTAAATAATGTGTTCACCTTCTGTTGCCTTTATTCATTAATGATGGGGAGCAACGTTTCTCAACCTGCAAAATGTAAAAAATAATTGTATGGACCATTGAATTATATGAGCATAATTTTCTGCCTATGTGTTTGTTACTAATCAACCTCAATAGTTATTAACAGCGCAAACCGTGGTCCCATAAGACCTAGGCCTACAATAATTCACTTATAAAATGCCCATTAATTTAATTGTCAAAGGAAACACCATTACTTTGATGCATGTATTTAGTGAATAAATTGTAGCAACGATGCCATCTATCCTCATATCCTGGAAATACAAATTTTTGCCGGTCCTTGAAATATTCATGGATTTTACAAGGTTTTATTTATAATTTAAACTCATTTATAGTTTTATAAAGTACTACTACGGCATTCATTTTATGCAAAACAATTTTCACTAATGTTATCTTGATTGCCCGGGTGGACTCGCGTCAATTTATTGAAATATAACATTTCAGCCATCATTCTGTGGCATTCATCAGAGAACTGCCATAACTGGAATGGCTGCTGTCTCAGCTGATATTACAGATTGAAAACCCAAATATCTACACAACAATATATGAACACCTAGGTCCTCTCAGGTGATGCTACTGGCAAATGCTAGTTCTCACTCAAATTGATGTAGAGTAGTTAAACTGGAAACCAGAAATATGGTAAATATTTTTTTCTGTGTTTTAACAAGGTAGCTCCTAACAGGGAAGTTATCCAATAGTAAAGGAGGTATTTAATTAAGCAAAATGTGATTTAACTGGGGACTGCAATCAGAAGTGAAAAACTTAAAACAATTAATATCATACACGCAACACATCATACTTACAGTTACATATATGCTAAATAATAACAAATAATTCCATGTGGTTGTAATGAACTAGTGACCAGGTTTGTTGTGGCTGTGCATTCTGCCCCTGCCTAGCCGCATTAACCTATCCCGGTAGTCCTGCCAGGTATAGAGAACCTATAGTTTAACGTGGAATCCAAACCACGGAAGCATTCTGGTGTACTTCACATTACACAGGAAGCTATGCCAGATGTGAAGGTCGGGTTAACGGTCTATGAAAAACCCCACCGAGACAGAGATTCGAACTGGGGACCTATCGTCGGCCAGTCAGACAACTACTGAGCCACTAGAGCGCAACAGATATACTATTAACATCAGCATGTCGATAATGCGAACTCATAAGATTTTACCCATCCAAAAATCGCCCAACACGCCTAAAGAGATTTTCACTTCAAAAAATAAAAATCTAACTTTGTTCACAACCCAACGTTTCGGCGAATCTTCTCGAAGGACATGTACCAAGCTATTGAGACAAGAAGGCTAATTCAGGGGCCTACCACGAAACTTTCCGCCGTTGCTCATATAATCAAATACAACTGCTGAAAACTGTGGGTTTGTATGAACAACGGTGACAGAAATTAAGGTGAGAGGGGAAAAGAGGAGAGGGTTTAGGTTTCTGTAAATAAAACCTCAATATTGTTTTCTATTTGTTTTAAAGAGTATGTATGCAAAATTCCATCAAAATCGGATAAAAACTGTGTGTTTGTACAAAGATTTTGCGAAAAACGTCCTGCGTGCATATCATATGCCCAAGAGTGGCCCTGTCAGTCGTGATCTGATGCACAACAGGTGGCTTCTTGCGAACTCATAGATTTACCACCATCCAAAAAAGTAATTATAAACATTCCATCTCAGGGCTAATACGAGACGGCCAACCAGAAAAAATGCTATGGTGTCATACCATTTTGCGCCTCAAAAACATGCCGCTCACGAATGGAATAACACATCAAAATTGATACAAAGTTTTCACGGTTCACTTACGGATTACGTCTAATCCCCTGCTGCAACTTTTATTTGAAACCAAAAGAACGGGTAGCGTACTCGTCTCTCCTGCCGTCACTTACCTCTTATCTCCAACTTGTTCTGCTGCTGTAGGACAAGTCAGACAATCCCAAGATGTCGCCCAGTTTCCAGCGCCCCTGTCAGAAACCCGGTACAGATGGCGTTCTCCTGGAGATTCCTCTGGTGCTGCCACGAAGTACCTGGACCAAATATGAAGCATAACTAGGGTCATTTACATTTTAGAATACAATCATAGTTTTTGATAGAAGTGTTATGCAGTGATTAAATTAGTCAACGCACAGTGATGGTGAGGTTGGTAAGAGGGAAGAAATGCTGGGATTGTGGTGATAGACTGCTTTAATAGAAATGTTAAAGGCGATAATGAAGATGTTCCATGATAGTACTGACGTTAGTGAATCAGAAAAACTCAAGAAGCGTAGAGCAATGGTAAAACTGGGGAATCTAAAGATGATATAACGGATGCATCAGGTAGCAGGAATAAGTCACAGTCAAAATAGGGCAGGATCAGGGTATGGTAATAGGACTTAACCCTGCAGGGTATCAGGACGAGAAGAGTATGACTTCGTACTTCTCAAATATCGCTCCCCAGCTAAGGTTATCGTGAATTGTACGTCAAAGGCGGTATAAGGAATAATCTCGTCTGTATTCCCCACATATACAAATCTGTAGTGGGCTGTGTCTGTTTCGTTGTTCCAGCATAACGCAGAAACTACAGGGCGTTCGCCGGAAAACGCTACCCTCCCAGTCTGTTGCCGTCGGCAACTTGCTCGGTCAGTGGAGCCAGCAGTTTCCGCCACACGCCACCGTGAATCACCGCACTGTTTAACACCTCTGCTGCCCCAACAGTGCAGTGCAGTGACCCTTACATTGTTAAGAACGGTTCTTTGCATTGTAGATAGTTTGTGACTTCAGTCTCTTATTAATCAGTGCTGTGAATAAACGTTTCTTTGCGGTTTGGCTGGTTTGGGGCTTCATACTCTTATTAATCTGTACCGTGTTTGAGTGTGAGTAAAATTATGGTACGTTACAGTTTGCAACAAAGAATATTTCTCTACGATACATATGTGAAGAAGAAGTCGTTTAAAAAGTGTCGCAGTAAATTTCGTCACGAATTTCCTGGCGCTTTACTGCCAGCTAAATCAACAATTCTGCGTCTGGTTAAAAAAGTAAGAGAAACGGGTTCATTTTTTAACAAAAAGAGACTGTCGGTCAACCGTATTCTCACAGAGGAGAAAATTGACGATATCGCTTTTCGACTAGAATAGTCACCCAAAAAATCATTAAGTCAGTTAGGGCAGCGTGTGTCTCGAAATATGTTCAGAAGATGTGAAATATGCATTACACAAGAGGGTCAACACTTCCAGCATCTTTTATAAGGTAAGATAATGAATTACGTCACATTTAAATGCTTAGCACACAAGTTTATGAAGTTTATGAAGCGTAATTATTATGAAATAGTCCGCGGCCGACGGTCGAACAATGCCGGAAACTGAGCGCTCGCTCGCCGGGAGCAGTTTCTTCCTTGTAGCGCTAACAGTGGGTTGCGTTTCCCGGCGAACGCCCTGTATAAAACCAATGTGGATGGGGTTTTCACGATTTGAAAGCCTATGGAATAGCTCAAAATCTGGTGTATATCTTATGCCTCTCGTGAACGGTTACCTTGGGAGAAATGATGTTCCTGACCTGAACAAATAGATGACAAAGATCTTAATACAATTCCAAACAGAGATTGTACACCATTAGAGATAAAAATTTCTAATATGCCTACAAAGTTGAGGAACTGGCTTAAAATCTGCTTAGCGAATTTTTAATATTAACATCATGCTTAAAATCTGTTCATTAATTTTCGTAGTTAAATATGGACAATTTGTGTGTTCGGTTTGATGAAATTTTGACAATGCTAGCCAGAGAGAGTAAGGTACAAATTTTCGGATTTGACTTATAATCTGTACCCATAATTTCGTACTTTAATATTTTTCCGTCTCTGAAAACATATTTTTTTCTTTATGTTAACTGTTATTAAGATGCTATAAGTTTATTACACACCACACTTAAAAGACTTACCTAATTTTAGCTTATAACATGTTATTTATTTTTTTGCACATTAAAAATAATAAGAAAATATATCACTACACCATCTTTCAGTAGATCTGATCTGTAGGCTTCAATTTCAGGAAATTGTTATTTTTTGCAATGTTGTTGCAGGCCATGTTTCCGCAGTTGTTTAATTAATTACCAGTTGAAAGATAATGCCAATGCAACTGTTTAACAGTTGCATTGTCGTTATCTTTCAACTGCTTCTTTTCAATGCTTCTTGCTTTACTCTTTTGTCTTCTCTACACTTTCAGTTCCACTCATTTCCACAGTGACATTCTGTAGTTTATTGGACATATTGAACTACACAATTCGCGTACAATGCGAGGATACAGCAAACAGAAAGCTCGGGTGTGCGAGAATGGAAACGAGTGGCTGGCAGGCTGGCTGCGCCACCAGTTTCCTACACGCTCGCCAACAGAGACACCAGGGGTGCAGTGGACACATGTTTTTGTATCTCGCCACTGAAATGGAATCGAGAAATATTGTGCAACGGTACACCATTTTGTATTGTGTTTAACTCAATAAGAATGTGACTACAACTTACGATAAGCTTCGTAAAGCTTTTGGAAATGAAGTTATGTCAAAAGCTGAGGATGTTACGTTACCATAAAATGTTGAAGTCTAAGATCGCTAATTACCGCTGTTGGAACATAACCTATTTCCAAGAGCCTTCTGAAACTTACTGTAAGTTGTTGTCTCATTCTCGCGGAGTTAAACACAATTGCGCAATTTTTCGTGATTTCCTTCCAGTGACCAATTACAAAAACACTTGTTCACTTATTGCACCATTATTACAGAGAGAGATTGCACTGAGGTGTCGCTTAGACAGATGGTGGTGGGAAAACCAAGGTCAAGGATGGCGTGTTTATGACAGTTGCAGTGTTGCCATTTAACACATAAAAATTTATTCTAATTATTTTACTGTCGCACCTCCTATTTCGAGGACAACTATGCACAAAGAGGAACACTTATTGATTACACGCTTTGCCTGTACAGCTTGACCTGTATGAATGTAACAGAATCTGCGAGTTCAATTTTCACTCACTTCCAGACGTCCGAATTTTTCACATGTATTAAGAACCGATAACAATAAGACAGTTTTATAGCTGTGTCCTGGTATTCTCATTACTTTGACAGTAACAACAGAAAAGATTGGGAATGCGCCTTGTTATGTCCTGCCTCCACCAGCGTTGGCTTCGTCGCCTATTCAGATATTTGTAACACATTTCAGAGCCCACTAAGCCGTTTTGTGAGACAGCGGAAGGTGGCACATTCCTGTCTGGCGACAAGTTGCTGGCGTTTTGCTGTGGCTTTGTTTGTTTGATGCAGATAGAGCCGGCGATCCCTGAAGCCGGAGGGGTGCGAGTGGACAAGCTGTAGAAGGGACTGCCAGGTGGAACCCCGGAGAGTACGCAGGTATGGTGTGTGCGTGTGGATTACAAAACGTGGATGTCGCTTTTTGTCACGGCATCTTTTTGTCGTCGGATGTTTCCAGTGGCGGATCCAGGGGGAGGGGAGGGGGCTAAGGGGCTGAAGCCCTCCTCCAAAGTATTTTAGGTCCAGCCGCAACATCGTAATTTTTGAGATTTGGAGACTTTTTTTTAGTTCTACTGATCTTTTAAGGGCGACATGACTATAAAGTCTACTCTTACCCGACTCAAGGCCCTCCTCCTCGCAAACCAAGATTCGCTCAAGGCCCCCCCCCCCCCCCCCCTTCCCCAAACCAAAATCCTGGATCCGCCACTGGATGTTTCACACGTGTTATGAGTGTTTTCTGTGAAGAAGAAAACATCAAGAGTTTTTATTTCGGTGCAGAGAGCTGTCGCCGTCTTCACCTAGGTGAAGAAAAACTGATAAGTGAAACCTTTTCCTTTATATCAGCTTTTTTATTCGCCCAGTTCATGCCCTATGAACATTTATCCAACTAAAATTGGAATCTTTTTGCTCTCCCTAGCCAGGAATGTTAATCACTGACAGAATTTGTTTTGTATGGCAGAGTTCCTTGCTGTTTTTATAATAGTAACTGAAAATTTCAGAAAATATTTTTCAATTGTACCATTAAACCCTGTTATTTTTTCTAGGGATATATTTTTTATAAATTGATTTATTTGTTTTTGGATTAAAGTTGTTTTATTTTGTTATTAAAATGTGTAAGGTAAATTTACATATGTCTACGCAAACTAAAAACATTAAAAATAAATTTTTAATAACCGAATCTTGCATCTCATGCAGAGAACGTGAATGTTTCTGGTCATAAAGAACCAAGACATTTCATCCTGTTGGAAGGTAGACAGCCAACAATGCTTAGGTATAGTAAGTAGGTTGCAGGGCCGAAAGCTGCACTGAATATGTATACCAGGGGTGGTCAACTTGATTAGATCCAAGATCTACTGTTTACTGACAAAACTCTGTGTGATCTATCAATTGCACACTTCTTGAAATTTTAAATGAAACAGTATAGTTCAGTACACAATTATGTATTATTTTTTATTTTATTAAGAAGGAAAAAAATGAAAATTATTCTTAGTAACTACTTATTTATATAAGTGTGAGCATTGCGTCTAAGCATCTTCCGCTAGATTTGCAAAATATGGTTTGTAGTTGGAAATTGCCAACCTTTAAGAATCCAATGTATGAGCATCTGTCAAGCGAGAATGGTGTTTATTTTTTGATTGTTTTATGTGGGAAAATGCTGATTCACATAAATACAGTATGTTGAACCAAACATGAATGAAGTTGTTCAACACATTTCTTCAAATTTGGATATTACTCGTTGGAAACCATTCCCAGAGATCTAGACCTGAGGATGTCATTGTTTTTAGAAATTAGTATATATATACTAATATCTTTCAATAATGTTCACTCACTTAATGATGGGTTCGTTTGCCATAGTAACAATATCGAAATATTATCTTACTTTATTTGATGAACCTTCAGAAGCATTTCTTTCTTCATTCGATGTTCCTTCAGCGTTTCTCTTCAACCACTTATCCATAGCGTATGAGGTGCGATGCAGAGTCTAATAGTGATTTACATTTAGGTTGGCGTCGTAACTCCGTTATACCCTGTCATCAACCGAAAGATTAACAGTGGTCCACCCGTTTCCCGCCTACTGTACATGGCGCGCCGAAAACAAGAGAGAGCTACTTTGCCATGATCGACTGGACTAATAGCCGCGATCGACCGGTCGATTGCGATGCCACTACAAACTACATGGCTTGGTCCAGGATTGGGGTGGGGGAGGGGGTGGCTGGAAGGCTACGCAAGGCTACGTGGGGAAGAGGGGGGTTACGAGCCAGGCCACATAACTTTCCTTTCATAACATTTTTCACAGTTAAAATGAGGAACAGAACTCACAACAGCTTGTGAATATTTATTTCCCTCAGTTAATTATGTAATTTACAATAGTCTGTCAAGAGAAAAACAGTACAAAATGTCTTCTAGAATCAATAGGGGAAAAAGATACGTGCTACGTGGAGGGGGGAGGGGGGTTTGGTTAGAGGCAAAAGTCACGTTGTGCTAAACGGGGGGGGGGGGGGGGGGAGGAGGGGAGGGAGAGTTCACAGGATGCCAAAATGGAGCTACGTGGTTTATGCACGCTCCCTGTATACCATAGTGAAATACTAATCGATTTCAAAGTGCTAACATTATCTTTACACAGATTGATACAATATAATTCCAAAGTTAATACACTTCAATTGAACCATTAACGGTTGTTTTAGTTTTTTGATACACACTATTAACGGACTGACGTTTGTAGTAGTTTTCATAACCTTTTAATTTCAAATGATCTTAAGACTAATTATATACAATTCCAAGATTTTCACTGATTAGTTCTTAAAGTAACTTCAACAATTGAGCTCTTCAAGTTTCATGTTGTGGATTTCCCAAGTCTAAGTAAATAACATTATTGTTAAAAATTAAAAAAATACCCTTTTGTAGCAATATAAACTAAAATGTTAAAAATAAAATTGATTTAAAAAAATCTTTTCATAGCAATGTGAACTAAAATGTTAAAATAATCTTAAAAATAAAGAATATTTTTAACAGCGGTAGGATGTCACACAGTTCAGTTTAACTTAATATTTTGAATAAGCTAAAGAATAAATCAATGAGTAAAAATTAGCTTTAATAGAAAAAAAAGAGCATAGGATGCTCTTTACTTACATGTAGCGGGTTGGGATGTGACCACATCTTTCCCTCTGCCATATGTCTCGCCTCCCACATCACTAAGACTTATGTGTAAATATTGTGAAATTTGTTTATGTTTTTGGGTTTTTAGTGTTCGTCTCGCCCTCCTGCCTTCATCTGTGGTAAGTGACGGGTATCTATTTATTTTTCCCTATCCTATCTTATTTTCAGTGCCTCACGGCAGTTTGTTTGTTTCTATTATCCAATTGTTGCTTTACTTACTTTTCATAGACTCAAACTTAATGAATAGCTAGCGATAAAAAAATCAGACAACTTTTTTTTTACATCAATGTTAATGACTTTATTCATATCTTAAGCTCATTCAAAAAATTAAGTTATATTGATCTTTGGACCAATCTATCGTAATTAAAAATAATCCTTATTTTTAAAAGGTATTTTAACTTTTTAGTTCATATTGCTATGAAAAGTGTGTTTTTTATTTACTGAGTCCGTGATTTCAAAAACGACTTTTCTTTCTGTTGAGACTTTGCCTGCTGATCGAGAAATCAAATGCTATGTAAGGTAGTCACATTCATTCTGCGGGTAATTATATATTCTTTGCGCGGCGGTGGCGGCAAAAGGGGCCGGGGGGTGCGGACCAGAAAGAATTTGTCTCCGTTCGTTACGGTCAATTGTCTGAGTACACCTGCGAATACGAACGCTCTTCACTTCGAGCGAGTATAAAATGGAGAAGTTTCTCAAAAGATGTGCTACAAGTGGCGGTGGCGGAAGCAAACCAAAACCGAAAAACAAAATAGACTTTATGACAAAATCCTGATTACCTGAAACTTGAGTTTACAGTCATCAATAATAAACCTCAGTGTGTAATTTGATCTAATTAGAAAACGATTTGGTAATTTGCGGCTCAGAAATACAGCCACGATTCGACAATTTATTAAAAAATAAACAGGCATGGCCTTCTCACTGAAAATGTCATATTTTAATTGTGGTGTAAAACCTACTACCTTCGCTTTTTACTTTTACGTGGCTTGCGACCGAGCAAGACTTGGTGACCCCCCTGGGAATCGCGATTCACAGGTTGAAGAATACTGCTCTAGAGCAGCGGTTCCCAACCTATGGGTCGCGACCCACTGGTGTGTCGCGGCGTGTGTTTTGGTGGATCGCGGAACAATCTAGGTTTTTGCCACAAAAATATATCTTTTACTTCATCTATTTTTGAAGAGGAACATTTGGAAGGCCCAAAACTCTTAACAGCTGAAGAAAACTCGCTAACAGAACTGTCTTGCGATTCTTCTTTAAAGAAAATTTTCAAGGTAAAATCCTTAATTTCTTTCTGAATGATTGTACAATCAGAGCATCCAGAAATCTCTAAATTATCTGTACCTGTGTGGACGAACTTTTTCTACTTTATTGTTTTTGAAAAACAAATTCAGAAATGAACTATGTCTAGAAAGTGTCTTAAGGTTAAAATTAACCAGTGTTAACCCTGATATCGATGCCCTTGTCAGTAAACAACAGTGCCAGAAATCTCACTGTTTGTGAAGTTGTGCTTTTATAATAGTTAAACGTATTTTTCATTATCTTTGTAATAAAGCGGGAGGCAGCTGCACAAAGCATCACCTCATCAAGTTGAAGGCTGAAATTCCAGGATTAGTTAAACCTCTATTTCCACATTAAAATACCATTGATGTGCCAAGCCATATCTTGGTGGAAAACTCCTACAAATCCCATTTTAATGGTTGACTAATTAGTTTACCATTGTGTTATCCTGCTCCCGGTCTTCCATATTTTCATACATTTGGGTGCAGTAAAACACAATGATAAACCTACCAATCAACCACTAAAATCGAGTCTGAAGGAGGTTTCCACCAAAAAGTGACTTGGCAGACCAGTTGCCTTTTAATATGCTGATCGATTTACTTCTAATCGTGGAATTTCAGCAGTCAACTTAATGAGATTATAGTCTGTGCAGCCGCCTCTCGGTCTATTATATGTTTGTTGTTTTATGTATTATCAATTCTTGTTTTTGCTGAAAGTATAGCCTTTGTACGAAATTTGCCAATAGGATAGTCGATAGCGTATCGAGGTCATACAACAGATCCCATTCTGATATTAGATAGACTCTCATATTAGGTGGGTCACGAAAATTTTTTTGCTTAAAAGTGTGTCGGGTACCAATAAAGGTTGGGAACCACTGCTCTAGAGAGATTGTAAGAGTGACTGGTACTGACACAAGTCCATTGCGCCTGTCCCAGGCGGCGAGCTGGGTGACGTCGAAGGCGCCCTGTGTGAGCGCCGTCGGCTCCTGGCGTCGCTCTGCGGCGCTGACGCCGATGCGCACGACGTGCTGGAAGCTGGACAGCTCACTCTCTCTGACGGGCAGTATCGTAACCAGCGCAGAGCCGTCCTCCGAGAAGAGAGGCGCGGGTTGCCGCTCCAGCCACCAGGAGGACCTTTCTGCGTGAACCTGCAAACACGGCAGTGAGCACATTAAGTGGGACAAGCGATTTATGCAAGACATTGATTCATCCATTGACACCACCCGGCATATCTATAAAACGAAAACCGGCTATATTTGAACCAGAAAAACTCAGAAAGTACTGAGCAGATTTCAATGGGGGTTTCATCGTTTTAAAGCTTAGAATCTCAATTGAGTTGTTTGGTATATCCAGGGCCGGCGTTAGGGAGGGTTAAGCGGGGCAAAAGTACCCGGTGCCCGGACCACCAAAGGGGGGCCCCCCGGCCTAGGTGCCTAAACAAATAAAAATTAAATACAAATTTTAAATTCTGCACCAATAATTTTAAACATTTTTGTATAAAAATTTTCTGAGTTATCCAAAAAAACTAAGTGTAAAGAAAAAATATTTTCGGGGAAAAGGGGGGAGGGAGAAGCGGGCCTAAGATCGCTTACCCGGGGCCCGAGAATCGTAGCGCCGGCCCTGGGTATATCCTATGTTTCAACGTTACATAACGCTGAAACATAATGAAATTCTCAACGTATGGTGACAAATACCAACGATGGATAGACTAGATATTGCATTTCGCAATAAACACACAACTAGAATGTCTCTGACCGTAGCCTTTAATCAAAGCAATAAAATCAGTTTGAAATAATAACTATTTTGCACACAAAACATAACCTGAAATATTATTTCCTTTAATTCGGGATATTCAGTATTTAAATGCCATCGATGGCCGTAATGAATGCTAGAAACTAATAATGAAAAAACAGATTTTCTTTGATCAAAATCTCTATCAGCACAACTACAATGTCTCTGGCTATCGTCTTTGCGGTACTGTTCACAATAAAATGGCGCCGCAATTTGTAATTCCTAAAACAAATCGAAAGTAAAGATTTTTTTTTCTTCAAATCTCGCTTACTTCGGAATACTTGATATACAATTCTGAATACTTGATACTCAACTGTACAGGTACTGAATATGTAATAATTTTGTGCGCGAGTGCCAGATGAAGTAACATAGTGATAAATTTTTTAGCTCCCAGCGACAGATGAGCCAGCATAATCAGAAACATTAATGTTTTATATTGAGAAAATACTCGGGCTAAATCGATTCAGCAGTTTTAAGGTAGTGCTACATTATTCGTACAATAAATGTATCGTAATGTCTAAAGACATGTGTCAAATTTTAACTCTGACCCCAAGCTATCAAATTCTGAATATCCATTCAAAATAGACAGATACATTTTCTATGTACGATGTGGTATGTGTGAATGGGGTTAATGTTTCGATTTTCGAGCAGCAACATTAGCAGATGCAATTACGTTGAAATATAACCTGGACTAAAATGAAAACTGGCATTACGTCTCATAGTATCCATATCACCCCATTCTTAGAACTGTGCTCCTAAATCACCGTAGAGTTTAGTACCGCAAATCAATGAAGCTTGGTACGCATGAATTTTTTCGGACGAATAAAAATGGTGTACGGGTAAATCAACTTTAACCCACTTCTCTTGGTAGGATGCAGGTGAATCTAGGTTTGCTTAAATTCTGGAAATAGATGGCGCGAATTGTATGAAACTTGGTGTACGTTTATCATTGCGTGAATAGAAATACTGTATGGGTAAATCAACGCCATCTAGACTGTGCAAAGCCGGGAATTCTGCTAGTGTTTAAATTATATTTCCCATTATCATTACCTTAAAAATATGAAAGCAAAAAAAAAAAAAAAAAAAAAAAAGTCAGGAATTACCGGATCAAATTTACATCGCGATACATTGAATGTATTATTGAGCTTGCGTTAGTCCTATTGCAGTTCGTACTGAAAGTGTGTAATGAGATTAATTGTAATAATTTATGCAGTACGACACAAGAATCCTTTATTTTTCTTCTTTATGGCTTTATACCTCGTGGACGGATTCGGAAGTACGCCGGTTCAAATCCCAGCCCGGGTATCCATTTTTTGGCTTTCCATGGTTTCCCTAAATCACTTCAGGTGAATGCCAGGACGCTTCCTTAAAAGAAAGTCATGGATGAACTCCTTCCCGTTCCTTGCCCCCTCCCACCCCCCATTCTTTCCCGTCTCTGATTGCCTCTACATCAACAAGGCGTAAAGCCATAAGCAAAAATAAATAAATAAATAGAATAAAATATAACATCGTGGACATCGAAGTCCGAGGTCATTAGAAGCAGGAAAGCCACTGTGTAGCAGGCACTATTTTGAAGTCTAGATTTTAGCAGGAAGAAAGGCAGTTTATTTTCAAGTCAGAACAACGATGTGAGACAACTCCGACTCTATCTGACACCAGCTCCCGAGGCCTCTGTCTTCGCAGTCCTTACTGTGAGAATTCGACAGCCACCTCCTGTCCACAAGGGACTCAACTAGTTGTCACGTGAAGTCACGTCCAAAACGGCATGATATCCAGCCAATGGGAGAAGCGGATTCCCCACTTTCAGAGTAGGGAACGCTTGTTGGCACTAGTGTCTCGAAGCAGTTCGCAATGTGAAATTTAGTAGGCCAGACCTATTACGAACCAAATTGGCCATTTTAGGATTTTTTTTATCAATCTGCCCTCCGCTAGCTCACAAAAAAATCTGCCATTATTTTGGATCCTATGATCTAATACCTCCGATTTGTGTATCGATCTATGATTCTATGTAACAGTACCATGCAGCAATTTTTCTATAATAAATCAAGTAGTCACAACTCTTGATATTATTCCAAAGAGCACATACGTCCTGATTTTAAGTAAATTAAGTCTCTCTGTGTGTGTTTTATCCTAGCCAGGTGCTTACAGATGCCGACTGGAAAGTTAAAACCATAGCCGACAGTAAGTGAGCGCCAGTGGATAAGTGTCACCGAGCGGGGCGGTGTAACGGTTAGCGTTCTCGCCTCGCATTCGGGAGGACGGCGGTTCGAATCCCCGTCCGGGCATCCAGATTTGGGTTTTCCATGGTTTCCCCAAATCACTCCAGGCAAATTCCGGGATGCTTCCTTCAAAAGGCCATGGCCGAATTTCTTCCCATTCCTTGCCCCCATCCTTGCCCCCCATCCTTTCCCGTCTCTAAAGACCTCGATGTTAAAAAGAGACGTAAAGCAGTTACAAAAAAAAAAAAAAAAAGATAAGTGTCGCCTCTCGCTCGATCAACACGCGACAACTGGAGGCAGGAAACGGGAAGTAATTCGGTCATGGCCTTTCGAAGAAACCATTCCAGCATTCTTCTGTAGTGATTTGGGGATACTACGGTAATCTCAAATCTGCATGAGCAGACGTGGATTCGAACCCGCGTCCTCCCGAATGCGAGGCCAGAGCGTTACCTCTCACCCACCACTCTCGGTAGATGAATCCTGACGTAGGCAACATTGTTATTATCCGAAATTTAGTTATCGATTTATTTCGGTGTGTCTGCATAGTTTGATTTTGTAGCGGCAATATTATTTGATACATTGGTTAAGTTGAAATGCAGCCTGTACTAGGATATTCATATTATAGCAAAAGGCATGAGGAATTTAGTTATTACTTATTACTAGTAATTAGTAATTTTATGAGCGCCATGTTACTGCTACGACATGTACCGCGATGTAAACTATTCCCGCATTACCTGGCGAGGCGATTGACACCGAAATGTTTAGTTGTTAACTTCACATTACATACTACGAAATACGCTCGAAATGAAAATTAGAAAGCTGACAAAGACTGGGATCTTCAGTATCGTGCGTACCGGAATGGTATATCTTTAAATATTCGAAGCTGGTACGCGTTGCAGTTAATGAAACGGCGCATATGGTAAGAGGATGCCTGACAACAACTCTTGAACATCAATTATGACCACTTACTGGTATGAACACCCTCTATATCTACAAGGAAATAGCAATATGAGAGGATATAGAAAACGAGGAAAACGACCCTCGAAACCCTCTATACCGACACAAACCAAAAGAAAGTAAGTTAAAGCCCGCATTGGCAGTATAGGGCGTAGCACGCTGGGTTGTTGTTGTTAAGTATTGTGTTCGTCTTGTGTTGACCTCACTGTAGGGTCCACATTATCATTATCAAAACCTGATACAATAAGTTAGAATAATATAAAGAAATTTGAGCTGGCTAAATGGTCGCAAAGGCCGAAGGTCATATTTTTTAAAAAGTAGTGGATAATCCTTGAGAATCTCTCTGTAGAGAACACGGGCTTTGAAAGAAACGATGAGGGAAAGCCATATCGCTAAGAATTGAATTGAAGCTACTGAGGGAACGGCTTCCGGCAACATCCAAATCTGCACAGTGTTGGAAAGAAATCTCTTGAGGATAAGACTTTTTTTTTTTGCTGTCATCAGTTTTTCGATTGGTTTGATGCAATTCTCCATCTCTTCTTTTCTTGAGCTAACCTCTTGATCTCTACAAATCCCTTTCAACCCACGTCCTCAATTATCTGCTTCGTATATTCTAATCTCTGTCTTCCTCTACAGTTCTTACCTTCGACTGTACCCTCCACTAACAAATTAACCAGCCTAGCATGTCTCAAATTATAACCAATCAGCGTGTCTCTCCTTTCTGTAAGCTTCTTACACAAACTTCTTTCCTCACCCATCATTTCCAAAATTCGTTCATTTTGTACTTTGTCTGTCCGCTTAATTTTCAGCATTCTTATGTAGCACCACATTTCAAATGCTTCAAGTTTATATCGTTCCTGGTATTCCTAAAGTCCATGTTTCGCTACCTATAAAGTGCTGTGCTCCACACATAGAGTTTTAAAAAGTTCTTTCTAATTCCTAGATCAATCTTTGAAACTAAAAGATTTCTCTTTTTCATGATGGCTCTTTTTGCTAGTGCTATTCTGCTTTTAACATCATTCTTGCTTCGGCCAGTCGGCTTGTAATTTTGCATTCCCAAGTAACAGAAATTCACTTCACTTATCCTATTGCATCCGATCCCATTTTTATATTTAATCTACTAGTACTTGGTCTCATTTCTGCTACATTTTCATCACTTTTGTCTTTACTTTGATTTATACTCAGTCCAAAATCTTCCTTCAGTATTTTGTTCATGCCATTCAGTAACTTCTCAATATCCTCAGCCTGCTCTGCTAACACACAATGTCAGTCAGCAAATCGGTAGCATACTGATTTTTTCTCCCTGAAACACTATAGCCACATGGAAATTTTTCTTTGACTTTCTTTATTACTTCTTCTACATATAAGTGAAATATTGAAGGGGATAGACTGCAACCTTGTCTCACACCTTTTTAATTGATGCATGTCTCTCATGGTTCTCTACTTTTGTTATAGCCACTTGATTCTTACATAATTTATATTCTTCTATCTCGATATTTTAGACCTGATTTCTTTAAAATTTTGAACATCTTGTCCAACCTAACAATATTATCAAAAGCTTTTTCTAAATCAGCAAATGCCATATAAGTATCTTTGTTTTTCTTGACCCGCCCTGCAAGTATTATTCTTAAAGCCAGAATTGCTTCCCTTGTACCTCGATTTTTCCTAAACCCAAACGATCTTCACCTACTATCTCTTCTTCTACCCTTTCCATTCTTCTGTATATTATTCTGATCAGTAATTTTGAAGCATGTAATATGAGACTAATGGTGCGATAATTCTCACATTTGTCGGCTTGTGCTTTCTTCGGAAGTGTGAAGATGATATTTTTATTAAAATCAGTTAGAATTTCTCCTGTTTCATAACTTTTTGATATCAGCTTAAATAATCTTTCGATTCCTTCTTTTCATAGGGATTGAAGTTCTGCAGGGATCTCATCAATTCCAACTGCCTTATTTGATTTCAAGTCATTCAGAGCTCTATTAAATTCTGCCCTACTGCTATTACTACTACTACTACTGCTCCTGCTGTTGTTGCTAACAAGATGTAAAACCAGTCAGCTCAAATAGGACTAGTTATGGTTGACCTGAAAGTTCTGTGTTAATGCTGCGCGATCCAGAATTCCAGCTATCTGCTGATCCGTCTACAACTGGAAATTTACTGAACACATCGAGACTAGATGTAGAATAGCGACAAGGCTGTTGCAGCCGCTGCTGGGATTTGCGTATGAATTAAAAAATATCTGTTCTTGCCGTGCATACATGAAGACGTTAAGAACTGTTAGAGTCATATTTAATAAGGATTTGTTTGAGAATAATCTAACGTAAAATGTATTTTCAAAATCTAGCTGTCTCGAAAGTGGGCGAAAGCAAATGTTCACTTCATCTAATAGCGAGCAGAGAGGAGGGAACAATAGCCAAAGTCACTGTCTCATTCTCCTACGTAGTACATTCCGATAGCAATGAACAGTGTGAACAATTCGACCATGTTAGTATGGAAATACCACCCACAAACTCACATCCTTCAAACCAACCAAATAATGAGACTCTTCCAAACGTTCACTCACAGCCAGTAATCACAACAAAAAATAGGAAAATACAACTACAACAAAACAAGGAAAAAATCAGGAACTTTTATAGCGCTAAGACAACTTCACGGAAAAATTGTCTGCAGTGGTGTCTGCAACAATTCGCACAGTTTCTGGCTATCAAGCAAAGCTCGAGATTTAATTTAACCACACAATGAAACGAGATAAAAATGTTCGTGAAACGCAGTATTCAGATTAAGGCTTTAAAATGTTCGCTGCCCCTTCAAAATACCAAGAATCCTCTAAAAAGGTCTTAATGTTAATAGCCGAGTCTCTGTTTTTCACTCACTTTACTCGTACTCCTGAATGCTGCTGAAGCTGCTCGATCGTCCGTGTCTCACTTCTGCGTTCAAGTCTACACGTTACAACACGTCAGTGGCAACGTTCAGCCAGATATTGGTCTACCGAATATCTGGTTATCCGGCTTATAGGATGGGCGGATAACCGGTACCCGATCAAACAGCTATCCGATAGAAGACACCACCAGACCATTTCAATGCTTGAAGTCAGAAGTAGGAACGTTGATATAAGAGACGGAGAGAGTGATGAACAGTTAACTGCATAAATTAACATTAAGACCTTTTTAGACAAACAACACGCCGTCTTTTCTTGAGGATTCTTGGTATTTTGAAGGGGCAGCGAACATTTTAAAGCCTTAATCTGAATACTGCGTTTCACGAACATTTTTATCTCGTTTCATTGTGTGGTTACATTAAATCTCGAGCTTTGCTTGATAGCCAGAAACTGTGCGAATTGTTGCAGACACCACTGCAGACAATTTTTCCGTGAAGTTGTCTTAGCGCTATAAAAGTTCCTGATTTTTTCCTTGTTTTGTTGTAGTTGTATTTTCCTATTTTTTGTTGTGATTACTGGCTGTGAGTGAACGTTTGGAAGAGTCTCATTATTTGGTTGGTTTGAAGGAATTAAGAAGATAACCAATGAGCTGTGAAACTCAGCCAGGAAGCATTGTTGTGTAGGTCAATACGTCGGAAGTCAAAGAAATAGAGAGAGTACCTGAAATGTTTCTTTTATTTTTTAATAAATTCTGTCGTACATGTCAGGTACAATTTTATGGTAAATGTATGCACAATTCAGTATTTTATAGCGGGATAAAGCTTTTTCTAGGAGACTGGAAAATCCCATTCTTTCTATAGCCGATCACTTTTATGTGTTGATTATTGTTGTTATTTGAGATTAGGAAAAATAAAAATATTATCAATAAAAATCACCTATTTGGGAATATTTTGATATGAGTAATGACAGTAATAAGTTTGCTGCTTGTTTATTGTGCCAAGTTAAATTTTTTGTGACACAGAATAAAAAAAAGCAGGTATGTAGCAAAGATTTAACTCGTTTTTTATCTTTTGTTTTGATGGGATTGTTATAAATTTATAACTCTTCAACAAGATGTTTTCCTGTTAGGTATAATAATGAAGGGTAAATAGGTACGATCGATTAACTGCATCAGAATTGCTTGATAGGAAATTGCTTTGGAATGTAAATGACACAAAAGCTAAAAAATATCATTAGTTATTGCAGAAATGGTTGCACTAGACAACTATCCTTTATCTATTGTAGAAAGAATGGGATTTTCCAGTCTCCTAGAAAAAGCTTTATCCCGCTATAAAATACTGAATTGTGCATACATTTACCATAAAATTGTACCTGACATGTACGACAGAATTTATTAAAAAATAAAAGAAACATTTCAGGTACTCTCTCTATTTCTTTGACTTCCGACGTATTGACCTACACAACAATGCCAGCTTCCTGAGTTTCACAGCTCATTGGTTATCTTCTTAATTCTTACTGAAACATGGAGTTCTAGCTGCAAAGCATATTCCTGGTTCTCACACTGGAGAAAATATAGCAAGGGAGCTTAACAGTATCTCAAATCGTTGGGCTATTAACCAAAACAAAATATATTTACTCCTTCATGATAGTGGCGCTAACATGGTGAAGGATGTACGAGTGGATGAATATGATTCTCCTTGATTTTTCATACATTTGCTTCAGAAAATTGTAACTGAGTCATTGAAGATCCAGCCTGAAGTGGCAGGAGTGATTGTTGCTGGTAGACGTCTCTTTGTGCATCGTAGTTACTCAGGCTTAGCTAAAGAAAAATTCAAAAATAAAAATTTACCCGACCATAAGCTGGTGCAAGATATCAATACTACATGGAATTCTTCCTTTCATGAGATAGTGCCTGTTGGAACAAAAAAGGGCTATATCGTTATATGTGGCTGATCGCGAAACACACACTAATTTAAAACCTCAACAGTGGTATTTGATGGAGAAGTGCCTTAAGCTTTTGAAGCTGTTTGAAGAAATGACAAAAATAAAAAGTTTTGGTCTCTCCTGCAATTCCGAAGACATATCAAAAGTTTCTGCTCTAAAAAGATGTTTAAATAAAGATAAGGAAGTACAAAGAACTCCTGACTTAGCCTCTTTGAAAACTGAAATCGAAAGTCGTTTCGGCTACTTAAGTGAAGATTCAAACTACTTGATTGCACCCTTCATAGAGCCAAGATTTAAGACAAACTATTTGGGGTTTGTTGGAGCTGAACTAGCACGTTAGAAAATTCTATTGGAATGCAAAAATATCTTGAAAGAATCTTCCACCAGAAGCAAGTTCATCTTCAACGGCTGCTAAAAGGAATGGAAGGAACCAGATAGAATCAACTGTGACTTACGAAGTTCACGACACTTTTTGAGACTGTTTTAACGAGATAGCCAGTATCACGATCAAGAAAAAAACATGATTGCAAGCGAGGTCTCGAATCGATCGGAAGCGTGACCCATGTATTTGGTGGTCAGCTCATGCTACACAGTACCAGAATTTCACAAAATCAGCTAGGATTTATCTTTCAGCGCCTTGCAGTAATATATGTAACGAAAAACTTTTCTTTTAATCTGGTTTTGTCTGCGAAGACAAACAAAACTGCTTATTGCCTCTTAATACAATGAAATTGTGTTCACTCATTACGAGAACTAATTCTATTTCTTCTATTAAAAGCAATAATAAACGGTATTTTGATTTGAAGGTATAGTGTTTTTATTTGTGTTTAGACTTAATACAAACTTTTCATATGTGATTTTATCGAAATTTATGAAATTTTCGTAATTTATTGAGAATCCGGTAGCTGTAAATCCATTAAATCTCGGTCGAATAATGCGAATAGTTGCCGGATATATGTTTCATCCTTAATGTCTATCACCAGAGGATTGGGGGCAAAGAAGGGAAAGGAATTCGATCATGGCCTTTTGTAGCAGCCATCCTAGTATTCACTTGGAGTAATTATGGGTAACCATGGAAAACCGGAATCTCAATGGCCGCAATAAGGATCGAAATCGCTTCCTCACGAATAGCAGATCTCGGGCGTTAACCGCTTTTCCACTAGCCTCTGTATGATTAACTGCATCGCCGCCATCAACGTTATGGCAAGGGAATTAAATACTGAGGGTAATTTCCAAAATAAAGCACCATAAATCAACCTTCTACATTCGACATATCTTTATGTAAACTTCACTCAAAAATATTTTTCTTTTCAATTCAGGAAGCTCTTAGGAATCCCCGTTATCGTAACTGGAACGAGAATATCTGTGATTCTAAAGGGAAAATTAACAATAAAATAAACTACACATTATGCTCTCGAACAAAACGAAAGGAATGACCTGATGAATCATGAAGTGCATTAACTCGATCCGTGAATCAGCCAGTTACTTCACAGCTGACTTACCAGCTGGCATGCCCAGCGCGGACCTCTGCACAGCGTGATCCAGGAGGTATTTTGGGCGCGGTTCATCCACACAGCACACAGCGTGTCTTCAGAGACCCATGTCGCCGACGTCAGGTAACGATCTCTGAAAAAAAAATTGTAGAAGCACAGCTAGTATGATACAAAGCTTCGTGGCGGATGTTGCTAACAGTGCTTGGAGCTCAACAAATGAAATAATTTTTCATCATCCCTTGCCCCGTCAGCAGGATAGGATAGGCATTCATGGGTATAACCCTCAATAGCATCTTGCTGTGAAAATTTATAGGTCTTTGGTAATCATGACTCATATCTTTTTGTGGCTACCTATATGAGAAACAAAACATCGCTGGGAATAACGTGTAGTGCGTTAGGTCCTAATAAGACCACTCCTTTTGGGTGCTTAACATTTTTTTAAATTTGTCAGTGAGTGTACGAGGTTTGTTAAAAAAGTAAGCTGAATTTTTTAATTTCGCCGGATTCGTACAGTCGATTTTCGTTTTCTTTTGTTTTTCTTATTTTGGTACATTCTTCCCGCATATATATTCACAGTTTCAACTATATAGCATTCTTTGCCTTGTTTGTGAGAGGTATAATTGTTATAAGTGTTTTGTGTGTTTGGCGTTTTTGTGCTGTCGAAAAAAATGGATCAAAGATTTTGTATCAAATTTTGTGTAAAAAATGGAATTAAGTGCTCCAAAACACTTGAGATGTTTACAGTGGCATACGGTGATTATACTTTGAGTAAAAAAAAAAATGTTTATAGGTGGTACAAGCTCATCCAAGATGGCCGAGAAGACGTCAATGACGAACTTCACTCTGGACGCCCCAGCACGTCAACAACTGATTAAAACGTTGAAGAAGTGAAGAAAATAGTGTTGGAGAATCGCCGAATCACCATCACGGTCAATAAGGAGTATTAACTTGAAGTTATGTGCCATTTGCGGGAAGCAATACGAAAAAATTAAAACATCCGGATTTGTGGGGAAATAATTCATGGCTTTTGCACCACGACAATGCACCTGCTCATCCATCGTTGCTTCTGAGTGATTTTTTTGACCAAAAACAACACCAAAATCATGCCTCAACCACCATATTCACTGGATTTGGCCCCCTGCGACTTTTTCCTGTCCCCAAAACTCAAGAGACCAATGAAAGTACAAAGATTTGCAACGATTGAGGAGGAAAAGACTACATAGCTGAAAGAGCTCAAGGGTATACCAAAAAGTGCTTATCAGAAGTGCTTCGAGGATTGGAAAAAAACGTTGGCACAAGTGTATTATGTCTAAAGGGGATTACTTTGAAGGGGACAACATAAATATTGATGATTAAACAAATATTATGGATAAAAATAAAAATTCTCCTTACTTTTTGAACAAACCTCGTATATTGGCGTTTCCAGTATCAGAGTGGAAAAGGCAAGAAATCTGGACTTTAATGACATAGAAATGTGACTACATCCAGCGCTGTTTCGTGGTTTTGTCTCTGATGTTCAAGGAGCTTTACGCTTTCAACAGTAAATAGTATTAAACACTTGGGAAAATATTGAGCTTAAGAACAAATATAAAACTCTCGTGTTCTCTCATTCAAAAGCAGTAGCTACATTTAATTTAAGAAAATAATCGTGCAAAAATAAAGAAATAAGTGTAAATGTGATAAAAAAATAGTATAAATTTTTTTATCTGCCACATATCATTCCAAAAACAGAAAAAAATGACGTAGTGATTGACATTATTATTTAGATGTCAATAATTTTATGTCTTGAAAACAAATTTCAGGACTAACTGCGCAGGCTTCCGCGGTTGTCGTTAGTATTAACTTGGTTCACCCGGAGAACCAAGATAATAAATTTCAAGATAGTTTTATTCTGAAATTTGCTAGTGGTATATATAATGAGATATTTCTTATTTCTACAGCATGGGTGTGGAACTAATCTACCGCTGTTATAAGTAAATAAATTAGATAGTTTTATTTAAATAAGCGGTCGACTTCACTAAACCATACTATAAACAATACTGAAGAGTTCATTTACTGAAATCTGCTGGCTACTGATAAAAAGAAGTGGAACCAGGTGTCGGTAGCTATGATCTATCACATCATGCGTTTATAGATCACAGATATTGCTGACCAAATTACAGACGTACAGCTTCAACGTATAAAATTAAACTTTAACGATGCCTCTTTGTAGTCGTTGCTTTGTTCGTGTTTCCAAAAGAGTTCAAATTTCCCTAGTGTCTTTAAACCAGGAAACATTTCTAGGGTCACCTTGTCAAGCTTAAGTAGGCCTACGAATCATTTTCTGAATACAGCAAAGAGGAACATTTCTCATAACCGTAGCATTTCTTTCTGATACGGTAGTAATGATAGTTGTAAGGAAGTCTACACTGTAAAGTGAAATTTTCTAAAGAAGCTAACTAAGTGGGGCGAGGCTAAGGAATTTTCAATAATATAACAGACTCAGAGTTCCGGTCCATGTTTATGTGTTCCAATTTGTGAGGTCCCACTCACAAATCATTGCTAAAATTGTAAATAGATTAGCAAATAACAGACTTTCACAGCATAAGTAGTATGTATAGATATTTGGGTAATTTTAAGTCTTTTGTAGTAATGTAATTTTTTGTAGTTGGCACTACTGTATTGTTGGTCGAGAAAGAAGGAATGTGTTAAGATGGCGCGGAGAGACCACGGGGGAATGTATTAATTGGACAGTGACGACTAATTATTGTGTTGTATGAGTATTTAAAGTGTTCAATAAATTGTGCAGATAAATGAAAAAAATGGTGAATTTGATTTAACATTAACATCCGTTGCGCAGAAGTGTGTATTTGAGAGCAGTTTATCAAACTAATATGCTAGGTGATAGCACTACCGCGAGAAACCGCTTGGACCATGTGTTGAAGTTGGCGGGCTATCTACCTTCGACTGATTGATAGTAATTAGTAAGGAGGACTCTACTCACCTCGGCAACTGTGGTGATGGTATCACATCCACGGTGAGCGCTTCTGAAGACAGCGATGACGACGATGATGACTGAGCAACGGTGGCGGCGGCTTTCAGGTCTGCCACCCTTAGCGTTACCACTGTATTGGTAGTACCTACCTGCCAACATTACAAATGGAAACTCACTGTTCATTGCCACGAATTTTCTATAATAGAAGGAATACGTACCGTTGAGTGGAGCCCACGTTCCAAATTTGGAGTACTGACAGCAATAGCTGGACTTCAGGAAAGCATAATACGGGAAAAAAGACGGAGGGAAATTTTTAGTGTTCCTAACTGCTTCCGCTTATCATACTGAGTCTGGTTAGTCAATAGTAACGCTCGGATATGGCATTCGAGAGAAGGCGGGTTTAAATCTCTTTCCTCCCATCCACTTCTTCAATCGACGATCTCCGAAGTCACTCCAGGTTAATGTGAGATTGTTCCTATAAAAGTTCATAGCCAAATTACTTTCCATCCCTTGTATCTCATCCTCTATTAACCTCGAAGTCGACGAGCAATAAAACTCGAAGAAAAAAAATCTTCTTTTCAGTTAAAATATTTTTCCAGAAGTCCCTTCCAAACTTGCTTGAATCAATACAACAGGTCTAAAATGCAATTTAGTTATAACTCAAGTGCGGCTATGCACTGGAGGGTTAATTATTTAGCTGTTTCTCGTCTCATAATGAACTTTTTAAGTAGGATGAGTATATAACTGTGACGAAAACTAGTACTGTAGTTTTTCTGTCCGATCTGAGAGGCCTAACTTTTCGACGTGTACACTATGAATGTCTTAGACTTTGTTGATGGAAGTGCATTCTTATAATTAGTATATTTTGAAGTTGTTATAGCTCGTAAACCAGTTGACTAAATCTAACTATTTATAAGCAGGTTTTTAGAGGAATTGTACTTTCGTGTTTTATAATGGCTTTATTTGCTTCACGTAGAAATAACACGGAAAATATTCGTTTCTGACTGCACCGTACATCTTTTTATTTTCTCGTCTATTATATAGGGATGGCGATCTGAGATCGATTAATCGAAGAATCGATCTTTTGGATAAAAAATCGATTTTTTTTAAATCGATCTATAGAACTGAATCGATCCAGTGAATCGATATTTCACCCCTGAAAATCGAATGTTAAAAAGCACTTCTTCAAGTAATGCACTTGCACATGAAATATAGGTTTAAACGAAGAATCGTAACACTATTTATCGCAAGCAGTTGTGGATCTGAAGTATGATCCTATAATTGTTGCTGGAAAGAAATAATAAAAACAAATTATCATCACGTTTACTCAACAGCCAAGAAGTATATCTGTATATTGGGATCATCAGTACCTTGCGAGCGCCTTTTTTTTTATTGCCGGCAACATCGCAAGTGATGAGCGGAACCGCTTGGTTCCTAGTAGACTATACAGACTGTTGGTCCTGAGAAGCTTGGACAGTAAGAACTGTGACCTGTAAACTAGATCATTTTCAAAAACTGATTTATGTAACCAACAAATGTTGTGAAATAAATGTCTTATTGCATACCTGATACTTTGATTTAGTTGTAAAAAACTTTAATTAGTTTAAAAATAGCTGGGTGACCGATCTTCGCTCGGCATCTTTCGATTTTTGTTCAGTATGCAAGATTTCATTAAAATCCTTAGAGACGTTTGTGAGAAATTAATTTTATTGGGGACTGCATCATCTTCGGAACCGACGCGAAATTGGTAGTAACCTGTTGAAATTTGTTTTAATTGCCTCGTCATTATGTCCTCTTTGCGTTTTGCGCTCTTGCTTTATCTTGCCAGGAATTTAAAATTCCGAAATATGACAGCGACGCACAGCCGTTGGATGCCGTCAGCGTTGAAAAATCAGTGATAGTCTCTTAAAATGTTGATTTAATCTTTTATTGTAATGTTTTCTTGCCGTTTCAGCCTTTCTCCGTTGGAAAAAGTCTCATTTAATTGACAAATATACAATTTTTTTCCGAGTTGTAATACGGTGATGCCCGCGATCTTATATAGAAACGAGCAGTCAGAGATTGCTTCAGTTGTAAACAAATACACCATTTCCTACAGACGCCGCAGAACGCAAAATTTTTCTCTTGGTCCAGGCTATATTTCAACCTAATCTGTACGTTTTTTTTGTACCGGTAATTTTTTTGTTATTTTGCAGTGCTGATAGCATTTTGCAGTTGCTCAGCCTCATATTTGTATTTTTATTTTTCTAGCGACTTTTCCGCAAAGCAAGAGCGCAAAATGTGAAGAGGACATGTTGACGAAGCAATTAAACCAAATTTCAATAGGTTGCTATTAATTTCGCCGAGGTTCCGAAAGTGGTACAGCACCCATTTTATCTATTTTCAAATATGAAAGTATTAGTTTTGATAGAAGGAAGCATATTAAGCATATTAGAGGTAGGACGGTCAGTTACTTTTCTCTGGGACCTACAATTTAACGCAAATCCCAACCACAGAACGCCCCACCGTACTTCCTATTGTTAAATACATATCTTAAAAATTCTTGCTCCCACCGGAATTAGAACCCGAGATCGCAGCCAGAATTTTTTAAGAGCTAGTGCAGTAACCACCTTTTTCCCCCACTAATTACATATTTGTTATACATTCAATATATTTCCTTCCTACTTACTTAAGAACTGCAGTCGGTTAAATAAATATCGTGAATAATCGTCAGGATTTTCTCAATTGAGTTTCACTGGGCGATGTTCGAGTAACTTGGTTGAGAAGATTTTTTATTAGGTTTTCTTGAAATGATTACAGTATAACTGAAATAAAGTATCACTTCTGACAAAGCCAAATTTTCAATATCTTTTTTAGGTATTTTACAATACAACTGGTAGAAATTAATGATAATCACTTTTTCAATACTTTTTTCAAAGAAATTATGTAAATATAAGTATCACTTCTGACAAAGCACATTTTAAATATCTTCTTTTGAAATGTTTTACAATTAAACATTCGGCGCTAGTCAGTTAGCATACAAGAAATATTCATTTAAATATATAAGTTCTTTGAAACCAAAGAGAAAAATATTAGGAGCTTCTTGGTACCTGAATCATCCACGAGATGGCGTTAGAGCCGTTTTCGAGCCATTTTCGAGATACCAATAGCAAAAATTGTTCGTATTTTGTAAAATTTTTTTTTTTTTTTTTATCTATTTAGATAATCTTAAAAGTCAAAACGTTATCTAAATATGAAGTTTCATCCAAATTTTTAGCGCCGTTCTCGAGATCCAATATATATATATATTATATATATATATATATATATATATATATATATATATCTGCTCGTTTAAAGACATAAGAAAAAAATAGATTATTATGGTGTTCTTTTTGTAAGAACGAAGACTTTCCCGGCGTATGACTGCAATGTAGTCTTCACGGGTGTACCGCCGGATAGTGTTGTGGAAACACAATATTTCGACGGCTGGCTCTGCCGTCTTCAAGAACAACACTATCCGGCGGTACACCCGTGAAGACTACATTGCGGTGTTCTTTTTGTTTTCCATGATTGGAATTATATTGAAAATACGAACACGAAAACCAAATGGAAAAATATCGATTTTTAGAGAATCGATCTTTTAGTCCTCGATTTTTTTGTGAATCGATTTATCAAATTTCGATTCGAATCGATTCAAGAATAGATCTTTTTTTGAAAGAATCGCCATCCCTACTATTATATGCAATTTCTGTTTTACTTATGATCACTTGATTGTGCATCGTGGAAGGGCACGCGGATATAGTCATGTCGTGCTATGATTTGTTTGAGTTTTGTCATTACACGTATCTATCCTACCAAAAATAATCTCAGTAAACCCTTTGCAAAGAGTTTTTTTGTATTTGGCAAAGCTGGAAGAGCATTTCGTTGGGTAGGAGGAAGGCAAGGAACATTATGGAATTCAGCCAAGGCGTTTTGAATCTACCGTCCCCTGCAATAATTTTGAGAAACCAAGGAAAACTGAAATATTAATAGTCGGATCGGGAATCAAAGCAGTGTCCTCCCTCAAGTGTTAATCGCTCTGTTCAATGAGCTCTTCAGGATGGAATGAACCAAAAATTATTAACAAAATACAGTCAAAGAAAAGGAGGCAGTGGCCAATACACTTTATCAGCTGATTAAGGAAATAATCTGGCTATGGTCTATGCGGACGAAAGTTAGCAGATTTCTTGAAGATAAAGAAAAAAGCGCAGGAACGAGAAAAGAGTTGACATGGAAGAAAGGTACGATGTCCCATCGGAAGAATATGGACAAGATGGATAGACCAGGCACAGAAGGTGATAAAAACGCTCATAAATGAACTGGAGACAAGTGGTGAAGGAATCTAGCAAACACTGAACGAAATTGGAGATACTTGTATAACTCACAGAGATGGCAGATGATAATGATGATGTATAAAGTTCTAAAAATGATATAAGATATACAACAGAATGAATGAGAAACTGCGTTTTTAGTTAAGCGCTATGGCTAACCTGGGGGCTGGGAAGATACAAGTTGAAAGTTACCTTTGGGTACCTGAGGGTCCTGAGCTGCGGGTACTGTGGTCGTTCACTGGATGCGACCCCGTACCACGGGAAGCGAAGTTCTCCCACCCCAGTGTCGTTGAAGCTGGCGTACAGAAGAAACCGTCCACCGGGACTCCACCAAACCGCAGAGCCGCTCTGCAGGATCTCCTCTGAAAACAGATAGCCGCTTTAGAAATCATTGCACAGACGTGACAAAACTTTGAATAGATTAACAGTAATCCTGTTGTGATATCAACTCAGTCTTCAGTTGCTTTCGTCTCATATCAAGGTAATACAGCCAAATGCTGAAGGTAGCTTGGTATGACATTCCATTAACTTTGGAGCAAACTTTGAAAAGATAAAAACTTTCCGTGTTACAACAGCACCTCTCTCAAACTTTTTCTATATAGTTTTCCAGTTACAGGTAAGAAATATCAGAATACCAAATAACGAAATTAAGAACAGCTTACTACAGACCCCATCTCAGTACGCAAGTTTACAGCTGTGAAGAATCAAAAGCCTCTCGTTGGATAACAGTGTTTCTCGAAAACTTGACATCTTAATTACAAAACAGAAGGAGGTGAGTGAGCTTCCTGGAAGACGCGAGTTTCAAATCTCTGTCCGATCAACAAGATTTCGATTTTCTATGGTTTCCTGAAATAACATCGGGTGAATAACGGGATGTGTCATTGAAAATATCATGGCCGAATTCCTTCCAGTTTCTTATCACCATTCCTTTCCTGCTTCTAATAATCTCGACGTCAACGAGGTGTAAAGTAACAAGCAAAAAAATAAATAAGTTACAAATTTCCGCAATTGTTCAGTCCGGACATCCAGATTTGGGTTTTCCATGGTTTCCACAAATACTCCAGGTGAATGCCGGGATTCTTTCATCAAAAGTCCATGGCTGAATTGCTTCCCGTTCCTTGTTCCCAGTCCCGTTCCGCCTCTAATGACCACGACGTCGACGAGGCGTAAAGCCAAAGAAAAAAAAAAAGGCAACTGTTCAGCCTATGCCGACATCGTCCATAATATATGCTCAAAACTTCAAATATTACAAACAATTTAACATGAAACGCAGAGAACAAAGTTCACTCGATTTACATATAATTTGCAATCCGCTACCTATTTTAGTATACTGACCAACAATAGGAAATTTCTGGGAAATTGAGGAGAGATGAGAAAAGATGTGGAAAGATAAATGATGGCATAAATCAGTCAGCAATCAGAGTGCACTGAACGCAAACACATCACAGAGAGTTGTGCATGAGCCGTAACGTTTCTTGTGAAGTTGTGTGCACTCGATGTGCGTACCTTAATATCAGACACAAACAATTTCCGTTAATATCTGACAGGCCTACAAAACCAAACTCTTTGGAGTGATCCGAAGATTAACAGCTTTTTTTCTGCCTATGGCTTTACGCCTCGTCGAAGTAATTAGAGGCGGGAAAGGACGAGGGACAAATAAAGCAATTTGACCATGGATTTTTTTTTTGTAGGAACTATTCTGGCATTCTCCTGGAGTGATTTCGGAAAACCATGGAAATTCTCATCTGGATGGCCAGACGGAGATTTTAATCTGCGTCCTCCCGGATGCGGGACAAGAGCGTTACCACTCACTCACAACGCTCGGTGTTATGAAACGTTACGACCCAATTAGTTGTGCTGTTATATGAAATTCTGTGGAGGTGAAATTTTATTGGTTCCAAACTGAAATTAGAAATAGTAGTTGGAAAGTATAATTTTTGTTGACAGTAATAAGGTAAACGATATAGGACATGATTTCCTACATGATTCAGTTTCAGTAGAAGCTGTGGATTATATCATATCTCGTCAAGTGAAGGACTAAGACATTATTCAATTAATTTTTTATTGAAAAATAAAGATATCAGCGGCGGTCAGTGTCGTCAATTGAAGGCCAGGTTTGTTACAACAGCTATCCCAAACAAGTTACTATCCAAGAACTTGAAATTTGTCCTCAAAATCGCCAATATCCTGTATTCAAACTAAAAATACTTACATTTAATGTAAGAGATATTGTTGTTTTCGCAGCCGTCATAATAATATATAAAATGGCTTACGGGATTAACGCTGCTCTGAAATACTCCTTCTTCTCCGTCTACCCAAAGTTTCTACCAAGGCTTAGGTCTTCTTCGGGGGCCGTCTTCCGAATCTGCTACAGACTTGTATCTGCTGGAGACTAACCACGCCAGTCTTCAGGGTAGACGAAGAAGAAGGAGTATTTGAACGCAGCGTTAATCCCGTAAGCCATTTTATATTTTACATTTAATATAGTTTGTAATTTTTGAACAAACCAAGTAAAAGTTTTCATTTTGTGGTTTTATTGACTCTTTCTTCATATTGCATTGCATACTATAGTACGTCAGTTAAGCAAAGCGGCTCAAGGTTTCTCAGCACTACCTTTATTCCATCCCCCTTACCCAAATACGAGAAAGGGAAAGAGTGACCGCCGACAAATTTTACACTCGCTTACTTGGACGAAGAGGTCTACTCGGAGGGGAAGGCAACGGGAGGGGGTGGTGAGGTGAGTAGTGTGGCAAGGAGAACATGACCTTGAGCCGTCAGTTGAGGATGAACAGGGTATAAAGCACCTATAATGAAATGTATTACAACTGAATGGTCACACTAGTACATGAGCGGTAACGTGGCGTGACGTTGGAGAGCTGGGAGATATGAGTCCGCTAACTTACCTGAAAATATGTTAAGCATTGATTTTTATACCAAGCAGCTGCCATCTGATACACCACATATATGATATCTAATAAAGTCATCAACTCATCAGAATACGGAGGGCTCAACTCACACTTTTTTCCTTCTGCAGTCGCTGATTAATACTGACCGTCGTAGAGCCAGTCGGGGACTCCGTTGAAGATGGTGCCGGGCAGTCCCCCTCGAGACAACCGCACTGCCCTCTGTCTCCTGGGGTCGTGGCGGTAGAAGAGGTCGTTATCGCGCACGAATACTAGTCCGGAACCAGACGGAGACCACTCTGCTAGCTGCAGGCGAGACCCGTCTCCTCCCGACAGCGGGTACAAGCTCCTGGCAACAACAAGGAAACACAGCTCACACAACAAGAGTCTACGCTTCTGGCAACAATAAAGCAACACAGGTTACAAAACGAGAGTCTTAGTCGCTGTATAACTTAATATGACTGGAGATTTCTGGAATAACTCGCAGTAAAGGCCCGTTCACACTATCGGTCAGTTGAGCTAAGCCAGTGGTCGTCAAACTTTTCTGCTCAAGGGCCAAAACTAACAGTATGATGTGGCACCTCGGGCCACAGATTTACATGTATCTTTATTAATTGGCAACGCATGTAAATGGTGTGTTTTGAACCTCCAGTAGACTAGCTATAGTAAAGAAGCGAGAGGTTTACCACTGACTTTCTAGCACTAATCGTTAAAGTCGAGACCATTCGGAACACTTTGTGTAGAATGTTCTGTTTCAGATTGCTGCCACCCTCAGCGACCCCTAAATAGTAACACTGTAATTGCCCAACGAAATATTGCTGTGTTGTCTTGGTGAGCAGATGGTTAATAACGACAACTGTACTTACATTTAAATGTATTATGTAACATGAGACACAATCACAACTGTTTACTACATGTTTTGAAAGTCATATTTCTTCAACTCAGTGGACTAAACTACAACAGCCTTAATTTCTTTCATACTAGCTGGCATTGACTAGATATGTATTTATTTCAATCTAATGTTATTTTGTCTCTTCCTCCCCTCACTCTCTGTCGCCCATGTCGTCCTTCCCCTCACTCACCATCTCTTCATCCCTTTCTCTGTCCATTTCGCACTTCCCCCTGTATGTGTCCATCTCCTCCTTCCCCTTCTCCATCCACATTACCACCCCCCTCCCCCCCAATCCCAATAAGACGTTGCCTTTGCTTACCCCACAATATTTCTTCACAGGTGTGGAGGATAAACACACACCAAAAACAACACACACACACACACATTTTTTAAGAGCTAATGACTAATGATTCCTTTTTCCAAATATTTACCACATATGAAGCTGACCGCCTCTATAAGCGCATTCATGAATCCAAGGCACTTTCATTTAAGATTTATACAACAGCAGATAATTTGTACGAGGCACACACGCCCATGAGTTGTCAGCACTGAGAAACAAACAACAAAACATTTCTATTATTCCGTCCCCTCACACAGCAACGACAAATCTATCTGCCCCTGTACCGAGTGGCACCTGTAAAGGCGACTGAACAACTTTACGCGCTCCTACTTATAATTCTTCCATTATATTTTTCATTTGACGAAGGAGACATGTAAAGCCGACAGCTGCAAACCATTTATTCTTTATCGGATTAGGATATACATCATTTATCATTCTTCAGAAGCTGTGAACGTTAGCACCTGTTAAAATGAAATAGTACTTTCGAAAACAGACCATTTGCAACTGTTGGATGTATGTGACTCCTTCGCCAAATAACACTGCTGTGCAGTTGCTGACAACAATAAGCCATGTTTATGACACTGAAATCCTGCAACACAGGGAATAATATTTTTAAATCCCCATCCGCCAGTTTGACAACTATTAGATTTTGAGGGACGTATTTGTGGGAGGCGATAGTTGTCATGTTGACAACAATTACATTTTTAGTCAGTCTTCACAAGAGTCAAGTGTTGAGACCGACTGGAATATTCATTGTAGCACGAGTCATTGATGACATGCGCCATTCAGATTTTCACAAAATGGCTGTCACCATTTTACAAGCGTTTAAAATAGCATAAAATGCTGCTGATCAATTTTCAATAAACTGAAAAAAAGCATACAGTGCACCTGACTAATTGATTCCAGTCTAATTATCCCTGTGAAAATTCACATGACTTGCGTAATGTTACAATATTCATGTAGCTAAGCAGGAGCATAAGAAGGGTGAAGGCAAGGAAGAGAATCATTAGTAATTTTGTCACTACCAAAAACAAGTCTGGGATCAGTGTGTTTTGTTCCTTAAATTGATTTTAAAGTACTTTCACGCAAGATGAACTAGACGTATTTTAAAAATATTATATTACATTATTCAAATGGCCACAAAAACTTTATTATAATTTTGTTAATCTCAAACTTTCAAAAGAATATATAAATAAATAACTAATTTAAAAAATAAGAAAGCTACAGGTCTGTTCTTGAATGTGGTTTTTTATTCATTAAAATTGCAAAACAAAGTACAAATATAAAATTTTTCATTAATGTGATTTGTGATGTTGAACGTTTTTGGCTATCTCATCTATATCTGCGTCGTTTGGGCTGCATGCAATCCTCATTGCGTCTTCTAAATGACTGGACAACCGATTACGATATTTATTTTTCAAGTACTTCATTTTTGAAAATGAAGCTTCACAAAGGTAAGTTGAAGGAAATAGTGTTAAAATGAACTGTGCACAGTCTCGTAAATTTTTATAATTGTTAGGCATACATTTCCAAAATTGAGTGTACTGTTGGGTTTCACGATGTTCTATAAACAGAGCTTTAAGCTGTGTGTCATGTTGAAGTTCGATTATTTCATTTAGCAAGTTAGTTTTAGGAAATCCAAATTGGCAGAATAATTTGAGATCATCATGTTCAACATGCCAAGGGTTCTCTACGAGAATGAAACAGCTTCGAATATTTCTAACATCTGCAAATCTGTTTTGTATACCTTCCAAATAGGCTTCCAAATGTTCTTTCATGTCTTGGTAAACAGTTTCGGCGATAGCTAAGTCTGATCTGAGCATAGCAACAGTTGGAAAATTAGACAGATCTTTTTCTCCGAGTTCATTTATATATAATTGCAGTTTGGCTTCAAATGCTAATATTTTGTTAGTCATTTGCCCAATTATCTTGTTTGGTCCTTGTAATTCCAAGTTAAGTGTGTTGAATTTTTGTGTAATATCGGTCAAGAAAGCTGTAAGTATCCACCCTTCATCATCATCAAGTTCAGGATAATTTTTGCCACTTTGCTGTAAGAATAAAATAATTTCTGATTTCAAATTGACAAATCGTTCCAGCACTTTTCCTTTGCTTAACCATCTGACAGCAGTATGTAGGATAACATCACTGTAACAAGCCTGCAATTCCTCCAGTAGTTCTTTAAATTTCCGGTGATTAAGTTCACGGGCACGAATGAAATTTATAACGCTTATAACCGTTTTCATAACATTCTTCAATTTGGTATTTGAAATTTGACATGCCAGACTTTCTTGATGCAGTAAGCAGTGAATGGAGAGTAAATGTGGCAAATTCCATTCCTTCTTAATCAGTGCTACCAAACCATTGTTGACGCCCATCATTGATGGACAGCCATCTGTACATACTGATATTAATTTGCTCATAGGTAAGTCATTTTTTTCTACAAACTCTTTAATTGCATCCATAAAATCAGAACCTTTTGTGTGACCTTTCATGGTTATAATTGCTAAAAAATCTTCCTCTATTACCCCATCATATGTGCAGTAACGCACAAATAATGAAAACTGAGCCATTGAAGCTAAATCTGTACTGGAATCACATGCAAGACTGAAGTATTTGCATAGTTTTACTTTATTAATTACTTCCTCAAACATATATTTTGAAATATCTTCTATACGGCGTCGACAGATAGATTCTGAAAGTGTGAGCTTATTTATTTCAGCTAATATTTGCTTACTGTTAGAGAAATTTTGAAACAAAGTGTCAGAAACAGTCATCATACATTTCTTCACTAATTCAGCATCAGTGAAAGGTTTCATATTTTTTGCTAGAATATTACATACTTGGTATGATGCTTTTGTGACAGCCTCACTTTGCCCAACTGCTGCTAACATAACGTTTTGTTGACGACGAATGGTAGATTTTAGATGAGCAATTTTTTCCTTTCTTTCATTTGAATTCAAAGGAAAAGCTACTGTAAATGAACTGTGCTTACTTGTGTAGTGGCGAAATAAATTGTATCTCTTCAGTCCCACGATGGTATCCCGGCATATTAAGCAAGTAGCAGTACCTTCGTTGTGCCCACTTATAAAACAAAACTCTTCTTCCCATATTTCTTGGAAACTTCTTTTCTCTTCACTTATTTTCCTCTTAGTCACTGTTTTTGAGGGTACACCAGACATTATTTATTCCACTACTAATGATAGCACAAATACACTCAAGACGCGACGAACGCTCAGGAGCACGGAAACTTACTGCACGATTGACACGACAAAGCTAACACTGAGGCGGCTGCGGGACAAACCCGCCGACAAATGAGCGGTCCGTAGGGGCGCGGCGCGTTTGATGCACGGCTTACATTGTTGGCTAGCAGTGCGCTCACGCCTCTGAGCGCTGCGGAACGCCGCAAGTGGCCCCGACTTTAATCACAATTCTACGCAGTTTCCGCAAACAAAACACGGCTACGCCAGACAAGTAGATAACTAATGCTGCCCGTGCGAAGCCGAGTAGGGCCGCGGGCCGCACGAAAATCTTCATTCGGGCCGCATGCGGCCCGCGGGCCGCAGTTTGACGATCAATGAGCTAAGCTCATCTCAGATCAAAAATCACTATATACGTAATCCAATGGGAGCATTCTCACTACGCGGTCCGCGCAGGTTAGGGCAAGGCAGGACAATCTGGAGATCACGCCGCCACCGATCAAAACGGTCAAGACCTGAGCTGAGCTGAGCTTATCGCTAGTGCGAACATGCTACGGTCAGGTCAGATCAGATCAAATGCGCGACGAACATCTAAAAACTTCTGCTCATGAGCAATAAAAAGAGTAATAAATAAAATAAAAATGTTTTAGCAGTATGTTATTTCTGATTATTAGAAAGTTGGCAAAATTTTAATATAAATTCAAATATAATCACATGTTTTCGTATTGTCAAGAAAGAGATTCTGTTTCCGAATTTAAAAAATGTTGTGAACTCATTTTTTTGTATCAAAAATGTTCCTCTTGTTCATCCTGAGATTTACTTTCTACAGGACTTGAAATTTTATTCTTCCATAAACAATTGTGCAAAATACATGTTGCTAAAATTATGTTATGAATTAATATTGGAGCAAAGTTATATTTTATAAATTAAATTCTAAATGTTTAATCTAAAATATCAAAAACATTTCCCACCACTCGTCTCGCACAGCATAGTTAAAGGATAAAATTTTTATCTCTTGATCTGTTTGCGTCGTCGTCTTTTTGATCCAATTCTCTTCATCCAAAATCCGTGCGATTTTATTTAACGTTAGCGTAGAGAGTATCATGTTTGCTGTGAGCAACTTATATGAAATGGGCTGCGTCTACTACTTGATCTGACCTGACCTGAGCAGACCTGACCGCTAGTGTGAATGGGCCTTAAGTTCCACATAATCACTTTAATAATTCCTCAGATTCTGAAATGAAAGAATGTAGACTTGGTGAGGGATGAAACTAATTAATCACTTTCTATATGAGGTCACTACTCAGGTACATTGGTGTCTGTGTAGAAGAGGAGATTCCGCAGTCTCTGACTGCGGGAAGACTTTCAACTAGGCTTGTGATGGAAGTCATCTTAGTGGATGTTTAGTGCTTGACATCCGCGGATTCTGATATTTGCGGAAGCGGATGTGGAAAAATAAATTTATAATTATTTAGATTTTAATATGTTATCATAAATAAACTTAAAATCAAAAGTAGTATATTTTTTCACAAATCTTATATTTTGCATAAGCAAAGTCTATTTTCATCTAATACTGTCATATTATTTTCTACCTCATATTTCAACAAGAAAAAGCGTTGGACGATTTAACAAACGAATTAAATTATTTACATAACTACGCACGTGTCAACAAAACAATCTTTGTCATATGAACTTTGCGGAGATAGAGACTCTACTAATTGAAGCGTCAAGCACAGACAACCCCACCACACATCTCCGTGCACGCCATCCGCCTTTCCACTCCTCTAGATCCACAGTCCAATTTGTGGGACCTTGATCATTAGATTTTCCGATGTAGGGCCGATGTTGGGCCGTGAAAGGGGCTGCAGTACTACATGTAGCATGTTTTGGATGTGGTTGGACTCCCAGACAACCAACACGGGTCCCTACCGTCTAACAGGCCATGGCATTTGATCTTGATTGGAGGAAACATCTTACGAGTGTGCGATAAGGACAGTAGTGCGCCGCTAGTAACTACATGTGGAAAAGACTGCTTGGACCCCTTCTAGTAACGTGAATGGATAAGCGCATCCTGCGGTAGTTCTATGCGGAGGTCCTACAAGTTAGACCGCGAAACAGTTGAAACATGTAAATTCGTGCTTAGGTAATTAAACCGTACAGTACATTGTTACTTTTATTACAGTGTCGTAAGAAAGGGAACAACCACGTTTTTATTAGCTAAACGACGATAGGGCATTTCTCATACAAAGAGAAAAAAATTAGAAGTATGTATTGTAATGTAAACAAAACATCCGCTATAATTTCGCATCAAAAGTTGCAGATGTGGATACGAAAGAGGAGGCATAATTTCATGCGGAAGTTCCGCACTTGATGATGCGGAGCTCTGTTTCGTCCCTTCTTTCAACATCAGAAGGTCTCGATGCTTTCGAGACGTTCAGCCAATCAGAAAATTGTTTGTACTGTCGGACGTTTAACGTAACAACATTCAAACATTCGTCTCATGATAAAACTCCACCGTCGCGACGCTTTAAAACAATGTATTATTTACAAAACTTGTCGGAAACAAAATAGAAAGTATTTAAATTAATATTAAAACTAGAGCATACCCTGTCTCTTAAGACCTTGTCACTTTCAGGCGCATAAAGCCTTAGCAAAAATATCCAGAAACTGGGCTGAAGTGTTTTCATTTACCCATTCATCCTCATTAAAAAAAAAACCTACCTATCTATCATTCCATACTGACCCATTATGTCCAGGTCACCCTACAGCTGATCACAGTCTTCCACCGTTTTAATCCTATTATAAACCTTTATGTCATCTGCAAACAGCCTAGCTTCTGACTGTAAACGGTCAACACAATCATTCATCAGAATAATGAAAAGATATATCTTCCGTCCAGGTCACTCGCCAGCTGTTCACATTCCTCTCCTGATGTGATCCTATTATATACCATTATGACATCTGTAAACAATCCAACTTCTGTGTATAACCCATCAGCTCAATCAATCATTACAACAATGAATAATAATGGTCCCAATACTCTACCGTGCGGCTGTTCCATTTTCAATTCCACTTCTCTCGATACTGAATTTTCTACTCTGACGCTTTGCTTTCTACCTTATAAGAAATCGTCCACCCAGCAAGTCACTTTCTCATCCGCTCCAATAGTTTTCACCTTATTTAACGACATTTTAAAGCTCATGTGTTAGATAACACGAGATTATCAGTTTGGCCTCGCTTGTCCATTTCATATGAAATATCTTGCATACAGTCTATTTAATGAGATTCACATTCATATCCTTTCCTAAAGACATGTTAACGATTCACAAAAAAAATTAAAAAAAAAAAAAAAAAAAAAAAAAAAAAAAAAAATCCACTCACAGTTATTTTTGATGTGGTTCCCTATCATTCTGACCATCCATTTACCTGCTATTGATGTAATTTTCAATCCTGTTTGTTGCCCCTCCTTTATGGACTGACACTACTATCGAAATTTTCCAGTCCTCTAGTAAATGGCTAAGTCAATAATATTCCAAGGTGAGGTACAATATCGTATACCGATGTTCTTCTGTAGTAATATTATCTACACCGGCACCTTTACGCTTTTTTTCAGCTATCTTAATGCCTTAATAACTTACTCAGGATCTATTTAAAATTTTGTAGCGTTCTTATTTCTCCGTAATGGAATAGCTCCGCCTCTGATTTAATCCCTTCCATCCCAGGATGATAGTCCGTAATGGTTTCAATAAAACAGTTTCTCATTTTCAAATCTTCAGTAACTTCTTCTCCACCCTTACCTACAATTGTCTAAATATATTTCCTTTCCTTCAATTTTCTAACAATGCCATACAAATTGTAAGACCCAAGGCTGTTACCGGGGCTGTAGTATCGCCTTAGCGCCTCAACTAACAGTTTATGTGGGTTGAAAGTTCTGCGGAAAGTTCATAAAATAATTTGAATTTGACCATGTAGCCGTACAGAAACTCAACTAAAATGCTTAAAGGTCGCCACTAGATCTGTTACTAACCACAAATCTAGAAAAGGTTTACTGTCTACTATGAAATCACAAGTCCACTTTACTCGAAAAGTTTGAAGTTTATTTAAAAGAAATCACAAGTTCAAAAACAGCATTATACAGTTGAGTAGGCAAATCGAACAGACTTTTCCAAAATATTGCAGGTTGTGGAGAGAAATTTTACCGACCGACCCCTTATGTAAATTTAAAAGTTCGTGTTAACAGTTATCCTCGCAGACTATCACACCAAAGCCCCAACATGGCTGACTCGGTAGCTTCACCTTCAACAGATTTCCTCCCACCCCGACACAAGACTGACGCAGGCTCACTCACATAATGCTCCCCGGAACAAGATACAGTAGCATGCAAGCACGAGAATACATAGGTTCAATGACGTCACAGCCGAAACACAACTTTCTGCTGCGGCCTAGCCAAAATATGACCCAGCAAACTCAGTAACCAAGCGGATATAAAGCAATTAAAGGCTGACAGTATTTAGATTTATTTAATAGACGACCAACGGCTATTTAGTGAGTATTTATAGGTGCTTAGTTTTAAATGTCTCGTTTAACCTTCGCGTATTGACACGACCTGTTTCCGGTTTGGGGAAATACCAGTTCGTTTAAATTTGTACAATTTCGTCATTTCTGCTGAATCGCAATTTATTTAAATAAAATTAATGTCAGCGTGTTCTTCAAAAATTCCTGAGTTTTATGATGTAAGTTTTATCGAGATTGATGTCGGGATAGTGAAGTTACAGCTTTTACAAGATTTACAAAAATAACATATGAGTTTTAAATAATAACTTTTCTTCTATTGCTTTTATTGAAAAAGTAAAATTACCAGGATTTTCTCTGAATTAAATTACGTATTTGGAAAGTTGTTTTATATCTGCGTCTAACCTCGATTAGTTGTAATAAATTCCTAAGTCGAGCACATGGTTTCAAGACGAAATAATTTCTAAAATCTTTATAAAATCGGTTCTACTGCGTGAAATGTTCTGAAATTAATATGTGTGATACTAGATTTTTGGTTCTTTCAAGAAATCTACTTTTTATTTCAAAAGCTTACTAGGATTCTGTGATAACAAAATGTTAAAAGTGAAGTGCATTCAACGAAGTGTTTAAAAATTTATTTAAGTTATTTACACGTCCAGAAACTACGGAATTTTAGTGAATTTACCTTTCTATTAAATTATTGCTCCTTCAAAATTACTTTATTTCATTTGAAAGTCTCCAGAAATAGTGAAATATCAAAAATCTATTGTTTGGTTAGATGGATTATCTTACTTCAGGTTAGTATGAGGTTTTTATATCATTATAGAAAGTTAGTTTATTGGTTTTATTAAATGTTGAGTCACTTTATCGCTCTCAAAACGGTTTAGAAATGGTGAAATGCTCATATAGCAGAAATTCATTGTTTCCAAATTGAACTACTATCGATTATTTTATTTTTAATTGACATAGAGTTTGTTTACTGTTATAAAAAGTTTATATAAGGCTTTTATTAAGTCTTTACTGCGTTTAAATTGGCTTAGAAATATGTCAGAGTTTTATTGTTTATTGCTTGAAAATTGAATTAATGTGAATTAACCTATTTCCTACCAAAATAATGTTTTCTTACTATCATAGAAAGTTTATTTAGGTCTTTAATTAACTTTTATATATCTTTACTGCTTCTGAAAGGGTTTATTTAGTCAGTTTGGTCATGGTATCTAATTCCTCTATAAAGCGTCCCTCTCCTAACCTATATAAGCAATGAAACTATTTGTTAGTTAAAAGTGCGAAGCTAGAATTTAAAAAAATTCTAAGGTGCTTACAAAATTACTAGATGTACCATTCAGTGGTTGCTCCGCACCTATAAATAGTTTCATAAAACCAGCTTTGGTTTCCGTCTTTTCTACTGTTAATTCCTTGTTCCCTACTGTCTTGTTGTCACTTAACTCCTTTGTGTTCTATTCTTAGCACCTCTCTTTTAGGTTCCGTACTTCTCTTATTTTCTGTTTAATAATAATAATAATTAATTAATTTGCAATGGAGCGAACATTCCGGTGGCAATATCCCTACACACCCATCTTCCACCTTTCTTGCACCCACCTACATTTGCCCTCTACAAATTTTAACTTTAAATTCTTTTAATGTTTTTGGTAAATTATTCATCACTTCTATTGGTAACTTATTCCAAACCTTTACACCCTTACCGAAAAAATGTGTGCCTTTTTATAATTGTACCACTACCGCCGACAATACAATGACGTGTTAACATATGACTGACCACTATAATATGAAACACGTTTAAAATAAACATGCAGAGGGCCCGTAAAATCAATGCAACCAGAGAAAATTATATATTTAAATGGAGAAATTTGCTCTGTTTGCTTACAAAATTTAAATATTAGGCCGTAAATTTGATCTTTGACATATCTAAATAATATTAGGAAATCCTTAAATGATTAATGCAAGATTAGCGAAAAGTTTAAATAAGGTGGTAAATATTTGCCGTGAACTATTACACAGAAGTCCTCGCGTATGCTCTGGCTTGGCTTATACTGTAGATATGGAAAATTTCTATTCATATTTCGTTTAATTTATCAGCAATTTTGTTAAATAAAAGATATTTCTCAAAAGGGCACTAATTATAATCAGTTTAGTACTGTCGATATTCTATGACAGTGTATACAAAAATGAATGTTCTCTAAATGAGACAATTGTTACTTTTTTCTCGAAAAAATGTATCCTATACACACACAGACAAGGCCGGAAGAATGACAAAGCAGCAGCACGTAAAAGTTATATTCCCTCATTACTTTTCATGACCCCGGCATAAAAGTCAACACCACTCTCCAGCCGTAATTCCTGCCTAGGATATCCCATTCTCCTTTTCGCAGAGCTCTCTATATCATTGTAGCGTACTCGAGGAGGTTGAAATTGGTCTTATTTTTATATTGATTTAATAACAGTTATCCTCTGCGGAATTCATCCAGCTGCCAATATTTTGTTCACATCAATAACCTATACATCTAAAAATGAGCAATCGTTTAAGGATAAGATGGGACAAAAACATCGCATAACTATAATTGCCAATGCATTCGCCATACTCGAACTGCAGACGTTTCACCACATAAGGACGGATTGCTAGCCACTACGCTTACATTAATACTGTTTTAAATTTTATGAACTTTACGAAACAGCCCGAGGTGAAAATGGGGATTCAAACCAAGTATTGTTACTTGGGTCACTAAGTTATAAAGTTTTTATTAAGGCCAGTAAGACTCAGTGCTGAAATATTGCCTATGATGCTACTTTTATGACCAGATATAAATTTTTCAGATGAGGATTTATTAGTGGACTCGATGACTTGTATCGAAACGTTGTATTATTTACTAGGTGTAATTCACGATGATTGAGTTAATTTCCTCTTAATTCAGGTGCTGAGTTAATTGCATTACCAAGTGAGCTATAGATGTGAAACAAGGTTTCACGTTCAATAATCCACGTCCCCTGGCGACCATAGATAGCAATCCTGAATTTCATCACTGTTATGCAACTCACTAGCCCAGCCGATAATTACTTGTTCATCTTACGACGAAGGAGTTCTTTTTTTGAAATAGCGGAGATATTACTATGTTGTGACGTGCGTTACACACTACATAGGCAGTTTATTATTAATTTAATTAAAAATGAGTGCAGAAATCAATAGCAAGATGGTCGGAAGAGGGTTATATAAGGATGGATTGTAGGTTTGAGAAGGATAACTAGCAACTAAAGGCAGGCTTTGAAAACGACGTGACGTTAACCGCACTATGTCGGGACTGATGACTCCAACCAGCTTATAACTGACGGAAGGCCTCTCCTACGATGACACGAGTGGATTCTGGACAAATGGCAGTTTATTACGACACTTAAATTATTAACTTTCTCGCCTTATATGTGTATGTTAATTTCTGACCGCCAAATAAAATTGGGAGAGCCTCGTTGATTTGAAATTTCCTGTCATTAATATTGGTGAATTATTAAAAACACTGTGCATATGGAGATGATATAATAATCTGGGGAGAGAGACAGAGCAGAATCTGAAAAGAGAGCTGGGAAAATGGGTGGAAAACGTAACTTAGAAACAAGTGTGGAAAAACTAAAATAATGAAGGTATCAAGAAACAATGGCCGGGCCATTAAAGTATATGTTACTCGAGGGTAAAAACCTGGAATTGTTGGACTGGGATGGGAAGCAAAGAAACCTCTAATGGAAAGTTAGGAGGAAATAGTACAGAGAATAAGAAAAAGTGGACAATTTTATAATAGGGTCAAGGATATAATGTGGGGGTGGAACATAGGAAAAGAAGGCAAAATATTGATATTTAAAGTGTACTACCAACCAATATTGACGAGTAGCTCTGAAATATGAACATGGACGAAGAAAGATCTAAGCAGTCTATAAGCAGCAAAGATTCGGTTTCACAGAAACATAGAAAATGTCACAAGAAATCATAGAACCAAAAAGAAAACAATAAAGATTGCACGAATCAGTTAGAATAGATCTGTACAGGATATCTAGCTGGGTTGGTAAACATGGGATGAAGATAAATACGAAGAAGATTCAGCTTATTAAGTACACAGATAAAAATCTAAAGATTCATTATGGCCATAAGGTGGGCAAAGAATTGATTGTTGAAAACTTGATATGCAAATCTTGGCATAACATTTATAACAAGCTGGAATGGGCAGGACACATTGGACAGGTATTAGAAAAAGGTTTCAAAATCCTTCAATTGTGAGAGAGAGTGATGAAGGGGGGTACCATAGAAGTTAGGGAATTGGGTTACAACACTGCTCAGACCATTGCTTGAATATGGTGATGTAGCATGGGACCCACATTTTGGGTATCAAATTCAGGAGTTTGAAGGGGTGCAAAGAAGGGCTGCTAGATTTGTCTCTGGAAATTATCGCAGAACACAATCAATATCTGATATGATAAAAAAAGCTGGAATGGGATTCATTGGAAGAGGGCGAAGAGAGTCTTGGGAGTGTATGAGGCGTATATTGGTGATGAAGCGTGGAAAGATATTAGTGTAAGAATTAAAAGTAATGCATGGAAGGGAAAAGTTGAACATGAACACAAGCTGGAAGTCGATTTCAGTCACAAGGGTGTGGTAAGATTTTCTTTCGTAAGTAAGGGGTGTCAGGGATTGGAATAAGTTACTAAGAGAATTGATGAATAATTTACCAAAAACATTGAAACAATTTAAAGATGAAATTCGTAGAGGGCAAAAGTAGGCTGGTACAGGAAAGAGGGAAAATGGATGTTTAGGAAATTTCCACCGGAGGGTACACTCCATCGCAATTAAATTAAATTTAAAAAAAATTAAAGAGACGCTTTCAAAGAGGAGAAGATATCAATGATTGGGGCATGTCATGACAATGGAGGAGGTGAGAATGCCTGAACAAACGGTAGGGATAAGATGAATGGTGCAGGCACAGAAAGACATTGAGGCCAACGGTGTTGATAGGAGACGTTTAGTGCAGGAAGAATCTTGGAGAGATTGTCTGAAATGGAAGGGGAGTGCCGGACAATCCGCTGAAGCAGAAACGTCAAGATGATGATGATGTTAACTTATGATCTTCCCCTTTCATGACATTAATATTCGGCTGGAGAGGAAAGCAAAGAAAAAAGCTGGAATATTACCCTCAGAAATCAAATTTATGAGTTTGATAACAATACTGTCATCTATAACTCTTTCATAGAAGTCGTCATGTTCCTGGAAAAAACAACACAATGGAATAGTGAGTGTTGGTCCCGATAACGTTATCCGACATCTTTTCCTTCTAATGTAATAAATTAGAACATCGGATTTCGTTTTCCTTTGCATTATTTTATAGTTTAAACTGCGGTCTAGTAGTTCCTCTAGGTAGACAGGAATAAGAATTGCAGCAGCCAGAGCCAGGATTAGCGCATTAAAGTGTAGGATTGCTGGACTTGCGGATGTAAGACCGGCGAAAAGTCATAATGTGCCACAATAATAATAACGGACAGCATATTTATTGTCAATCATAATAACGGATTTAGGCCGTTTAAAGAAATCAAAAGGTAAACGTGAATGGTTCTTTACTTCGCCTAAAATCCGGGTTTTGCAACTATTTCTTATTTTCGTTAAAACAGATCGTCCCTAACGATTTAGTATATATATACAGTAACTAAATTCAAGTGTGTAGATTTATGTACTATACGTAGTAAATATCTGGACTGTTGGTTAGTGATATGGATATTGATTTCTGCTTTACCAATAGGGCTGCTGGACACAATGTCACTTATGACTTTGGGTCAGTCTTGATAAATATTTTATTGTATTTCTTTTCATTTATTAATGGCTTTAGTAAACTCGACATCAACACTAAAAAAACTCATTATTAACAGTTTAAGACGATGGGATTTGTAGTTTACATTGAAGAGGATAAGTAACAACACAATACCTTAACGTACGACATTCTTCGTGGTATCTAGAATAATGAGTCTCGAATAAATGAAGATCTTAACAAGTAGGAAGTAAAGTGGATGGCTGTTATTGGCGCCTTGTGAAGTGTAGCTTATCGTCTATATTGAATATGAGCACAAGCGAAGAGTAAGAACAAAACTACTAGTGTCTTGCGAAATATTCCTAATGGAACCCCATTCAGTTGCCGAATCGCTATTAACAGTGTCGTATGATGGGGGTATAGGGGTAGATTATGTTTGGTTAAAAAGAATCCCTGAGACCTTACATTAGCCCGAACCCTGTGCTTCATCTGGGAGGGAAAGAAACATTAAAAAGAAGTATCGTACGTATGTCTTCACTTCAAAAGCTCTGCCTGAGAAATTTAGGATTTAACAAAGGCCTTTTACAGAAAAACTGTTCATCATTTCTTCGTTCTATTAGCCCAATATCGGTTGATGAAAAAATTTCTTTCCCCATCAGAATCGAACCAATTGATTTATGTTTAACGAACAGTACAACGCTTTCCCGCCAGTATGGCTCAATTCGCTGAGGCGCTGGGTGCTGCATCGGGCACGAAGCCAGGCCTCCAAGTTACTCCCGACCTGGCTGCGGTTTCTAGGCAGATTTCTGCAGCCGTCAAGGTAAATGCAGGGACGGTCCGCCTCATAAACTACACATTCCTCAAACAAAATGTATACTTATTACACACGGAACGGAGTTATATACTTCACAGATAGATGGCAACACTTCACTTCCCCCTGTGGCGGAGCCTTGCCCAGCCTAAAGTACAAATCTTCGCCACCAGTCGGCGTTGCAATCGACCACGCCATGGTTCATCTCTTTGCCAACAGCCGGCGCCCTGATCGAGCCGACGGGAGCGCCAACTAGACCAGGTGGGAGACAACCGTACTACTTGGAGCCAGTCGGCTGCTAGCCACGTGCCGCGTATGAACTTGTTCTTTTTATCTGTGTCGCGCTACCGCGTGTTCTGTTATTGTGTATGCAACCTCTTGCATAATAAATAGCTGTGCTTAAGTACACCTCAGCTTTCGTTTATTACTGTGTAGAGTGTAGTTACTCCATAATTGGTGACCCCGACGTGATTGCGTGCGTGCTTCGTTGTAGCATAGAACACATGCTTCGTGCTTCAGCTTACGCGTGACTATATCGAATTTTGTACTCAGTGTTAAACTGTGTGTTGTGAAGTTTTAAGTGCTTTGCCGAAGCGTTCTCCGACGAGGAAATCACTCGAAACACGCGCTCCAGAAACCATCATGAATGCAAACACAGATACTTTGCTTGAAACGGACAACAATGACAAGCCCACACCGCCTCAGCTAACGGACGCTGCCCCGACTGTGTTGTCTGCCGGCGCTATGAAGTTGCCGCCGTTCTGGAAACATTGCCCGCATATGTGGTTTATTCAAGTTGAGGCCCAGTTTTACACACACCGCATTACTTCCGACGCTGCGAGGTATAATCTTCTTCTTGGCGCACTTGACTCTGAAATCATGATGGAGGTAGCAGACCTGCTGTCTAATCCGCCTAAGGAGAACAGATATGATCGCCTAAAAACCGAGATTATCAGCCGGCTGACAGATTCAGCCGACCGCCAACTTCACAAGGCCCTCACCGAGTTGGAGCTCGGCGACAAGAAACCAACACAGCTACTCAGGCAAATGACTACCCTGGCCGGCGGCAGAGCAACTCCGGACGTCATCAGGGTTCGCTGGCTTGCCTTGCTGCCTCCGTCAATCCAACGCTGTTTGAAGCTGGTGAAAGGCATCTCCCTTGACGAACAGGCGAAGATCGCGGACGAGCTACATGAGATGCAGTCTCCTCCAACCGTTATGGCCGCTGGCTACACGCGTTCCAAGTCACGATCTCCGGACCGCCTGCCTGCCGATCCGCTCGTATCGCTCACAGAAGAAATCTCCAACTTGAAGCTGGCCGTGGCTGAGCTGTGCAAGATCAACGCCACGCTCATCAGCAGCTTCAATGAACGTGGCCGCGCACGTGAGCCTAGCAGTGTTCGCAGCAGCTCTCGCTACCGCAGACGATCCCCATCAAGGGCCACAGTCTGTTTCTATCACCGCCGCTTTGGAGAAGACGCTAGGAGCTGCGAGCCGCCCTGCTCTTACGCATCCGGACAGCCGTCGGAAAACTAGAGGCGCTGTCGATCGTTCAGGCGGCCGGCGACAGCACCACAAACGCCCGCCTCACCAAGGAATACCGATTGCACCTCTACGACCGTACAACGAACATGAGGTTCTTGGTCGACTCTGGCTCGGTTGTTTCACTCGTACCTAAGGCCTCCATTTCCGGATGTTGCAAGAAGGATAACTTCCAGCTGTACGCCGCCAACGGAACCGTCATTCACACCTATGGACAAAAATTCCTGGCGCTGGATCTTAACTTACGCCGAGCATTCAAATGGTCCTTCATTATTGCAGATGTCAAGGCAGCCATCATTGGAGCGGATTTCCTAGTTCACCACTCTCTGCTCCTGGACCTGAAGGGGAGATGCCTCATCGATCCTCTTACATCTCTGACGACCACGGGCCAACTCTGTGAAGCCACCATCCACACAGTCTCAACCATCAACCAGAACGCCTGTATGGGTGACCAGGACAAGATCTATGCCGACCTGCTCACACGCTACATAGACATCACGAGGCCTAACACTGTTCCTGTCACCCAGTCTGACAATGTTGTGGTTCACCACATTGAGACCACTGGCCCTCCTGTCTTTGATCGCCCTCGCCGACTTACTGGCGAGAAATTGAAGGCCGCCAAGGAGGATTTCGACCTGCTGCTGCATCACGGCGTGATACGACCCTCAAACAGTCAGTGGGCCAGCCCGATTCACATGGTGCCGAAGAAACTCGGTGGTTGGCGAACTACCGGCGACTACAGGCGGCTGAACGGGATCACTGTTCCTGACCGTTATCCTGTCCCTCACGGAGACAGCATCCTTCAGCGTCTCCATGGCTGTTCAGTGTTCTCCACAATCGACTTGGTCCGTGCCTACCACCAGATTCCGGTTGCCAAGTCAGACATTCCAAAGACCGCAGTGACGACGCCCTTCGGACTTTTTGAGTTCGTCGGCATGCCACCCGGGCTACGCAATGCTACACAGACCTTTCAACGCCACATGGACAATCTGCTTCGAGGTCTGGACTTTGTTGGCTGTTTCATCGATGACTTGATCATTTTCTCCAAATCACACGAGGAACACTTAAAGCACCTCACCACGGTGTTCGACATCCTTCGTGCAAACAGACTAACAATCAATCATAAGAAGTGCCAGTTCGGGAAGTCAGAGGTCATCTACCTGGGATACACAGTCAACGCTTCCGGTTACAAACCCCCGTTGGAGAGAGTCCAAGCCATCGCGTCGTATGCGCAACCTCAGACCATCTCCGATCTCCGTAGGTTCCTGGGAATGGTCAACTACTACAGGAGGTGCATCCCTGGCGCTGCACAGATGCAGGCCCCACTTAACGACCTGCTGAAAGACTCTAAACGAAACGACAAACGCCCAGTTCCTTGGACTCCCGCTACTGAGCAAGCGTTTGCTGCCTGCAAACGTGGTGTTGCCCACGCTGTACAAACGACTTTCCTCTCGCCGTCAGCGAGCCTTTGTCTGAGGACTGATGCATCCGACACGGCCATCGGAGCCGTTCTTGAACAGCTTCAGGATGGGACCTGGAGACCACTGGGGTTTTTCTCACGGAAGCTCATCCCAGCCGAAACCCGTTACAGCACATACGACCGAGAGCTTCTCGCAATCTATGCGGCCATTCGTTTCTTTCAGCACATTCTTGAGGGCCGGCACTTCGTCATCCAGACAGACCATAAACCCATCACGTATGCCTTTTCGCAGCGACCGGAGAAGGCATCTCCACGCCAGTTACGCCACCTGGACTATATCTCACAGTTCACCACTGAGATTGTCCACACACGGGGTGAAGACAATGTCGTGGCCGATGCACTCTCCCGCATAAACTCCATCTCCATGCCAACGACGATCAGCCACGAGGAGATCCACCAGGCGCAGATGGCCGATGAAGAGCTGCCAACACTCCGGGAATCAACACTACTCAACTTGCAGTCTCTGCGTATTGACGGCCTCGATATAATTTGCAACGTTCTGGAAAATCGAGTGAGGCCCTACATCCCACAGAATCTCAGGCGACGGGCATTCGACGCCGTTCATGGGCTTTCGCATCCTAGTGGCAGAGTCACCGCCCGGATGCTGAAGGAACGCTACGTGTGGCCAGGTATCAGACGGGATGCACTCCTATGGACTCGAAGATGCATACCGTGTCAGCGAGCTAAAATTCACCGTCACAACCGACTGACACCACTCAACATTGCTGTTCCCAATAACCGGTTCGACCACATCCACCTGGACCTCATCGAGCTGCCGCAGGTCGCAAGTTTCCGGTACTGCCTTACCATTATTGACCGTTTCACCAGATGGCCAATGGCCATCCCGCTCAGCAACATACTGGCTGATACAGTTGCCTCAGCCTTCTATACACAATGGATCTGTCTATTCGGCACTCCACTTACGATCTCCACGGATCAAGGTCCACAATTTGAGTCAGCTCTCTTCACCGCACTATCGCGCCTGATAGGAGCTCAGCGAATTCGCACCACGCCGTACCATCCGCAGTCCAATGGACTCGTCGAACGCTGGCACCGTTCGTTAAAGGCCGCTTTGATGTGCAATACTCACCTACGTTGGCCAGACCTACTGCCAACCATTCTCCTCGGCCTACGCACCGCCTACAAGGAGGATCTGAAGGCCTCTCCAGCCGAACTGCTCTTTGGGACGCCGCTTCGACTGCCTGGCGAATTCTTCATCTCTGAAGAAACTCCAGCTGATCCACAGTTCTTCCTGGAGAAGTTTCGAGAGCACATTCGCGCCGCCAGGCCCACACCAACGGCTCACCACACCAAGGCTCGCCTGTTTCTACTGAAAAACCTATACACCTGTACCCACGTCTTCAAACGTGTAGACTCTGTGAAGAAGCCTCTTGAACCACCTTACACAGGGCCGCATGAGGTCGTTAGGCGCATCAGTGACAGAGTTTTCGTGATTAAAATCAACGGGGAGGACAAGGCAGTCTCAGTGGACATGCTGAAACCTGCCTTCATCGCCAAAACAGACCACGACCAGACCGACGCCCCCCGGGCAGAACATCCACCAGCACTGACGCACACATCTACATCAATGGACCGACCCATGAGAACCTACGGAGGGGTTCCCGTGCAGACACCAGCACCGGTGGCAAGAAGCGAGTCTCGTTCCTTACTCTCCCTGAGTAAGTCACTGGGGGGAGAGTGGTTGTGGCGGAGCCTTGCCCAGCCTAAAGTACAAATCTTCGCCACCAGTCGGCGTTGCAATCGACCACGCCATGGTTCATCTCTTTGCCAACAGCCGGCGCCCTGATCGAGCCGACGGGAGCGCCAACTAGACCAGGTGGGAGACAACCGTACTACTTGGAGCCAGTCGGCTGCTAGCCACGTGCCGCGTATGAACTTGTTCTTTTTATCTGTGTCGCGCTACCGCGTGTTCTGTTATTGTGTATGCAACCTCTTGCATAATAAATAGCTGTGCTTAAGTACACCTCAGCTTTCGTTTATTACTGTGTAGAGTGTAGTTACTCCATACCCCTTTAGTACGAAGTATACAACCTGGCAGTTGGTATTCAATGCTTCGCGTGAGTAAGGGCATGTGGTCATACAACCAAAGCTCCAAATTTGACCATGCCAACGATGAGTAAATCTCATCAAAGGCAGTCGACTCCAAAATGTTGCGAAAATGTGGTGAAGAAGGTGAAGAATTACAGTACTGTGCTATGCAGGCTTTGAAAACGGTACGGGTATACACTGTTGAATGTCTGAGATTGTTATGCTATACAATGGGCATATGTCCGATTGGAAATCGTAGTTAGGCCTATTCTTCTAGTATTGTTGTGTTTCAGATAACTGTGCCTTGTCAGAGAACTGCTTGGACATGATTTAGAGGGTATGAAACTACGAAAAACGACGTGAAGAAGTTTGTCTGGCGACTTTTCAATAGAAGTGGAGTAGACAAAGAAAAACAATCTTCTCGTTGCCCGAAGCGTCACGCGGCTACGTAGCAGTCCGCCTGTTATTTTCTCGTCAAGAGAATCATGGAGCAGAGCTAGTCGGCCATAGATATTGCGGTTCTGCACGAGGTTCATATTGGAATCTAGACAAAGCAATAAATCAACAGTATGTCAGGTATCTTATAAATTTTGTAACTGCGTGTTCTCAGATCCACGCGTTAGATTGAATAGTATTGCATATCAATTTTAAAGCCAGTTACTATCATAATTCAAGCTAGAAATCAGGTCTTCACAGTTTTGAGATAGTATTTTCAATTGCAATATTCGCAAGCATTCGCCTGGAGTAATATTTCGAAAATTAGTAGTAAATCGAGGAAAAAAGTTGGAGACTTTAAGTTCACACAGTGATCATTTTTTAATATGTAGATTTGACTAAAGCTACTTTCAAATCGATAGCTTCAATAATTTCTGAAATATTAATTAGTTAGCTATTGTTTTTAGATTACGAATTTTATTTCACCTTTTGACATTAACAAGCATGTTTCGCTTGATAGTGAAGGGAAGAGCGGATAATCAGAAGTAAAATAAAATTTATTTCAGTTTAGTAACAACAAAATTGAGAAAGTTATTAACAGGGATATAGCAGTAAATGATTTTTTTTACGAAGAAACTACTAAAGTTACAAATTTTTTTATATGGATTAAAGTTGAAGCTTTTTACAGTATCTAGCAATTCTCATAATTTCAAAACGATAGAACTACTTTAGTTCTCAAGGTCAAGAAATCTGACGCAAGCCTTCGAGCGTGAGATGCGAATCTGATCAGTTTTCCCGCATATTCTCGTGTGAACGCGGAAGTGTTGGCGTTCCCACGGGTGTTTGGATAAATATTAGCCCAGAATTTTCCCTATCCTCCAGCAGTCGGCCAGCAATGTTCATTTAGAGCACAGCTATATAGTTTTGTGTCAAGATGTAGGCTCCCGCAGTTGGCCAGGCAGTTTCATTTAGAGCACTACGGTGCTACTGTGTGGCGCAATCTAAGCATCTCTCAGTTTGAAAGTTACAATTGGAACATTACTATGCAGCTTTGAAGTAGTACTTCACGCCATGTGGTACGTCGGGATAACTTAAGTTTCGGTTGTTACGCAATTTGAATTTTAGGTGCATGTGATGAAATCTTATCTGATTTTATGTGTCAATTAGTTGAACTTTGAAAAATGGGGTTTGGTCTGGCTCCAATCGATTTATCGAATTTGCAAGTTTATCTTCAGAAATGTTGTCTGATGCCGTTTCAGTTTGTGACTTTGCAAAATTTTTCAAGAATATAATGTATGTCTAAGACTTGTGACTTCTATTTTGAATAACTTTCTTAGTTTGGGGTTTGACAAGGTAAGTGGTGACCAAGTTCCGTTTGCAAAGCTAAAGCTAAAAATATAGCTGAGACTGAACGTTTATGCAATACCCCAGCAGAACTCACAAGTAGTCGGCTGTAAAAATTGATTTGTCAATGAGTACCGTGGCATCGAAAGTTCAGAAACTGTGATTTTGAATTCCTGATGACGTTTCCTGTTTTTCAGTATCTAGTGTATAAAATTTAGGGTGCCTATACTATTTTTTTAAAATGTTAAGTAATAGTATCGGAAATGTATTGAAAAGTGTTTTCAGTCACTAAAGTTAGTTAAAAAATAGGGAAGCATCAAGTAAAAATAGTAAATGCTTATGGCGTTATTAGTGAGAAGACCTTGGAGGGTAGATCGATCACCTAAATGTCAGAGTTTGAGTTTGGCGTGCAATCCGCCTCTGCCGTAACAGCCCTAATTTACAATTTTGAGTTAAATCGAAACTACGTTGCATCTTAGTGTACTAAACGTGAACAAAACTAAACTTTGCCGGAGGAGAAGGTCAGTTTTCAGAGCCCGAAAAAAATTATATCCGAGACCTGGACTCGAGCCGGTGACCTCTCGAAGCCCTGTCAGGTGCTTTAAATATTTTATTATTATTTCAAAAATTATATATTGGTAAAATAAGGGATGTATTCAACAGAAAACAACTGTAATTAAGAACTATGATACTATTGAAAGATGAGGAAATAAATTTACTTTAGTAATGGAATTAAATGTTAAATTATTATTGGGTACTTCCACCACTGAAGCTGTAAACGTTGAGAGTGTTCTGCATGCGGCCGAGAGAAAGGTAACAGCCAAGACCACTTTTTTGCATTGTTTAATTCTATTTCTTATCTGGAGAAACACTGAGGTCTTTGATAATGTCCACTCCTGATGGATTTAATTTTGCAGTTACTTTTACCGCATCCAGCCAAAAACGTCTGTACTGTAGCAGAAGCACATTTATAAATGTGTTTTTAAAATGGCGTTCCCATAAATAATTTATTTTCCGGAACCACAACGGAAATTTGGTATGTTGCTTCAAAATTTTTGTACTAGTTTCTTTCGCACAATCTTGAAAGATTGTGCCTTTCTTCCTGACGAAATAATCTGCCATCAGTCTCAACGCAGAGTTATATTTTCGTTTTAAGTATGTGGACAAATATTATATTTTAGTTTTGTATGTTATTTATAGACGCCTATTTTCTTTGCACCCATTTACAAATCGGTTCCCTCATCCGAACCACAAGATTGTTCTATGGCAACGATTCTTAACCTGTGGTCCGCGAAGATGAGACAGCTGGTCCGTATACAGAGTATCAAAACTTTAATTCTGATTAAAGATATCATAACAAAATAAATTAATAAATATTATTAAGAAATAATGGATACCGGGATACCGTCCTTGTACTGTATATTAAGGCTAATGGAACACGGTTGATTCACGGTGCAGCAAGCGAGCAACATTCTTTTGTTTATTTAACAAACAGCGTGAAAACAAGACTAAAACTTGTTTCGATATCAATTGTAACAAAGGATATAAACGAGTATAAGCTATAAGCCTAACTTTCTAAAAGCCATGAATATTTCAACCACCAGCAAAAAAACTGGTATTTTCAGCATATGACTGCGTTGTTACTATAATAGTCTATTCACTAAATACCTTTCCAGTCAGCACCAAAGAGAGCGACGTTGCTTTAAGGATTAAATGAATGTTTATGAGGATCTTCTTGAAGGTGCAGATCTTAAGGGATAATATGTCCCAAATGTTAATAATACTCAAATTAGTAAAAAAAAATTAGGCTCATATGTGTTAATGATGTCCTGAAATATTTTCGATATTTTGGTGGTCCTCGGGTTAAAAAAGGTTGATAAACGCTGCTCTTTCAGATTAAATAATACTCTTTTTCTCCAATGAAAATGCAGTAAGCTGTTGATTTAGGATGGCAGATGGAAAATATAGGGTTACTACAATTTTATAGTACTTTCGCTTTAACGTTTTTGCACAGAATCTGATATGGATTTTACTAGAATATTTGTATACCGCAACTCGTACACACGGACGTGAGAGTACAGTTACGTTTGGAACGTATGAAATTTATTCCAGAACTCAAAAGTAAAGTGATTTCTGCTATTAAAAAAAAATGCTTTTACTAATACTATACGGTAAAACATTTTCTACATCCAATATTTATTTTTTTGATTATTTTATATGAATTCACTTGAATCAACAAATAAATTATTTAAACATTTTCCCCGTAGGGATTATAACGTGTAAGCACAATATAACGATACATCACTGGTAATAATTACTGGGCGTTCATATATAAGAAACTGTATTAGAGGCATTGAAATTTTTTCTCAGAATAAAATATTTCCTATTAATAAAGTCACAATATTACTATTTTCATTACGATTATCGCACTTAGTTAAACTATTACACAATTTTTTTTACATATATCACGCAAAGAGCCAAATATATTTTAATTAAGGAATGCAAAGGAAATCCTCAACTTTAAAGAGAACGAGAAGACTCAAGTTCCATGGGTGAAAGAAGTTCATCGTGATATGAAAAGGTGTGGAATTAAGGCCGAAGACATTGAAGACAGGGAAGTATTCAAAAGAAAAGTTGCGGAAGTAAAGGATCTGTCTGAAGAGAAACGAATCAGAAAAAGGAGGGTATTCTCAGAAGAAGTTAGCCAGAGAATGAAAGAGTACTGACGACGGAGGAAGGAAACTCGGGAAGAATAAATGAAGTTGCGTAGTCGTAGTCCCTAGATAGCTGAAACGAAAAGGGGGAGGGGAAAAACAATTGGCATTCATTAGTACTGCCGACAGAAGTGAAAACTTAAAACTATGAATATCATACACGAATCACGTAATATTTACAGCTACAGATACACTAAATAGCAATAATCCCGTGTGGACGTAATGACCCGGTGACAGGCTTTCTACTGGCTGCGCTTTCCGCCCGTCTTAGCCGCCTTAACATAGCCTGGTAGTGCTACCAGGTGCAAGGGACGTATAGTTTAACGTGGAATCCTAACAACGGAAGCATTCCGGCATACTTCACATTACATAACAAGCTATGCTAGATATGAAGGTCGGTTTATTGGTCTATTAAAATACCCTCTGAGATAGAGATTGGAGCGATCTGAGACAGAGATTCGTTCGCCAGTCAGACATCTAAACCACCGCAACAGATATACTGTTAAAATTAGCATGTCGGTAATGCGAACTCATAAGATTTTACTCATTCAAAAATAGCCCAACTCGCCTAAAGAAGTTTTCAAAAACTAAAAATCTATCATATAATCAAATCAACTACTAAAAATAGCTACTAATCGAGGGGTTTGTACCTGCGACTCTGAAAGAGAACTTTCGGAAGTAAGCGCCCTAACCCCTGAGTTACCATACCGCCTTGTTTTGAGATATAAATGTGCTAACTACTATAAAAATCTGGTAAAAACTGTGGGTTTGTATCAGCAACGGAGACAGCAATTAAGGTGAGGGGGGAAAAGAGGAAACGGCTTAGGTTTCTGTAAATCAAACGTCAACAGTGTTTTCCGATATGTTTTAAAGTATACGTATGCAAAATTCCATTAAAATTGGGAAAAAACTGTGTTTGTATAAAGATTTTGCGAAAAGCGTCCTATGCGAATATCATACGCGCAACAGGCGGGCGTGATCTGACGCGGGCAACAGGCGGCTTCTTGCGAATTCATGGATTTACCCCCGCCCAAACATCGCGTAACACGACTATAGAAGTTTTCTCTTCAAAAAGGAAAGCAGATTATTAATACCTATCAACGTGGAACATTAACAGCATATCGTTGATCTGTTCAGTATTTTTCAGTGCGTTAAATTTATTTTCTCTGGAATCTGCAGATAAACCCACTGTTCAAAGGGAGTCTATTTTATGGAATCTGATCCATGGCAGCGTTTTGTCATACTTCACTTGAAAAAAACTTTCTATACCTTGCATCAAAGACTGATTAAGTGTTTTTGAAATTTCTAGATGATTATAAGATTCGAAACGGGAACCTTCTATGGGCACAAATAAATTACAGAGAAATAGCGCTGCTTCCAATATTTAAAATTGAGTTAAAACCATTGGTTTCCTACGACCATCCGTTTCGTTGTGAGATTCATTAAATGTTTTCTTACTTGACTGGAAGTTTTTTGCTTGAAATATAAGCTTTTCAGCAACGAATGAGAATTGATAAGAATTCTAAAATAGGAAGAGAAAAATGAAGTTCAAATTCCGACCTACTTCTAAGAAGAAAGTTAATAATTTTTTTTTAAATAAATGGCGTGGCTTTTAAACAACCCAACAACGACGAAATAACTAACAATAGTTTAGAATTGTGCATAAGGGAACTGAAGAAGCTCACCAACGGCGTCTTAAAGGAACCATTGTGGAGTTCTGGAATAATCTGGATAGGAGAACTGTGGATCGAATTCGACTTCTCCGTTTTCTTAGGATAGCTTTCGTTCATCACTTTTATGTGTTACATCACTGTAATTTCTCCATTTTCCATCTGCGTAAGTCTAGCCCACGTCTGGATCTATCACATCTTACGTTGTTATGCACGTATGAGAACACGTAACTGAAATGATTGTAGGGAGTATGCTGTATGCTCAGTTGAACCGGCGACATTTTGTGTGACCAAACACAGTGCTGCTGGCGAGTCGCAGAAGTCGGTCCTGTTTAAAACAGAGGCGTATTGATGGATCGTGTAAACAGGATCGGATGTTTTAGCTTGTTTAAAACGGCAACCGGGTGTAAGTTTCTGAGAAGGCTGAAGTTTCTAACGCTGTTTGTATCATCAGTTTCTCAACTGGCTCCAGGCAAATTTCTGCTTCTTCTTATAATCACTTTATCCTCACGTAACCATCGTAAGAATCACAAATTAATATCTATTTATATTTCACTCATTTCCAGTTCGAATTTGCTTCTCAATTTATCTGTCCATTTATCTTTCAATACCATTCTTCTAACACCACATTTTACATTGATTCAATTTTCATTCCTTCCACGTTTCTTAAACTGAACGATTGATCAGTATAAATATTTTAGCTTGAACATATCGTTCTGGAAGTTCTTTCTAAGTGTAAAATCAATATTTGATGCTAGAAGATATGTCTGGTTGTGCAAATTTCTGGTTTTATGGTTATTACTTCGAGCATCAGTTGTCTCTTTACTTCTTTTTTTGCTTACGGCTTTACGCATCTATGACGTCGATATCATTAGAAGTGGAAAAGGGTTGTCTACAAGGAACGAGAGGGAGTTCATAGGAGGACAAAATGCGGCTACGTAATTTATGGACGCTCTCTTATTACAACAAATGTAGCAGAGAGACCGACAAGACTAGATAACGTGGGGAGAATTAAGTCCTTCTCGCAACATGTATCAACAAGGAGGTTCCTCATTCCAGAGGAACGCTTGCGTACGAAGTGTCACTGGGAATTATTATCTGAATCTAGAAGAGGTTCCAATTAAAATCTTCAAAGGAGATCAAGGGATGCAATTAATATTGACAAATTAAAGGTCACATCCCAACTACTGCTGGCCAAGCTTATGTAACCTCAGTTTTCGACCGTGATTTATCTACCAATTACATTAATCATCAAAGAAGTACATGTGCCCTGTTATTATTTGTTATCACCTATTTTTGGCAAATCTCTGACCGCGTATTTGGCATCAGTTGGCTACAACTCATTACGTGAATAAGCGTAATTTTTGGTGCGCGCTCTCTACCAACTTCGGAAGGATGAGGCTATGAATTTCGGACGAGTTGATATCCAAAACGGTGACTTTGTTAAACAAATCACTCAGAGGTGTTTAATGTATCCTTTAGATACAAGCTGTCCGAATGTCTGGGATTCTTTCCATTGGGTTCATAGTTTAAAACTGGCATTTACGTACGATGTCTCTAGTTTGGACTTTTAATGTAGGTAAGCAGAACTAGGGTTTTATAACCATTTGGGCCAAACACAAAAAAATCAATACATTCACACTGCTTCGATCCCCATCGGTTCTAGTAAATTCAAAGGAACTTGTAACTTTGTTATCTAATTCGGTTTGACTCAAAGCTCATTAGTCGAGTCTCGGGAAAGACAGTCCTGTTCAAATGCAATACGGCGGGATTACAGAACTTCCACTCTGGATTTGTGATCCGCAAGGGACATCGGCTTCTAATCCGAATTCCAGTATTTTCAACCCAATGATAACTCTGCTGTTTTATCTATCCACCAATGAATTACTTCCAGAAATAGGCCTGTATGGGACGAGAGAGGTATTCATATTATGCACTGAGGAAGCGAGGCAGCAAAATAAAAAAAGTGGACCCAATTGCGTTGCGTTATCGATAAAAAATCCTCAGTTCTCGTTAAAAAATTTTTATAATTTCTCCAATATTTACAAAATTTACGATTTTTTAATCATTTTTAGAATATTTTACAAATATTTATGCAATATTAATTTATACAACACATGCACATTTATTAGATTTTTAAACACAATTTACAGTGTGGTAATAAATAACTTTATGTACACTAACATGGATAAGCATTTTCTAATGGCTGATTAGGTCTACCAAAACACATACATAATAGTTTTATACAAAAATTTGACACTTCGGACATAATTCCACCAAACATGCCCTAATATTAGGAGATAATTATAAGTCATTGCGAATTGTGTTTGGTAGCCGAGTTTCAACCAGGGTTGGAAAAAATCAATGATTTTTCATAAATTTTGAAATTATCAAATTAACACGATTTTTCATATTTTTTAAAAAACTCCATAATGTAACTATTGTCTCTGCAAAACTAAAAACATTTGCAGGCGGCAGAGACACGGAAAAACGTATTTATTAGAGTTAGACATGCATCAGTTAAAAAGGGTGTGAGACAAGGTTGTAGTCTATCCCCATTAATATTCAACTTGTATGTAGAAGAAGCAATGAAGAAAGTCAAAGAAAAATTTCCATGTGGCATAAGTTTTCAGGGAGAAAAAATCAGTATGCTACGATTTGCTGATGACATTGTCTTGTTAGCAGAAAGGGCTGAGGATATTGAGAAGTTATTGAATGGCATGAACAAAATACTGAAGGAAGATTTTGGACTGAATATAAATCAAAGTAAAACAAAAGTGATGAAATGTAGCAGAAATGACACCAATAGTAGATTAAATATAAAATAGGATCTGATGCAATAGGAGAAGTGAGTGAGTTCTGTTACTTGGGAAGCAAAATTACAACCGATGGCCGAAGTAGGAATGATGTTAAAAGCAGAATAGCACTAGCAAAAAGAGCCTTCATGAAAAAGAGAAACCTTTTAGTTTCAAATATTGATCTAGGAATTAGAAAGAACTTTTTAAAACTCTATGTGTGGAGCACAGCACTTTACGGTAGCGAAACATGGACTTTAGGAATACCGGAAAGAAAGAAACTTGAAGCATTTGAAATGTGGTGTTACAGAAGAATGCTAAAAATTAGGTGGACAGACAAAGTAAGAAATGAACGAGTTTTGGAAATGATCGGTGAGAAAAGAAGTTTATGGAAGAAGCTTACAGGAAGAAGAGACAGGCTGGTAGGTCATATTTTGAGACATGCTGGATTGGTTAATTTGTTAGTGGAGGGAACAGTTGAAGGTAAGAATTGTAGAGGTAGACAGAGATTAGAATATATGAAGCAGATAATTGAGGACGTGGGTTGTAAGGGATATGTAGAAATGAAGAGGTTAGCACAGGATAGGAAGGGATGGAGGATTGCATCAAACCAGTCTAACGACTGACGACAGCAAAAAAAAATAATTATAAACTATTTATATTTGGCACTGTAGACACATCCTGAAAGCCATATAAATTTACTAAACTTTCTTAGGATTTAATAGAGCGCCTGAATGTGAGTATAATTGCAGGGTTGCTACGTTTCGTAACAGATTACTTTTCCAGTATGACTAAAATGAGAAGAGACATTCAAACTGAAATTACTGTAACATATGGTTCTTCAGCATATTTGCTGAACTTAGTATTAAAGGATTTGGAACTGGAAACGGTAAATATAAAGGAGCATGTTCTACAAATTATCAAATATTTCCAAAACAATTCCGCTGAAAACTGTCTAAATAAAGAAGGTGGAAAAACTTTCATATTGCCATAATACGTTCGTTGGATCACTCGGACTCATTGTTTTGAAGCATACATTTCTGAGTGGCAAAATTTATTGAAGATTTGTGGAGAGAACAGAAATGTAATAGACGTTTTAATTCAGCAAAAGTCGAAAACATCGTAATAAAAAGATCTATTGAAGAATTTCTGAAGATACTGAAAGCAATCAATCACTCTGGATTACAAAAAAAAGTAATGCGTCTCTGTCAGATGCGTAAAAGCTTGGAAAATACTTGAAGCCAAATTCGATGAAACTAACATTAGTCATATGTACAAGATTAAAAACAGATACAACCAAGCTATGACGCCCAGACACTTTTTTGTGTATTTATTAGACCCAACTCAAACTGAATTCAGAGTGATGGAAGAAAACGAAGAAAGTGTATTGGAGGAAGCTAAAGCTCAATATGATGGTTTTGTTGTATGAGTATAACAAACAAGTTTTATCAGCCATCATTAAATACCTAGACGTATCCGGCCTCCACACATGAAAAGGATTCAAAAACCACATCCAAATTGGAAAAAGGTCCACGAGACAACACCATGATTTTAATCAAATTGATTTAATTGTGCCTAACTCTGATTACAACTTCCTTGCTTTTTATTTTTAAGAAAATTCCTTCAAAAAACAAATTTTCACTGTATTTATGCTACCCCTTGTTGTCGTTATGTGTGGAACAATACGCCATATTTTTTAAATGGTGCGCCATTTCAAAAAATATTCTATTTGAGGCAACTATCCAACAAAATATTGCTACAGTTGTTTTAAATAATCTGTGAAGAAAATCTCGCAGTGAACTATATATCAATTAGTATTCTTGAAAAATGCATATCTTGGTATAACAATAAGCTGTAAAGTTGTTTGATTTGCCTTTGTGTCGTCAGTAATGCCGTCAATGCTGATAGTTGTCTAATCTACACGATAATCTCATTGAAAGTGTGGCATGTGGTGTCTGAAATGAACCTTTACATTAGATACATCTCAAGAAACAGTTATCATTTTATTGAGTAAACCACCGAATCACATTTTTAATCTTAGTACGTGTGTATAAAGGTTCTTAAATCGATGTGACGAAATTTGAACTCTTTAAGAGACTGAGTATAAACAGATACTGTTATGTGATATAGGTGAAACCAGCTCCCCCCCTCCCCCCATTTGTTAAGTGATATAATATATAGCATATTTATGGCGTGCACAATAAAATATCATTTATCATAAACAATTGTAGATGCCTTTACTGGTCCCGTAGTAGAGTAGTTTCGGAAATGATGACCTGTAACAATGTGTGTTTTTTTTTAAATTGCACTAGTTAGTCAAATTAATCAAAACAACACCTAGCACACCTAGCAATTTGGGAAAAAAGTCACACAGATCTCACGTGCAGTACACTATGAATAGAGCGTCGCTTCTTTATAGTTAATATGTGCAATCAATTTCGCTTTTCGGTAAGGATGTCACACACTACCACAGTTTGTTAGATTACAACGTATAACAATTTCGCACACATTTACCTCGTGTATGTATTGCAATATTTCACATTTCGGTAATAGGAGAGGGATTTATTTATACTTTCTCGATGCTTGTAGTTAAACCTTTGCGATATGGATCCCGCACAGCACAACAGTATTCAAAATGTGTGTGCGTGAGAGAGTTATTACGCTTTATAATTTGTATATATGCGCTGAATTGCACCGTAGTCTAGAAATCGCTTTACTGGCAACCGCAGTTGCCCACTAACTATGGTACTTCCACTACTTCATATTGTTTTTTACTGTTTCTCCCAAACACTTAAGGAATTCAACGGCATTAGGAGTTACACAGATTACGTTGAATTGGTTTTTGTTCGATATGTGCAACAACTAACACTTTACGCAAATTAGTTTATGTTTTCATCTATCGCACCATACCAAAACGACGTCAAGACCGGTCGAATTTCTAATTACAAGCTATGAATGAAGTTAGATGATATGGTTCTGACCGTATGATAAATTCTTTGATGATAGGTAGAGAACATATGATTTTGTAAGTGTCAAACATAAAAGTTTTAATAGGTTTTTTGTATTAATTTTAAAATATAGATTACGCTTGAATCCATACCTGTATGAATTACAAATTCTTGTGTAGTATGTGATGAAATTCTTCTTCTTGCCAGTGTTCACAAATATATCACTGAATATCACCGAAGAAATATGAAATTTTAATTGCCCTCTCCTCCTAGGCAAAATAATATAGATCATCTTCTAATTTTTTACTTAGCATATTGTCCAGTGCGAGTTTCGAGTTTATTGTTATCCATTAAGCTACACAGTAGTTTCAACGCCTTTTATGGGGCACAGAAGACTGAGCGATGGAAGTGAAGGTTTGTTATCATTATGATGCAACACAGTTTATTCCACTTTTCGTTCCTTCGCTACCTCCCTGCATGATTGAATGCCTGTCGCGTTCCATATGGCTAAGGACCCTATCTCCTGGTTGACGCGCAACGATAAAACAGGAGAGGTGTCATCGGGTTGAAAATACCGGAACCCAGACTTGACGCCAGTGATACCTACGGTTTGCCGGAATCCAGGGCGAAAATTCTGTAATACTTGCGTACAGCATTTGAACTTGAGCTTAACTGATCTTCCCAGGACTGTAACAATGGGATTTGGGTCCACTATGTCAAAAAGAAAAATTTCTATGTGGCATAAGTGTTCATGGAGAAAAAATCAGTGTGCTACGATTTGCTGATGTCATTGTCTTTTTAGCAGAAAGGGCTGAGGATATTGAGAAATTACTGAATGGTATGAACAAAATACTGAAGGAAGATTTTGATCTGAATATAACTCAAAGCAAGACTAAAGTGAGGAAATGTAGCAGAAATGATACAAATACTAGAAGATTAAATATAAAAATAGGATCGAATGCAATAGGAGAAGTAAATGAATACTGTTATTTGGGAAATAACATTACAACCGATGGCCGAAGCAGCAACGATGTTAAAAGCAGAATAGCACTAGCAAAAAGAGCCTTCATGACAAAGAGAAATCTTTTAGTTTCAAATTTTGATCTAGGAATTAGAAAAAACTTTTTAAAACTCTATGTGTGGAGCACAGCACTTTACGGTAGCGAAACATGGACTTTAGGAATACCGGAAAGAAGGAAAATTGAACCATTTGAAATGTGGTGCTACAGAATAATGCTGAAAATTAAGTGAACAGACAAAGTAAGAAAAGATCGAGTTTTGGAATGATGGAAAGAAGTTTGTGGAAGAATCTTACAGAAAGAAGAGACAGGCTGGTAGGTCATATTTTAAGACATGCTGGATTGGTTAATTTGCTGGTGGAGGGAACGGTCGAAGGTAAGAACTGTAGAGGAAGACAGAGATTAGAATATATGAAGCAGACTATTGAGGACGTGGATTATAAGGGATATGTAGAGATGAAGAGGTTAGCACAAGATACAAAAGGATGGAGGATTGCATCAAGTCAGTCGAAAGACTGATGACAGCAAAAACAAAAAAAAAATAATAAATAATAATAAAAAAATTCAAAATAGCTGACACATTTACAACTTTCTTACTTTCTTTTAGTTCAATACGACCAGTGCTCAAAGCATGTTGGTAATGGGGAATTATGTGAAGGCATACGTTTAGATTTTTTTAAGTTTACCCCCAACCGTTGCATCAATCCTCAGTCCTTCTTATCTGGATGTACAATCAAGCGATCTAGTACGATTAAATGACATTTTTATACTTTGAACTTGTGTGAAAGAACCCGAATTATTTCTGCAGCTTGTGTCTAAAGGATTAATTAAACAGTCTCACTTTTGCAAAAATACCTCCTCCGGAATTCGAAGCCGCGTCATTCTTATGAAGTGAACTACACTTAACGGTTCCTTGAAGTTTATTACTCGGTACACGATACAACAGGTAAACCATAAACAAATGTGGGTACAGTGATCAGAAGACCGTCGAGAATTTCAGCCTGGTCCTGATCCGGGGTAGAGTGACGGCTTCTACTTCTCGCGAACTTCCGGTGGTCTTCTGTAGTTGACGCTGGTTCAGCGGTCAGGCTGGAACTGGCGGTGGAGCGGCCGGCTACGCTTATATAGGCGGCCTGGCGCAGGAATTCCGTTGTGTGGTAGTACGGCGACCTCTGTAAGAAATAGTCCCACTTAGCTTCTAGATGATTCTATTTGTTTTCCTGGTTGTTTTGATGCCTCTGCGCCTGTTTGGAGTCGTATATGTATCCCGGCGTGCAGGCGCGTTGTGTGTGAGGTCTGCCTGGCAGGGGCCTTTACTGGCAGACTGAACATACCTCCCTCCGGGGGGGAGAAGCGATGTCTGCGACGTCTGCGAGGTCGTCTGCCGCGGCGCCCTGGAGCAGACTATGAAGGCTACCTCCAGGGGAGTACGGAGCTGTTCCCCTGGCGATGCGTGCCGATCTGCGTCGTGGTGCTGGTTGTGGTGGAGGTACTTGTGGAGCTAACGGCATCGGTTCGTCGGCGTCGATGGCCGGGGGCTGTACGGGGGGCGCTGAAGATGGTCCCCGCAGGTGGTCGAGAGGCTGCGGCTGAAGGGTGTCGGAGCGACCTGCAGGTTGTGGCGTCGTTGGTGGCGCTGTAACTGTCCCTGAGCAACGGTTAGACGGCAGGAGTGGTGGAGGTGGCAGGGAAGGAGAGGAAGAAGTGGATGGCCGTGCCGTGGTGGAAGAGGACGGTGCCGTGGGGTAACAGGGACGTAGTTGGTTTCGATGGCGTCGCACTATCCGGCCATCCAGGCTGACGTCGAACAGTTGGCGGCCCCGGGGCCGCTGGATGACCCCCGGAAGCCAACCGGCGCGGGAGCCAAACCCGCGGGCCCAGACTAGTGAGCCCGGGGTGAAACGGAATGGGCCCGAAGGTACCTGTACTTTGGGCGGGGGTAAGAGGAGATGGAGGAGAGTGCGAGGTTGGCGGCCATGCAGCAATTCCGCCGGGCTCTTGGCCCCCACTGGAGTGGTTCGATAGGAACTGAGGAAGAGTGTCATTGCCTCTTCGAGTTTGTGACTTGTGGTGTATTTGGTCATTTGGGTTTTGGATGTTCTGACTAGCCGTTCCGCCTCCAAGTTAGATTGGGGGTGGAAGGGCGGGGTGAGGAGGTGTTGGATATAGTTGGCGGTACAGAAGGATAGGAATTCCCGACTTCGAAATTGCGGTCCGTTATCTGTGACGATAGCGCATGGTAATCCTTCGATGGAAAAGATCTTCGTGAGGGCTGAAATGGTGACCTCTGTGGTGATTGTGGAGCAACGGACGACATATGGGAAGTGGGAAAAGACATCCGTCACTAGGAGCCACTGGTGGCCTAGGAATGGGCCAGCGAAGTCGAGGTGAATGCGTTCCCAGGGTCCGGACGGTGCCGGCCAGGAAAGGAACTTTTGAGGGGGGCGGGGCAGTTGTTGGGCACAGATGGTACAGCGCCGCACCATCTCCGTGACATCCGTGGTAAGGCCGATCCAGAATACATGGCGTCTGGCAAGGGATTTGGTGCGGGCAATTCCCCAGTGTCCTTGGTGGAGAGTTTGGAGGATTGTCGGTTGTAGGGATCTCGGAACGACGACCCTCGGGGTGGAATTTGGTTCTGTGCGGAGGAGCACTCCCTCTACTACTGAGAGCTGGTGGCGGATGGAGTAGTAGAACTTGAGGTCTTGATGATGGCGTGGAGGGGAACGTGTTTGCCACCCGTGTTGGATGTGGTGTCGGATGACACGGAGGAGGGGGTCCTCCCCTGTGGCTGCCGCGACTTTTGAGGCCGTGACTGGAAATGTCTTCAGTGCTTCCTGTATGTCATCGTCGATCTGGAACACCAGAAGTTCCGACTTGTCGAAGGCAAGGTCTGGTCCCTGCGGTAGTCTGGATAAGGCGTCTGCATTGGCATGCCTGGAGGTGGTACGGAAATGCATGGTATATCTGAACTGGGACAGGAATAGTGCCCAACGCTGGATGCGGTGGGATGTTTTGGTAGGCAGACGTGTGGACGGATCAAATAGTGATAGGAGTGGCTTGTGGTCGGTAATGAGATGAAAAGAAATCCCATATAAAAGGGAATAGAATTTGGAGCAGGCAAAAACAATAGCTAGCGCCTCTTTCTCGATTTGAGAATATTTAAGCTGAGCAGCCGATAGGGCTTTGGAGATGTAAGCTACGGGGCGTTCCGTGCCATCTGGTAATTTATGAAACAGAACTGCCCCCACACCGTAATCGGATGCATCTGTGGCAAGTATCAAGGGGAGGTTTGGAGTGTATGGCATGAGGTATGCTGCGGACTTGAGCTGCTGTTTAAGGGTGTGGAATGCGGTCTCGCAAGCTGGGGTCCAACGGAACGGGACATTCTTGCGACAGAGGTGGTACAGGGGTGCTGCCACTTGTGCTGCTGAGGGTATAAATTTTCTGTAGTATGAAATCTTGCCTAAAAAAGATTTCAACTGATGTAGATCCTGAGGCCGAGGTAAGTTGGAAATAGCGTCCACATAGGAAAATGCTGGGGAAATGCCTTCCTGAGCGATGATGTGACCCAGGTAGGAAATGGATTGTTGAAAAAATTGACACTTGGAAATGTTGCATTTCAATCCTGCTGCACGTAGGCGGAGGAAGAGTAGGCGGAGGTTGGTCATGTGTTCGGCAGCGGAGGGTCCCGTGACGACTATGTCGTCGAGATAGTTGATGCATCCCGGAATATCCTGGAGAAGTTGTTCGAGATACCGTTGAAAAATCGCTGGAGCACTGGCCAAGCCGAACATGAGCCGGTTGAGTTGGAAGAGGCCAGAGGGAGTGTTGATGACTGTGTATTGTCGGCACTAGTGTTGTAAAAAAAACGTTTTTTTTTCTGGCTTGAAAAAAAAAAACACGAAAAAAAACATGAAAAAAAACTTTGAAAAAAAACATGTTTTTTTTCTGGAACACGTTTTTTTTCACAACTACTAAATCTCAAATTTGTAAGGCAGTTATCGTTTAAAATGACTGTTTTAGAGTTTAGTCTAAGTACTTATCTTAGTTTAAAATCTACTATATTTTTCTGGTTCAGTAGGAAAAAAACATTACAAAAATATTGGCAAAATTGACAAAATTTTTTTTTATAAACGGGGATTTCCCGAAGATACTAGGTTGCGCGAGAAGGAATCCCCATTCCCCATTGTTTGGATTGATACTTGCTATTTGAAAAAGTGCTGCCAGCCCTACAAAATTACCTACAGATCTTTTTAAAAAAATAGGAATTTAAAATTTATCCATGGTTTTTTGCCTCTTTTTATTACTTATTGGGCTTTCTTTATATTCGTATACTTGTTAACACTCAGAGTATAGTGTATAGTGGTACTGACTCATTAAATTGTCAATAAGGGAGCGTGCATAAACCACATAGCTCCATTTTGGCCTCCTGTGAACCCTTCCTCTTCCCCCACGTAGCCCTACGTGGCTTTTGACTAACCCCCCTCCCCCCGCTCCCTTAGCACGTAGCTTTCTTCCGTTCTGATTCCAGAAGACAGTTTTTACTGTTTTCTCTTGTCAAACTATTGTAAATTACATACGGATATAATTAACTGAGGGAAATAAATATTGACATGCTGTTGTGAGTTCAGTTCCTCATTTTAACTGTGAAAAATGTTACGAAAGGAAAGTTACGTGGCCTGGCTCGGAACCCCCCCCCCCTTCTCCCCACGTAGCCCAGCGTAGCCTTCCAGCTAAGCCCTCCTCCCTCTGGACCGAGCCACGTAGTTTGTGCACGGTCCCTAATTATGAATCGTTTCCTTGCAACCGTTGGTGTAAACAAATGATTGAAAAGAAGTAAAGCTCCTATTTCGTTTGATAATAGATTTTAATTCAAACTTAAAAGACCGTAATACAGAAGTATCGGCGCAGTCTTTATGCACAGTGTGTACTTTGCTCACAATTTAAAATTACAATCTCAAAATCTTTTGCGTACAATACAAGAACAACCAGTAAAAGAAAATTGAACTATTTCTGAAGTTATGGATCTAGAGGAGACAGAAGAAGAGACAGAAAATTCCGACACCGATCGAACTAGTGTTGGTAGTGCTGATAATAGTGAATATGGTACTGACATAGAGGATGAATAAAATTATGTTACCTATATAGATACACTTATGAATCATTATGTGAGACATTATATGATTCAGTAAGACTTAAAACACACTTGTAAAATGGAAGTTCCTTAAATAAAACTATAATTTATCAAATATATTGTTTTCTGAAACAAAAAACAAAAAATTAGAAAAAAAACAAAATTTAAAAAAAAAACACGGGTGCTAAGTTTTTTTTCACAAAGCTGAAACTAAAAAAACATTTTGTTTTTTTTCAGTTTGCAACACTAGTCGGGACTGGATATCCAAAGGGATTTGAAGGTATGCTTCTGCCAAGTCAATTTTTGTAAAGTAGGTACCTCCTGCTAGTTTACGGAAGAGGTCGTCCGGTCTCGGAAGTGGATAATCGTCTACCAGCAGATGCGGGTTGACGGTGGTCTTAAAGTCACCACAGAGACGTAAGCGGCGTCCTGGCTTCTGAACTATGACCAACGGCGTGGCCCAGGGGCTGAACCGCACCGGCTGGAGGATCCCTTCGTCTTGGAGACGTTGAAGTTCTTCCTGAAGTGGTTGTTGAAGCGCTACGGGTACCTGGCGTGCCCGGAAGTATCGAGGCCGTACGTCCGGCCGGAGTTGGAGTGATGCTTCGAAGTCCTTTGCACAGCCGACGCCTGGTGAGAACAGGTCCTGAAACCGGTGCAAAGGGCGTCCACTTCAGGAAAAGGAACATGCTGAGATACGAGGTGTATGTTATCCTCAATTGAAAATCCGAATAAGCGGAAAGCGTCCAGTCCAAATAAGTCTGCTGTGAGAGAACTGTTAACTACTAAAAAGGAGACTGAACGATGTACAGACTTATACATGACGTTTGCTGTGAATTGTCCCAGGAGTGCTATTTCCTGTTTGTTGTATGTCAGGAGGCGCTTGGGGGCCGGCGAGAGGGGGGGGGGGGCGAGCCAATTTGCACATAAGTAGTATAATTAAGCAATGAGACTGCTGCTCCTGTGTCGACTTGTAGGCGCAGAGGCTTGCCATTGACAGTAACGTCAATAAAAAGTTTGGATGCAGTGGAAGTGTCTACCTGATTGATATCCATAGGTGCGCCGCTCAACCTGTCTTGGTAAGACCCTGGGCGGCGAGAGCCGGGATTGGCATTGGTGGTGTTGGTGCGGCAGACGGACGCCAGGTGTCCTTCCTTGCCGCAACGTGAGCATTCAGCCCAACGATCCGGACAATTTTCCCTCTCATGTGCTGAATAACAGGCGGGGCAGGAGGGTAGGCGGAGCGGGCTGCGGCGTCGGCGCTGCGGGATCCGCTGCTGCTGCCGAGACTTGGTGCCCTGCCAGAACGGGCCGGTTCGATGTCCTTCTGAGGAAGCGGTCCCCGGTTGTGGTGTCGGGAGGAGCGCGACTGGGAGCTCTGGATGGCGGCGACGTCCTGTGTGTCCTCTACGTCGGTTCGGATTGCGGCCACATCCGCCCAGGACTCCAGGCGGCGATCTGCGGCCGTAGATATTTCGAATTTGTAGGCAAGTTCGATGACCTGCTCCAGGGATGGGTCCTCTAACTTGAGGGCGTCATGCCGGAGTGCGGCACCTGGTGCAGCCTGTATGATGTGATCACGCACCATGTCGTCGGCGTAGGATTCGTGGGAACAACGAGTTTGAAACTTACATTTTCTGCTAAGGCCTTGGAGTTCGGCCGCCCACTGGCGATACGTCTGATCGGGCTTCTTCCGGCATTGATAGAATTCGACGCGGGCCGCGACGACATGGTACCGGCGTCTGTAGTATGCATTCAGTGTCGTACAGATGGTCGTGAAGGTGAGGGTGTCGGGGTCTTGTGGCTGAAGTTTGGTGAGCAAGACATACATCTTCGATTGGTTCCAGGAAAGGAATATGCACGTTGGTCTTTTCTTCTTTGGTTATGTGGTGAATTGCGAAGTGTTGTCTTATGCGCTTCTCGTAGGTCTCCCATTCCTCGACGTCGTCGTTGAATGCTGGGAACGGAGGCGGGGCCGTGGGTTGGCGGAGATTCCTGACTTCCGCAATCAGTTGTCTCTGAGATTCGAAGAACTGATGTAGAAGTCCTTGGAGGAACTGTTGCCATTCCGTAGGTGCTGCTGGCGTAGCCATGATGGTCGAGAGTTCTTATCCCAACCTTGTCGCCACTGAAGTGAACTACACTTAACGGTTCCTTGAAGTTTATTACTCGGTACACGATACAACAGGTAAACCATAAACAAATGTGGGTACAGTGATCAGAAGACCGTCGAGAATTTCAGCCTGGTCCTGATCCGGGGTAGAGTGACGGCTTCTACTTCTCGCGAACTTCCGGTGGTCTTCTGTAGTTGACGCTGGTTCAGCGGTCAGGCTGGAACTGGCGGTGGAGCGGCCGGCTACGCTTATATAGGCGGCCTGGCACAGGAATTCCGTTGTGTGGTAGTACGGCGACCTCTGTAAGAAATAGTCCCACTTAGCTTCTAGATGATTCTATTTGTTTTCCTGGTTTGTTTTGATGCCTCTGCGCCTGTTTGGAGTCGTATATGTATCCCGGCGTGCAGGCGCGTTGTGTGTGAGGTCTGCCTGGCAGGGGCCTTTACTGGCAGACTGAACACTTAAGTTAGCCTAAAATGCCTAGCAAGAATTTAAGTTTGTTTACTTAACGGAATGCTGCCAATTGTTTGAAAAAAAAAAACAAAAAACAAAAAAACTAACGATGATAACATGGCCCACGTAAGGGTATGATAATTAGTGTAATTAACAGGTAAATAACCTTCTAAACATAAGGTTATGTAAGCGTGACCTGAGTGTGGCAGGCTGTACGTAGTATGTGCCCTGTGATTCGTCAACAGAAAATCTTGTGTCGTGACCTATGTTAAGGTAATAGATAATTAATTGGTGTTCGTGACCACGACGTATTTTGCCCTCCTGTCTCCTTACTAGTCTGGATGCCCCTTACACAACTCCACAACTAGACACCAAAACGACACATCTTGACAAGTGAAACCGACCATTGTGGGCGAGTGGTTAACGGTTTGCCCTCGCAATCGGTAGGACGCCGCGCCGGTTCGAATCTTCGTCCGGGCATCAAGATTTGGGTTTTCCAGGGTTTCCCCAAATCACTCCAGGCGATGCCATGATGCTTACATCAAAATACCATGGCCGAATTTCTTCCCGTTTCTTGTCCCCCGTCCCATCCTGGCTCTAATGCAGCGGTTCCCAACCTTTATTGGTACGCGACCCACTTTTAAGTAGAAAAAAATTTTCGCGACCCACCTAATATGAGAGTCTATTTAAAATCAGAATGGGAACTGTTCTATGACCTCGATACACTATCGACTATCCTATCCTACGAAAAGGCCTATTTTCTTACAAAGGGTATACTATCTACAAAAACAAAGATTGATAATGCATAAAACAACAAACATATAATAGACCGGGAGGTGGCTGCACAGACCATCACCTCATCAAGTTGACTGCTGAAATTCCACCATTAGATGTAATTTGATCAGCATATTAAAATGCAACTGGTCTGCCAAGTCGCTTTTTGGTGGAAACCACCTGCAGACCCGATTTTAGTGGTTTATTTGTCAGGATTATTATTGTGTTTTACTTCACCCAAATGTATGAAAATCACTAGGAGCCGGAAAATACAATGGTAAACTTACCAGTCAACCACTAAAATGGGATTTGTAGATGTAGATATGACTTGGCACATCAGTCGCATTTTCCTGCTTTGCTAATAACAAGGATAATTGGTAAGCCGCTATGGTAGACTGTTTGTAGGCCTGACACTGACTTTTCCATTGTAAATTTGGTCGAAAGATAATGTTTTTTTCTTTATTTTGAAAGAGTTCAAGAGGCTCATCCGTGTACTCAGGATGCTTGGTTGACAAGTGCCTTGCAAGTTTTGATGGCTTCATGCTTTCATTAGACAAATTTTCACAACAAATCACGCACTGAGGTATTGGCTCCTCTTCAGTACCCGAAAACACATATCTATATTTCAAATAATCCAGTTTATACTCTCACAGATACGTCTTTTGCTTTTTCTCGCTGCCTGCATTGTAATTACAAATATTTGGTTGTGGTTCAGTAACATTTTCAAACATATTATTACTTGCCGTGGAGGTTGAAATTTCCTCACCATCTGGATACTCTCTTTTACGGCACGATCCAGTACTCAACAAACTTTCCATAATCACATTAAATCTGCTCTCAATCAAAACAAAACGCAAACAACAATTCACTCTCACAAGCCGAGAAAGACTGATTGCATCAAAGACTTTGGTTTCGATTCAAGCATAAACAAGAAAATGACAATCAGAGAAGTAAAACTGCCGGTGGTATGCGCGCATATCTTCACGGGGCGGGAGAGGGGGTGTTCAGGGGTTGCCATAAGGATTGCCAGATTACTACCGTTGCTATATCTCACAACGTGGTTATTGTATAATACCGGCTAACTGATTAAGAAAACTTTTTTTTTTCTCACAAAGTTTTAATTTAAGCTAATAGCTTTCATGATTACTGCACTTGTAAAATATCGTGTTATATATTTTAAATAGATGAAATAAAAGATATATTTTTGGGGCAAATACGTCGATTGTTCCGCGACCCACCAAAACACACGCCGCGACCCACAAGTGGGTCGCGACCCATAGATTGGGAACCGCTGCTCTAATGTGTTCAACGAGCCATAAGCATAAATAAATAAAAAAAGGCAACTGAAGTAATGCTACAAGTGGACTTAAAGCCAATATGACAGCGATAAAAAAAGCTTATTTAAATAGTTTTAACCGCTAGTATGTGATAAAAAAGTATTATATTAATTTGCATCGTGAGAGGAACCTTGTGGCTGAATGATTGTCGTTAACCCTAAATAACTTCTTGTATTGAAGCATGTGCTGTGAATCCCGCAAAGATTTTTATATTTGGTAACGCAGAAAAATTCGATAACGCAGCCTGTTGTGGGTAACGCCGTAGTTAGTTGAAAGTTACCCGTAGAGTTCTGAGGCTTTCTGGGCGACTGGCTCTTCAAAGTTTCCTTGTAAGCTGCAAAGCGTCGAAAAGTAAACTAGAACTACAGCATAAAAAATTCAATAAGCCTGCGGTCTGTGTAAAGCACCGAGGAAGAGTGCGTGTTATTTGAACGAACAACGGAGACTCACATTCGCCAAGTTGTTGAACTGAAGAGCACTTTATTGTGCACAAAACAAAAAATAATAAAAAAAAAATGGAAAAATCATCCAAAACGTGAACTCTCCGCTAGTATATTCATGCTGTAGAGCTCACTCACATTTCCATTTGCTGAGAATAATTTTCCTGTACTATCACCGACAAATGCAATTTAAAGAATGCGGTCCTCTTTCCCATAAAGAGACAGTATAATATTAAATAACAACAAATTTGTTTTACGAACGGCTTGTTCGGAATTCGTTTAATCTTTGTCTGAAATTGAATTTTATTATTAATTTTAGTTCATATTAAAAAAGTAACGTCGCGTCGACAGATTATTGGAGAAAGCATGGGACGGGACAGAAGATATTTATAATGAAGTAATGTTCACGATGTACTGGAATTTCTGCATAACAGGCAATTAATTAATACTGAAGAAACGTATTCTGAATGAACACCAGCCAATATAAAATGAAAATTACAAGCGCACTTTCCTAAGATTAAGAAGAAATATTTTCTTTGGAAAGCATTAAATACTGAGAGCAGTAATGAAATTATTTTGATTATGCCTTCTATGATATACTCGTACGTTCTAATCGAAGAAATAATAGACTACATTTATATTTCCGTTATCTGAAATTTCACAGGTTCGATTACATGATCAAATTTGTGAAGAAATTTTATGGTTTTTTTGCAAATTTACAGATTTTACCGTCAACAATGTGCATCGATCGTCATTAACAATCCACCTAGAAGATACTTCTCAGAGACTAATCGAAAAAGGCAAAGCCACAGACACATGGGTACCATATTTCAAAATTTAGCACAATAACATGGACATAACGAAAGTAATATACATATGATTTTATTTCAAAAATTTAACACATAAAACTGAACCAGCAACAGTAGTATAATGGAAAACTTAAAACTATAAACTGAAAAACTGTAAGTGACAATTTATTTCTGTGTGACTGACATTTGAAGTAGAGCGAAAAGTTTACAGCCAATGAATATATTGGAGCAAAATTCCTGGTGATGAAGGCTTCTCGATGTTAACATGCCATCTTCCTACATTTTTACAACTATAGGATGAAAACCAATAATGAGAAAAACACTTAATACTAATTTATCACTCTTAAAGACCTGCCTGAATTTTGTACAAAAGTGAAAAAAGAGACATATCGAGCAATGTTCAAAAATGTTGGTTCATGGTTGAGATCTCCGAACTTTCTGTATTGGCTGAGCCTGATACTTAATCTTTTTTAGCGCAATGCTGTTCATATATCTGCATGATAAAAGAAGCAACCAGATTTAGGAAACAGTGGATGTGATTCATACAAGAATTATACATTTTCCCCAATCATTAGACAGAATTTCACTTGACATCTGCTATGTGAACACGTTAACATATTGTGGGGATTGTTTTGTGTTACACATAAACAACTTAAAGTGAAGCATTTGTATCACATCGCTTTTGCCACAGGTCCTTAGTTCATTAAGTTCTTTTAACTGCTTTGGTAAAACTACCCAGTACAAAAATTGTGATATTTTTAACGTCTGACGTATTGGTAAAGTGAGCAGGTACAGAGAATGGTCTCAGTCAAATTAAGTAACGTGATTAGTTTATTAACGATTGTCTATCGAGATCGATATTTAAGATATTCAGAGTTATGGTACATAAAAAAGTATTGCTCTCTTCGGTTTTACTCTTGATATTTAAAACGATTTTGAAGAATCATGCAATTTAGTTTTAAGGTGGAATTTTGAGTTTCCAGGAATCACTTCAGTCATCTTGCGTAAATGTAAACTTGTTGTAAATCAAAAAATCTAATCTGCAATTTGGATACCAATTATCTTTATAGATATAATGAGATACCAAGGTCATTAGAGCTGAGACTAAGAAATAGCAAGATAATGTAAGAAAATTGTACTGTGGATTTGAACCGTTTCTAGAAACATTAGAAAATGTATGTGAGGGACGACAAACGAATCCGAAGCTTTAACGTTTCGGTGTACTGTCTTGGCTTGGTTCAAAATCGATTTACCCCAATGTAATTCGTGAATTGCCCATGCCATTGCCACAGTTGGTTGCGGCACCGTGATGGTATCCAGCGCCTGACACGGGGTTAGCTGGTTCGAGTCCTCGTGGTTGAAGAAATTTTCACCGTCTTGACTTGATAGGCATGGTAGCGGAGTTGGTGGTGCTCAATTCCTGATCACCTGATTGGGCACAAAAGTATTGAGTTTAATCGCAACCTCTCCACAGTGCGTATAGAGTGAGAGAACACGACACTGCTGATGGTGATACGTCCTTCTGGTGGGGATTTTAAGCTTCGCGGCCCCTTTGATGTGTTTCGGAAGAGTAGGCCTGAACGGGTCGGCACCGGGTTTCTCTCTTCTTTCATCCCTCAGCCACAACTCAAACAACATTCTACACTGAACACACACACACTGTCACAGTCATACACAGCGCTATAACACTTGCGAACACTATCGCACTGGGGAAGGCAATGGAAAAGCGCCATAGTTCATACCGAGCATGGTGGTGTAATGGCTAGCGTTCTGGCCTCGCATTCGGGAGGACGGCGGGCGGTTCGAATCCCCGAACGGGTATCCAGATTTGGATTTTCCATGGTTTCCCAAATCACTCCAGGCAAATGCCGGGATGCTTCCTTCAAAAGGCCATGGCCGAATTCCTTCCCATTCCTTGCCCCCCATCCTTTGCCGTCTCTAAAGACATCGCTGTTAGAGAGACGTTAAGCAGATAAAAAAAAAGAAGTTCATATTCCGGACGTTTCCATGGATGGATAAACGACCCCCATGGGGTCCGAACACGGGTAGGTAGAAGATGAATTTGCGAATTGCAGATACAGAAGAAATTGTTAATCACATATTTAATATGTGATTCGGGTACTGTTAATGTTGATGTTTGTTGGGTAAATACTTACTGTGTTTCCACTTCGTACACCTGGTAGCTTGCCAGGAAGGAGTGAGTCCACACCTAGAACACAAGACAGAATGTTAAGTTAACTGGTATCGACCATTCCAATAAGGATCTCAAGTATTCGCTTACCATTGGTCTCTGGAAACTGTAGAAATGTAATTTAAGGAATACATTATAGGAGGTAGTAACCTTTCAACATTATCTGTTCCTTAGGAAGAAAGAAGTTTGTCGAGATCTACGAGCGAAGCAATAGGACACCACGTGTCTAACAGAAAAAACATTAAGTCTAAACAACAGAGATTGGACTGGAAATAAGAAGCAACTAGGCGCCATGTTCAAAACATCCCAGAGCCGTCTGCTTGGTCGGAAGCGTTATAAGGAACCAAAAATATTTGAATATTAGCTGTAAATGCCCCAACTTACCTTTTTCTTGTTATAGATCAACAGCACATACTTGAGGTCGCTCGAAATGCGAAAGTCGACTGCGTTCAGCTGCCTCTGAAACAGATATACAGTTGGCTTACAGTTGTTTCAGTTCGCATGCTTCAGTGAAAAAAGTCGTATTAAATATCAACCTGTTATAATCACTTCAACATGAAATCACGATTTAATCATGAATCTGTAACTGCCATACTCTCTCCATATATTATGCAACACAAATATTGTTCGAGGAGTTGTAATTTTAGACAATACAAAGAAATATGACTTGTATTAATTTTTTGGTAATTCTACCACAATCATATATATCTGTTGTGAATGGTGGTTTCTTTTTTTGTTATAAAGCGAGAGCTAGGTATTAAATACAGGGTGTCTCAAAAAGGACTTTAAAACTTTGAAAATTCATATAAATTTTATGAAACAAGGTACAGAGCTGGTTTTGGTGTTGTCTTAAAGGAAAACACTTCAAGTTTTGACTCGCGTAGTCCGCTAGTGCCTAATCGCTCCACACAAGCGCTAGCGGCAGTTACGTTAAAGATGGCTGCCTTCACTGGACTCAAGCGTGCTAGCTGTGTGTTTTGGTTTGAAGGATCGAAGTCTGCGACAACAGTTCAGCGTAATTTTCGTACCAAGTACGCTAAAGATCCTCCTAGAAGGTCTACAATTTATGAGTGGCATAGATGTTTTGTAGAAACAGGGTACTCAATAAAACATAAAAAATCCTCAGATCGTCGAAGCACATCTGACGAGGTCGTTGAGCAAGTGAGAAAAAGTTTTATTAACAGCCCTACGAAATCGACTCGGCGTGCATCTCGTGAACTGCAAGTCCCACATACGACGGTTTGGCGTGTGTTGAGAAAACGTTTGCATTTGAAACCATACCGATATTCGCTATTACAAGCAATTAAAGACACTGATAATATTGCACGTAGGAACTTCTGTGTGGATTGTTAAATCGAGTGGATGATGATGAATATTTCTTGGACAACACAATCTTTTCTGTCAACATTTCACTTAAGTGGCAAGGTTAACTCACTTAACTGTAGGATTTGGGGCAGTGAAAATCCACATGAAACATTGCAACATGTTCGTGATAGCCCTAAAGTGAACGTTTTTTGTGCGTTGAGCAAGAGGAAAATGTACGGCCCCTTTTTTTTCCCAAGAGAGAACCATCAACGGGATAGTGTACCTTGATATGTTGCAACAATTTTTGATACCACAGATCGATGAGGATGACCGAGAACGAAATGTTTTCTTAATGCAAGATGGCGCACCACCACACTATCTGACTGACGTCCGGGATTTTCTCAATGACTGCTTTCCAAGTCAATGGATTGGCCGTGATGCGCCAATTGCATGCCCCCTCCTCCCCGGTTCCCAGACCTGACACCGCTAGATTTTTTCTTCTGGGGTTTCATAAAAGATTTGGTGTACGTACCTCCTTTTCCGGCCACTCTACCTGAACTTAGAGCAAGAATTTACGCTGCTGCTGAGCAAGTTACACCTGAAATGCTAGTGCGAGTCTGGCAAGAAATCGACTACCGATGGGATGTCTGCAGGATAACCAACGGAAGCCACGTATAACATCTTTTGTTTAAGGTAAGAAATCTTGAAGTGTTTTCCTTTAAAACAACACCAAAACCAGCTCTGTACCTTGTTTCATAAAATTTATATGAATTTTCAAAGTTGTAAAGTCCTTTTTGAAGCACGCTGTACGTGAAAACGCACTGGCATTTACAACACCCATTTCATAATTATCCCAAGCAATTTTGAGGTACAATCTATAACTCAACTATGTATACCTTTTCTGAACTTTGAACCTAATTATTTCTACTCTGCAATTACAAAAAATTAGTTGAACCATATGGTTGGTTGTCATTAAATAAATTTTAACTGTTCTTAAGTAATTCTTTTATTGCATCAGTTTGGAAGTTGAGGGCGTTATAAACGAATCCCTTCTCTAACTGCATAAAAAGTAAAGCTGTACCTTACAAGTAGTAGGTAACACTACTATCCATTAAATGAAAATTTACATAACATTTATAGTGGTATGTCCATGTTAGCATACTACAATAATGTAATTCGAGAATCAGGCAATTAAGATCCAGTCATGGAAGCCCCATGCTCTTGCAAAAGAAGGAAGGTCAGCCAGATTCAACCTTTCTGCTTTTCCATTTTTCCATGGCATAAAGACTATCACAATGACTTCGGGTTGAAAGGCTACCTAGTATGGATCCCTTGTTTTATTGTAATTAAGTGTTGTGTTATAATTATTGTGGTTCACATTTGAGAATGAAATGAAAATACTTGTATCTGTCCCAATGGCTGGATATCAGATAGATAAAAAATATATGAAAAAGTAACTAAGGTGTTCTGCCGTGAGGCAGGTTCGAGACTCTTTTATACAAATCTACACGGAGTATACAACGAAGATGATATGCGAAACTCCTATCCTTTCAAGTGTTTTTTTATGATTGTAGATGATGTTAACCGAGGTGTATGTAAAGGTGAAGGAAGATATAGAGCGTAAAACAGGTGCTGGTACAGTCAGGCTCTTTCGAAAGGCACCAAGAAGGCCGTAAAGCATAGGTGTCAAACTCAATTTTGCAAAGGGCCGTATATTAAATTTAGAATGTGTAGGCGGGCCAGATTCAAATAAAATTACTGAATTATTATAACATTTTATTTATTTAATTGTATAGTATATAATATACGGTTGTTAAAAATCATATCAAAGTTATCGCGATCGCGGGCCGTATCTTTGACATCACTGCCGTAAAGCTTAATGTCTCCATTTTTACGGATGAACAGAGTCGCATGTCCTGATTCACCGCTTAGAGGTTTGTGATTTAACAGGGGATTTTGTTACACTACTTGGTGGCTAGGAACCATGTACCAGAACTTACACTAGGGGCTAAGTCTCGAAAGGTGGCTCCATCCAACTAAATCTGTGCTAGGCATTAGAGAAACCTTCATAATGCTGCAACTATCGGAGTTAACTGGGCAAGCTAGTTGGAAAAAAAGAATAGAAAAACTACGAGGCGCGTCCAGAAAGTAAGTTCCGTTTCAATTTATCTCCGCTGCAGCGCTGCGATTGCAGTTCCGCACATGCGCTGTAGACGATGTGTATCAAGGGGAAGAACGTGCGCCATTTGGAGATCGCTGTCAGTTACGTACGCTTTGTTGTGCTTGTTTGAAATGTCGTCGTTGATTGAAAATCCCGCCGCCTGTGAAATCAGGTCTGTGATTCGGTTTCTGAATGCGAGGAAAGTGAAACCAAGTGAAATTTATCGGCAAATTTGCGATGTTTACGGACCAAATGCGATGAGTGATTCGATGGTGAGAAGATGGGTCCGACAGTTCAATGGCGGGCGTAGTGATGTGCACGATGAAGAACGAAGTGAGCGTCCACCTTTGGTTACAGAAGAACTGGTTCACGCGATTGATGACAAGATCCAGGAAATCGTAGGTTTACAATTAGTGCTCTCGCTATGGACTTCCCCCAAATTTCACGATCACTGATGCATGAAATTGTTACCAAACAACTGAAATTCCGTAAACTTTACTCACGTTGGGTACCAAAGATTCTCACTGAGCAACACAAAACACAACGGATGGGTAGTGCACTTGAGTTTTTGACCCTTTATGCTGAAAGCGGCGAAGAATTTCTGAGACGGATAGTCACAGGAGATGAAACGTGGGTTTCTTACGACACCCCTGAGAGTAAGCGGCAATCAATGGAATGGAGGCACACTTCATCCCCACCAAAGGTTAAGCCGAAGCAAATCATGACACCTCGGAAAATGATGTGCACAGTGTTCTGGGACTGGAAAGGCATCCTACTCATTGACTTCTTACCGCGTGGTCAAACAATCAAAGCAGATGCTTATTGCGAGACACTACGGAAATTGCGCCGTGCAATTCATAATAAACGCCGGGGACTGCTGTCAAAAGGTGTTGTTTTGCTTCACGACAACGCACGACCACACACTGCAAACGTGACGAAAAACCTCGTACAGGGAATTGGCTGGGACGTGTTTCACCATCCTCCGTACAGCCCTGACCTCGCTCCTAGCGCCTTTCATCTGTTCTTACATCTCAAGTCTTTCCTTGGCGGTCATCACTTCACCAATGACGACGAGCTGAAAGAAACTGTTTCCAACTGGTTGAAGATACAGGTGGCAGATTTCTATGAAGAAGTTATAGAAAACCTGGTGCCACGCTATGACAAATGCCTGCAAAATTTCGGCAGTTATGTGGAAAAGTAGTTTAAGAGTTGTAGAATATTGTGCAATTAAAATTTCTTCTGTATCTGTGTACAATTTCATTTTATTATCAAACGGAAATTACTTTATGGACGCGCCTCGTATTTTACCTGTTGATACTACTACGTTGGCTAGAAGTCATTACTTTTCACGCTAGAAAAAGGTTATCGAATTTTACCGATAACTTCCATACAATCCTAGACCCAAATGAGAAATATAAGGAATTTCGAAAGAGAGGTTTGCCTGGGACCTTCTGTTAGTGACGTCTGGAAAATTCGAAATAATTTTCTACCACACGAGAGGTCTGTTGGTATATGTGGCTAAGTCGGGAGATTCTTAATTAAACGTGGTGATTTTCATAGGAAGTGAATTTTTCAATGCATTCTATACATCATTACGGCCTTTGAGCCCGTATGTGCTCTTTTGACAATGTGGGGCATCTGTCTCTTTATAAATCGGAAACTGAAATTTCTTTTGCAGGTTAGAGAAACGGGAGGTATAATACTTCAATTTTGTACTCAGAGTAGGTTCAAACTAATGTTAATGAGATGAAACTGCCTGATGACTGTTCTCTAATATCTATTGGGCGACTTGTCAAGATGGGGAGATATCACGCGTTATCAGTTTTGTCGGATGATAGATTTAACACTGATCGTGAACGCAACAAATGCTACAGCTTGTGTGAGAGAAGATAGCGAGACGTACTCAAAGTTTACTTAGGAGGAACTGGTTCTGGATGTTCTAAGACGAGTTGCTTAAGATTTTGACTTTTAATCTTCGAATTTTTACGTAGTACAATGGATGTTAAAATAAAACATATCTAACATTCAGTAAAAATTCTACACGATTAACATGTGCGATAATTAACAGAACATACCACACAGAAGTTTATCCGATACACAGCTGCAGTAGGAACGAACAATGACAAGCTTTCTTGTGAATTTCTACTATCTCTAATCATGCAGCTACGAACATATAAGTAATGCAGAGAGTTCGGTTGTGACAGGTTGCTAATACTCACGAAGGTAGAGTTCGTCATCAGCACCCTCGTGGTTAGGTTGTCTGCGTTGAGGAGGGAGACCCCTCCAAACTGGTCTCGAAATACCAACTCAGACTCTGAAACGAAAAAACTAATATTGTGGGAGTCCGCCAGTCACAAAGCACTTGAACATCTAATTTTTTTTGTATGGCTATACGACAGCGAAGTCATCAGAGATGGGAGAGGAACTGGACGGAATTCAGCCATGACCGTTTGAAGGAATCATCCTGGTATATGCCTGGAATGATTTCGGGAAATTGCTGGAAACCGGAATATTGATGGTCGGACAGGGATTTGAACTGGCGTCCTCCCGAATGACAGGCTCTAATAATTGATCTAACTGGTAATATGTTGCATATAGGCATGTTCTGGGAAAAGAGAAGAATACACATTCGAGCATAAAGTCAGACCACTGCGTAGTTCTCTATAGACCGCTGAGGCCAGTATGGAATTATCCGTGAAAACAGAACTCTGTGTTTCCTTCCATAATCTGGTGTAAGAACATCACAGCAGTGCCGTAATGCCTACCAACGAGGAATCTTCACAGCCTATTATTCATTTAATTGCCTTATAAACTGTACTGCGGGGAATGGGGAATTCATCTTTGTTAGGAGACAATTCCTTGGTTCTATCGGGATCCGAACTCGGTTGGTTCAGTACATACTGAGTCATTCAACCGATAGACAAGGAACTAGAGGCTGGATATTCCTTATACATCCATTCTTAACCTCCATCTCATTTCCGTAGAGGTGAAAAAAAGACAAGAGTTTTTGTAAAGAACACATTTCGAGCGAATCGCTGGTATCCGGAAATGAAATGCGATTTTAGATATACTTTTCTTATAACGTGAACGTTAAAAGGCAAAATGTATTCCGTGAAACATAACTTTTCCGCCAGAGAAATTTAAGTTTGGATTTACCAGCTATGATAGCGAAATTCTGAAGGATCTCCTCAAGGAATTTAAGTTAACAAAAAAATAAATTATGATTAATTAATAACTCATGTAATTTATCGAAATACAATAATATTGGATGTTCAACCGTGTTGTATTATGTAGAGGTCTAGGAATAATTTCAAAATGGCGTAATTGCTATTTAATTACACTACCGATAGGCCTATTTATTAAAAGGCTTCTTCTCCAAGTTACACTTTCATATTAGTAGTAGGAAGGTAACTGTTTCTGATCCTTCGTATGAAATCAATGTACGAGAAATGTATATATAGCCTAAATTTAAAACTTAATAATAAGGACGTCTACTTGATCCAGTACTAGTAAGCTAGATCTTAAGGGCTAGTTAAGACTGATTAGGGCCGACTTGCCGTCAGAGAGGATGCAATGACTATACGACTCCTTTCCGCTCCGAATCTACGCATGTATCAAGCTTCGAGGGGGAGCAACACCACACTGAGAAAGGGACCAGTAGTGTCCTCATCCTTTGCACTCCGGCACTCATTTCGTCTGATATTGTATTAATTGAAAAAAAGTCGCATGGTTATTCCATTCGTGCAGCCCAATTTCAAATCAGCACCCCTTGTGGGTGCTTAAAATGATATACAAACTGCCAACTGCACCTGTAGACATACTCGCATAAGCGCTGTCAGCTTGTTTAAATGAGCGGTCTGATGGCTCAATAGTAAAATTATCTGACTGGAGATGGAAAGTTCCCCGGTTCGAATCCCTATCTCGGCTGATAATTTTAATGGCTCTTAACCAGACCATTACCACTGGCACAATTTGATGTGCAACCGACCGGGGCAGTGTAACGGTTAGCGTTCTCGCCTCGCATTCGGAAGGACGGCGGTACGAATCCCCGTCCGGGCATCCAGATTTGGGTTTTCCATGGTTTCCCCAAATCACTCCAGGCAAATGCCGGGATGCTTCCTTCAAAAGGCCATGGCCGAATTCCTTCCGATTCCTTGCCCCCATCCTTGCCCCCCATCCTTTCCCGTCTCTAAAGACCTCGATGTTAAAATGAGACGTAAAGCAGATTAAAAAAAAATGATGTGTAATGTGAAGTACTGCATAACGCTATCATAGTTCCGTACCACGTTAAATTGTAGCTCCCCTTTACCCGGTAGGATTTCCGGGTTAGGTTAACGAAGCCAAGACAAATGCGCGTGCGCGTCAAATCGAAACAGTCAATGGGCCGTTGAACCCTTCAGTCAATAATGACATAGCATTATTATTATTATTTCTTTAAGTGTATGGTTTGGTATGGTATTTATTGATCCTCTTCCATCCGTCAACCGCTCTCTTACCATAGCTCGTTGTAGCACCGTGATGGAGTCCAGTGCCTAACCAGGAGTAAGCTGTTTGGATGTGTGGTGGAAGAACTTTCAACACCGGGACGTGGGTGATATGGAAAGAACGGTGGTGGTGAAGAATTCCTAATCAACAGGGTGTTTGCTAAAGTTCTGGGTTTCATCTGTACGGAGTTAAGATTAAAGACATTCTTCTGTCAGATGGGGACGTAAAACTAGATTTATTTTTATTTTTTTTAAATAAAAAGAAAGAAAGATAGAAAGAGAAGTAGGCCTGCATTGCCTGGTGCAAGGTATCATCTTGTCACTTCATTAATCATTTCATCCAAACAACTTTGATCCGACGTACACGTCACAGACATTCCGGAAACAGACTCCTTACATACACTATCATCACTGCGGGAGGCGAGGAGAAATCAGCCGAGCTGAGTTTCCTAAGACAGTCTTCTTGGAGGGGCATCACCTTCCATGACGTCCAGCTTGGGACATCGGATATAGCGATCATTATAATCATCTTCGATCTATCATCCAGGAATATATAAAATCAGTAACTGTCCATCTTATTATGTCTTTCATGCAATAGTATCAGTCACACTCGCCAGGCAAATGATGCTAGAAATGGACTAAATGAAATTACCGTTAAAGGATTGCGTGGAAGTATATCTGGACGAGAAATGTAATGATGTCGAAAAGTTTCACAACATGCCATCAGTTTTTTTCTTGTTGTCTTACTCCTCTTCAACATCGAGATCATTAGAGACGGGAAACAGTTGAGGCCATGAAACGGGAAGGAGTACGGCCATGACTACAGCCCGTCACTAGTCTGGGGTAGTTTCTGGAAACAATGGGAAAGTGAAGTCAGGATGGCCGAAAGGGAGTTTGAACCACCGTACTCCCAATGCCATGCCCCAGCGTTATCCATCAGGCTCGATAAGTCACCAAATACGTATCAAAATTTAGGAGCAGTTCTTGATTGGTGGACTGTGATCTGTGTATTTTTTACTGCAAGAAGAGAAGGGAAACATTCAGAATGTATGTTCATGAATATTTGTGTGATGAAATGTTGGCTTCTTGTATGCTGAGCAATTGTATTTCGGAAGTTTACTGTATTATTAGGACCCTTCAACAGCGAGTTCATTAAAAGATGATTAACAGATATTCGATATAAGCATATCGTTTCTATTCCGGGATTTCTGAATGACGGAATACAATAAGAGGAAGGATGGCAAGCGGTTTGGTAGTCAGACCAATAAAAAACGGATCATTACCGCTTACCTACGGTTTTATGTTTCGACATGTCCAATTTAGCAAAACTAACGTCAAGTTTCCCGATCCGAATCGTCAACTGAGGAACGATCAGCCGGCCGCTATGTTCTAAACGTCATATATCGACCGCGAATTAATTAGCTGAATTACCCTTTGATGTGCTGTAGGCATCGCAGTATATTTTCCGACTTCCACGTCCGTGGCCTGGTGACGTCACGGTTCGTGGCTGGCGGCTGTCGATAAAGCGGGTCGGATCGGTTGCCATGGCAACGGCGCGGGCGGACGGGTGGGAGCGATATCCAGCCAGCTAGCAGCTTGCTAGGTGGATGGCATTTTTTTTTTTTTTTTTCCTGCAAGCACCGCGGCGGTTTTGCTTCACTAACGACCTCTTCACTGAGGAGTCTTCATTAACACCGAAACTGTCGCATCAGCAAATTTGTCCTCGCGAATCAGCCCACTGCTAAATTTCCGACCAGCAAAGGTGGCAGAAGATAGGCGTGACGTCACGTAAACCAACCATTGCGTATTTAATAGCACTTTTCCAAAATTAGTGGTTAACTTTGGTACAAATTTTACAATCTCGGTTTCAAAATCCAGTGTGTACAGAAATTTTTACGGATTTTTCTTTGATCATATAAGTATGTCTGGACCCTTTGTGGTTCGGATTTCACAGTAAACTGCAGATTCGGCCTCAACAGAGGCGAAATGTGCGATAAATCGAAACTCTGCCACTTAGCGACCGAAAAACCAAATGGGGGCTCTCGGCTAAAAATGAATTTTTTTTACTAAATATAACTGTTATATATTCTGTATGGATCTTAAGTCCCTCCGTCGAGTGCTACTAACATAAACTGCGTTTGTTGTGCCTTATTATTTCGATTTATTTAATCACTAGCTCTTCCTGCGACTTCGTTCACGTGATATTAGAGTTTTGTGCTGTTAAGACATTGATAAATCATCAAAGAAATATTGGCTACGTTGAAAATTGCAAAGCAGCAGCTCTGATTTTTCTATTTTTTGTATAATCACCTTTTCTACTGAATTTTGATTGTATATAAATGTTGAAACGCATTTGTGGAAATGATTTGTTTCTAAAACCCTTTGAAACTGTATGTACTTCGGAAGATTTTATGGTCGTGAATGAACCATAGGCACATTTTAGTATCGTTCAAAAAGCTTCTCTGTAAGCTATATATATATATATAACGTAAAATTCCTAACAGAATCACAGAGTCAACCTGTAATAGTTTGCACGATTTAAAAATACCGTTACTGCGTAGCGTATAAAATGCCAAGCAACTGATCTATTTCCATACCCGTATAAAGAGTTTTTTTAAAAATAAAAGCGAATCTTTGTTCTCCTTCTATGAACTCGCAGCCGGTTGCCATGGTGGATGTTTACCCCCCATGGTAACGTCTGGGAAGATGAACTGGGGTAATATCTTGGCGTCACATCGTGATTTATAGTGTCGACGTTTCGGCCTACATTCTGCCATCTTCTTCCTGAGCATAAACTGTGTTTATCGGTGTCGGATGCTATTGTATTCCCGTGACCCGCTGCCCGTCTAGTAGATTAGAGAGTTAGGTCCTTCTGGACAGTCAGGATGTCCGACCCATCACGTGGTTGTTGGCAGGGTGGGGCGCGGCACGGTATATTGGAAGGGGCAGGGAGGGGCGGCGGTAGGTAGCGTCATCAATTGTGTAGCTTAAGCCTGTTATTTTCATTTATATTTTCCTCCTTTACCCTCCTTGGTAACCATTGATCTTCGTATAATATCAGTCTCGTGTTTTTGAAGATAATGGCATGACTGGTGGTGGCTGCATGCCGTGTAATGGTCGACTTATCCGACTAACTGGGGTTGTTTCCCGTTGCCTTCTGCAGAGTAACAGTGTTCGTAGGTGTGGATGACTGTGATAGTATGCGTGTTAAGTGTTGTTTCTGTTAAGGATATGAACTGATAGAAGAGGTACGGTGAAACCTGGTGCCAGCCCATTCAGACACACTCTTACGGAAACCATCAATGTGGCCACCAACCTTAACGACTCTATCCGATTGACGAATAATCATCAAGGGTGTCGTAGGCCTCACTTCAAACGTACTGTGGAGTGGTTTGGGATTTAACCCAGGAGTTTAGTGCACAATCTGATGACTAGGAATTATACACCGTTAAGTCTTCTGCCCTACCGGACAATTCCTGATGGACACCATCACGCTGCCGCAATCAACTGATCCAACGTGGCGGGATATACAAACGTGAAAACAACGACTATATTTTTATTTTCCATGTAGCTGTTTTGATTATTACTATGGCAACTAGTTGGTATGTGTATAAACACTCGATGTGCTACATTTAATTAAAAACAATACACTTTTGAAGTACGTGGATTTTCTTAGGCAGTTACGTATAAGAAGTAACACATGACATAACCTATTAATATATATAGTTCAGTTTAAATTAGTCTGTGCACAGACGGACAAAAGTTAAAAAATTGAACGTTTTTCCCCATCAATCGCTAGGAATTATGGTTTTAATCGTGATAAAAATTATCATTATGTTAACCGATGGCATTAGGTATTACTGTGTGAAGGCTCGTTAAAATCAGTTCATTAGTTTTTGCTTGATACCTGAATATGCAAAATAGATAAACAAATAAATACAGTTTTGGCCACTGTAACATAGGGAACTATGTTATTAATCCGGATCAAATGAATTCTGTTTGCTAGCACATGGTATTAACTATCACTGTAAACGGTTTTGTTAAAATACATACATTTATTCTAACGTGATGAACTGACCAAGAGAAAGAATTAAAAAAAACACCGGTTTTGTCCTCCAAACATCGTGAATTATGTTACTAATCTGCATAAAACGTGTTCTATATCGTAACCCATGGCTTAAGTTATCGCAATGTGCAGTTGCGTCAAAATTAGGAAGTTAGTTTTTCCGCGATGAGTGGACAGACCGAAATATACAGACAGTCTGACAAACAGTCAGAGAACAAAAATTTCAAAATTTTACGGTTTTGGCATCTCTATCATCAGTGGTGTACATAGAAATTACAAATCTTGAAATAAGTTTCATGTATGGACACAACTAGAGTTTCACTATATAATATAAATAATCGGTGCCAACAACGAAATACAAAACAATTTTTAATTTATTTTCAACGTTTCCCTTTATTCTTATTATTAGTATCTTATATAAATTCCCCCATCCATCTACTTTTGCCATTTACGAATTTTATTTTTATATTGTTTCATTGTTTTTGGTAAAGTATTCATCTCTTCCGTTATTAATTTATTCCAATCTCTGGTCCCAGTTCTTAATGGTAGCTTGCGCTCACGGTCATCTTTTCCCTTCCATGCATTACTCCTTATTCTGCTACTAATGTCTTTCCAAACCTCATCGCCAATACTCCCAACACTCTATTCGTCCTCCTGTCTTTCAATGACTCCTTTATTATATCAGTTACTGACTGAGTCCTGCGGTAATTTCCACAAAGAAATCTAGCTGCTTTCTTTTGCACGTCTTCCAACTGTTGTATTTGATACCAAAAATGCAGTCTCAAACTACACCACCATATTCAAGCAAGTTTTGTAACCCAGCTCCCTCTCTGGTACATCTACTCATCAAACAATCATCAATACCGATTAAAATGCTTGTTGATTTGCCGTGGTTGCCGAGACATCCCCTGCCACCCACAAATTTGTGAATTGCAGAATACATAAACGGGGTGATCAAATGAAAAGGTACGAAACGACGTAAAAACGTAACAGTTAAATATTTGCATATTCTGCCATGGGAGAACGTAGCGGACATCTCGGGATACGATTGGAGTCTCTGACTGGGATCGGAGCATGCGCGGGCACCCGCATGCGCAGTAGAGAGCAGGGGCTCTTATCAAAAGCGGCGTCCAAATGATGCGGCAGTCCGTATGAGGACAGGATGGCGTACAGGTTGGGGATGTATACTGTGAGACACTCCGACGCCTACGCAGGTCCATCAAGAACAAAAGACCGGGGCTGCTCACGGAGGGTGTGGTTCTGCTCCATGATAACGCGCGTCCACACGTCTCCAGAGTCACACACATGGAACTGGCCAAGTTCAAGTGGGAGACGTTGGACCATCTGCCCTACACTCCGGACATGTCGCCCTGCTATTTCCATGTGTTTGGTCCACTGAAGAAACATCTGAAAGGACGCTGTGAAGGACTGGGTCTCGTCACGGCCACAGGAATTCTGGGAACAAGGAATCCTGCGGCTTGTTCATCAGTGGGATCGTTGTGCTCAGGCCTATGGTGTATAATTGAATAAAGTCTACATTTGTATCCACCGTGTCGTTTCGTACCTTTTCATTTGATCACCCCTTGTATGTAGATGTAAATGGTATCAGGCACTCGATGAAGTGATAGCAGGTTTGAGTCTTGGTCCGTCTCTAAAGACCTCGCTGTTGAGAGACATAAAGCAATTAAAAAAAAAATTGATCTTGGTGCTGTGAGAAATTTTCATCATTCTGTACTTAACTATGATGGTAGGATGGATACTGGTACAAAGTTCCTGATCAACGGATTGTGTGTCAGGATTACATTCCAAACTTCACCGTTTGATGGAGTGAGTTCATATGTCACTGGTATGGTGATGCGTTCGTCGGAAGATGACGTAAAACTTGGCGTCCTCATTGTGTGTTTCGGTAGAATATTACTGAATACTATCGCTACTTTAATACGCATATGTACAAAAAGAAACGATATACTGTATCTGCCAACACTGATCACAATCATTTATATATTTACAACGATACTTAGAGAAAGGAAAGGAGCAAGTCTAATATGTTTACTTCTGGATGATACACCAAATCTTCTGATCGCGGATCAAACACACATACGGTTAAAAAGCGCATACCTGTACATAAAGACAGTAAAATCAGTATGAAAGTAGTAGTGCAAATGGAAAAATGTGGCATCTATACACTACCGATCGTAGTGATGCCAAAAATAGGATATAGAATTTTGATTTTTTTCTGTCTTTCACTGCTTCACGCGAAAATTAACGGATTTTAGCGAAATTGCAGACAGTAATAGTTAATAAGTAGGATACTTATTATCCCAAATAGTAGGCTATTTTGCCCATGATACAGACCAAAAGAATTTTTATATGTTTGTGCAAGAATAAAACAAAAAACAATCATTTCAACGCAAAAATACACAATGAGAGCATACCTCAACTGGGCAGGACACATGGGACAGATAGTAGGAAAAGGTTTCAAATTCTGTACTTGTTGGAGAGAGTGATGAGGCGATGTACGACAGAAGTAAAGGAATTGGGTTACGAAACTTTGGTCAGACCATTGCTTGAATATGGTAGTGCAGTATAAGACCCACATTTTGAATATCAAATACAGGAGTTGGAAAGGACGCAAAAAAGGGCTGCTAGATTTGATTCTGGAAATTGCCGCAGAATGCAATCAGTAAGAGATATGATAAAAGAGCTGGAATGGGATTCATTACAAGACAGAACGCTCTGTACTCGCATTCGGGAGGACGGCGGTTCGAATCGCCGTCCAGCCATGCAGATTTAGGTTTTCCACGGTTTCCCCAAATCACTCCAGACGAATGTTGGGGTGCTTCCTTCAAAAGGCCATGGCCGATTTCCTTCCCATTCCTTGTCCCCAGTCCTATCCCACCTCTAATGATCTCGACGTCGACGAGGCGTAAATTTTTAAAATTAAAAAAAAAAGCAAGACAGGAGGAGGGTGAAGAGGGTCATGGAAGTGTACAAGGCGTATATTGGTGATTAGGCATGGAAAAATATTGGTGTAAGAATGAAAAGTAATGCATGGATGGGAAAAGATGACCATGAACACAAGCTGGGACTCGATTTCAGGCACAAGAGTGTAGGAAGATTCTCATTTTTAGGTAAGGGTGTCAGGGATTGGAATAAGTTATCAAGAGAAGTGATTAAAATTTGTAGAGGGCAAATGTAGGTGGGTGCAGAAAATGGAAAAAATTGGGGGGAGGGGGAGGGAAATTGCGTGCGCTTCATAACAATTAAATTAAATTAAACTAACAGGTCAGTAAATTTGAACCCTATTGGTTACCCCTCCATTATGGACCTTTAGTACCATATCACTTTCCCAGTCCTTTGGTATTCAGCAAGTCCTCAGACACAATCTACATAATATTAGAAGGTAAAGTACAACATCGTATCCAATTGTCTCTAATGCATACATTGTAATATTATTCACTATTGTAATATTATTCTTTTTTCTTTTTGCTTTCTTAATTCCATCATGATAGTCTGCCGACCTGTTTCCAATTTTTTATCCTGTTCATTTGTACTTATGTGGAGAAGCACCTCATCCAAAATTTCCCATCATTAAACCTGTTTTCAAATCCTCCGTAACTTCTTTTTGATCCACATGGAAAATTGTCTGAATACCATTCCTTCCCTTCAGCTTTCCAGGATAGTCATATACATTTATAGATACACAATTCAGTGAATCCTCTGGAGCCGTAATATACTCTCACCTTGTTTAGTTGTTTCAAGTGTTCCCGACTGCCTCGCTACTGTTAGTGTCTGGTTTTATCATCAATAGCATTATGTCATGAAACAAGGTGTTGCAGGGTCCATTTCAGTGCACATATTATTATCGTGCTCTATGTTTTCCATTATTTCTTGATGATCCCTTAATTTACGGGCACTAGTGTACAATATGTGTAACAACAAGAATATGACACAGTTCTAGAAGTTCCTTAAAATTCAGGACTTCGAGAAGCATCCAGGGACTGACACATATGCTCAAGTTAACAGATAAACCTATGTTTGGAGGAGAATTCAGTTCAAAGAACATTGTCCGACCTGATAAAATTTAAAATTATGTGAGAGCATTATTGAAAAACATTAAAATGATTAAGGAACAGAAATTTCTCAGTAATAAAATGGCAAGAAGTAATTGCCATATTCGAAGCAACCCAGCCATATCTGAGTGGTAAAACAAAAGAATTTGGTTTGAAATCTTCGCGACACATTACAATAACGGTGATTATATTTTGAAAATGTTATAAGTTATAACTAACAACTAAATTGCAAAAAAAAAAAAATAATTAGATCTTCTGACAGCGTGAGATGTACAGATATTTCATCAAATTCAGAAATATGTGATTGGAACTTTGTTGTATATTTGAATTATGCAAGTTACAAGAAATTCACTAAAAGGAAGACAGGATCCTCCAGATTGACTAAACTGTGTTTCCTCCGTCTTGTATCTGGCAATTCAATTTTAGCTTTTAGTGATAAAATTTTGAGATTAGATAATTATATTTTTGGTGAAATCCTAATGAAAAAAAGAAACGACTTGCTCCAATGTGAAAATCTAGCACGAAGTTTGGTAATCGCAAAACAGTATTCTAAAAACATGAGTAATTCTATCTGGCATTAACACATTTTTCTTCTTTCCTCTGGCTTTACATCTCGTCATTGTCGAGGTCATTAGACGCTGGAAAGGACGGGAACCATGGAACGGAAAGGAATTCGGTTATGACATTTTGAAGGAACCATGCCGGAATTCCCTTGTAGTGATTTTTGGAGAACCGAAACCTGGGTGGCCGGACAGGGATCAGAACTCGTGTCCACACGAATGTGAAGCCAGAGCGTTACGGCTCTCCCACCACGCTTGGCCAATGTTTTCAACTGGTTTACACAAGGTCCGAAGAAAAATAAACGTTTGAAAAGAGAGAGAGAATAACACACAAACATTAGTGCTAAAACCAGATGAGCGCGTGAAGACACTGCTATGATTAGACTTGACGAGATGACTGCACACATTTCTCTTCCCTCCTTAAGAATTAGAACCGTAGTATGGATGCTAAGCTTCACAATAAGAAGCATCCACGTTTCGCATGCATATGTTAACAGACAGCTCTCCGCCTTATGATTGTTTTCTTGTTGCCGTGATACCAGATACAGAAAATAAATAATTCTGCTTTAACGTGCCTTAAGGGTCAGTTCAAACAAGTGAATACCTTCTTATAATATGGCAAACTTAAGTGATTGTTGATATCTATTTTACAAACGTCTACGATTTGGTTACTCCTGTAGCGATACGTAGATGAAATCTGTAAAAATAAATATGAAAGATCACTCACGTTTGTTCTGTACAAGCGTCAGTGTGTTGAAATTGTAACCGTAGTATGCTTTTAAGCTATTATTTGTACAGTCAACACACGATACGCGATTTATTGATCACTGATTGCGTAGCTGAGGCAAAGGGTTACCAAGCTAAACTTACGTAGAAACCTTTTTTTTTTTGCTTATGGTCTCACGCCTTATTGACGTCGAGGTCATTAGGGGCGGGATGGGACTGGGGGACAAAGAACGGGAAGGAATTCAGCCATGGCCTTTTGAAGGAAGCGTCCCGACTTTTGCCTGGGGTGATTTGGGGAAACTATGGAAAACCAAATCTGGATGCCCGGACCCCGATTCGAATGCGCGTCCTCCCGAATGCGAGGCCAGAACGTTAACCGTTCACCCACCACGCTCGGTGTTTAGAAACCTGATTGGTATTTTTTTTATGCTGAACGTTGTTATATGACAGTATTATTATCTTTTTTATTCTGTTTGTTAGAAACAGAACACATCTATGCTACTACTGTGAATTACACATAGATATCTGTCAACCGGTCTGGTAGCTTAGTGGTCAATGCGCTTGTATTGAATAGTTCGTCCACCGATTCCGGGTGCAAATACTGATGGTGATTAAGAGTTGTGTTTGATTATGTGAGTCACGCAGGAAGTTCCGTCGATCAGATTCCGCGTTAAACTTTAGGTCCGAGAGGAGAGGGACCTACAACATTGCTTAGTATGCCTTCTTCGTGAGGATTCAACCAACTTTCTGGTTGTGACCTAAGTTAGTCTTTTAGATGTCAATCAAACCAAAATGATAAAACCGGAATTCCGAACGGGCCTTCTTCAAAATATTAATAGTATTTGAGGAAATTTGGTTATCTTTTTCCGAAATGCTTGAATCTAGGTACCCTAACGATCAACATGAGTAGAAGTGGAGGAATTTCTGATGAGGTCGCAATGTCAGTGAATACGATGTGCAGAAGGAATGAGAGAGCAAACAGGTGGTGTCCGAAGCACGCGGAGCAAACAGGTGGTGATGGATGGTCCAGCTTTCATCGATGCGCACGCGTGGGACAGAGTCGTCCGCATTTTGGATACGGGGTACGTGTGGCGAATCACCTGTTTCTGACAGATTGTCACAATACAGTGTACAAAACCGCCCTCCTTTAAATTTTAGAAATTAATTGAAAGTGTTTTTTAATGTAGTCGATGATATAGTTATCTCTGAACAACTAGCTGTAGTAGGTCAGAGAGTTTGTGTTGGTTTTTCAGCGAGTGTTGAGGTAGACACATGGCGTAGCAAAACAATGTGTTTTAAGTTGTGCTCTCAGTGGTTTAACGGGTATATACATAAAATCAGTGTTGAGTGTTTAACCCGATTTAACTACGTAATACATATTTTACGCCTGTGTTAGTTGTCGGAGATCAAACATATGAGTTTGGTTTGTGAGTAAGTGTACGTGGTACTGCATATGTGTACGACGGATTTCGGCGTGATTATTCCGTGTTTATAATTGCCCGTGGCTGCTAATGTGAAATCAATTTGGCAATATTCGTTACTCAAGGAAATTAGTGAACTCAAGGAGTGACTTTCCACTGTTTATTTAGCCGTTACGAACATTAAGAACATACGGTGTATGACGAACAGTTGGAAGTTATATTACATTAAGTGCTTGCAAGTCACTTGCCACTCTAACGAATTGCAATCTTCGGATAAATGTTATTGTGAAGTGTATAAGTTAACATTTTTATTTTCGATTGGTGGTCTGAAATTAGTACACTTAAGGAACTAGCAGAATAAATGTGTTCATGTATTTATGAAAACGAAGTGTTTATTTTATTTTCTACGAAGTGCACGTAATATTCCCGAACCATCCAATGGTGGCGACCAAGTACATTAAAACGAAGTCCGATTGCACCTTTCCTTAGGTAAATAACAATTATCATAGTGAAATATCGAAAAAAAAAAAAACTATCAAGTCAAACATGTTATAAACAGTATATATAATTTTCACAGTGGTTTGACAAGATGACCAACTTCTAAAATGGTGACTACTGTACCAACTCAAATATTCGTCTGGCTCAGGCGGGATGTAATGTTGTTCACCGATCTTCACCCTACCGAGCGTGGTGGTGTAACGGATAGCGTTCTGGCCTCGCATTCGGGAGGACGGCGGTTCGAATCCCCGTCCGGGCATCCAGATTTGGGTTTTCCATGGTTTCCCCAAATCGCTCCAGGCGAATGCCGGGATGCTTCCTTCAAAAGGCCATGGCCGAATTCCTTCCCATTCCTTGCCCCCATCCTTTCCCGTCTCTAAAGACCACGTTGTTAAAAAGGGACGTTAAACTGTTACAAAAAAAAAAAAAAAAAAAAAAAAAAAAACCGATCTTCACCAATTTAAAACGTGAAACTGTCTCTATTCAGGTCCGTGCCATGCACTTCATATAATCGGTCTTATTTATTCTGCGCTTGCTGAGATGGAAAATTTTCTATCTGATGCAAGGGAACCACTCAATATGAAACATTGTCTACGAGTATTCATTATACCAGGGGTGGCCAACCCAAATGATCTTGCGGGCCACTTTGGAAATGCATCATAACACCACAGGGCGCGTATAAAATCATATATCTCCACATTAGATTTAGACATTTAGATATTTTTTGAATATAATTTAATTATTCTGCGAACTCATAAATAAAACAGGTAATATCTGTCATATATTCGCAAGATAATTATTTTAAAATCAAAGTTATTTTTTCTCATAATTTCGACAGTTAATTTTTGAATATATGGTTGCACAAATAATGTATTTCTTTTATATCTTGGTTTTTATAACTTTGGCCACTATAAAACAAATCTATTTTTGTAAAAGTGTGATAAATCTCGCGGGCCGCAACGTGTATATAATCCATCAGTTTAGTAGTGAGTGAAGACAAGATGTCACGCATTGTTCATGTGAAGTAAGCTAGAACTTACTGTGTTTCGGATTCAACATAAAACTGTACGATCCCTTTATGTTGTGGGATTACGATGCTAGCTTAAGTTAGCCAAGAAAAAGAAGAGAATAAATGCAGTGATCTGATTGGCAGAGAGGATAGACATCCGACAGAGCTGGTCGCTTCAATGTTGTTTTAAATCTGTCTACTGTTGTAGAATTTAAATCTACGTCGTATTTCTTTAGACGTTGCCGGATAAGGCCGCCAGGAGAAAAGCCTGTTTCAATTTGTTTAGAACTTGAATTACCCTCAAATTAAGGAAAATAGTCTTATATATTTAAACAAGTTCAAACTTTAAAATCATCCCATTTTTTTGTGTCCTCACCGAAGAATATAGAAGAGGTATAGTATCTAAGTATGCAAGATTCTTTTTTTTTAACAGTGACTATGTTTTTTTTTTTCGTAACAACTCATGCACACGTTACACTCTCTGTATATCTGCTTCACCAAGAGAACTAAATCTTTCTTTATCTCTAGGATTAATCCATGTTCAAATGTATTAATGCCTAAGAATCTAAATATAATTGGGTATGGAAAATTATTATTATTATTGTATATCTGCTTCACCAAGAGAACTAAATCTTTCTTTCTCTCTAGGAATAATCCATGTTCATATGTATTAATGCCTAAGAATAGAAATATAATTGGCCATGTAAAAGTATTATTATTATTGTAGTTATATATTAATTTAACAAACTATTTGTATTATGTTACAAACTCTGCAGTCAGTGCCTCCGGTGAACAATCGAAAATTTTCCAATAGGCGCGAGCTAAAGACTACAATAAAAATATTTTCATACGTGAGCAACTTGTTTACTATCGGATGAAAGAACAGTCATCAACAAAGATGCATCGGAACAATCAAGTTAATTATACAAGATACACAATGATTTCACTCACAATGCCTTACAACACTAATTATTTTTAAAACTCGAGTGACCATGGAAAATTTAATTAATCATATAAACGAGGAAAATAACGTTAGAATGATGAAAGTGACTATCAAGAAGTTTGACTGATTATTTAAACAATAACTACAGGTAATGAAACTTGCCTGTCATTGGTTAGCTGTCAGTGTCATGAATGGTTGCACAATAAAGAATATCTTTAATGAGCTCCTTGTTTTCTACCTTTTAAGAATTAATCTAACAAGCAAGTCATTTTATCATCAACTAAGGAAGTTGTGCTGGCAATCAGTGAGCAAATCAGGGAAGATGTCAGATGGGAGCTCCTATTTACGAATGATTTAGCAATCATAGCAGACAGAAAATTTTGCAGAAATGGTAGACTTAGGTCTAAGAATTAACTGTGAAAGGAGCTCAACCGAGGACGAATGGAATGCATTAAAGAGCGAAATAATGAAAGCTGGCAAAGAAACCTTAGGCTTTAGGGAACAAGCTGCCCGAAAACCTTGGATCACAGAAGAAATTTTGCAGCTGATGGATCAGAGAAGAAGGTACAAACTTGCTCAGGATGAAGCAGGAAGAGAGCAGTACAGGCAATTTAGAAATCAAATAAACTAGACGACCCGAGCGAAAATTTCGCGAAAAAAGTGCATTGAATAGTGAGGTTGAATATGATGTCACCAATGCTTAGTCATTACTCTTCATACATACTCCTACTTCATTTATCGATTTTGGTTAGAAATCGAGTGAGATAAATGACTCGAAACACAAAAAACGTATTTTAGAAATATTGACATTTTTGCCCTTTAAGGGTCGAATTACGAAAAAGTCGTTTCTTAAAATATAATGTTACCACGGCGGAGACCTCAGTCTTTAATAATATACCTCATTTATCTATACCGGTTAGATATCAAGGTAGAAAAATAGCTCGTGACACAAAAATGCGTTGTAGAACCATTTATCCTTTTTCCCTTTAAGTGTTGATTTCCAAAAACGTCTTTCTTAAAATATTATCTTACCAAAGCTGAGACATTATTCTTCATAATCATACTTGATTTATCGATTTTGGACAGATATCCAGGGAGATAAATGGCTCGAGATACAAAAAAACGCATTTTAGAAACATTGACATTTTTGCCCTTTAAGGGTCGAATTACGAAAAATTCCTTTCTTAAAATATAATGTTACCACGGTGGAGACATTATTCTTTAATATGATACCTCATTTATCTATATCGATTAGATATCAAGGGAGATAAATCGCTCGTGACACAAAAATGCGTTATAGAAAAATTTATACTTTTTTCCTTTAAGGGTTGAATTCCAAAAACATTATTTCTTAAAATATGATTTCACAAAGCTGATACATTACTCCTTATATTCCTACTTCATTTATCGATTTTGGTTAGAAATCGAGTGAGATAAATGACACGAAACACAAAAAACGTATTTTAGAAATATTGACATTTTTGCCCTTTAAGGGTCGAATTACGAAAAAGTCGTTTCTTAAAATATAATGTTACCACGGCGGAGACCTCAGTCTTTAATAATATACCTCATTTATCTATACCGGTTAGATATCAAGGTAGAAAAATAGCTCGTGACACAAAAATGCGTTGTAGAACCATTTATCCTTTTTCCCTTTAAGTGTTGATTTCCAAAAACGTCTTTCTTAAAATATTATCTTACCAAAGCTGAGACATTATTCTTCATAATCATACTTGATTTATCGATTTTGGACAGATATCCAGGGAGATAAATGGCTCGAGATACAAAAAACGCATTTTAGAAACATTGACATTTTTGCCCTTTAAGGGTCGAATTACGAAAAATTCCTTTCTTAAAATATAATGTTACCACGGTGGAGACATTATTCTTCAATATGATACCTCATTTATCTATATCGATTAGATATCAAGGGAGATAAATCGCTCGTAACACAAAAATGCGTTATACAAAAATTTATACTTTTTTCCTTTAAGGGTTGAATTCCAAAAACATTATTTCTTAAAATATGATTTCACAAAGCTGATACATTACTCCTTATATTCCTACTTCATTTATCGATTTTGGTTAGAAATCGAGTGAGATAAATGACACGAAACACAAAAAACGTATTTTAGAAATATTGACATTTTTGCCCTTTAAGGGTCGAATTACGAAAAAGTCGTTTCTTAAAATATAATGTTACCACGGCGGAGACCTCAGTCTTTAATAATATACCTCATTTATCTATACCGGTTAGATATCAAGGTAGAAAAATAGCTCGTGACACAAAAATGCGTTGTAGAACCATTTATCCTTTTTCCCTTTAAGTGTTGATTTCCAAAAACGTCTTTCTTAAAATATTATCTTACCAAAGCTGAGACATTATTCTTCATAATCATACTTGATTTATCGATTTTGGACAGATATCCAGGGAGATAAATGGCTCGAGATACAAAAAACGCATTTTAGAAACATTGACATTTTTGCCCTTTAAGGGTCGAATTACGAAAAATTCCTTTCTTAAAATATAATGTTACCACGGTGGAGACATTATTCTTTAATATGATACCTCATTTATCTATATCGATTAGATATCAAGGGAGATAAATCGCTCGTGACACAAAAATGCGTTATAGAAAAATTTATACTTTTTTCCTTTAAGGGTTGAATTCCAAAAACATTATTTCTTAAAATATGATTTCACAAAGCTGATACATTACTCCTTATATTCCTACTTCATTTATCGATTTTGGTTAGAAATCGAGTGAGATAAATGACACGAAACACAAAAAACGTATTTTAGAAATATTGACATTTTTGCCCTTTAAGGGTCGAATTACGAAAAAGTCGTTTCTTAAAATATAATGTTACCACGGCGGAGACCTCAGTCTTTAATAATATACCTCATTTATCTATACCGGTTAGATATCAAGGTAGAAAAATAGCTCGTGACACAAAAATGCGTTGTAGAACCATTTATCCTTTTTCCCTTTAAGTGTTGATTTCCAAAAACGTCTTTCTTAAAATATTATCTTACCAAAGCTGAGACATTATTCTTCATAATTCATACTTGATTTATCGATTTTGGACAGATATCCAGGGAGATAAATAGGCTCGAGATACAAAAAACGCATTTTAGAAACATTGACATTTTTGCCCTTTAAGGGTCGAATTACGAAAAATTCCTTTCTTAAAATATAATGTTACCACGGCTGGAGACATTATTCTTTAATATGATACCTCATTTATCTATATCGATTAGATATCAAGGGAGATAAATCGCTCGTGACACAAAAATGCGTTATAGAAAAATTTATACTTTTTTCCTTTAAGGGTTGAATTCCAAAAACATTCTTTCTTAAAATATGATTTCACAAAGCTGATACATTACTCCTTATATTCCTACTTCATTTATCGATTTTGGTTAGAAATCGAGTGAGATAAATGACATCGAAACACAAAAAACGTATTTTAGAAATATTGACATTTTTGCCCTTTAAGGGTCGAATTACGAAAAAGTCGTTTCTTAAAATATAATGTTACCACGGCGGAGACCTCAGTCTTTAATAATATACCTCATTTATCTATACCGGTTAGATATCAAGGTAGAAAAATAGCTCGTGACACGAAAATGCGTTGTAGAACCATTTATCCTTTTTCCCTCTAAGTGTTGATTTCCAAAAACGTCTTTCTTCAAATATTATCTTACCAAAGCTGAGACATTATTCTTCATAATCATACTTGATTTATCGATTTTGGACAGATATCCAGGGAGATAAATGGCTCGAGATACAAAAAACGCATTTTAGAAACATTGACATTTTTGCCCTTTAAGGGTCGAATTACGAAAAATTCCTTTCTTAAAATATAATGTTACCACGGCGGAGACATTATTCTTTAATATGATATCTCATTTATCTATATTGATTAGATATCAAGGGAGATAAATCGCTCGTGACACAAAAATGCGTTATAGAAAAATTTATACTTTTTCCCTTTAAGGGTTGAATTCCAAACACATTCTTTCTTAAAATATGATGTCACAACGCTGAGACATTACTCATCATAATCCTATCTCATTTATCGATTTTGGTTAGATATCCAGGGAGATAAATGGCCCGAGATACAAAAAAACGCATTTTAGATAAAGTTACATTTTTGCCCTATAAGGGTCGAATTACGAAAAATTCCTTTCTTAAAATATGATGTTACCATGGCGGAGACATTATTCTTTAATATGATACCTCATTTATCTATATCGGTTAGATATTAAGGGAGATAAATCGCTCGTTACACAAAAACGCATCGCAAAAATATTGATACTTTTGCCCTTTAAGGGTCGAATTCAGAAAATTTTCTGTTTTAATATACGACGTCACTATAGCGGATATCTTAATCTTTAAAATGATACTTCATAAAACGGTTTCAGATAGGTATCCAGGGAGATATTTGACTCATAACACAGAAAACAGCATTTTAGAAATATTGACATTCTCGCCCTTTAAGGGCAGAATTCCGAAAACTTTATTTCTTAAAATATGATGTGACCAAAGGGAAGACCATAAGCTTTAAAATGACACCTCATTCATTGATTTCGGTTAAGTATGAAGGAAGATACAGGCTTGTGACAAATAAATACCTTATAGAAATAATATATATGATTCTGTTCTAAAATGAAAGATAAAAGTGTTTGTCAAGATTTATGAATGTTTTGTTTAGTGTATCTTTTTATTTTATATTCAGATAATTTACGAAAGGGCGCAAATTCGATGCTTGCCCTAGGCGCCATTTCCGATAGGTACGCCCCTGCCGGAAAGATGTTAACATTTCAATAATAGTGACGTATTTATAAATGTAATGAAGGAAAACTGATGAAATAACGGTTCACAATTTTAAGAAGTCAGCGCTCAAACTAAGTTTTCTTCTGAAGTTGAGCAATCATTTTCTGATCAGTTCAAAAACAGAATCTGGCATTCATCATATTGAAATGAAGAACATGACCGAGTAGTTCTTTCAGTATGAAAGTAGCTTTTCTATTGTGACTATTTTTATCTTTTTTGTTCATTTTTTTATCAAAATCCTTCACTTCTAAAGACTTAGCAACTCAGCACACGGGTCCAGGAAATCTAAGCATGATACTCCTTGCTAATCAAATTTTGTCAAGGCCAACAAAATATATTAAAGCGCATTTTTCATATTACATACTACTTGAATTCAAGTGCACCCCCGGGTTTTAAATTATAACCTTGTATATCAAAGTCACTTTCCATTCTATTTTTTCCCATATTTTTGTATACTCCAGAGACAACCTAAAGTTTAGCTGGCAAGATGCCAATGTCTAAATTAATTTTATACCACCTTTAATGCAATATCTGGAGAATAAAATTACGAAATTAATAACAATCATATCATTCATATGAGAATATTAGAAATACAAGAAATTAACTTGTCTACTTCTTTTAATCATTATAAAACAACACAGTTTTGTTTAATTTCTGTCTGATTGACACGTTTTGCTTTTTATTGTGCATTTTTGCAGCATGATAAATCTCAACCTGACAAACATATCAATCATTTTCTTCGAAAGTAGGATAACATGATTTTCATGATCCGGAGTGTGTTAGCTAACCTCTCCCTCAATTTATTCAAATATCGGAGCGGAAATCTGTATCGAAAGAAAGTATTAAACATGTGATCAGCAGGTTAGATCACATCCAGGCATTAAGATAGTAAAGGATTCTGAACTTATTTAAATGCTTAGTTACTTGTGAAACGACAAATTTGTGCCTCTTGTAACACTGTTAGTGTAGTTATACGCAGCGCAAGACTTAATCATTGTAGAAAACACTTGTAAACCAAAAATATACGAGCACGCGGTCATGTCAATACGTCTCAACTGTACAAAAGTAAACACTGAAAGCTACCGATTGCCCTCAATATGGCGGCGAGCGCATCGTCTAATTTGCGAAGGAACAATAGCGCCGTTGCTCCTTCAAACTTCTTTGGTTACAAGAGAAGCGATTCTGGCCTTATGATTAATACTTGAAGGGCGGATCAAGAAAAACAAAGATGCTTTTATACCGGGACAAGATATAAATTCTAAATTTTAAAGAATTACGGTCTAAAATACTGAGATAGAAGAATACTTTATAATCGTTATAAGAATCAAGTCGCTATAATAAAAGTACAGAATCACGAGAAACACTCTTCAATTAAAAAAGGGTGTGAGATACGGTTGTAGTCTAGCCTCATTAGTATTCAACTTGTATGTAGAAGAAGCAATAAAGGAAGTCAATGTGGCATAAGTGTTCAAGGAGAAAAAAATCAGTATGCTACGATTTGCTGATAACATTGTATTGTTAACAGAACAGGCTGAGGTTATTGACAAGTTACTGACTGTCATGAACAAAATACTGAAGGAAGGTTTAGGACTAAATGTAAATCAAAGCAAGACAAAAGTGATGAAATATAACAGAAATGATACCAATAATAGTAGATTAAATATGAAAATAGGGACGGATGCGATAGGAGAAATTAGTGAATTTTGCTATTTACGAAGTTTTTATCACTTAGCTAAAAAAATCGGGACATTGACATCCCGATAGAGGGTGAATCGGGACGCGTCCCCAGACCCCTGAAAAACGAGATGTCCCGCGCAAATCGGGACACCTGGCAACGCTAGTCGTAGCTGAGGTACGCGCTACTGAACATGTCCGCTACGATCGACGCTCCGCGCCGAATGCAAGTTACGAAGAGTAATCCGCTTTCTGCAAGCAGAAGGACGACGTGTTGCCTATGAAATCCTTTGCAGAATGAGCAAAGTGCACGGCTAAAACTTTGAGTGATGATAGTGTACGGGAATGGTGTGGATAATTTAAAGAAGGGCGAATCGACGTCGATGATGAAGGTGGACAGGGGCGCCAGACGGTCGCTCTAGTGTAGGGCTCGTTCAGCGTGTTGATCAGGAGATCATAGAGAAACGAGATTCACAATCAGTGAACTTTTTGAACAATTTCCTGAAAATTCAAGGTCTGTTTTGTATGCAATCGTATTAGACCTGGGATACCGGAAACTGTGCGCCCGCTAGATCCATAAAAAGGCTGAGCGACGGCCACAAAACGTAACACTTGGCGTCAGCCTTAACGCTTCTTACACGTCATCACAATGAGAAGGACGTTTTTTTGAAGTCCATTGATACTGGCGATGAGACTTGGGTCATGTATGAAAATACTGAAACAAAAGAACAGTCCAACCAGTGGATGCACACACATTCTTCAAACAACTTTTATGCAGACTCCGAGCCAAAGGAAAACAATAGTTACAGTTTTCTGGGACAAAAAAAAATGTTGTTGGTGGACTTTCTTCAGCAGAGTACAACAATAACAAAGGAAATTCTTTGTGAAACTTTACATCGTCTCCACAGAGTTATCCAAAACAAACGAAGAGGATTGACCTCGTCATACGTGATTTTGATCCACGACAGTACCCGACCACACTGTGCCAAGGTGACAAAGACCTCAAACAGTTCAAGTGGGAACTTTACGACCTCGACCCTATAGTCCGGACCTAGCAGCGGCTAATTTTTGTCTGTTCAGAGACTTGAAGGCATAGTTGGGTGGACAACGCTTCACCACTAGCGAAGAACTTCAGCATGCCGTCAAGACGTATCCATGGGCGCCGGCAGGATTACTTTAAGGGAGTTGCATCTGTATCTTTTTTATACATTATATATAACACTTATTACTTATTAACTAATGATAATTGACAACGTGTTGAACAAAATTGGATGACAACATAGGCGCCCTAAGTTGTTATTCAAACAGTGAATTTAATAATAATTTTTTATTCCTACTCTTTTTCTGCGTATTTCAACCCCCCCCCCCCCCCCCCGGCGCCCATGGACGTATCTCTCCTCACTGGCAGTTTAACTTCTTTGACGAGGGTGTCGAGAAGCTTCCGTCACGATTTGACAAATGCCTTAATCACTTTGGTGATTATGCAGAAAAATAAGTAAGACCTTGCGGTACTTGTAATAATAAAACTGTGTTATGTCAATTTGTATCTTTTTTTTATAGCACTTCGGAGGTTAAAAAAATAGCCCTCAAAAATAGCCCTCAAAAATAGCCTCTCTGGTCACCAATTATTTTCTTTTTCCTGAAAAAAATCGATCACCGTTTTATTGCTAATGAAGTTAAGCATCATATAATAAATTGAAAATTTGAAGTTGAAGTTTTAAATCGTGGATTTTTTTGACTGATTGCACATCATACTGTTTCGTCTCCCTTTTATTTTATTTATTACTAGCCACAAAGCCCGTCAAAATTGACGGGTTTGGAGTATTCTGGTAATTAATTTCTTTTTAGTTGCTTACCTAAACAGAATTGTTTTGAAATAAAGCTCAATGTGCTGTAATTTCTCATCCCTTGTGATGTAGCAAAACGTTTCAGTTGTAAACTTGATGCAGGTCGCATTTCAGTCTAACCAAGCTAATAATGCGATGAAGATCGATGTGTTAACGGATGACATAGGTTACATACAGTTGAAATAATGACCACAGTGAAAACGAAGGATACTAAATTAAATCATAACAACTTCAGTGTTCTGGCAAATCATTTCTTAGCAATCGCTTAAATAAACACAAAAATAAATCATAATTCCTATTGCCTTGCGCAATAACAAAATGGTTCTGTTGCTATCCTGGTCCAGGTTGCATTTCAATCTAACAACAGGCAGTTCAATCATTACCGTGGTGCCACAATCTGATGATGAATTCTTGTAGAACTCGACGAAATAAATCGAAAATAAAGAATAATTTTTTTTGATATCTTTCTTGGTTTTCGAGATATAGCATGTTGAAAATAACTGTGATTTTGGTGAAGTTTCCTCTGCTCCAGGACGTATTTCAAACTAACAACAACCACCAGGAAGAAAATAAAACACATATAGTGCATTTCCACCTTGTAGATATAGAGATTTTGGTAATTTGTTTTTTCTGGTCCAGGCCAGATTTCACCCAAACCACCTAAATTTTGAGATACAATATCTCGAGAACTAAGCGAAATATGGAAAGAAAATGTATTATTTGTTTTCGATTTGTCTCTTCGAGTTACATACGATATCGTCATCAAATTTGGCAATGTCGAAATTTTTCTTCTGTTTCAGGCCGCATTTCAACCTAACCACGTCAATTTTGAGATACAATATTTCGAGAATTAAGTAAGGTATCAAAACATTTTATTCTCTACTTTCAGTTTTTTTTTCGTCGAGTTACATAAGAATCCATCAACAAATTGCGGCTTCACGGTTATTGTAGAATCCCATAACCACATACAGTACTACGCTAAACCATGGAGGAAATATTTCCTTCCTCCATGCGCTAAACATGCCGCCAGAGGAACAATACTTCCTTTACACGCATATTAATACATTAATACATATACTTATCACATTTCAATGGTCACATTGCATCGCGAAATAAACCAAATACAAAATCTATAAGGGTTCTTCAATCTTAATTTTTTATATTCGTTATTCAGAATTATACTAACACATTTGAATAGCTGATACAGTTACATGCGGCTGAAATAAGGCATCAGTAAAACCAAAGTAAATTAAAAATAAATCTTAACAGCTTATGTCATTCCAACGTAATATTAGTTTTAATGGGTGGAAGGTGATATTTTCCACCGGCCGGAAACTGGTACTGCCCTGTTGAAATTTATATCAATTGCTTCGTTATAATGGCATCTTCACATTTGCACCCTCCTTTTTTCGGAAAAGTCGCCATGAATTAAATTAAAAATTCTGAAACGTAAGACGCTACGCAATCGAAAAATGTTAGCAGCACTTTCGTTAGAACGAAGTAATGATTTAAGAAAAAAAAAAACCGCATGCCCTCTGCTGTAACTTTAAGTGCCAATTCTAAAACAATCTATCAAAACTGCCGCTAACATTGCGAAAATTAACTTACATATATGTGATTTCAACGAATACTTCTACATAAACTAATATTAAATAAATCTAAGCAACTAATAAGTATGTTCTGTCAGTTAATTTATTCGTGGATGCGTAGAAATGTTATTAAATAACGTGGATATTTCTCTGCAGTTGCTTAACTAATCAGAATTGTTACAAAATAAAGCTCATTGTAATTTATCGTTCATTGTGCTGTAGCAAAAAGCTTCGTTGTCATCTTGGTCCAGGTTGCATTTCAGCTTAACCATAATATCCGCTAAAATTTCTGATAGAAAAGCAAAGCTTCAATCACGCGCAATTTAATACATTCCATGCATCGCGATATAAACTTGATCCCAAATCTTCACAGGTTCTGACACATTTCTTTCTTAATAGCTACCTATGATGAAGATCGATATTTTAACGGCTAAGAAAGCTTACATCTGCTGAAATAATGACTCCAGCAAGAACGAAGGATGCTATAACAACTTAAGCTATGCCATGTAATATTTCATTGTGGTTTAGGCCGTATATATCGCGAACAATTTGCAACTTCTTTCATTTGAACCATGTAATGTTTCAGTAAAAAAAAACTGATAATTAATATGCCAATTTAAACACAAATAATTTCAGTCATAGGACACAGTTTAAATTTAAAAACTAAATTATTCATGCCCTCTGCGTCATCGTGAAATGAAACTTGTAATTCTAATCCATGCTAGTTATACTCTAACCAAACATTTAGCAGCACTGATGCTCGAAATACAAAGCTTTTATCTTACAATATCTATGGACAAAGAATTTAAGGAATACTCAATATATCAAAAGAATATTAAGTAAATATAAGCATCTAATGATTGATATATCGATTTTAACGCAATAAATACTTTTATTTCAGTGTTCTGTGAGTTAATTTATTCACTGTTGCTGTTCCCTCTGCCACCCACAATTTTGTGAATTGCAGAGTAATGGTTTACAACAATATTGAGATACTCTTTCAAATTGAAGTACCAAAACAGTCGAATGAGAAAAAATATTGCTAACTTCGTAGTTTAAGAAATCATTAATAAAATAAATACATCTAAAATTCAAAATGCTACTTGACTACCTTGTTTTGAACACATAATATTTAATAAAACTAGTTGCCACTTCTATCCATTCGAAATAATGCTGGAAGCAAGCTTAAGAACTACAAATGTAGCTCTAGCAATGTCCTGATGCTGAAAATGTTGAAAAATCGCTTTCAATGTTTTATCAACATATTTGCTCTGATGCAAAATAAGAAATATGACGAAATACCCGAGTCGTATTAGAGTTTTAATGTAATTCCTTGAACAATTCACCACGCGAAACATTTTTACTCTGTGAAAGACGTAAAAATTGCAATACCAAAATAAAAAATATTAAATTTATCTCGTTATGTGGAAACAGAAAGCGGGTTGATGAAATCCTAACCGTTTAATCAATAATGGAATAATACGCAGTGATTAGAAACGCCAGTTTTTATTACCCAATTAAAAACCTCTTATAACGTTATCTACTTTCAATTTTGTTCACTTAAGGTGAAGTTTTGTATACCTAACGAAAGCTCATTGAATCTCAGTTATGTTGTAAGCTCTAGGACGAGGCCAGAGCCTTA
>CM061919.1:148154700-148303048 GCA_031002005.1 Vandiemenella viatica
AAGCTCCAAATTTGACCATGTCAACGATGAGTAAATCTCATCAAAGGCAGTTGATTTCAAAATGTTGCGAAAATATGGTGAAGAAGATGAAGAATTACAGTACTATGCTTTGCAGGCTTTGAAAACCGTATGGGTATACACTGTTGAATGTCTGAGATTGTTATGCTATACACTGGGCATATGTCAGATTTGAAATCGTAGTTAGGCCTATTCATCTAATATTGTTGTGTTTCAGATAACTGTGCCTCGGCAGATAACCGCATGTACATGATTTAGAGGGTATGAAACTACGAAATATGCCGTGAAGAAGTTTGTCTGGCGACTTTTCAATAGAAGTGGAGTAGACAAAGAAAAACAATCTTCTCGTAGCCCGAAGCGTCACGCGGCTACGTAGCAGTCCGCCTGTTATTTTCTCGCCAAGAGAATCATGGAGCAGAGCTAGTCGGCCATAGAAATTGCGGTTCTGCACGAGGTTCATATTGGAACCTAGACAAAGCAATAAATCAACAGTATGTCAGGTATCTTATAAATTTTGTAACAGCGTGTTCTTAGATCCACGCGTTAGATTGAATAGTATTGCATATCATTTTAAAGCCAGTTACTATGATAAGCTAGAAATCAGGTCTTCACAGTTTTGGACAGTATTTTCAATTGCAATATTCGCAAGCATTCGCCTGGAGTAATATTTCAAAAATTCGTTATAAATCGAGGAAAAAAGTTGGCGACTTTAAGTTCACACAGTGATCATTTTTTAATATGTAGATTTGATTAAAGCTACTTTCAAATCGATAGCTTCAGTAACTTCTGAAATATTAATTAGTTAGATTCTGTTTTTAGATTACGAATTTTATTTCACCTTTTGACAACAGTAAGCATGTTTTGCTTGATAGTGAAGGAAGAGCGGATAATTGGAAGTAAAATAAAATTTATTTCAGTTTAGTAACAACAAAATTGTGAAAGTTATTATCAGGTATTGGGGTATAGCAGTAAATGATTTTTTGTACGAAGAAACTATTTAAGTTACAAATTTTTTGTAAGTATTAAAGTTGAAGCTTTTTACAATATCTAGCAATTCTCATAATTTTAAAACGATAGCATTACTTTAGTTCTCAAGGTCAAGATATCTGACGCAAGCCTTCGAGCGTGAGATGCGAATCTGATCAGTTTTCCAGCAAATTTTCGTGTGAACGCGGAAGTGTTGGCGTTCCCACGAGTGCTGGATAAATATTATCACAGAATTTTCCCTATCCTCCAGCAGTAGGCCAGCAAGATTCATTTAGAGCACAGCTATGTAGCTTTGTGTCGCGATGTAGGCTCCCGCAGTTGGTCAGGCAGTTTCATTTAGAGCACTACGGTGCTACTGTGTGGCGCAATGTAAGCATCTCTCAGTTTGAAAGTTACAATTGGAACATTACTATTCAGCTTTGAAGTAGTACTTTACGCCATGTGGTACGTCGGGATAACTTAAGTGTCGGTTGTTACACAATTTGAATTTTAGGTGCATGTGATGAAATCTTATCTGATTTTATGTGTCAATTGAACAATGGGGTTTGGTCTGGCTCCAATCGATTTATCGAATTTGCAAGTTTATCTTCAGAAATGTTGTCTGATGCCGCTTCAGTTTGTGACTTTGCAAAAATTTTTCAAGAATATAATGTATGTCTAAGACTTGTGACTTCTATTTTGAATAACTTTCTTAGTTTGGGGTTTGACAAGGTAAGTGGTGACCAAGTTACGTTTGCAAACTAAAGCTAAAAATATCCTCATAGCTGAGACTGAACGTTTATGCAATACCCCAGCAGAACTCACAAGTAGTCGGCTGTAAAAATTGATTTGTCAATGAGTACCGTGGCATCGAAAGTTCAGAAACTGCGATTTTGAATTCCTGATGACGTTTCCTGTTTTTCAGTATCTAGTGTATAAAATTTAGGGTGCCTATACTTTTTTTAAAAAAATGCTAAATAATAGTATCGGAAATGTATTGAAAAGTGTTTTCAGTCACTAAAGTTAGTTAAAAAATAGGGAAGCATCAAGTAAAAATAGTAAATGCTTATGGCGTTATTAGTGAGAAGACCTTGGAGGGTAGATCGATCCCCTAAATGTCAGAGTTTGAGTTTGGCGTGCAATCCGCCTCTGCCGTAGCTGCCCTAATTTACAATTTTGAGTTAAATCGAAACTACGTTGCATCTTAGTGTACTAAACGTGAACAAAACTAAACTTTGCCGGAGGAGAAGGTCAGTTTTCAGAGCCCGGAAAAAAATTATATCCGTGACCTGGATTCGAGCCGGTGACCTCTCGAAGCCCTGTCAGGTGCTTTAAATATTTTATTATTATTTCAAAAATTATATATTGGTAAAATAAGGGATGTATTCAACAGAAAACAACTGTAATTAAGAACTATGATACTATTGAAAGATGAGGAAGTAAATTTACTTTAGTAATGGAATGAAGTGTTAAATTATTATTGGGTACTTCCACCACTGAAGCTGTAAACGTTGTGAGTGTTCTGCATGCGGCCGAGAGAAAGGTAACAGCCAAGACTACTTTTTTGCATTGTTTAATTCTATTTCTTATCTGGAGAAACACTGAGGTCTTTGATAATGTCCACTCCTGATGGATTTAATTTTGCAGCTACTTTTACCGCATCCAGCCAAAAACGTGTGTACTGTAGCAGAAGCACATTTATAAATGTGTTTTTAAAATGGCGTTCCCATAAATAATTTATTTTCCGGAACCACAACGGAAATTTGGTATGTTGCTTCAAAATTTTTTATACTATTTTCTTTCGCTCAATCTAGAAAGATTGTGCCTTTCTTCCTGACGAAATAATCTGCCATCAGTCTCAACGCAGAGTTATATTTTCGGTTTAAGTATGTGGACAAATATTATATTTTAGTTTTGTATGTTATTTATAAACGCCAATTTTCTTTGCACCCATTTACAATCGGTTCCCTCATCCGAACCACCAAGATTGCTCTATGGCAACGATTCTTAACCTGTGGACCGCGAAGATGAGACAGCTGGTCCGTATACAGAGTATCAAAAATTTAATTCTGATTAAATTAAAGATATCATAACAAAATAAATTAAGAAATAATGGATACCGGGATACCGTACTTGTACTGTATATTAAGGCTAATGGAACACGGTTGATTCACGGCGCAGCAAACATTCTTTTGTTTATTTAACAACAGAGATTACAGAATTTTCGTAAACAATGTGAAAAAAAACTAAAACTTGTTTCGATATCAAATGTAACAAAGGATATAAACGAGTATAAGCTATAAGCCTAAATTTCTAAAAGCCATGAATATTTCAACCACCAGCAAAAAAACTGGTATTTCCAGGATTTGACTGCGTTGTTACTATGATAGTCTATTCACTAAATACCTTTCCAGTCAGCACCAAAGAGAGCGACGTTGCTTTAAGGATTAAATTGATGTTTATGAGGATCTTCTTGAAGGTGCAGATCTTAAGGGATAATATGTCCCGAATGTTAATAATACTGAAATTAGTAAGAAAAATTAGGCCCATATGTGTTAATGATATTTTGGTGGTCCTCGGGTTAAAAAAGGTTGATAAACGATGCTCTTTAGGATTAAATAATACTCTTTTTCTCCGATGAAAATGCAGTAAGCTGTTGATTTAGGATGGCAGATGGAAAATATAGGGTTACTACAATTTTATAGTACTTTCGCGTTAACGTTTTTGCACAGAATCTGATATGGATTTTACTAGCATATTGTATACCGCAACTCGTACACACGGACGTGAGAGTACAATTACGTTTGGAACGTATGAAATTTATTCCAGAACTCAAAAGTAAAGTGATATCTGCTATTAAAATAAATGCTTTTACTAATACTATACGGTAAAAACATTTTCTACATCCAATATTTATTTTTTTGCTTATTTTATATGAATTCACTTGAATCAACGAATAAATTATTTAAACATTTTCCCCGTAGTGATTATAACGTGTAAGCACAATATAACGATACATCACTGGTAATAATTACTGGACATTCATATATAAGAAATTGTATTAGCGGCATTGAATTTTTTTCTCAGAATAAAATATTTCCTATTAATAAATTCACAATATTACTATTTTCATTACGATTATCGCACTTAGTTCAACTATTACACATTTTTTTTTTTTTTACATATATCACGCAAAGAGCCAAATATATTTTAATTAAGGAATGCAAAGGAAATCCTCAACTTTAAAGAGAACGAGAAGACACAAGTTCCATGGGTGAAAGAAGTTCATCGTGATATGAAAAGGTGTGGAATCAAGGCCGAAGACATTGAAGACAGGGAAGTATTCAAAAGAAAAGTTGCGGAAGTAAAGGATCTGTCTGAAGAGAAACGAATCAGAAAAAGGAGGGTATTCTCAGAAGAAGAAAAAGCAAGAGTTAGCCAGAGAATGAAAGAGTACTGGCGACGGAGGAAGGAAACTCGGGAAGAATAAATGAAGTTGCGTAGTCGTAGTTCCTAGATAGCTGAAACGAAAAGGGGGAGGGGAAAAACAATTGGCATTCATTAGTACTGCTGACAGAAGTGAAAACTTAAAACTATGAATATCATACACGAATCACGTAATATTTACAGCTACAGATACACAAAATAGCAATAATTCAGTGTGGACGTAATGACCCGGTGACAGGATTTCTACTGACTGCGCTTTCGGCCCGTCTTAGCCGCCTTAACATAACTTGGTAGTGCTACCAGGTGCAAGGGACGTATAGTTTAACGTGGAATCCTAACAACGGAAACATTCCGGCATACTTCACATTACATAACAAGCTATGCTAGATATGAAGGTCGGTTTATTGGTCTATGAAAATACCCTCTGAGATAGAGATTGGAGAGATCTGAGACAGAGATTCGTTCGCCAGTCATACACCTAAACCACTGCAACAGATATACTGTTAAAATTAGCATGTCGGTAATGCGAACTCATAAGATTTTACTCATTCAAAAATAGCCCAACTCGCCTAAAGAAGTTTTCAAAAACTAAAAATCTATCATATAATCAAATGAACTACTAAAAATAGCTTCTAATCGAGGGGTTTGAACCTGCGACTCGGAAAGAGAACTTTCGGAAGTAAGCGCCCTAACCACTGAGTTACCATACCGCCTTGTTTTGAGATATAAGTGTGCTAACTACTATAAAAATCGGGTTGTATTAGCAACGGAGACAGCAATTAAGGTGAGGGGGGAAAAGAGGAAAGGGCTTAGGTTTCTGTAAATCAAACGTCAACAGTGTTTTTTCTATATGTTTTAAAGTATACGTATGCAAAATTCCATTAAAATTGGGAAAAAACTGTGTTTGTATAAAGATTTTGCGAAAAGCGTCCTTTGCGAATATCATACGCGCAACAGGCGGGCGTGATCTGACGCGCGCAACAGGCGGCTTCTTGCGAATTCATGGATTTATCCCCGCCCAAACATCGCGTAGCACGACTATAGAAGTTTTATCTTCAAAAAGGAAAGCAGATTCTTAATACCTATCAACGTGGAACATTAACAGCATATCGTTGATCTGTTCAGTATTTTTCAGTGCGTTAAATTTATTTTCTCTGGAATCTGCAGATAAACCCACTGTTCAAAGGGAGTCTATTTTATGGAATCTGATCCACGGCAGCGTTTTGTCATACTTCACTTGAAAAAAACTTTCTATACCTTGCATCAAAGACTGATTAAGTGTTTTTGAAATTTCTAGATGATTATAAGATTCGAAACGGGAACCTTCTATGGGCACAAATAAATTACAGAGAAATAGCGCTGCTTCCAATATTTAAAATTGAGTTAAAACCATTGGTTTCCTACGACCATCCGTTTCGTTGTGAGATTCATTAAATGTTTTCTTACTTGACTGGAAGTTTTTTGCTTGAAATATAAGCTTTTCAGCAACGAATGAGAATTGATAAGAATTCTAAAATAGGAAGAGAAAAATGAAGTTCAAATTCCGACCTACTTCTAAGAAGAAAAGGTTTTTTTTTTTTTTTTTTTTTTTTTAACAACCCAACAACGACGAAATAACTAACAATAGTTTAGAATTGTGCATAAGGGAACTGAAGAAGCTCACCAACGGCGTCTTAAAGGAACCATTGTGGAGTTCTGGAATAATCTCTGAAAATAATTAAAACGGAAGTCTGGATAGGAGAACTGTGGATCGAATTCGACTTCTCCGTTTTCTTAGGATAGCTTTCGCTCATCACTTTTATGTGTTACATCACTGTAATTTCTCCATTTTCCATCTGCGTAAGTCTAGCCCACGTCTGGATCTATCACATCTTACGTTGTTATGCACGTATGAGAACACGTAACTGAAATGATTGTAGGGAGTATGCTGTATGCTCAGTTGAACCGGCGACATTTTGTGTGACCAAACACAGTGCTGCTGGCGAGTCGCAGAAGTCGGTCCTGTTTAAAACAGAGGCGTATTGATGGATCGTGTAAACAGGATCGGATGTTTTAGCTTGTTTAAAACGGCAACCGGGTGTAAGTTTCTGAGAAGGCTGAAGTTTCTAACGCTGTTTGTATCATCAGTTTCTCAACTGGCTCCAGGCAAATTTCTGCTTCTTCTTATAATCACTTTATCCTCACGTAACCATCGTAAGAATCACAAATTAATATCTATTTATATTTCACTCATTTCCAGTTCGAATTTGCTTCTCAATTTATCTGTCCATTTATCTTTCAATACCATTCTTCTAACACCACATTTTACATTGATTCAATTTTCATTCCTTCCACGTTTCTTAAACTGAACGATTGATCAGTATAAATATTTTAGCTTGAACATATCGTTCTGGAAGTTCTTTCTAAGTGTAAAATCAATATTTGATGCTAGAAGATATGTCTAGTTGTGCAAATTTCTGGTTTTATGGTTATTACTTCGAGCATCAGTTGTCTCTTTACTTCTTTTTTTGCTTACGGCTTTACGCATCTATGACGTCGATATCATTAGAAGTGGAAAAGGGTTGTCTACAAGGAACGAGAGGGAGTTCATAGGAGGACAAAATGCGGCTACGTAATTTATGGACGCTCTCTTATTACAACAAATGTAGCAGAGAGACCGACAAGACTAGATAACGTGGGGAGAATTAAGTCCTTCTCGGCAACATGTATCAACAAGGAGGTTCCTCATTCCAGAGGAACGCTTGCGTACGAAGTGTCACTGGGAATTATTATCTGAATCTAGAAGAGGTTCCAATTAAAATCTTCAAAGGAGATCAAGGGATGCAATTAATATTGACAAATTAAAGGTCACATCCCAACTACTGCTGGCCAAGCTTATGTAACCTCAGTTTTCGACCGTGATTTATCTACCAATTACATTAATCATCAAAGAAGTACATGTGCCCTGTTATTATTGTTATCACCTATTTTTGGCAAATCTCTGACCGCGTATTTGGCATCAGTTGGCTACAACTCATTACGTGAATAAGCGTAATTTTTTGGTGCGCGCTCTCTACCAACTTCGGAAGGATGAGGCTATGAATTTCGGACGAGTTGATATCCAAAACGGTGACTTTGTTAAACAAATCACTCAGAGGTGTTTAATGTATCCTTTAGATACAAGCTGTCCGAATGTCTGGGATTCTTTCCATTGGGTTCATAGTTTAAAACTGGCATTTACGTACGATGTCTCTAGTTTGGACTCTTAATGTAGGTAAGCAGAACTAGGGTTTTATAACCATTTGGGCCAAACACAAAAAAATCAATACATTCACACTGCTTCGATCCCCATCGGTTCTAGTAAAATTCAAAGGAACTTGTAACTTTGTTATCTAATTCGGTTTGACTCAAAGCTCATTAGTCGAGTCTCACAGTCCTGTTCAAATGCAATACGGCGGGATTACAGAACTTCCACTCTGGATTTGTAATCCGAATTCCAGTATTTTCAACCCAATGATAACTCTGCTGTTTTATCTATCCACCAATGAATTACTTCCAGAAATAGGCCTGTATGGGACGAGAGAGGTATTCATATTATGCACTGAGGAAGCGAGGCAGCAAAATAAAAAAAGTGGACCCAATTGCGTTGCGTTATCGATAAAAAATCCTCAGTTCTCGTTAAAAATTTTTCATAATTTCTCCAATATTTACAAAATTTACGATTTTTTAATCATTTTTAGAATATTTTACAAATATTTTGACAATATTAATTTATACAACACATGCACATTTATTAGATTTTTAAACACAATTTACAGTGTGGTAATAAATAACTTTATGTACACTAACATGGATAAGCATTTTCTAATGGCTGATTAGGTCTACCAAAACACATACATAATAGTTTTATACAAAAATTTGACACTTCGGACATAATTCCACCAAACATGCCCTAATATTAGGAGATAATTATAAGTCATTGCGAATTGTGTTTGGTAGCCGAGTTTCAACCAGGGTTGGAAAAAATCATGAATTTTTCATAAATTTTGAAATTATCAAGTTAACACGATTTTTCATATTTTTTAAAAAACTCCATAATGTAACTATTGTCTCTGCAAAACTAAAAACATTTGCAGGCGGCAGAGACACGGAAAAACGTATTTATTAGAGTTAGACATGCATCAGTTAAAAAGGGTGTGAGACAAGGTTGTAGTCTATCCCCATTAATATTCAACTTGTATGTAGAAGAAGCAATGAAGAAAGTCAAAGAAAAATTTCCATGTGGCATAAGTTTTCAGGGAGAAAAAATCAGTATGCTACGATTTGCTTATGACATTGTCTTGTTAGCAGAAAGGGCTGAGGATATTGAGAAGTTATTGAATGGCATGAACAAAATACTGAAGGAAGATTTTGGACTGAATATAAATCAAAGTAAAACAAAAGTGATGAAATGTAGCAGAAATGACACCAATAGTAGATTAAATATAAAAATAGGATCTGATGCAATAGGAGAAGTGAGTGAGTTCTGTTACTTGGGAAGCAAAATTACAACCGATGGAAGTAGGAATGATGTTAAAAGCAGAATAGCACTAGCAAAAAGAGCCTTCATGAAAAAGAGAAACCTTTTAGTTTCAAATATTGATCTAGGAATTAGAAAGAACTTTTTAAAACTCTATGTGTGGAGCACAGCACTTTACGGTAGCGAAACATGGACTTTAGGAATACCGGAAAGAAAGAAACTTGAAGCATTTGAAATGTGGTGTTACAGAAGAATGCTAAAAATTAGGTGGACAGACAAAGTAAGAAATGAACGAGTTTTGGAAATGATCGGTGAGAAAAGAAGTTTATGGAAGAAGCTTACAGGAAGAAGAGACAGGCTGGTAGGTCATATTTTGAGACATGCTGGATTGGTTAATTTGTTAGTGGAGGGAACAGTTGAAGGTAAGAATTGTAGAGGTAGACAGAGATTAGAATATATGAAGCAGATAATTGAGGACGTGGGTTGTAAGGGATATGTAGAAATGAAGAGGTTAGCACAGGATAGGAAGGGATGGAGGATTGCATCAAACCAGTCTAACGACTGACGACAGCAAAAAAAAATAATTATAAACTATTTATATTTGGCACTGTAGACACATCCTGAAAGCCATATAAATTTACTAAACTTTCTTAGGATTTAATAGAGCGCCTGAAATGTGAGTATAATTGCAGGGTTGTAACGTTTCGTAACAGATTACTTTTCCAGTATGGCTAAAACGACTAAAATGAGAAGAGACATTCAAACTGAAATTACTGTAACATATGGTTCTTCAGCATATTTGCTGAACTTAGTATTAAAGGATTTGGAACTGGAAACGGTAAATATAAAGGAGCATGTTCTACAAATTATCAAATATTTCCAAAACAATTCCGCTGAAAACTGTCTAATAAAGAAAGGTGGAAAAACTTTCATATTGCCATAATACGTTCGTTGGATCACTCGGACTCATTGTTTTGAAGCATACATTTCTGAGTGGCAAAATTTATTGAAGATTTGTGGAGAGAACAGAAATGTAATAGACGTTTTAATTCAGCAAAAGTCGAAAACATCGTAATAAAAAGATCTATTGAAGAATTTCTGAAGATACTGAAAGCAATCAATCACTCTGGATTACAAAAAAGTAATGCGTCTCTGTCAGATGCGTAAAAGCTTGGAAAATACTTGAAGCCAAATTCGATGAAACTAACATTAGTCATATGTACAAGATTAAAAACAGATACAACCAAGCTATGACGCCCAGACACTTTTTTGTGTATTTATTAGACCCAACTCAAACTGAATTCAGAGTGATGGAAGAAAACGAAGAAAGTGTATTGGAGGAAGCTAAAGCTCAATATGATGGTTTTGTTGTATGAGTATAACAAACAAGTTTTATCAGCCATCATTAAATACCTAGACGTATCCGGCCTCCACACATGAAAAGGATTCAAAAACCACACGCAAATTGGAAAAAGGACCACGAGACAACACCATGATTTTAATCAAATTGATTTAATTGTGCCAACTCTGATTACAACTTCCTTGCTCTTTATTTTTAAGAAAATTCCTTCAATAAACAAATTTTCACTGGATTTATGCTACCCCTAGTTGTCGTTATGTGTGGAACAACACGCCATTTCAAAAATATTCTATTTGAGGCAACTATCCAACAAAATATAAATAATCTGTGAAGAAAATCTCGCAGTGAACTATTTATCAATTAGTATTCTTGAAAAATGCATATCTTGGTGTAACAATAAGCTGTAAAGCTGTTTGATTTGTCTTTGTGTCGTCAGTAATGCCTTCAATGCTGATAGTTGTCTAATCTACACGATAATCTCATTGAAAGTGTGGCATGTGACGTTTGAAATGAACCTTTACATTAGTTACATCTCAAGAAACAGTTATCATTTTATCGAGTAAACCACCGAATCACGTTTTTAAAATTAGTACGTGTGTATAAAGGTCCTTAAATCGATGTGACGAAATTGGAACTCTTTAAGAGACTGAGTATAAACAGATACTGTTATGTGATATAGGTGAAACTAGCTCCCCCCCCCTCCCCCCATTTGTTAAGTGATATAATGTAGAGCATATTCATTGCGTGCACGATAAAATATCATTTATCGTAAACAATTGTAGATGCCTTTACCGGCCCCGTAGTAGAGTAATTTCGGAAATGATGACCTGTAACAATGTGTGCGACTTTTTTTAAATTTCACTCGTTAGTCCAATTAATCAAAACAACATTTAGCACACCTAGCAATTTGAGAAAAAAGTCACACATTTCTCACGTGCAGTACATTATGAATAGAGCGTCGCTTCTTTCTAGTTAATATGTGCAATCAATTTCGCTTTTCGGTAAGGATGTCACACACTACCACAGTTTGTTAGATTACAACTTAAAAAAATTTCGCACACATTTACCTTGTGTATGTATTGCAATATTTCACATTTTGGTTATAGGAGAGGGATTTATTTATACTTTCTCGATGCTTGTAGTTAAACCTTTGCGATATGGATCCCGCATAGCACAACAGTATTCAAAATGTGTGTGCGTGAGAGAGTTACGCTCGTATTACGCTGTATCATTTGTATATATGCGGTGAATTGCACCGTAGTCTAGAAATCGCTTTACCGGCACCAGCAGTTGCCCACTAACTACTTCCACTACTTCATATTGCTTTTTACTGTTTCTCCCAAACACTTAAGGGATTCAACAGCATTAGGAGTTACACAGATTACGTTGAATTAGTGATTGTTTTTTTTCGATATGTGCAACAACTAACACTTTACGAAATTTAGTTTATGTTTTCAACTATCGCACCATACCAAATCGACGTCAAGACCGGTCGAATTTCTAATTACAAGCTATGAATGAAGATATGGTTCTGACCGTATGATAAATTCTGTGTTGATAGGTTGAGAACGTATGATTTTGTAAGTGTCAAACATAGAAAGTTTTAATAGGTTTTATATGTATTAATTTTAAAATATAGATTACGCTTGAATCCATACCCGTATGAATTACACATTCTTGTGTAGTATGTGATGAAATTCTTCTTCTTGCCGGTGTTCACAAATATATCACTGAATATCGCCGAAGAAATATGAAGTTTTAATTGCCCTCTCCTCCTAGGCAAAATAAGATAGATCATCTTCTAATTTTTTACCTAGCATATTGTCCAGTACGAGTTTCGCGTTTATTGTTATCCATTAAGCTACACAGTAGTTGTGTGGCACAGAAGACTGGGCGATGGAAGGGAGGGTTTGTTATCATTATGATGCAACGCAGTTTGTTACACTTTTCGTTCCCTCGCTACCTCCTTGCATGATTGAATGCCTGTCGCGTTCCATATGGCTAAGGACCCTATCTCCTGGTTGACGCGCAACGATAAAACAGGAGAGGTGTCATCGGGTTGAAAATACCGGAACCCAGACTTGACACCGGTGATACCTACGGTTTGCCGGAATCCAGGGCGAAAATTCTGTAATACTTGCATACAGCATTTGAACTTGAGCGTAACTGATCTTCCCAGGACTGTAACAATGGGATTTGGGTCCAGTATGTCAAAAAGAAAAATTTCTATGTGGTATAAGTGTTCAGGGAGAAAAAATCAGTGTGCTACGATTTGCTGATGTCATTGTCTTGTTAGCAGAAAGGGCTGAGGATATTGAGAAATTACTGAATGGTATGAACAAAATACTGAAGGAAGATTTTGGCCTGAATATAAATCAAAGCAAGACTAAAGTGAGGAAATGTAGCAGAAATGATACAAATACTAGAAAATTAAATATAAAAATAGGATTGAATGCAATAGGAGAAGTAAGTGAATTCTGTTATTTGGGAACCAAAATTACAACCGATGGCCGAAGCAGGAATGATGTTAAAAGCAGAATAGCACTAGCAAAAAGAGCCTTCATGACAAAGAGAAATCTTTTAGTTTCAAATTTTGATCTAGGAATTAGAAAAAAAAACTTTTTAAAACTCTATGTGTGGAGCACAGCACTTTACGGTAGCGAAACATGGAGTTTAGGAATACCGGAAAGAAGGAAAATTGAAGCATTTGAAATGTGGTGCTACAGAATAATGCTGAAAATTAAGTGGACAGACAAAGTAAGAAAAGATCGAGTTTTGGAATGATGGAAAGAAGTTTGTGGAAGAAGCTTACAGAAAGAAGAGACAGGCTGGTAGGTCATATTTTAAGACATGCTGGATTTGTTAATTTGCTGGTGGAGGGAACGGTCGAAGGTAAGAACTGTAGAGGAAGACAGAGATTAGAATATATGAAGCAGATAATTGAGAACGTGGATTGTAAGGGATATGTAGAGATGAAGAGGTTAGCACAAGATACGAAAGGATGGAGGATTGCATCAAGTCAGTCGAAAGACTGATGACAGCAAAAAAAAGTCAAAACTTTTAGTTCAATACGACCAGTGCTCAAAGCATGTTGGTAATGGTGAATTATGTGAAGGCATATGTTTAGATTTTTTTAAGTTTACCCCCAACCGTTGCATCAATCCTCAGTCCTTCTTATCTGGATGTACAATCAAGCGATCTAGTACGATTAAATGCCATTTTTATACTTTGAACTTGTTTGAAAGAATCCGAAACATTTGGTCAGCTTGTGTCCAAAGGATTCATTAAAACAGCTTTGAGCAATTTGTTTAACAGTCTCACTTTTGGAAAATACCTCTTCCGGGATTCGAAGCCGCGTCATTCTGAAGTTAGCCTAAAATGCCTAGCAAGAATTTAAGTTTGTTTACGTAACGGAATGCTGCCAATTGTATGCAAAAAAAAAAAAAAAACAAAAAAACGATGATAACAGGGCCCACGTAAGGGTATGATAATTAGTGTAATTAACAGGTAAATAACCTTCTAAACATAAGGTTATGTAAGCGTGACCTGTGTGTGGTAGGCTGAACGTCGTATGTGCCCTGTGATTCGTCAACAGAAAATCTTGTGTCGTGACCTATGTTAACGTAATAGATAATTAATTGCTGTTCGTGACCACGACGTATTTTGCCCTCCTGTCTCCTTACTAGTCTGGGTGCCCCTTACACAACTCCACAACTAGACACCAAAACGACACATCTTGACAACTGAAACCGACCATTGTGGGCGAGTGGTTAACGGTTTGCCCTCGCAATTGGTAGAACGCCGCGCCGCGCCGGTTCGAATCTTCGTCCGGGCATCAAGATTTGGGTTTTCCATGGTTTCCCCAAATCACTCCAGGCGATGCCATGATGCTTACATCAAAATTCCATGGCCAAATTTCTTCCCGTTTCTTGTCCCCCGTCCCATCATGGCTCTAATGCAGCGGTTCCCAAGCTTTATTGGTACGCGACCCACTTTTAAGTAAAAAAAAATTTTCGCGACCCACCTAATATGAGAGTCTATTTAAAATCAGAATGGGAACTGTTCTATGACCTCGATACACTCTCGACTATCCTATCCTACGAAAAGGCCTATTTTATTACAAAGGGTATACTATCTACAAAAACAAGAATTGATAATGCATAAAACAACAAACATATAATAGACCGGGAGGCGGCTGCACAGACCATCACCTCATCAAGTTGACTGCTGAAATTCCACCATTAGATGTAACTTGATCAGCATATTAAAATGCAACTGGTCTGCCAAGTCGCTTTTTGGTGGAAACCACCTGCAGACCCGATTTTAGTGGTTTATTTGTCAGGATTATTATTGTGTTTTACTTCACCCAAATTTATGAAAATGACTGGGAGCCGGAAAATACAATGGTAAACTTACCAGTCAACCACTAAAATGGGATTTCTAGATGTAGATATGACTTGGCACATCAGTCGCATTTTCCTGCTTTGCTAATAACAAGGATAATTGGTAAGCCGCTATGGTAGACTGTTTGTTGGCCTGACACTGACTTTTCCATTGTAAATTTGTCCACTCACGAAAGAACACCAGAAAATACGCTTGCCAACAGAGACCTCGGTTTACACGGCAGAAGCTATGGCCATTAGACAGGCCATTCAATACGGATACAACCGATATAATAAAATACTTATATTGACGGATTCGAAAAGTGTAGTACAAAGGTTGGAGAATATTAAAAGACAAAATGAAACGAATAAGATTTTATATGATATATTACAAATGATGTATATAGCCTCCGCAGAAGGAAAAGAAATCCATTTATTATGGATCAAGGGCCATGCGTCCATCCAATACAACGAGACGGTCGACAAATTAGCAAAAGAAAGCACTCTGGAAGGACAGCAACAATACACACAACTCCCCCACACTGATTTCATTAGAACTATAAAAAGAGAGGCCCTTACAAAATGGGCAAACGCATGGACTTCATCACAAGTATACAAAGGGAAACACTACGCATCGATCCAACCCCACATTCCACACAAAGCATGGTTCGAAGAATCAAAACTCGCAAGAAAATACAAAACATCTATCATTCGCATAAGATTGGGACACGGATGTTATCTCAAACACCTCCATAGAATTGGCGCAGCAAACTCCCCATTCTGCCCTGTTGACAACGAAGAAATAGCAGACCTAAGTCATATAATATTGACATGCACCCTTTACCGAACTCCACAAAATAATCTATACAATAGACTGACCAAAATAAATATTCCACTACCTACATCAATCACCTCCCTTATGAGAACTGAACAACAGGAAGTGTATCAAGCTATAGCTCACTTCTTAAGGGACGCAAATATTACGATATAACCCAGGCAATATATCCAAAATAGAGTTATTATACCACCTCACTATCAGAATTATTACAGAATTGTATATTAATAACGTAACACAATCATCAATAGTTATATCAACTCTGAATTATTGTTACTAATAAAAATTGTATAGAACTATCATGACAAAATAATATTGTATAGAGCTGATATGTCAAAATAATTTTGTAATACAAACTTTGTATAGAACTATTATGCCATATAATATTGTAATACAAAATTGTGATCTGGCTGTATGGTCGTCAGACCAAAAGCCATATAAATTAATAAAAAAAAAAAAAAAAAAAAAAAAAAAAAAATTGTAAATTTGGTCGAAAGATAATGTTTTTTTCTTTATTTTGAAAGAGTTCAAGAGGGTCATCCGTGTACTCAGGATGCTTGGTTGACAAGTGCCTTGAAAGTTTTGATGGCTTCATGCTTTCATTAGACAAATTTTCACAACAAATCGCGCACTGAGGTATTGGCTCCTCTTCAGTACCCGAAAACACATATCTGTATTTCAAATAATCCAGTTTATACTCTCACAGATACGTCTTTTGCTTTTTCTCGCTGCCTGCATTGTAATTACAAATACTTGGTTGTGGTTCAGTAACATTTTCAAACATATTATTACTTGCCGTGGAGGTTGAAGTTTCCTCACCATCTGGATACTCTCTTTTACGGCACGATCCAGTACTCAACAAACTTTCCATAATCACATTAAATCTGCTCTCAATCGAAACAAAACGCAAACAACAATTCACTCTCACAAGCCGAGAAAGACTGTTTGCATCAAAGACTTTGGTTTCGATTCAAGCATAAACAAGAAAATGACAATCAGAGAAGTAAAACTGCCGGTGGTATGCTCGCACATCTTCACGGGGCGGGAGAGGGGGTGTTCAGGGGTTGCCATAAGGATTGCCAGATTACTGCCGTTGCTATACCTCACAACGTGGTTATTGTATAATAACTTTTTTTTTCTCACAAAGTTTTAATTTAAGCTAATAGCTTTCATGATTACTGCACTTGTAAAATATCGTGTTATATATTTTAAATAGATGAAATAAAAGATATATTTTTGGGGCAAATACGTCGATTGTTCCGCGACCCACCAAAACACATGCCGCGACCCACAAGTTGGTCGCGACCCATAGGTTGGGAACCGCTACTCTAATGTGTTCGACGAGCCATAAGCATAAATAAATAAAAAAAGGCAACTGAAGTAATGCTACAAGTGGACTTAAAGCCAATATGACAGCGATAAAAAAAAGCTTATTTAAATAGTTTTAACTGCTAGTATGTGATAAAAATGTGTTATATTAATTTGAATCGTGAGAGGAACCTTGTGGCTGAATGATTGTCGTTAACCCTAAATAACTTCTTGTATTGAAGCATGTGCTGTGAATCACGCTAAGATTTTTATATTTGGTAACGCAGAAAAATTCGATAACGCAGCCTGTTGTGGGTAACGCCGTAGTTAGTTGAAAGTTACCCGTAGAGTTCTGAGGCTTTCTGGGCGACTGGCTCTTCAAAGTTTCCTTGTAAGCTGCAAAGCGTCGAAAAGTAAACTAGAACTACAGCATAAAAAATTCAATAAGCCTGCGGTCTGTGTAAAGCACCGAGGAAGAGTGCGTGTTATTTGAACGAACAACGCAGACTCACATTCGCCAAGTTGTTGAACTGAAGAAGCACTTTATTGTGCACAAAACAAAAAATAATAAAAAAAAAATGGATCATCCAAAACGTGAACTCTCCGCTAGTATATTCATGCTGTAGAGCTCACTCACATTTCCATTTGTTGAGAATAATTTTCCTGTACTATCACCGACAAATGCAATTTAAAGAATGCGGTCCTCTTTCCCATAAAGAGACAGTATAATATTAAATAACAACAAATTTGTTTTACGAACGGCTTGGTCGGAATTCGTTTAATCTTTGCCTGAAATTGAATTTGATTATTAATTTTAGTTCATATTAAAAAAGCAACGTCGCGTCGACAGATTATTGGAGAAAGCATGGGATGGGACAGAAGATATTTATAATGAAGTATTGTTCACGTCGTACTCGAATTTCTGCATAACAGGCAATTAATTAATAATGAAGAAACGTATTCTGAATTAACACCAGCCAATATAAAATAAAAATTACAAGCGCACTTTCCTAGGATTAAGAAGAAATATTTTCTCTGGAAAGCATTAAATACTGAGAGCAGTAATGAAATTATTTTGATTATGCCTTCTATGATAAACTCGTACGTTATAATCGAAGAAATGATAGACTACATTTATATTTCCGCTATCTGAAATTTCACAGGTGCGATTACATGATAAAATTTGTGAAGAAATTTTATGTTTTTTTGCAAATTTACAGATTTTACTGTCAACAATGTGCATCGATCGTCATTAACAATCCACCTAGAGCAGCGGTTCCCAACCTATGGGTCGCGACCCACTGGTGGGCGTGTATTTTAGTGGGTCGCGGAACAGTCAAGGTTTTTGCCACAAAAATATATCTTTTATTCCATCTATTTAAAAAAATATAACACGATATTTTACAAGTGCAATAATCATGAAAGCTATTAGTTTAAATTAAAAAGTTTTCTTAAACAGTCAGTCGGTATTATGCAATAACCTCGTTATGAGATACAGCAGCGGCAGCAATCGTGCAATCGTTAAGGCAAACCCTGAACACCCCCTCTACCGCCCCGCTCTAGAGAGGAGATTCTCGCGCATACCACCTGCAGTTTTAGTTCCCTCATTGTCATTTTCTTGTTTATTCTTGAAACGAAACCAAAGTCTTTGATTGAAACAGTCTTTCTCTGCTTGTGAGAGTGAGTTATTGTTTGCTTTTTGTTTTGACTGAGAGTAGATTTAATGTGATTACGAAAAGTTGGTTGAGAACTGGATCATGCCGTAAAAGGGAGCATCCAAATGGTGAGGAAACTTCAACCTCCCCGGCTATTAATAATGAGTTTGAAAATGTTACTGACCCACAACCAAGTAACTGTAATTACAATGCAGGCAGCGCGAAAAAGCAAAAGCCGTATCTGCTAAGGTATAACCCGGATTATTTGAAATACGGGTTTGTGTTTTCAGGTGATGAAGAGTAACCAATACCGCAGTACGTTATTTGTTGTGAAATTTTGTCCAATGAAAGCATGAAGCCATCAAAACTTGAAAGGCATTTGTCAACCAAGCATCCTGAGTACACAGGTAAGGCTCTTGAATTCTTTCAAAATAAAAAACGACATTATCTTTCTACCAAATCTACAATGGAAAATTCAGTGTCAGGCCAACAAAACAAACAAACTACCATAACGTCTTACCAATTATCCTTGTTAATAGCATCACGTCATCGAGTTGACGGCTGAAATTCCAGGATTAGTTAAAACTTGATTTGCAAATTAAAATGCCACTAATGTGCCAAGTCATATCTTGGTGGAAAACACATACAAATCCCATTTTTAGCTGTTGACTAGTAAGTTTACCATTGTGTTTTCCTGCTCCCAGTCTTCCTTATTTTCATTCATTTGGGTGCAGTAGAACACAATGATAAACCTACCAATCAACCACTAAAGTCGGGTCTTCAGATGGTTTCCATAAAAAAGAGACTCGGCAGACCAGTTGCATTTTAATATGCTGATCGATTTACTTCTAATCGTGGAATTTCAGCAGATGAGGTGATGATCTTTGCAACGCCTCCCCGTCTATAATATGTTTTTTGTTTTATGTATTATCAATTCTTGTTTTTGTTAATAGTACGAAAATTTGCCTTTTTGTAGGATAGAATAGTCGATAGTGTATCGAAATCATACAACAGTTCCCATTCTGATATTAGATAGACTCTCATATTAGGTGGGTCGTGATTTTTTTTTTTTTTTTTTTTTTTTTTTTTTTTTTTTTTTTTTTTTTTTTTTTTTTTTTTACGTAAAAGTGGGTCGTGTACCAATAAAGGTTGGGAACCGCTGACCTAGAGAATACTTCTCAGAGACTAATCGAAAAAGGCAAAGCCACAGACACATGGGTACCATATTTCAATTTAGCTCAATAACATGGGACATGACGAAAGTAATATACATATGATTTTATTAAAAAATTTAACACTTAAAACTGAACCAGCAACAGTAGTGTAATGGAAAACTTAAAACAATAGACCGAAAAACTGTAAGAGACAATTTATTTCTGTGTGACTGACATTTGAAGTAGAGCGAAAAGTTTACAGCCAATGAATATATTGGAGCAAAATTCCTGGTGATGAAGGCTTCTCGATGTTAACATGCCATCTTCCTACATTTTTACAACTATAGGATGAAAACCAATAATGAGAAAAAAACTTAATACTAATTTATCACTCTTAAAAACCTGCCTGAATTTTTGTACAAAAGTGAAAAAAAGAGACATATCGAGCAATGTTCAAAAATGTTGGTTGATGGTTGAGATCTCCGAACTTTCTGTATTGGCTGATACTGAATCATTTTTAACGCAATGCTGTTCATATATCTGCATGATAAAAGAAGCAACCAGATTTAGCAAACAGTGGATGTGATTCATAAAAGAATTATACATTTTCCCCAATCATTAGACAGAATTTCACTTGACATCTGCTATGTGAACACGTTAACATATTGTGGGGATTGTTTTGTGTTACACATAAACAACTTAAAGTGAAGCATTTGTATCATATCGCTTTTGCCACAGATCCTTAGTTCATTAAGTTCTTTTAACTGCTTTGGTAAAACTACCCAGTACAAAAATTGTGATATTTTTAACGTCTGACGTATTGGTAAAGTGAGCAGGTACAGAGAATGGTCTCAGTCAAATTAAGTAACGTGATTAGTTTTTTAACGATTGTCTATCGAGATCGATATTTAAGATATTCAGAGTTATGGTACATAAAAAGTATTGCACTCTTCGGTTTTCCTCTTGATATTTAAAACGATTTTGAAGAATCATGCAATTTAGTTTTAAGGTGGAATTTTGAGTTTCCAGGAATCACTTCAGTCATCTTGCGTAAATGATAAACTTGTTGTAAATCAAAAATTCTAATCTGCAATTTGGATACCAATTATCTTTATAGATATAATGAGATACCAACTTTTCATAGACACAAGGTCATTAGAGCTGAGACTAAGAAATAGCAAGATAATGTAAGAAAATTGTACTGTGGATTTGAACCGTTTCTAGAAACATTAGAAAATGTATGTGAGGGACGACAAACGAATCCGAAGCTTTAACGTTTCGGTGTACTGTCTTGGCTTGGTTCAAAATCGATTTACCCAATGTAATTCGTGAATTGGCCACGCCATTGCCACAGTTGGTTGCGGCACCGTGATGGTATCCAGCGCCTGACACGGGGTTAGCTGGTTCGAGTCCTCGTGGTTGAAGAAATTTTCACCGTCTTGACTTGGTAGGCATGGTAGCGGAGTTGGTGGTGCTCAATTCCTGATCACCTGATTGGGCACAAAAGTATTGAGTTTAATCGCAACCTCTCCACAGTGCGTATAGAGTGAGAGAACACGAGGTGATACGTCCTTCTGGTGGGGATTTTAAGCTTCGCGGCCCCTTTGATGTGTTTCGGAAGAGTAGGCCTGAACGGGTCGGCACCGGGTTTCTCTCTTCTTTCATCCCTCAGCCACAACTCAAACAACATTCTACATTGAACACACACACTATCACAGTCATACACAGCGCTATAACACTTGCGAACACTGGGGAAGGCAATGGAAAAGCGCCATAGTTCATACCGAGCGTGGTGGTGTAACGGCTAGCATTCTGGCCTCGCATTCGGGAGGACGGCGGTTCGAATCCCCGTCCGAGCATCCAGATTTGAGTTTTCCATGGTTTCCCAAATCACTCCAGGCAAATGCCGGGATGCTTCCTTCAAAAGGCCATGGTAGAATTCCTTCCCATTCCTTACCCCCATCCTTTCCCGTTTCTAAAGACCTCGCTGTTAGAGAGACGTTATGCAGATAAAAAAAAGAAGCCATAGTTCATTTTCCGGACGTTTAGATGGATGGATAAACAATCCCCATGGGGTCCGAACACGGGTAGGGCGCTGACAGAAGAAGATGAATTTGCGAATTGCAGATACAGAAGAAATTGTATATCACATATTTAATACGTGATTCGGCTACTGTTAATGTTGATGTTTGTTGGGTAAATACTTACTGTGTTTCCACTTCGTACACCTGGTAGCTTGCCAGGAAGGAGTGAGTCCACACCTAGAACACAAGACAGAATGTTAAGCTAACTGCTATCGACCATTCCAATAAGGATCTCAAGTATTCGCTTACCATTGGTCTCTGGAAACTGGAGAAATGTAATTTAAGGAATACATTATAGGAGGTAGTAACCTTTCAACATTATCTGTTCCTTAGGAAGAAAGGAGTTTGTCGAGATCTACCAGCGAAGCAATGGGACACCACGTGTCGAACAGAAAAAACATTAAGTCTAAACAACAGAGATTGGACTGGAAATAAGAAGCAACTAGGCGCCATGTTCAAAACATTCTAGAGCCGTCTGCTTGGTCGGAAGCGTTATAAGGCACCAAAAATATTTGAATATTAGCTGTAAATGCCCCAACTTACCTTTTTCTTGTTATAGATCAACAGCACATACTTGAGGTCGCTCGAAATGCGAAAGTCGACTGCGTTCAGCTGCCTCTGAAACAGATATACAGTTGGCTTACAGTTATTTCAGTTCGCATACTTCAGTGAAAAAAATTCGTATTAAACATCAACCTGTTAGAATCACTTCAACATGAAATCACGATTTAATCATGAATCTGTAACTGCCATACTCTCTCCATATATTATGCAACACAAATATTGTTCGAGGAGTTGTAATTTTAGACAATACAAAGAAATATGACTTGTATTAATTTGTTGGTGATTCTACCACAATCATATATATCTGTTGTGAATGGTGTGTTTTTTTTAATTATATAAAGCGAGAGCCAGGTATTAAATACAGGGTGTTTCAAAAAGGACTTTACAACTTTATATAAATTTTATGAAACAAGGTACAGAGCTGGTTTTGGTGTTGTCTTAAAGGAAAACACTTCAAGTTTTGACTCGCGTAGTCCGCTAGTGCCTAATCACTCCGCACAAGCGCTAGCGCCAGTTACGTTAAAGATGGCTGCCTTCACTGGACCCGAGCGTGCTAGCTGTGTGTTTTGGTTTGAAGAATCGAAGTCTGCGACAACAGTTCAGCGTAATTTTCGTACCAAGTACGCTAAAGATCCTCCTAGTAGGTCTACAATTTATGAGTGGCATAGATGTTTTGTAGAAACATGCTTGGTAAAACATAAAAAATCCTCAGGTCGTCCAAGCACATCTGACGAGGTCGTTGAGCAAGTGAGAAAAAGTTTTGTCAACAGCCCTACGAAATCGACTCGGCGTGCATCTCGTGAACTGCAAGTCCCACATACGACGGTTTGGCGTGTGTTGAGAAAACGTTTGCATTTGAAACCATACCGATATTCGCTTTTACAAGCAATTAAAGACACTGATAATATTGCACGTAGGAACTTCTGTGTGGATATGTTAAATCGAGTGGATGATGATGAACATTTCTTGGACAACATAATCTTTTCTGACTTAAGTGGCAAGGTTAACACATATAACTGTAGGATTTGGGGCAGTGAAAATCCACATGAAACATTGCAACATGTTCGTGATAGCCCTAAAGTGAACGTTTTTTTTTTTGCGTTGAGCAAGAGGAAAATGTACGGCCCCTTTTTTTTCCCAAGAGAGAACCATCAACGGGATAGTATACTTTGATATGTTGCAACAATTTTTGATACCACAGATCGATGAGGATGACCGAGAACGAAATGCTTTCTTTATGCAAGATGGCGCACCACCACACTATCTGACTGACGTCCGGGATTTTCTCAATGACTGCTTTCCAGGTCAATGGATTGGCCGTGATGCGCCAATTGCATGGCCCCCCCGTTCCCCAGTCCTGAAACCGCTAGATTTTTTCTTCTGGGGTTTCATAAAAGATATGGTGTACGTACCTCCTTTGCCGGCCACTCTACCTGAACTTAGAGCTAGAATTTACGCTGCTGCTGAACAAGTTACACTTGAAATGCTAGTGCGAGTCTGGGAAGATATCGACTACCGATGGGATGTCTGCAGAATAATCAACGGAAGCCACATAGAACATCTTTAGTTTAAGGTAAAAAAACTTGAAGTGCTTTCCTTTAAAACAACACCAAAACCATCTCTGTACCTTGTTTCATAAAATTTATATGAATTTTCAAAGTTGTAAAGTCCTTTTTGAATCACCCTGTACGTGATAACGCACTGGCATTCACAACACCCATTTCATAATTATCCCAATCAATTTTGAGGTACAATGTATAACTCAACTATGTATACCTCTTCTGAACTTTGAACCTAATTATTTCTACTCTTGTAATTACAAAAAATTAATTGAACCATATGGCTGGTTGTCATTAAATAAATTTTAACTGTTTTTAAATAATTATTTTATTGCGTCAGTTTGGAAGTTGAGGGCGTTATAAACGAATCCCTTCTCTAACTGCATAAAAAGTAAAGCTGTACCTTACAAGTAGTTAGTAACACTACTATCCATTAAATGAAAATTTACCTAACATTTATAGTGGTATGTCCATGTTAGCATACTACAATAATGTAATTCGAGAATCAGGCAATTCAGATCCAGTCATGGAAGCCCCATGCTCTTGCAAAAGAAGGAAGGTGAGAAAACAAGATTGGGTCAGCCAGATTCAACCTTTCTGCTTTTCCATTTTTCTATGGCATAAAGACTATCCAATGACTTCGGGTTGAGTGGCTACCTAGTATGGATCCCTTGTTTGATTGTAATTAAGTGTTGTGTTATAATTATTGTGGTTCACATTTGAGAATGAATTGAAAGTACTTGTATGTGTCCCGATGGCTGGATATCAGATAGATAAAAAATATATGAAAAAATAACTAAGGTGTTCTGCCGTGAGGCAGGTTCGAGACTCTTTTATACAAATCTACACTGAGTATACAACGAAGATGATATGCGAAGCTCCTATCCTTTCAAGTGTTTTTTTATGTTTGTTGATGATGTTAACCGAGGTATATGAAAAGGTGAAGGAAGATATAGAGCGTAAAAAGGTGCTGATACAGTCAAGCTCTTTCGAAAGGCACCAAGAAGGCCGTAAAGCATAGGTGTCAAACTCAATTTTGCAGAGGGCCGTATATTAAATTTAGAATGTGTAGGTGGGGCCAGATTCAAATAAAAAAATTACTGAATTATTATAACATTTTATTTATTTAATTGTATAGTATATAATATACGGTTGTTAAAAATCATATCAAAGTTATCGCGATCGCGGGCCGTATTGATAGGGCCCGGCGGCCGGATGCGGCCCACGGGCCGTATGTTTGACATCACTGCCGTAAAGCTTAATGTCTCCATTCCACGGATGAACAGAGTCGCATGTCCTGATTCACCACTTAGAGGTTTGTGATTTAACAGGGGATTTTGTTACACTACTTGGTGGTTAGGAACCATGTACCAGAACTTACACTAGGGCTAAGTCTCGAAAGGTGGCTCCATCCAACTAAATCTGTGCTAGGCATTAGAGAAACCTTCATAATGCTGCAACTATCGGGCTTAACTGGGAAAGCTAGTTGGAAAAAAAGAATAGAAAAACTATTTTATCTGTTGATACTACTATGTTGGCTAGAAGTCATTACTTTTCACGCTACAGAAAGGTTATCGATTTTTACAGATAACTTGCATACAATCCTAGACTTAGATGAGAAATATAAGGGATTTCTAAAGAGAGGTTTGCCTGGGACCTTGTGTTAGTTACGTCTGGAAAATTCGAAATAATTTTCTACCACAGGAGAGGTCTGTTGTAGCCTATTTGTGGCTAAGTCGGGAGATTCTTAATTAAACGTGGTGATTTTCATAGGAAGTGAATTTTTCAATGCATTCTATACATCATTACGACCTTTGAGCCCGTATGTGCTCTTTTGACAATGTGGGGCACCTGTCTCTTTATAAAACGGAAACTGAAATTTCTTTTCCAGGTTAGAGAAACGGGAGGTATAATACGTCAATTTGGTACTCAGAGTAGGTTCAAACTAATGTTAATGAGATGAACTGTCTATTGGGCTGTTCTCTAATACCTATTGGGCTACTTGTCAAGATGGGGAGATAATACGCGTTATCAGTTTTGTCGGATGATAGATTTTACACTGATCGTGAACGCAACAAATGCTACAACTTGTGTGAGAGAAGATAGCGAGACGTACTCAAAGTTTACTTAGGAGGAACTGGTTCTGGATGTTCTAAGACGAGTTGCTTATAAATTTGACTTTTAATCTTGGAATTGTTACGTAGTTACAATTGATGTTAAAATAAAACATATCTAACATTCAGCAAAAATTCTACACGATTAACATGGGCGATAATTAACAGAACATACCACATACCAGAAGTTTATCCGATACACAGCTGCAGTAGGAACGAACAATGACAAGCTTTCTTGTGAATTTCTACTATCTCTAATCATGCAGCTACGAACATATAAGTAATGCAGAGAGTTCGGTTGTGACAGGTTGCTAATACTCACGAAGGTAGAGTTCGTCATCAGCACCCTGGTGGTTAGGTTGTCTGCGTTGAGGAGGGAGACCCCTCCAACTGGTCTCGAAATACCAACTCAGACTCTGAAACGAAACAACTAATATCATGGGAGTCCGCCAGTCACAAAGCACTTGAACATCTAATTTTTTTGTATGGCTATACGACAGCGAAGACATCAGAGATGGGAGAGGATCGTGGGAATTTAACTGGACGGAATTCAGCCATGAACGTTTGAAGGAATCATCCTGGTATATGCCTGGAATGATTTCGGGAAATTGCTGGAAACCGAAATATTGATGGTTGGACAGGGATTTGAACTGGCGTCCTCCCGAATGACAGGCTATAATAATTGATCTACTTGGTAATATGTTGCATATAGGCATGTTCTGGGAAAAGAGAAGAATACACATTCGAGCATAAAGTCAGATCACTGCGTCGTTCTCTATAGGCCGCTGAGGCCAGTATGGAATTACCCGTGGAAATAGAACTCTGTGTTTCCTTCCATAATCTGGTGTAAGAACATCCAGCTATGCCATAATTCCTACCAACGAGGAATCTTCACAACCTATTATTCATTTAATTGCTTATAAACTGTACTGCGGGGAATAGGGAATTCATCTTTGTTAGGAGACAATTCCTTGGCTCCATCGGGATCCGAACTCGGTTGGTTCAATACATACTGAGTCACTCAACCGATAGACAAGGAACTAAAGGCGGGATATTCCTTATACATCCATTCTTAACCTCTATCTCATTTCCGCAGTGTCCATCTCATTTCCGTATGGGGAAAAAAAGGCCAAAGTTTCTGTAAAGAACACATTTCGAGCGAATCGCCAGTATCCGGAAATGAAATGCGATTTGAGATATAATTTTCTTAATAAATATACTTTTCTTATAACGTGAACGTTAAATGGCAAAATGTAGTCCGTGAAACATAACTATTCCGCCAGAGAAATTTAAGTTTGGATTTACCAGCCATGATAGCGATATTCTGAAGGATACCTTCAAGGAATTTAAGTTAACAGAAAAATAAATTCTGATTCATTAATAACTCATGTTTTTATGATTTAATTTATCAAAATACAATAATATTGGGTGTTCAACCGTGTTGTATTTTCTAGAGGTCTAGGAATAATTTCAAAATGGCGTAATTACTGTTTTATTACACTACCGATAGGCCTATTTATTAAAAGGCTTTCTCTCCAAGTTACACTTACATATTCATAGGAGGAAGGTAACTGTTTCTGATCCTTCGTATGAAATAAATGTACATATAGCCTAAATTTAAAACTTAATAATAAGGACGTCTACTTGATCCAGTACTAGTCTGCTAGATCTCAAGGGCCAGCAAAGACAGATTAGGGCCGACTTGCCGTCAGAGAGGATGCAATGACTATACTACTCCTTTCCGTGCCGAATCTACGCATGTATCAAGCTTCGAGGGGGAACAACACCACACTGAGAAAGGGACTGGTAGTGTCCTCATACTTTGCACTCCGACACTCATTTCGTCTAATATTGTATTAATTGAAAGAAAGTCACATGGTTATTCCATTCGAGAAGCTCAATTTCAAATCAGCACCCTTTGTGGGTGCTTAAAATGATATACAAATTGCCCACTGCACATGTAGGCATACTCGCATAAGCGTTGTCAGCTTGTTTAAATGAGCGGTCTGATGGCTTAATAGTAAAATTATCTGACTGGAGATGGAAAGTTCCCCGGTTCGAATCCCTATCTCGGCTGATAATTTTAATGGCTCTTAACCAGACCATTACCAGTGGCACAATTTGATGTGCAATGTGAAGTACTGCATAACGCTACCGTAGTTCCGTACCACGTAGGTCCCCTTTACCCGGTAGGATTTCCGGGTTAGGTTAACGAAGCCAAGACAAATGCGCATGCGCGTCAAATCGAAACAGTCAATGGGCCGTCGAACCCTTCAGCCAATAATGACATAACATTATTATTATTATTTCTTTAAGTGTATGGTTTGGTATGGTATTTATTGATCCTCTTCGATCCGTCAACCGCTCTCTTACCATAGCTCGTTGTAGCACCGTGATGGAGTCCAGTGCCTAACCAGGAGTAAGCTGTTTGGATGTGTGGTGGAAGAACTTTCAACACCGGGACGTGGGTGATATGGAAAGAACGGTGGTGGTGAAGAATTCCTAATCAACAGGTTGTTTGCTAAAGTTCTGGGTTTCATCTATACGGAGTTAAGATTAAAGACATTCTTCTGTCAGATGGGGACGTAAAACTAGATTTATTTTTATTTTTTTAAATAAAAAGAAAGAAAGATAGAAAGAGAAGTAGGCCTGCATTGCCTGGTGCAAGGTATCATCTTGTCACTTCATTAATCATTTCATCCAAACAACTTTGATCCGACGTACACGTCACAGACATTCCGGAAACAGACTCCTTACATACACTATCATCACTGCGGAAGGCAATGAGAAATCAGCCGAGCTGAGTTTGCTAAGACAGTCTCCATGGAGGGGCATCACCTTCCATGACGTCCAGCTTGGGACATCGGATATAGCGATCATTATAATCATCTTCGATCTATCATCCAGGAATATATAAAATCAGTAACTGTCCATCTTATTATGTCTTTCATGCAATAGTATCAGTCACACTCGCCGGGCAAATGATGCTAGAAATGGACTAAATGAAATTACCGTTACAGGATTGCGTGGAAGTATATCTGGCCGAGAAATGTAATGATGTCGAAAAGTTTCACAACATGCCATCATTTTTTTCTTGTTGTCTTACTCCTCTTCAACATCGAGATCACTAGAGACGGGAAACAGTTGAGGGCATGAAACGGGAAGGAGTACGGCCATGACTACAACCCGTCACTAGTCCGGGGTAGTTTCTGGAAACAATGGGAAAGCGAAGTCAGGATGGCTGAAAGGGAGTTTGAACCACCGTACTCCCAATGCCATGCCCCAGCGTTATCCATCAGGCTCGATAAGTCACTAAACATGTATCAAAATTTAGGAGCAGTACTTGATTGGTGGACTGTGATCTGTGTATTTTTTACTGCAAGAAGAGAAGGGAAACATTCAGATGTTGTTATGTATGTTCATGAATATTTGTGTGATGAAATGTTGGATTCTTGTATGCTGAGCAATGGTATTTCGGAAGTTTACTGTATTACTAGACGACCCGTGCGAAAATTTCGCGAATAAAATGCGATGAATAGTGAGGTTGCATATAATGTCACCAAGTTCAGTCATTACTCTTCATACTCCTACTTCATTTATCGATTTTGGTTAGAAATCCAGGGAGATAAATGGCTCGAAACACAAAAAAACGTATTTTAGAAATATTGACATTTTTGCGCTTTATGGGTCGAATTACGAAAAATTCCTTTCTTAGAATATAATGTTACCACGGCGGAAACCTTAGTCTTTAATACGATATGTCCTTTATCTATATCGATTAGATATCAAGGGAAATATAAGGCTCGTGACACAAAAATACGTTGTAGAACAATTTATACTTTTTCCCTTTAATAGTTGAATTCCAAACACTTCATTCTTAAAATATGATGTCAGCAAAGCTGAGACATTATTCCTCACAATCGTACTTGATTTATCGATTTTGGATAGATATCAAGGGTGATAAGTGGCTCGAGACACAAAAAACGCATTTTAGAAAAAGTGACATTTTTGCTCTATAAGGGTCGAATTACGAAAAATTCCTTTCTTAAAATATAATGTTACCATGGCGGAGACCTTATTCTTTAATATGATACCTCATTTATCTATATCGGTTAGATATTAAGGGAGATAAATCGCTCGTGACACAAAAAACGCATTGCAAAAATATTGATACTTTTGCCCTTTAAGGGTCGAATTCAGAAAAATTTCTGACTTAATATATGGCGTCACTAAAGCGGAGATCTTAATCTTTAAAACGATACTTCATAAAACGGTTTCAGATAGGTATCCAGGGAGATAACTGACTCGTAACACAGAAAACAGCATTTTAGAAAAAATTACATTTTTGCCCTTTAAGGGTCGAATTCCGAAAACTTTCTTGCTTAAAATACGATTTAACCAAAGTGGAGACCATATGCTTTAAAATGACACCTCATTCATTGATTTATGTTAAGTATGAAGGAAGATATAAGCTTGTGACAAAAAAATACCTTATAGAAATAATATATACGATGATGATTAGGACCCTTCAACAGCGAGTTCATTAAAAGATGATTAACAGATATTCGATATAAGCATATCGTTTCTATTCCGGGATTTCTGAATGACGGAATACAATAAGAGGAAGGATGGCAAGCGGTTTGGTAGTCAAACCAATAAAAAACGGATCATTACCGCTTACCTATTGTTTTATGTTCCGACTTGTCCAATTTAGCAAAACTAACGTCAAGTTTCCCGATCCGAATCGTAACTGAGGAACGATCAGCCGGCCGCTATGTTCTAAACGTCATATATCGACCGCGAATTAATTAGCTGAATTACCCTTTGATGCGCTGTAGGCATCGCAGTATATTTTCCGACTTCCACGTCCGTGGCCTGGTGACGTCACGGTTCGTGGCTGGCGGCTGTCGATAAAGCGGGTCGGATCGGTTGCCATGGCAACGGCGCGGGCGGACGGGTGGGAGCGATATCCAGCCAGCTAGCAGCTTGCTAGGTGGATGTCATTATTTTTTTTTTTTTTTCTGCAAGCACCGCAGCGGTTTTGCTTCACTAACGACCTCTTCACTGAGGAGTCTTTATTAACACCGAGACTGTCGCATCTGCAAATTTGTCTTCGCGAATCAGCCCACTGATAAATTTCCAACCAGCAAAGGTGCCAGAAGATAGACTTGACGTCACGTAAACCACCCATTTCGTATTTAATGGCACTTTTCCAAAATGAGTGGTTAACTTTGGTACAAATATTACAATCTCTGTTTCAAAATCCAGTGGGTACAGAAATTTGTACGGATTTGTCTTTGATCATGTCAAGACCCTTTGTGGTTCGGATTTCACATTAAACTGCAGATTCGGCCTCAGCAGAGGCGAAATGTGCGATAAATCGAAACTCTGCCACTTAGCGACCGAAAAACCAAATGGGGTCTCTCGGCCAAAAATGCATTTTTTTTACTTACCATAACTGTTATATATTCTGTGTGGGTATTAAGTCCCTCCGTCGTGTGCTACTAACATAAACAGCGTTTCTTGTGCCTTATTATTTTGATTTATTTAATCACTAGCTCTTCCTGTGACTTGGTCCACGTGACATTAGAGTTTTGTGCTGTTAAGTCATTGATAAACCATCAAAGAAATATTGGCTACGTAGGAAATTGCAAAGAAGCAGCTCTGATTTTTTTTTTTTTTGTGTGTGTGTAGAACCGCTTTTCCTACTGAATTTTAGTTGTATATAAATGTTGAAACACGTTTGTGCAAATTGTTTGTTTCTACCATCCTTTGAAACTGTCTCTACTTCGGAAGATTTTATGGTCGAGAATAAACCACAGGCACATTTTAGCATTCTGTAAGCAATATATATATAGAGCGTAAAATTCCTAGCAGAATCACAGAGTCAACCTATCATAGTTTGCACGATTTAAACATACCGTTACCGCGTATAAAATGCCAAGTAACTGATCTATTTCCATGCACATGAGAGTAAAATAATAATAATAAAACAAATCTGAATCTTTCTTCTTCTTCTTTGAACGTGTAGGCGGCTGCCATGGTGGGTGTTTACCCCCCCCCCCCATGGGAACGTCTGGGAAGATGAACTGGGGTAATATCTTGGCGTCGCATCGTGATTTATAGTATTTCGGCCAACATTCTGCCATCTTCTTCCTGAGCATAAACTGTGTTTATCGGTGTCAGATGCTGTTGTGTCCCCTTGACCCGCTGACTGTCTAGTAGACTGTAGGGAGTTCGGTCCTTCTGGACAGTCAGGATGTCCGACCTGTCACGTGGTTGTTGGCAGGGTAGGGCGCGGCACGGCATATTGGAAGGGGGAAAAAGGGGCGTCGGTAAGGCGCGTCCCCAATTGTGTAGCTTAAGCCCGTTATTTTCATTTATATTGTCCTCCTTTACCCTTCTTGGCCACTATTAATCTTCACATAGTATCAGTCTCGTGTTTTTGAAGATAATGTCATCGCTGGTGGTGGCTGCATGCTGTGCGAGGGCCAACTTCTCCGTGTCACACTAACTGGGGTAGTTTCCCGTTGCCATCTGCAGAGTAACAGTGTTCGTAGGTGTGGAAGATTGTGATAGTGTGCGTGTTAAGTGTTGTTTCTATTAAGGATATGAACTAATAGAAAAGAGACGGTGAAACCTGGTGCCGGCCGATACAGTCACTCTCTTACGGAAACCAACAATGTGGTCGCCAATTTTAACGAACCCACCCGATGGACGAATAACCATCAAGGGTGTCGTATGACCTCACTTCATACGCACTGTGGAGAGGTTTGCGATTTAACCCAGGAGTTTTGTGTACAATCTGATGACTAGGAATTATGCACTGTTACATCTTCTACCCTGCCTGCCAATTCCTGATGGACACCATCACGCGGCCGCAATCAACTGATCCAACGTGGCGGGATATGCGTAATTATACAAACGTGAAAACAACGACTATATTTTTATTTTCCATGTAGCTGTTTTGATTATTACTATGGCATCTTGTCGGTATGTGTATAAACCCTCGATGTGCTACATCTAAGTAAAAACAATACACTCTTTTGAAGAACGTGGATTTTCTTAGGCAGTTACGTATAAGAAGTAACACATGACATAACCTATTAATATATGTAGTTCAGTTTAAATTAGTTCTTTAGTTTTTTGCTTGACCTGTTAACAGACGGACAAAAGTACAAAAATTGAATGTTTTAATTATGGTTTTAATCGCGATAAAAATTATCATTATGTTAACCGATGGCATTAGCTATTACTATGTGTAGGCTCGTTAAAATCTGTTCATTAGTTTTTGCTTGATACTTGAATATGCAAAATATATAAACAAATAAATACAGTTTTGGCCACTGTAAAATCGGGAACTATGTTATTAATCCGGATCAAATGAATTCTGTATGTTAGCACATGGTATTAACTATCACTGTAAACGGTTTTGTTAAAATACGTACATTTATTCTAACGTGATGAACTGACCAAGAGAAAGAATTAAAAAAAAAAAAAAAAAAACGGTTTTGTCCTCCAAACATCGTGAATTATGTTACTAATCTGCATAAAACGTGTTCCATATCGTAACCCATGGCTTAAGTTATCGCAATGTGCAGTTGCGTCAAAATTAGGAAGTTAGTTTTTTCCGCGATGAGCGGAGAGACCGAAATATACAGACAGCCTGACAAACAGTCAGAGCACAAAAATTTCAAAATATTACGGTTTTGGCATGTCTGTCAACAGTAGTGTACATAGAAAATACTAATCTTGAAATAAGTTTCATGTATAGACACAACTTTCCTAGAATTATAGTATATACAACTATAACAAAGAAATACAAAACAATTTTTAATTTATTTTCAACGTATCCCTTTCTTCTTATTATTACTATCTTATATAAATTCCCCCATCCATCTACTTTTGCTATTTACGAATTTTATTTTTAAATTGCTTCATTGTTTTTTGGTAAAGTATTCATCTCTTCCGTTATTAATTTATTCCAATCTCTGGTACCAGTTCTTAATGGTAGCTTGCGCTCACGGTCATCTTTTCCCTTCCATGCATTACTCCTTATTCTGCTACTAATGTCTTTCCAAACCTCATCGCCAATACTCCCAACACTCTATTCATCCTCCTGTCTTTAAATGACTCCTTTATTATATCAGTTACTGACTGAGTCCTGCGGTAATTTCCACAAAGAAATCTAGCTGCTTTCTTTTGCACGTCTTCGAACTGTTGTATTTGATACCAAAAATGCAGTCTCAAACTACACCACCATATTCAAGCAAGTTTTGTAACCCAGCTCCCTCTCTGGTACATCTACTCATCAAACAATCATCAATACCGATTAAAATGCTTGTTGATTTGCCGTGGTTGCTGAGACATCCCCTGCTACCCACAAATTTGTGAATTGCATAATACATAAAAGGGGTGATCAAATGAAAAGGCACGAAACGACGTAAAAACGTAACAGTTGAATATTTGCATATTCCGCCATGGGAGAACGTAGCGGACATCTCGGGAAACGATTGGAGTCTCTGACTGGGATCGGAGCATGCGCGGGCGCCCGCATGCGCAGTAGAGAGAAGAGGCTCTTATCAAAAGCGGCGTCCAAATGATGCGGCAGTCCGTATGAGGACAGGATGGCGTACAGGTTGGGGATGTATACTGTGAGACACTCCGACGCCTACGCAGGTCCATCAAGAACAAAAGACCGGGGCTGCTCACGGAGGGTGTGGTTCTGCTCCATGATAACGCGCGTCCACACGTCTCCAGAGTCACACACATGGAACTGGTCAAGTTCAAGTGGGAGACACTGGACCATCCGCCCTACAGTCCGGACATTTCGCCCTGTGTTTGGTCCACTGAAGAAACACCTGAAAGGGAAGCGCTTCAACTCGGCGACGTACTCAAGGACGCTGTGAAGGACTGGGTCTCGTCACGGCCACAGGAATTCTGGGAACAAGGAATCCTGCGGCTTGTTCATCAGTGGGATCGTTGTGCTCAGGCCTATGGTGTATATTTTGAATAAAGTCTACATTTGTAACCACCGTGTCGTTTCGTACCTTTTCATTTGATCACCCCTTGTATGTAGATGTAGATGGTCTCAGGCACTCGATGAAGTGATAGCAGCTTGGAGTCTTGGTCCTCTAAAGACCTCGCTGTTGAGAGACGTAAAGCATTTTTTTTTTTTTTTTTTTTTTTTTTTTTTTTTTTTTAAAGAGTCTTGGTGCTGTGAGAAATTTTCATCATTCTGTACTTAACTATGATGGTAGGATGGATACTGGTACAAAGTTCCTGATCAACAGATTGTGTGTCAGGATTACATTCCAAACTTCACCGTATGATGGAGTGAGTTCATATGCCACTGGTATGGTGATGCATCCGTCGTAAGATGACGTAAAACTTGGCGTCCTCATTGTGTGTTTCGGTAGAATATTACTGAATACTATCGCTACTTTAATACGCATATGTACAAAAAGAAACGATATATTGTATCTGCCATCACTGATCACAATCATTTATATATTTACAACGATACTTAGAGAAAGGAAAGGAGCAAGTCTAATATGTTTACTTCTGGATGATCCACCAAATCTTCTGATCGCGGATCAAACACACATACGGTTAAAAAGCGCATACTTATAAATAAAGACAGTAAAATCAGTATGAAAGTAGTAGTGCAAATGGAAAAATGTGGCATCTATACACTACCGATCGTAGTGATGCCAAAAATAGGATATAGAATTTTGATTTTTTTCTGTCTTTCACTGCTTCACGCGAAAATTAACGGATTTTAGCGAAATTGCAGACAGTAATAGTTAATAAGTAGGATACTTATTATCCCAAATAGTAGGCTATTTTGCCCATGATACAGACCAACCGAATTTTTATATGTTTGTGCAAGAATAAAACAAAAAACGATCATTTCAACGCAAAAGTACACAATGGGAGCATACCTCAACTGGGCAGGACACATTGGACAGATAGTAGGAAAAGGTTTCACAATTCTGTACTTGTTGGAGAGATGGATGAGGCGATGTACGACAGAAGTAAAGGAATTGGGTTACAAAACTTTTGTCAGACCATTGCTTGAATATAATAGTGCAGTATAAGACCCACATTTTGAATATCAAATACAGAAGTTGGAAAGGGTGCAAAAAAGGGCTGCTAGATTTGATTCTGGAATTTATCGCAGAATGCAATCAGTAAGAGATATGATAAAAGAGCTGGAATGGGATTCATTACAAGATAGGACGCTCTGACCTCGCATTCGGGAGGACGACATCCAGATTTAGGTTTTCTACGGTTTCCCCAAATCACTCCAGGCGAATGCCGGGATGCTTCCTTCAAAAGGCCATGGACGAATTCCTTCCCGTTTCTTGTCCCCTGTCCTATCCCGCCTCTAATGATCTCGACGTCAACGAAACGTAAAGCCATAATTAAAAAGAAAAAAAAAAGCAAGACAAGCGGAGCGTGAAGGTGGTCATGGGAGTGTACAAGGCGTATATTGGTGATAAGGTATGGAAAAAGATTGGTGTAAGAATGAAAAGTAATGCATGGAAGGGAAAGATGACCATTACCACAAGCTGGCATTCGATTTCAGGCACAAGGGTGTAGGGAGATTCTCACTTTTAGGTAAGGGTGTCAGGGATTGGAATAAGTTACCAAGAGAAGTGATTAAAATTTGTAGAGAGCAAATGTAGGTGGGTGCAGAAAATGGGAAAAATTGGGGGGAGGGGGAGGGGGAGGGAAATTGCGTGCGCTTCAAAACAATTAAATCAAGTTAAACTAACAGGTCTGTAAATTTGAACCCTATTGATTACCCCTCCATTATGGACCTTTAGTACCATATCACTTTCCCAGTCCTTTGGTAATCAGCAAGTCCTCAGACACATCTACATAATATTACAAGGTAAAGCACAACATCGTATCCAATTGTCTCTAATGCATATATTGTAATATTATTCACTATTGTAATTTTATTCTTTTTTTGCTTTCTTAGTTCCATCAGGATAGTCTGCCGACCCGTTTCCAAATTTTTAGCCTGTTCATGTGTATTTATGTGGAGAAGTACCTCCTCCAATATTTCCCCTCATTAAACGAGTTTTCAAATACTCCGTAATTTCTTTTGATCCACATGGAAAATTGTCTGAATACCATTCCTTCACTTCAGCTTTCCAGGAAAGTCATATAAATTTATAGATACACCATTCAGTGAATCCTCTGGACCCGTAATATACTCTCACCTTATTTAATTGTTTCAAGTGTTTCCGACTGCCTCGTTACTGTTAGTGTCTGGTTTTATCATCAGTAGCATTATGTCATGAACCAAAGTGATGCAGGGCCCATTTCAGTACACATATTATCATCGAGCTATATGTTTTTCATTATTTCTTGAAGATCCCTTAATTTACAGGCATTAGTGTACAATGTGTGTAATAACATGAATATGAGACAGTTTTAGAAGTTCCTTAAGATTCAGGACTGAAGTATTCAAGGACTGATACATATGCTCAAGTTAACAAATAAACCAATTTTTGGAGGAGAATTCAGTTAAAAGAACACTGTCCGACCTGATAACATTTAAAATTATGTGAGAGTATTATTTAAAAACATTAAATGATTATGGAACAGAGAAATTTCTCAGTAATAAAATGACAAGAAGTAACTGCCATATTCGAAGCAACCCAGCCATATCTGAGCGGTAAAACAAAAGAATTTGGTTCGAAATCTTCACGACACATTACATTAACGGTGATTATATTTTGAAAATGTTATGACTTATAACTAACAACTGAATTGCAAAAAAAATAATTAGATCTTCTGACAGCGTGAGATGTACAGATATTTCATCAAATTCAGAAATATGGGATTGGAACTTTGTTGTATATTTGAATTATGCAAGTTACAAGAAATTCTCTAAAAGGAAAACAGGATTCTCCAGAATTCACTAAACTGCGTTTCCTCCGTCTTGTATCTGGCAATACAATTTTAGCTTTTATTGATAAAATTTTGAGATTAGATAATTATATGTTTGGTGAAATCCCAATGAAAAAAAGAAAAGACTTGCTCCAATGTGAAAATCTAGCATGAAGTTTGATAATCGCAAAACAGTATTCTAAAAACATGAGTAATTCTATCTGGGATTAACACATTTTTTCCTTTTCTCTGGCCTTACATCGAGTCAATGTCGAGGTCATTAGACGCTGGAAAGGACGGGAACCATGAAACGGAAAGGAATTCGGTTATGACCTTTTGAAGGAACCATGCCGGAATTCCCTTGTAGTGATTTTGGGAGAACCGAAATCTGGTGGCCAGACAGGGATTAGAACCCGTGTCCTCACGAATGTGAAGCCAGAGCGTTACGGCTCTCCCACCACGCTTGGCGAATGTTTTCAACTGGTTTACACAAGGTCCGAAGAAAAATAAACGTTTAAAAAGAGAGAGAGAATAACACACAAACATTAGTGCTAAAACCAGATGAGCGCGTGAAGGCACTGCTATGATTAGACTTGACGAGATGACTGCACACATTTCTCTTCCCTCCTTAAGAATTAGAACCGTAGTATGGATGCTAAGCTTCGCAATAAGAAGCATCCACGTTTCGCATGCATATGTTAACAGACAGCTCTCCGCCTTATGATTGTTTTCTTGTTGCCGTGATACCAGATACAAAAAATAAATAATTTTGCTTTAACGTGCCTTAAGGGTCAGTTCAAACAAGTGAATACCTTCCTTTAATATGGCAAACTTAAGGGCGCTAATGACCCCGTCGTCGACGCGCCCTAAAACCTAAATAACAACAACAACAACAACATGGCAAACTTAAGTGATTGTTGATATCTATTTTACAAACGTCTACGGTTTGGTTACTCCTGTAGCGATACGTAGATGAAATCTGTAAAAATAGATATGAAAGATCACTCACTTATGTTCTGTGCAAGCGTCAGTGTGTTGAAATTGTAACTGTAGTATGCTTTTAAGCTATTATTTGTACAGTCAACACACGATACGCGATTTATTGATCACTGATTGCGTAGCTGAGGCAAAGGGTTACCAAGCTAAACTTACGTTTGAAACTTTTTTTTTTTTTTTGCTTATGGTCTCACGCCTCGTTGACGTCGAGGTCATTAGGGGACATCCATTAATTACGTGAGGTGAAATAGGGGAGGGGGGGGGTCCTGCGAAATCTCACCAGATCTCACCAGGGAGGAGGGGGGGGTCTACGGAAATCTCACGTGAGATTTTGCGAAAAATTTGGGGACAGTAGAGCCAAAAAAAAGGTCTACAATTTGCGCCAAAGTCGATTTTAGTCAAAAAAGTTAGGGCGTGAACTAAAAAAAAAAAGGTCTACAAAAGTTTCCAGGGCGATTTGTAGGGGGGGTTCTCACGGACCAGATCTCACCAGAGGGGGGGGGGGGTCCGGCCAGATCTCACGAAATCTCACCAGGGGGGAGGGGGGGGGGGTCCCGAAATCCGGAAAAACACCTCACGTAATATGTGGATGTCCCCTTAGGGGCGGGATGGGACTGGGGACAAAGAACGGGATGGAATTCAGCCATGGCCTTTTGAAGGAAGCGTCCCGACTTTTGCCTGGGGTGATTTGGGGAAATTATGGACAACCAAATCTGGATGCCCGGACCCCGATTCGAATCCGCGTCCTCCCGAATGCGAGGCCAGAACGTTAACCGTTCACCCACCACGCTCGGTGTTTAGAAACCTGACTGGTATTTTTTTATGCTGAACGTTGTCATATGACAGTATTATTATCTTTTTTATTCTCTTTGTTAGAAACAGAAAACATCTATGCTACTACTGTGAATTACACATAGATATCTGTCAACCGCTCTGGTAGCTTAGTGGTCAATGCGCTTGTATTCAATAGTTCGTCCACCGATTCCGGGTGCAAATACTGATGGTGATTAAGAGTTGTGTTTGATTATATGAGTCACGCAGGAAGTTCCGTGGTTCAGATTCCGCGTTATACTTTAAGTCCGAGAGGAGAGGAACCTACAACATTGCTTAGTATGCCTTCTTCGTGAGGATTCAACCAACTTTCTGGTTGTGACCTAAGTTAGTCTTTTAGATGTCAATCAAACCAAAATGATAAATCCGGAATTCCGAACGGGCCTTCTTCAACATATTAATAGTATTTGAGGAAATTTGGTTATCTTTTTCAGAAATGCTTGAATATAGATACCCCAACGATCAACATGAGTAGAAGTGTAGGAATTTCTGATGAGGTCGCAATGTCAGTGAATACGATGTGCAGAAGGAATGAGAGAGCAAACAGGTGGTGTCCGAAGCACGCGGAGCAAACAGGTGGTGATGGATGGTCCAGCTTTCATCGATGCGCACGCGTGGGACAGAGTCGTCCGCATTTTGGATACGGGGTACGTGTGGCGAATCACCTGTTTCTGACAGATGACCGACTTCTAAAATGGTGACTACTGTACCAACTCAAATATTCGGTTGGCTCAGGCGGGATGTAATGTTGTTCACCGATCTTCACCAATTTAAAACGTGAAACTGTCTCTATTCAGGTCCGTGCCGTACACTTCATATAATCGGTCTTATATATCCTGCGCTTGCTGAGACGGAAAAATTTCTATCTGATGCAAGGGATCCACTCAATATGAAACATTGTCTACGAGTATTCATTATACCAGGGGTGGCCAACCCAAATGATCTTGCGGGCCACTTTGGAAATGCATCATAACACCACAGGCCGAGTATAAAATTATATATCTCCACATTAGATTTACACATTTAGATATTTTTTGAATATAATTTAATTATTCTGCGAACTCACAATTGTAAACTCATAAATAAAACTGGTAATATCTGTCATATATTCGCAAGATAATTATTTTAAAATCAAAGTTATTTTTTCTCATAATTTCGACAGTTAATTTTTGAATATATGGATGCACAAATAATGTATTTCTTTTATATCTTGGTTTTCACAACTTTGGCCACTATAAAATAAATTTATTTTGTAAAAGTGTGATAAATCTCGCGGGCCGCAAAAATGTTCAGGAGGGTCGCATACGGCCCGCGTGTTGGTCACCCCTGCATTGTACAGACCGTGTATATAATCGATCAGTTTAGTAGTGAGTGAAGACAAGATATCACGCATTGTTCATGTGAAGTAAGTTAGAACTTTCTGTGTTTCGGATTCCACATAACACTGTAAGATCCCTTTATCCTGTGGGATTACGATGCTAGCTTAAGTTAGCCAAGAAAAAGAAGAGAATAAATGCAGTGATCTGATTGGTAGAGAGGATAGACATCCGACAGACCTGGTCGCTTTAATGTTGTTTTAAATCTGTCTACTGTTGTAGAATTTAAAGCTATGTTGTATTTCTTTAGACGTTGCCGGATAAGGCCGCCAGGAGAAAAGCCTGTTTCAATTTGTTTCGAACTTGAATTACCCTCAAATTAAGGAAAATAGTCTTATATATTTAAACAAGGTCAAACTTTAAAATCATCCCATTTTTTTGTGTCCTCACCGAACAACATAGAAGAGAGGAATTCTTCACGGGTCTTCTGCCGGATAAGATCTTTTAAACACGACGTTTCGGCAGTCACCTCCGCTGCCTTCATCTGGTGAGCTGTCATCGCGAAGTAGCTGCCGCGACGGTTCGGCACCGAATGCTACTTCGCGGCAGCTACTTCGCGATGACAGCTCACCAGATGAAGGCAGCGGAGGTGACTGCCGAAACGTCGTGTTTAAAAGATCTTATCCGGCAGAAGACCCGTGAAGAATTCCTGTCTACCATACGCCGGGAAAAACTTAATTGTCACAACATAGAAGAGGTATAGTATCTAAGTATGCAAGATTCTTTTTTTTAACAGTGACTATGTTTTTTTTTCTCGTAACAACTCATATTTATATCTGCTTCACCAAGAGAACTAAATCTTTCTTTATCTCTAGGATTAATCCATGTTCAAATGCATTAATGCCTAAGAATCTAAATATAATTGGGGATGGAAAATTATTATTATTATTGTATATCTGCTTCACCAAGAGAACTAAATCTTTTTTCTCTCTAGGATTAATCCATGTTCATATATATTAATGCCTAAGAATCGAAATATAATGAAATATAATTGTGTATGGAAAATTATTATTACTGTTGTAGTTATACATTAATTTAACAAACTATTTGTGTTATGTCACAAACTCTGCAGTCAGTGCCTCAGAAGAACAATAGAAAATGTTCCAATATGCGCGAGCTAAACAGACTACAATAAAAATATCTTCATACGTGGGCAACTTGTTTACTACCGGGTGAAAGAACAGTCATTAACAAAGTTGTATTGGAAAATCATGTTAATTATATTGTCAATTTTCACAAGATACCCGATGAATCACTCACAATGCCTAACAAAACTAATTATTTTTAAAACTCGAGTGACCATAGAAGATTCAATTAATCATAAAAAGGAGGAAAAAATAGCTTAGAATGACGAAAGTGACTATAAAGGAGTTTGACAGATTATTTAAGCAATAACTATAGGCAATGAAACTTGCCTGTCATTGGTTAGCTGTTAGTGTCATGAATGGTTGCACAATAAAGAATATATTTTATTAACTCCTCGTTTTCTACCTTTTAAGAATTCCTCTAACAAGTATGTCACTTTATCATCAACTAAGGAAGTTGTGCTGGCAAACAGTGAGCAAATCAAGGAAGATGTCAGATGGGAGCTCCTGTTTGCCAATGATTTAGTAATCAGATACTGAAGAAGGCATACAACAAAGAGTCTGACTGTGACAAGAAAAACTAAAGCAAAAGAGTCTTAAGACCAATACAAAGAAGACTGAAGTACTGTTTAGCATCCAACAAACATGTATAAAAAACATTAAGGACACCAATGAAACGGAGCAGATCCAAGAAGATACTTTCAGGTATCTGGGTGGAATAATAAGCGCAGAAGGTGGCAATGAACCAGGGGTAAAAGCCAGAGTAAAATGGAGAGATGTTGCTGGAGTGACATGTGAAAAAAGGATCCCTAGTAACTGTAAGTAAAAGTGTATGTGAGTATGGTAAGACCGGCTATCATTTATGGATCAGAAACTTGGGCTTTACATAAACAGAAAAAGCTCTCCTAGAGAGAACGGGAATGAGGAAGCTTAGGTGGTTAATGGATATTTCTCTAACGGACAGACATCGAATGGAGAGATAAGAAAAACAGTTGGAGTGGCTAGTAACTGTGAAGTCGTCAAAGAAGGAAGATTAATGTGGTATGGCCATATTACAAGAAGAGGGGAAGAAGAGCCAATCAAGAAAGCATGGGGGATGCCTGTGGGAGGAAACAAATCCAGTGGAAGGCCAAGGATAAGATGGAAAGATCTAGTTAAGGGGGGCCTCGTAAATTTAGGGCTGAAAGAAGAGGACGCTGTATACCGGGAAAGGTGGAGGAAACTCATCTAGGAAACGGTGGTGGAGAAGAAAAGCACTGTTTTACTACTCATTATCAAACACATTGGAAATATCTAATGGTACACCTTCAATTTTTTTTTTTTTTTTTTTTTTTTTGATTTTTTTTTTTTAATGGCATTCGGCAACGGAGGCCATACAGCCAGCTCAATGTGTATTTTTTTCCAATGTATGGACGCCACAGGACGGACAAGACATTCACACAGACACACAACACTTAACATCCATGCCCGCGGCCGGATTCGAACCGGCGGCCTTCGGCACGTGGAGCTAGCACTCTAGCCCCTACGCTACCGAGGCCGGCCACCTTCAACTTGGCCTCCGTGTCAGTTTCATACGAAATTTCTTGCATAGCTAACTAAGATTCACATTAATATCTTTGCTAAAATCATGTTGCCGATTTGCAGACTAGTTTATTTCGTCATAAATATTTTCGATGTGATTTACCTTCCACCAATGCCCAACTATCAGAAGTTAGGTTGTTTTCAGATGACATAATGCTATATAATAGGATCCGAACGGTAAAGGACTGTGATCTGAACAGGATATCTAACTGGATTGCTAAACATGGGATGAAGATAAATGCTAAGAAGAGTCAGCTTATTAGGTACAAAGATAAAAAACTAAAGGTTAATTAGAATTGCTTGTTGAAGACTTGAAATGTAAATATCTTGGCCCAATTTTCGATAACAAACTCAACTGGGCAAAACACATTGGACAGGTAGTAGGAAAAGGTTTTAAAATCCTGCACTTGTTGTAGAGAGTGATGAGGGGATGTACCAGAGAAGAAAAGGAATTGGGTTATAAAACTTTGGTCAGACCATTTTTTGAATATGGTGGTGTAGTATGGTACCCCAAATACAGGTGTTTGAGGGGGTGCAAAGAAGGGCTGCTAGATTTGTCTCTGGAAATTAGCGCAGAACACAATCAGTAACCGGTATGATAAAGGCTTGGCAATGGGATTCATTGTAAGACAGGAGAAGATCGAAGAGAGTCATGGGAGTGTACAAGGCGTAGATTAGTGATAAGGCGTGGAAAGCTATTGGCGTAAGAATTAGGAGTAACGCATGGAAGGGGAAAGATGACCATGACCACAAGCTGGCACTGATTTCAGGCACAAGGGTGTGGGAAGATTTTCTTTCTTGGGTGGGTAGGGATTGGAATAAGTTACCAAGAGAAATGATGAATAATTTACCAAAACGTTGAAAGAATTTAAAGTTGAAATTTCTAGAAGGCAAAAGTAGGTGGGTACAAAGAATGGGAAATGGGTAGGTGGGGGAGGGGGGAGGGGGAGAGAAAATTGCGTGCACTCCGTAACACTTAAATTAAATTAAACTAAGTGGTCTGTAAATTTGAACCCTATTGGTTACACCTCCATTATGCACCGGTAGTACCATATCAAATTCCCAGTCCTTTGGTAAGCAACAAGTCCTCAGATTCAATCTACATAATATAACAAGGTAAAATACAACATCGTATCCACCTATCTCTAATGCATATATTGTATTAATATTATTTGCTTTCTTAGTTCATCATGACAGTATGCCGACCTGTTACCAATTTTTTTTAGCCTGTTCCTTTGTACTTATGTGGAGAAATACCTCCTCCAATATTTCTCCTCACTAAACCTGTTTTCAGATCCTCAGTAACTTCTTTTTAATCCACATGGAAAATTGTCTGAATACCATTCCTTCCATTCAGCTTTCCAGGATAGTCATATAAATTTCTAATACACCATTCAGTGGATCCTCTGCAGCCGTAATCTACTTCCCTTGTTTAGTTGTTTCAAGTGTTCCCTACTGCCTCGCTGTTTTTTACTGTGTTCTCTTCATACCAATCTTTTTATTCTTATCACCTCCCTGTTGCAGTATTTATGTTCGGTATTTTTCTTTACTTTTTGTTTTAAGATAAATATTTGTTGCCCCATTTTTATTATCTCCTTGAACTGTTCCCACTTCGACTCATCTGTAGTTGTGTTCACCTTGCATATACCGAACCTTTCCCAGGAATATTTCTCCACTTCTGAAAAATGTGCCTATTTGTAATTGTTCCTATGTTTTTACCTTCAATTTCAACCTCTGATTTACTGTACTCTCTAATATCCATCAGAATTCCTTCGTTATCACTTATTCCTTCATTTATTTAAGAGCACACAAGAGCATCGTCAGGCTTTATTGGTAACGTTGTGCTTTGCTCTGTTACTTGTGTAAAGCTTCATTCTCTCACTAAGGTATTTGCAAATCTTTGTTCCATTGGGTTAGTAATATACAGTTAACATCAGTTAAATTTAAGTCCCTACCGATATTGACCATTCTATGTTCGACTTTTAACTATGAATATGAATTTAATTTCTTCCCAGGAGCCTCATCTTTATCATTTATCCTTCGCGGTAAGCAGCAAAGGTACTATTTTTTTTCTTTTTTTTTATCATTCCAGAAATCTATCTCAAGTAATTCATAACTATCATTTATGAACACCAGGGAACTGTGGTAGCTTCTGATAATCAATATTAACACTCCTCCACCAATTCCTCGTCTATTTCTGCGGTATGCTCTGTAATCATCAGGAAGAACCTCATTGTATAGCACTCCTTCCTTTAACCAAGACTCTGTCCCTTTAACTGCTTTAGTTTATGTATCCCTGTTCTGACTCCAACAAATAACTTGTAACAGACTTATAACAGTTTTTCTTACACTTTCACATTACTTTTCACCTTCCTTATTGCAACCCTCTTTTTTCAACAACTACATTTATTTCTTTAAAATCGTGCATCTGAATTCATTATCCCCTTCGTCATCTGTTTTTATCCTCTCACCAGCAGTCTCTATCCTAAATAAGACACAATTATGACCTCATCGTAACTGAAAGTGGACTCCCTTCACATTTAGTTTACAAATGAGAACGTAACACCTTCCCCTTTCTTTTTACGTGTGGGCAATCCCCCTGAATCCCCATCAACGAACGTTGCCCACAAGTTCCCGAAGACAGAACTAATGCCTCGTCGAAGCAACATCACCGTCTCCAGGTTTGTCCATCTCATAGCTTGGATCAACTGTGGCCGATCAAGGAACTCAAGAGCTGCAAGAATTCCGCCCTGGTAAGATTGCCTCAAGCCACTCTCTATACTATTTCCTTCACCCCGCAATATAGCTACTTTATACTCCTTAGACAAAACCGAAGTGATCCTATATCCTCTATTACCTTACCTAATGTCGCACTAGGTTTGGAAAAAAACTTTTTAGCTGGGAGCTTGTGACTAACTGCAACTCCCATGGCTACTATCTAACAGATTTTTTTGTTCCTATTTTTTAGTTTTGCATCTCTTTTTCTAAAGACCTACTGCACATCAACTCCTACGTTTAAATAAGATTTTTCCTTTACTCGATTCTGGTAACAGATCAAACCTATTTCTCCCCACATTTTTCTGGAGTGCCTGACACATTCATTCTGTTTATCATATTACCAAATTACCTGTTGCTAGATCCTAACAATTTTTTGGCCCTCACTTCTAAACTGACTCCATAGGTTGAGCCAGAAAATCGTTTCGCCCATCCACTTGATGGTTTCGTTCATCCCCCGATCGTTCCTTGCTTCCCATCGTTTCTTCCTGGTCTGAAATTTTATAAACAAAGAGTTCATTTACTTTCAGTTTTCCCTCTCCTCTATCCAACCCACTTCTTAAACTCAATACAATTCAAAGCCTTCACCACGACTCTGCGACAGTCAGCGCACCTTCCAGGCATGATGTTTTCGTAATTAATGCAAACAATAAGAAGAAAGGAAATTTAATTAATGATATTCGTTAAAATTAACTTGCATCAAATGAACCTTCAGAATGAATAAAGACAAATGGTACTTTATACATCTAAACTTTAACCGCTAAAGAATCTAATAAGTCTGTTGTGTATTAAATATTAGATTTAAGCTTTACTCCTCAATCGCCTTAGGGTATGTGTCAACTTGTTAAAAAGTACATAAAAAGGCCAATAAATGTGGTTAACTCTAATGAATTCAAACAATAAATATAATTAAATTGAATACCACTAAACAGATATTTGCGGATAATATATATTTTTTATTTGTAGCAAATTATTATATTAATGTTTTAGAAACAATTAATAACAAAATTGTTGTACCTGATATTAGGCTGCAATGACATGAAAATCGAAACAAAATTAGGAATCTACTTTTCTGTTACACTAACAGGGATTCTTTGCGGATGCTGAGTGTGGGCATTCCAGATCAGATGCCTTAAAACTACTAGAAAGATACGCCTCCACGGCAGAAATATATTCTGTCACTGGTATAAACTCGATAACAAAATCAGAATTTTCACGACCGCACAAATAAACTACGACATGATTCAAACTGATTGGAAACCTTAGAAATCCTCAAACCAAGATCGTTGAAAAAAATTTGAAAGTGATCTTGAACATTATGACCACACAGGTATAAATTATAAGAACCCGAGTTTTGTGTGTGTGTGTGTGTGTGTGTGTGTGTGTGTGTGTGTGTGTGTGTGGCCAGCAGACAATAGAACTTTAACCCACCATGCGAAATAAACAGTGTCCCAAAATCAAATAAACTAGGCAGCAAAAGGCAGGGAAAAAAACGCATCTTTTGTTTGAATTATTGAAAATATCTGTCCTTCCCTGATCAGATAAAAAATGTCACGCTCAGAATGGTAATGCGGCTAGCTTCCCGTAATGTGGGAACCTTTTTATGTTCTTCGACACAGAGTCTGTATTAAGATTTGTTTTAAATTACTTTTATCGGAATCAGAAGCTAGCATAAAATGCAAGTGTAAGCATGAAATGCAACAAGTATAGTTTTTTTTTTTTTGGAGTTAATTAGGAGATAATATTGCCTGAATAGTTAAGTGACGAAACAAGTGCTTCCCTGTGAGTATAAGAAAAATCCGTGTTAATCAGTGGAGTTAACGCAGCTGGTATCATTTTACTTTTGAGATCCTTGTACCGAAACATGGACTTATTGCCACTGCGTTCACGTTATGTGCAGAATTATCGCCGGTCTCTGTTTTATATCCACTGTCGTATAACGAGAAACAGGGTCACTAGTCACAGGTTGGGAAACACTGCTGCAAGGAAACAAGCGTCTACCGGGAAAAGAATTGATCATTACTTGCGTTGAAAAAAGAATGAATTACACTGAAATAAATTGATTTAATCTTACTTATGTAGGTTGCTTAGTTGTTACGATGTAATTTTGTCAAGGATGTACGAAATATACGTTACTCGGATAGACTGAAAATCTGGTAGCGCTCATCTTATGAGGCATGAACCCGAGGAGATTTTGAATTCCAGTAAAGCGTTATGACCTTTATCACACTTTGTTGAAATAATTATATATTAAAATAAAATTACCAATAGTGTATGAATAATCAGAGATTTTTTTTGTATACTGTATAAGCTAAACTGTCAAGAACATACCATGCTATTTTATTGTATGTATTTTGAAGCATATTGAAGACACCTAAGAGCCTGTGTCATTTCCCTTGACTCACGTCAATATACAGGTGCAGATGAGGATTTTCGAGTTTAAAACAAACGTATGTGGAAGAGACATTTCGATATTAGCTAACTCACTCGACATGTCATGCCAAATTGATTACTCACGATGTTCCTTGTTTTTCTTAAAGTCAACTCGTTCGTTTTTTTGTTTTAACTGCTTATCGTCTCTTAACAGCGAGGACTTTAGAGACGGGAAAGGATGGGAGGCAAGGAATGGGAAGGAATTCGACCATGGCATTTTGAAGGAAGCATCCAGGCATTGGCCTGGAGTGATTTGGGAAACCATGGAAAACCCAAATCTGGATGCCCGGACGGGGATTCGAACCGCCGTCCTCCCGAATGTGAGGCGAGAACAACTCATTCGAGATTTTTTCTGCAAGTGTACATGTGAACACGCCCTCTATACCATTCTTAGTACCAGTATTAGGATCTGAGTTTCAACGAAGATGATTAGTGAGTACATTCAGTGGGAGGTGCTTGCCGCGACCCATGCAATGGACGATTGTTATAAATTGTCGCCAACAAGGTGAACCGAAGAGAATTGTTCGAGCTTCGATCCCGGTGTGTGGTCGAAGATCGATCCTGGCGAGAACGCAACACAATCACTCCGGAGGGGGGAGGGGAGAGGGGTGTAACAGCTGAGAGCGATCTGGCCGTCGTTTCCAGCTGATTGGAGCGGGCTACGAGAAACTGCAGGGTTTCACGTTTTCTCCATTGCGGTGCTCCGCCTGTCTTTGTGCATCAAACACCGAGAGAGGTGGGTAAACGGTTAGTGCTCTGGCCTCGCATTTGGGAAGACGCGGGTTCGAATCCCCGTCCAGACTTCAAAGATTTTGGTTTTCCATGGTTTCCCCAAATCAGTCCAGGCGAATGTCGAGATGCTTCCTTCAAAAATACCATGGCCGAATTACTTCCTGTTCCTTGTACCCAGTCCCATCCCGCCTCTAATGACCTTAGCCGTCGACGAGGCGAAAAGCAATAAGTAAAAAAAAAGTGCATCAAACAGAAGCCCTGGACGCCCTTTGAACAGCGTGGAGGAGACATTTCCATATTCGCTACACACACAGTCGACATGTCACGCCGAATTGTTTACTCACGATGGTCCCCATTCTTCTTAGGGTCAACTCATTCCAAATATTTTCTCCAAGTGTAAATGCGACAACGCCCTCTATACCATTACTAGTATTAGTATCTTAGATTTAACGAAGCTGATTGCACATAATGGGACATATTGACACGTGACACTATGCTGTGTGTTTTTGTTAAGTATCAACAGACTCTAATTACTGATAGATATATACAAAGCAGTCCTAACTTATAATCGACTGAATTAAGATCATCTCAAGCTCATGTTTGACTTATAATTTGTATTGATTATTTTGTAAAATACCCAAATAAATTAAATTTAAATTTTTGAAATAATGTGTATGATTATTTGTAATACATATTGTAAATGTCGAATACTAATGGTATTTCTGTGAGTATCTCAGGTAGCAAAGCATAAGCGGCCGCACTGGAACTGAGGAAAATGTGACTTTATAGCAACAAGACACAGTAAAAGATTCTAGGTTATAAAAGATTATGGGAGAGAAAAGAAATTGAATTCAATAAAATAATAGCGACAAAAGAAGAAGACACACAAACGTAATTAATTTGTTACAAATTATAAGAGAAAAGAACTATGAGATTTTGAATTATAACAGTATTATTGGTCATCTAAGCCAAAAAATTCGTTCACATCCTGGCTGGAAGCGACTAAGAAGATACAATAAGACAAAAGTAAAAAATTATAATTTGTTTGGTACTTGTGTTTATAGAATGAAAACTCTTGATAGTTGAAAAAAAGAGGAGTCGTTTCTTTAGGGAAGCTTTGATAAGTTGGTCTCTAGCGACCTCGACGTCGATGAGGCGTAAAGCCATAAGCCATGATAAATTGGATCCCGCATTGACAGTAAACGGTAAAGGCTAGAAAATTTATATTTTTTTACTTTCAATTATTAAACAAATTGTGCCAATTCATTTTATTTACAAACTCTTAAAGTGTGTTGTTTTATATTTATAAATATCTTTATGTATGTAAAATCTTTTCGAGTTTTTGAGTACTACAGACAGGTTAAACAATTACTTCATTTAAACACTGTAAATACTATTATTTTTCAAAGTGTATTTATTCACAAGCAAGGGTATAAGTGATGTAACAACAGTCTATTATTATTCCATATAAATTTTTCTGCTGCATGATTTTCTGAACAATTAATACTATCGACATGTGATGACAGATTGCTCAAACAGAATATTATGACCAGCAGTCCCAATATGACAGGTGGATGGTGACATTTCTTCTTTGATCCCGAAGCATTTGGTCGACTGACTAACGAGGCAGTCTGCCAACCCTGCATTGACCATCCTGCGGCATCCTTCTCTCTGGAGGCGTTCCAACAAAAACTCCGTTTGTTCGCAGTAGTCACCAGCAAATCTTCTTTCTTTCACATTTTGTTTTTCATGTTACGATTTAACGCTGCATACATTATGTAGATTTCTATGATTGATAGATTGTTTTGGCACAGGTTTAAACGTTACCACAGTATTGGTGTGGATGTGCCTTAACCAGCGGTTCACGAGAGTTTTTACAAAAGCTCCTTCTAGATTTCCGCCTCAAAAACACCCCTCCCTACATTTGACCTGAACATTTTCTCACCATCTTCTCAAATCTTTGTAGTTATAAATGCATAAAGAGATTATAGCAACAAAATAGAACAGGATAGTTTGTCACCACAGTAATTTTGTTTCATTGAAACTTTTTATCTAATGCAAAGAGAAATCTTTAAGTTTGAAATATCTATCCAGGTCTCAAAAATAACTTTTTAAAACTCTATATGGTTTTAACACAGTACTTTATAGTAGCAAAGCATGGAATTTAGGAATACAGGAATAAATAAAATGAACCATTCGAATTGTGGATAGAAGGGTGCTTAAAATTGAGTGGACAAATAAAGCTTGAAATGAAAGTGTTTTGAGATGATGGGGTGAGGATAGAGGGTTGTGGAAGAGTCTTACAGAAAGAAGAGACAGGAAGATCGTTTACATTTTGAGACAAGTGGTAATTTGTTAGTGGAGGGAACAGTCGATTGAAAGAACTGTAGAGGTAGACAAAGACTAGAATATGTGAAGCAGATAACTGAAGACGTAGATTGTAAGATGTTGAGATGGAGCGCAATATGGGAAGAGATAGTGGATTACATCAAAGCAGTCGAGATAGTGATGACAAAATTATTGCCTCCTCTGCATCATACCTCTCTGTAGTTTTTGCGTCACGCACTTTGATACCAAATTAGCCAACACCGAGTGCCACAGCATTTGTGATAACAAACTACCTGTACTTCTTCCTCTCGTCAAATTTCCCACACATCTCTTCTTCTGCCCTTTGAGTCCTGCTGTGTACACCGCATTTCAAATGCCATGGTTTATTATATTTTTCCAACGGTCCGTGTATCTGATTACATTATGTTATGTCTTTCTCTCCTTCTTCCAACGGTAGAACCTACTATTAATTTCAGCAATCTTTCGCCTTGTACTCATATGACGTGTTCGTACCATCTAATGTTCCATTCTTCTCTCCTATAATTTACAGTTTGATTTATGTGTTCCGTACCATTCTCTCATTTCCCGTACACTGGAAACGGAATTCTCTCAAAGACCTCTTATGAAATCCCTTTATATGGTTTCCGATTTCTGCCTGATTTTATTTGAGACTATATTTCTCCAGTGACTTCGTACACGTAGTCCAGGTGTATTGGTGAATAAGTGAAAATAGGTATAACGAAAATAGCGAGTCTGCTTATTCAATATTTTTTGAATAATTTAGATTTAGATCGTTGTTGGAAACAACAAAGTTAGATAATAATCGATGCTACATACTTTTACATCATAGGTATTGACCGATAAGTATTTAATGGGTTCTTATTTTATTCACATTTAAATTTATTACCATCCATTTTTAGAGAGCTCTACAGACGCATACGAATCTATAAGGAGGTTCAATACGGATTTTCCCTTAACAGTAATCTTCATGATATTTATTGCTAGTTTAATGCATTTTAGGTCTAGAACTTTTTAGATCGGAACAGTATCACCCCAAAGTATGAGTCGAAACGCATCATTATACTCACATAATCCCTGCGCTGCTCATTGTATATTTTTAACTCGTTCTAATAACCATAGATGTCAATGTAGAAACATATGAATAATAATTTAGTGTCCCACAGGCAATATAGTTGATTGAGATGTCTGAAGTTTTGGTTGGCTGTCGATAAAAGTAAAATGTGACTATACATAGTTCATAATAGGTTACTTAAAGTATGCTTCATTCATTATAATTGTTACAGAACACATCACTATTAAATTGGCGAAGGGATCTATTCGCAATAACTGTCCGACACTCTAAACTTATTATGACTTTTTGTTTTCCAGATAAGAAAATATTAAAAATTATTGGATCATCTGTGGAGCTTTGTATCGTGATTATTCATATGTATCAACATTCTGGGATTCCCAGCAGTCTTTCAAATTCTTAACAAAATTCGTGGCCGGAAATTCACGACATAAAGTCTTTCTCTCTGGAGAGGTTTTCTTAAGGAGAAAAAGTATGAAAACAGTCGGTTTATGTGTACTTTTACTTCTTCTCATAGTGTAAAGGTCGTTTTGGGCTTTATTATTAATTAAGAATGATTTTATAAATGTTGTAGACATTGGCAAAGTTAGAGTGGAGAGTTGCAGACACAGCGCAGACGCAAACAAAGTCGTTGCCCCGTTCAGGAATGCACGTCAGCGATACCCTCTTGTGACATAAAACAGAGCCGTAGTGGGCCCTGTACAACGAATAAATCATTCTATTCATTACCAGCGAGCTTAGGAGCAACATCGGGCAGCGAACCGCTAGCTTAAAGCTTAGCCGCCCTGCCTCGGACGTCGTAACGATCTTAAGTCCATCCAGTATTAATAGACTGAATTTCACTTAATATCTTCTACAATCAGACTAGCGATCCAGTAGAACAAGTGTGGACTCTACTTCTCGGTATCATCGTCAAATGTACTATAGGCAGCTTGATTCCATTAAACCGTTTACCCACATTCCGTCTTGATCATTTGAGTATATAGTATTCCTATAGTAAAAGGGTAGTGACCTACACGCTGTATCAGACAATCCTGATTGAACTAATTAGTTAGCTTGCAAGAAGTAAAGATGGGATCCGGAAGAAGATAAGAAGAGGAGATAAACGCTAAGGTCAGTCACATGTAAAGCCACATTCCCAGTTAATGGTCAAAACGCTCAACGCAGTCACCTACCCACAAGGCCAGCCCGTTACAATAGGATACCTACTTTACGGTATAAGTATCTTTTAATTTCGAAATTTCGTGTTGATGCATCAATTTGAAGATGGTTTTAGATGTTTAAATTCCACTGGATGCTTCAGTGATCACAATCCATTATAAATACCAATTCACTGATTTAATGACGTGAATCATCATGAAGTGCAGCCATACTGTGTTCCCGTATTTGAGGAATTACTCATATATAACTGGTCGTCTCCTAAACAACAAATCCGTTGTTTGGCGTGATATCCCCATTCATGTTATCTCCACACACGTTGCAAAAATATTTCCTGGTACCTCTGTTTTCTTTCTTTTCCATTTCAAAGAGAAAAATATTCCAGATAAATTAATTTCCACCCTACAAAAAATCTTCCTTAACTGACTAACAAATGTAGCTTCCCTTGACTATTTAAATCAAGGTGTAATCACAATCCCATGTCCTATACCATTAGGAAATGATAATTAAAGGATATACCAAGGAAATAGGGGAAATTGATTAAAAAACATTTTCACGCTACTTGTACGGGGCCCACATTATGCACGTCAAATACAGGAGACGGGCGTCACGCAGATCAGTCGGTTTAGCGTGAATGACGGGGATTATATCCACGTTAAAGCAGAGGAGTTTTTTTCAAGACTTTTGTGGTCTGTTAAGTATTCTGTCCAATGAGTGCCGAGGAGAAAACTCGTCCGGATTAGGAATAACTGTTGCACCGTGTTCCTTATGCCTTTAACTCCTCTCCCCCATAAAATAACATAACATCCCTTTAAACGTGAAAAGAGATGGAAAAAATGCGGTGGAGAAAGGGCAACCTCATTTACTAAGGTAAATTATCATATGAAACATTATCTGATAGGATAAAGGAGGTCGATGGGGATACATCACAAGTAACGATGCGCGTGAAGAGAGTAGCCGAGATGGGAAAGATAAACATTGCCGTTGAAGCCTAGATAGATACTTATAAAAGAATTATGGGCAAGTACGTTGAAGGGAAGACAGGACCATTGCCACAAAGAGGCCCTTGGATTCAGGTGTAAGGTAATAGGAATATTTTCCTTTTGTAGGTAAGAGAGTGGAATGGCATAAGCGTTTATCACTTTACTACTATCAAAATTCATTTATGTTATTACAGAAAGCCGGAGGCCGTATACTCCCAACACCTTTAAAGGAAGAGAGGGTATTGGCAAGAGAAGAAAAAGAAGAACGCACTAGTTGTCATTTCATCAGTGATAGGAAAAGCATTTAGTTGTGGTCATTCTTCGGTAATTAGTAAACGATTTAGCGTAAAGGAATTGATTTTGACGGAAGTGAGTTGAGGAAAACGATTCAATTGGTAATGAGTAAATTATTTAAAAATTATCTTTCTACCCCTCGAATTGTGATACAGTGACTATCAAGTTTTCCAAACGTTTGCGACTGACGTGAAGCTATTTTCGACTGTAGCGTTAATCGTATAGTTTCCAGATGTTCCCAGAAAACTCGTAACTAAGTTTTGGATACAGAGATTGTTTCTAGAAACTACTCCAGCAAAGCACACCACTAGTCACTGTCTCAGTGTAGCCACTAATGAAAACGCCAGCAGGTAGCAGAGAGAACTATAACTTTTAAAGATTTCACTGAATTATGATGGATCATGCATGAATAGTGTGTTATTCTTATTTTTTGTAATAAAGCCAAAATGTTTACAACATGTTATACTTCGGAGCATTTTTTAACTACTCTTTTTTTCACCCTGACGCCTAAAAAAGTTAGGGTTACTGAGCTGCAGTTAAACTATTCTTCCTATTTATAACTACGTTGAGTATTTAACTGTGAGTGATAAGGGTTCGGATCTTTATGACACAAAAATAGAGAAATATTGAGTCAAATATGACAAATATCATCTAAAAATGACAAAATATGACCTAACATTTAAATTTATTACATACGAAAACATGCTCAATTATACATAATTTATTTTATCTTTAGTTTCGTAGTTTCGCTTTCATGTAAACACCATAATTTGCTTCCGTACACTCGCTGCACCATCGGGAAATTAAATTTTAAATTGTTTTGTTGAAGTCACTTTAATTTCAGATAATTTACAAACTCTTTCATCTGTACTAAAATACTCCTCTCTAAATTCCCTTATCTAACTTCGCACTTTCAGAAAATTTATCTTCGGCATGGCGGTAGGTCTACTCACTGATCCACTGCAGATAAAACGATGACTGAGGACATGTCATTGAGATATTGATTGACGCGGATCGACACAGGCATGCTTCTGATGGCATTGTCGAGATTAAAAGACAGGCGGATCATTACGTTTAGAGAGTGACAGTAGTGTATAACTTTAATTCTTGACTGATGAATTATAATCACAGTGAAAATTGGTTATGTTTTTTTCACCCACCTGTATAGCGAAAGTAAAGTTCTCTGGATAATTATCTTAATTTCTTCTCATGAATGTCTAATGAATTCCCGGTCCTATTAAAAACTATCAGATTTTTGTATAAACTGCTCTCTTGACTCGGCTAGTCACCCGAGAGCAGTTTATACATTCTCAACGCCGAGAAAGACTTCGTTCTTATATATCAGATTTTTCTTCAAAATATGACCATATGACCATAAATATTGTCGAAATATGATCAAAACTATGAAAATGGTATGAATATGCATTTATATGTGATATAAATACAATTAAATACCATCAGAAACGTTCAATCAGTGTTTAATTAAGCATTTCAGTTAAAAAAGAAAGCAGGAAAAAGATATGACCTGTCCTATAGATCCAAATCCTAGTGATAAGATACGGAATTTAGCAAACCAATATTAGTTGTTTTGTTGAGAAGAAATAAATAGTACTGCTTTGGAATAGAGTTACAAGAGTCAGAAACTGGAAGTGATGAGGGATAAGTGATAAATGAATGAATTCAAAATAAAAATTCAAGTAATGCGAAATTCGTTGTTTTTTTATTAGGAAAACCGCCAGCCTGGCATAAGTGTTCATCGCAATTAACAATAATTCCAACACCACAATTTTACGACGCACAAAATTAAATAAATAATACACAGCAAATTAAAAAAATTAGTGTAGTTGTTTTAGACAATCTTCTTGGTAATTTTAATCTCTTCTTAACTTTTGCACAACATATATAACGAAATTACCGGTGCTAAATTCTGCTGTACCTCTGTCCCCGGTAGCCACAAAGGTACCAGGAGCAAGACGTAGACAATGAGCTGTCCTCGGCGCTTTAAGAACAATGTACCGAGGTGCGTAGCGGGAGACACATAATGCAGGTGCAGCACAATGTGTAAACTGCCGGGGATTAATTTACAGAGCTAAATGTCAAAACAGATGAGTACTGTCACATTGTTTACTGCAACAGCTATAGCAACGTAGTTATAAATTTCGTTGTGCTTGAGAAGAAAAGAAGCGTTGAATGTTATTGAAGAGTGTCTCATCGTTTCCATTAATCAGTGTAAGACCCATTTCAGAAAAAATTAAATATGAAATTATAAAGCAATTTGGAGAAGAGTTATTCATTGTGTTGCTGCAGTCGATAGGTCGAATTAAGGGTTTATCGGCACAAAAACTATTTTCCGAGAGAAAGAAAAAAAGTAATATTCAGCATATATGGTATTTTTCAGTACAGTGAACAATTCAAGATTATTTGTACCCCGGTATATGTTTACTTCCAGTTACACCGTGCATTTCTTGAAATCAAATGCTGTGATAATTCATTCGTAAATAAAAAGATCGATTTCCTTTAGATTAAATAAATTGGATTCACAAAATGAAAGGAACTGGTAACATTACTCTTGCTCTAGAAATATGAAATTTAAAGATTTCCTCAGGTTCAAGCACAATTGCAGGATGCAGTCTGCAATCACAAAGACAACTAACGGAAGACCTAAGAGGGGAATAAAATTTAACGTTTTTGGTTCGTCGTTATGATAATGCACGAAATAATGATCCAACCACGATAACACCAGAAGAATAATTGTCCTGTAACCGTTTTACGGAACCACCAAGTGAAAACATCTTAAGCCAAATCAATGATAACGAAGTGACTTGCGTTTCTAAAACGAGTTAGTATTTAAAAAAATTCACAGCAACTTTCAATAGATTTTATTGACTTTTTTAAAAATACCGCAAAATTCCTCATTTTGTATTTTGGGCGAATTTTAAATGGATTGGAAGGATATTTTCCAACTGCGCTTAACATCTTGTCGAACAGAAAATTCACTACCAACGACGATCAACGGTCAGGGCTAGTGAGGTTCCGATACCATCAAAGTATCGATACCTACTCAGATAAGTAATACTCAAATTGTCTTACGATACTTACTCATATGAGTACTGCAATAGTATCGATACTTACTCATATCGATACTTTTTTTAAATTAATGTCGAAATGTAAGAACATATGTGACATTTTGATAAATTATTTATTTTATTTGCCTACTGTAATAAAATCAAATAACACACAGTAAACATTTTTATTTATTTATTAAAATTATACTAAATTGCACATTGTAAGCAAACTTTGAATGTTTTGTCTTATCTTTAAAAAATTATTTATTGTAATTTTAAACTTCTAAACAAAAAAGTCCGCTTTTGGAAGATTTCCCAAAAAAGCAACTATTCCAAATATTTTGGGGACAGCTTGTTTCTTTTGTTTCACCTGCCTTAGAAAAAGATTCACTCGGTTCTGACGTTGCTACAACAATAAGATATTATTGTGCGTATTTATAGAGACAAGGAAATATAAGTTTCATTTCTTCCCATTCTTTAATTGGATTGGTTTTTTAGAAACGTTACAGTGTTTGACAAGTAAAGAGAGACTTTGTCACTACGGAGCGTTTATTTTTATTTTTGTGGCAATTGGCTAACTCTTTGTGATGTTTTCAGAAGTCACATTCCTGTGAAACGCTAGCTGAAACAGCTTCTTCCGATTCACAAGGGCTACTTGGTTGCTCATGAACCATACCTTTTAGTTTTTTTGTGGAGCTGCGCGGGAGCGACCATAGGTCATGCGTAGCGAAATGCGCGTCACAATGAAATAGGGACCTAAAACAAACTCTTTGAGATTAGAATGTCTGTGGCAGTTGCCTGTTCTGTCTGATTTTGTTTGATTTTAAATGCTACCTACTTGACGTCAGAGGAAAATTAATTTGGCAGGCGTGACTGAGTGGCGTAGCAGGGTTGATGCGTTTAGAATTTAACACCGGATACTTTCGATTCGATACAAGTACTTTTCTTCCGATACCGAGTAAGTATCGAATGAAGTAATTTGAATTCGAAAAGTACTCGGTATCGAAACAAAGTATCGAATACTTACTCGTATTTACTTGTATCGAATCGTCACTATCCAGGGACTGGTGGGTGAGGGATAACATTACGTGGGTTCTGTTCCTAGATTTCCAGAGCTACACGAAAAGCTTTCTGTTGATTGCTCAGATGGTTTCTTCATAAAGCTCATTGTTGATTTCTCTTCTTGTTCCTGTCCACCATCCTCTCTCAAATCTAATGACGAATACTAAATACGAGATGAAAAGAGAAAAACAAGAAAAATAAATAATGAAAGTCGCTGCGCTGTCGAGAGTGGGAACGAGTATCTACGTATTTCCACTAAAGGTATACTTTTTATACTAATGTGTTTTGTGATGTGCTATGTAAGTTTCCGAAACAAGTGGACTGGGGTACCATCTCATCGTTGCGAGAAATAATTATGAAAAAACGTCCGAAAATTGTTAGCGTTATCACTGTCACTATGTCAGAAACCTTTTACAAGACATCTACATGAATTCTTGGCCCTAGTTTATCGAAATGGTAGAGGAAATAATTGAGAAAAGGTTTCCAGTAATTAGCTAGATAACCGGATAACGTTCCTGGGATTCTCTTACAGGTTTGTGAAATGCGAAGCGCGACAGTTTCCGCAACCAATCTAGCGCCGCAGCAAAACTGTCGGTAGTCTTTCAGGGGACAATATTTCAAGCAAAACTCACCGCGCCTGTCGTAGTAAGGTGGTGACATCTTGCATTTATCAAAACTTAAGGTCGTGCTTATTATGTTATCGGCCTCTCAATTCGCTTGATGCAATCCACTATCTGTTTATAACTATATCCAGTTCAAGTTACTTCTCAGTTATCTGCTTCTTACATTCCTGTATAGCAGCAGTAATCAAACTTTTCTTCCTGGACCTCATAAGCGCTGCTGCTATTCATGATGGGCCGAAATAACCTACAGTACTATAAATGTAAGCATTTATTTTAACATCAATAGAACTGTTGATTTTGTTATAAAATTTTGACAATTTCCAACAAATCCGACTTATAATAGGAAAGGGTTGAGTACCACTGCTGAATAGTTTCTACTAAAGAATTAACCAATCTCGCATGTCCTATGCTGTTACTCACCATCCTGTTTCTTTATACTCTGATGTTCTTCCACATTGTGATAGCCTCTCCAAAAAGAGTTATTTACATACTTCATTAATACACTTAATTTTTAGCATTATTGTATGGTACCATGTTTCAAATGCTTCGATTTTCCTTTTCTGTATTGTTTAATTTCTGTCATTTCAGTACAGCACGCCAAGGGTCACTCAGCGGGGCAAAGGTATTAGAAAGTCCTAGATTAATGTTTTGCATTTCTTTTTTTTTTGTATGGTTTCTTGGGGAAGATCCCTGAGTGAATAGTTATGCCACCAATAGCAGAGTTATTTTTATGCTCACGTATTCCATTTCTCTGCATTGAGAGCTACTTTAGGGGAGGAAGTGAAGTGTTTCAGTATGTCTGCGAACTGCGTAACTGTGTTCTGTGTGTGATAACTGTATTTTTGTTTGTGAAATGTGTAGTTTATGAGGCGGGGATTAGGGACCGTCCCATCATTCGATTTGATGATTGCGCAATGAGAACGTCTGGTACGCTCGGGCCTGAGCTCGTATCGAGTCCCTTCTGAATCCTGTGTGTGGCACCTACAAGCGCTGAGGTACACTGGCGAGTTTTTCAATTGAAACATTTAACTCTTTGAAGAAAAGCTTTTTACGATAGTGGTAATATGCTTCCGGAGTTATTCTAGCTTCTATCTTAAATTTTAATTTCACTTCCTGCATAAAAAACTTATTTTAATGCAATAATTTTCCCGAGGCTTGTTCCCTGATTGAAATAACCAGTTGGGTAAACTATTGGCTTGCTGGCTCTATCGTACAGCCTCGTCAGCCGTCGTTTTTACAGGCTTTTAGGGCTTTACCTTAGCGGTCCAGGGAACAATAGTTAGTCGCCGTACTTGGTCTCTAATAATTATTCTTTACTTTGTCTGTCTCGCATCACGTGAAGGAGGGACTGGCCTTTGGAAGGACCTAGTGTGCATGAAGTACTAGGGAATATGGTACAGAGCAACAAATATTATACAGGCTGCTGAGATTATTGTGGGAAGAGAAAACGGATCCAGAAAAAAATACAATTTTCTGCGTAAGATATTAAAGTAGTAATTATAACTCGAAATAAGATGAGGTTATTCGGGATATTTTATGTGGAGGTGTAAAAGACTTCAATATCTGAGAAGTTTGGTAGAAGAGAATGGAAGAAACAAAAAGGAAATAAATGAAAGATGCATAAAAGAACAAGAATTCTACAGAAGAATCAGAGAACAAATTTGGAGAAGGTAGACGACACAGAAATACAAAACGATTATTTGAAGTACTTGAATTTGGCCAACAGAGGAGCATGACTGGTAAAATGAGACCGGACAATGTGCGGAAAGAGCATTTGAGGAAGGCAGTTAAATAAACCGTTACAGTATAGGATTGAAAGACCAAGATTCTAGCGGTATAGACACATGGAGAAGATGAGTGACTGAGGGGTGCCAAAGGGAATGTCTGACTTGAAACTTGAAGGGAAGAAGTCTCAAGGAAATCACGGGTCAGGGGGATTAAGGGAATAATAAAGAGCCAGACAGAGGAACAAAATTGAATTTAATGGAAGATGTACGAACTTGATACGCTGGCGAGGACTCTGCGTGAGGCTGGAGACAGTCAACGACGGTGACGATGATAGCGAAATTCTCTCACTACTGATCAATATCCTCATTCTTTTAATCGAAAAATCACAGCAAACTGATTGAGGTAATGGAACGTATCAAAAGTATAATCATGTATAATTCACTCACCCGAGATCCATGTTCCATTGAAGGGCTGCGGCCTGAACCTGCTGCCGAGGACGTCTTCCAGGGTGAACTTGGCTCCCTTGACGCGGGGTCCCTCGTCAGGTGGAGACAGCAGCACGATGGAGAACACGATGAGGCCGAGCACGGCGGCGATCACCACCAGCGCGATCAGGATACCTCGCCAGTTACGCTCGTTGGGACCACTGGACACCAGCTCCTGTACACAAACACAGTTACAGATAGACAGATCACCTTAAAACGCGCTTCACCCGGCATCACGCCGGAAGGGGTCCGGTCGTCATCGAATGTACCTACGACCACCCTGAGTGTTCTACCAACCAACAGAACTTTCTGCCACTAAGAGGCCAACGCCTGGAAGAGACACAGACGACGTCTGATGGGGCTCCCCTTCTCCTTAGTACTCTTGTTTGTATGTCTACCTTCGCAACGTTTAAAGAATCACCAACGGAGTCACTTGCCTGAAATCCAACCTGTTCATCTCATGTTACTTGCAGCGCCCGTTATACACATCTTAGGATTCGGTGGACCACCTTCATTCAACATTAAGGGCAAACTCGTGTGATCTGCCGAGGGCTTGTCTCGGATTCTGGGACCCGGAACTTCCTATAAGTGCCTACACCTCAAGCAACTGTCCTTCGCTGATATCATATGGAACGATCCAAGTCGAATCAGGCTGCCTGAGGGAATAATGTTTGTACTCTTGTTGGCAAGGCTTCCCTTGCACCGTTCGAAGAGTCACCACCGTGGTCACTTACGTGATCTCCCTAGCACACGTCTATGCCTACTGGCAAGCATCGGTTGCCCAATTGTTTGGGATTGGGTACATTGCCAATAGCTTTGAGGGTAGACACCGTGCGGTCTGCCTGGACCTAATAACGTATACTAGAGCTGCGTGCGCTCAAGCGACTGCAGATTGCGCCTACCCAACACTCTTAAATAACTGAAGTTCAAATAGCGAGTCATCATTAGAAATAGTGCTTAGGACGGAGTATCGTTTAACCGTTAAGTTTGATTAGCTGGATTATTAACCCTGGAAATCCTGCAATTTTTCTACTTTTGTGTATCGACAATAGTCGTTCACTACTCTCTTCTTTGGTCACCAAGTTGGATTTAAAGATTTATGCTAGTCATTAATCAGAAGTTTTATGTTTAGTGCGATAAAATAAGATTTTCTTCACCACCCTTTCCTAACATTTTGTGCATGGCTGCCTTTGGAGCTTTTATGGTGGCATGCGGCAAGCATCTGATACCTACTGCCAGGTTGCATACTACGTACTAATGGGGGATGTGAAGTCTTGTCTGTGAAACGTGTAACTATCGTCCGTGTTTAATAAGTGTATTTTTTGTTTGTGAAATGTGTAGCTTATGATGCGGCGATTGGGGACCGTCCTGGCATTCGTCTTGATGGCTGTACTGGTGGGTCTTCTAGTAGAATAGATTTATTACTACACTGTTCAGTCAAACCATCGAGCACTAGTAACCATTTTGAACAATAATTACATTAAAAAAAAAAACTGACAGCAGTGATATTCAAACAATACCAACATCTAATTTTAGCTTAGTCATTACACGGGCAACTAAACTCGCCGTTGTTTCCCGTGGTCGCCCCTGCGCACTAATTCACATTAAGTCTTAGCTGTACACTCACGGGTACACATTGGCGCTATCGAATGTTGCGGCTGTATTTAAACTTTTAACTGCCGACAGCACCTCTGTGTACTGACAGTGTATTCAAACCGTCCAAGGTTGCGCCTGCTGGCCTATATACGTCTCAAGGCGGCGTCTGGTCGCGAGCTCTCAACTTGTTTTTCTTTGCCCGATTTACGAACCTTCTGAAGAACTTGCTGTTCCCTCCTGCAGCCAAAAAATTGTAGAGTGGCGAGTGTTTCGTTACAGGAGGTACCGAACAAATTAATAATAACTGCGAACAAAGACAGTAGTCGTATCAGAATACCAAAGTCATGCATAGAAGGACTTGAGGTTGAAGGTGGAGGATGGTTGTGTAGAAATACTTTTGGAAGATCTTTACAATAAGACATAATTGTAAGCCTTCTAGAAAAAATCGTATATGAAACACCTCAGTATAAAATTTCTTCTCGATAGTCACTATACGAGGATGTCGGGTTAGTGTGCTTCTACTCTGCTAGAAGCTGTACAGTCCTGGGGGTTCAGATTTAATATTTTCAATACTACCCACACAGAATCCAACGCCTCTGAAATGAGCATTGCTTTGCAAAAAACACGCAAGTTCTTTAAGAAATTTTCTTTAGTGGTGATGGAAGATTACTACTGTGTTCTTACAGAGTATATTATAGTTTTGGAAACTAAAGCTAAATTAGGTGAATATGAAACAAGCGGAGTCATGTTCTTACTAATAAGACCAAGGAAACAATATAATGAAATAAACTGATTTCCGATTCCTAAACTGTAAGACTTTAAAGACAGAATACAGAAATTTACAATTTATTCACTGATTGCAATTTGAAAATTCACCAACTTTATGCGTAAACCTTATGTCATTTTCATTCCACCGCCGGTCGAGACTTACTGTTGGTAAATCTGATTAGTAACCACGCGTTTACCCAAAGAACGAGTTTTCATGTATCCAATCCACCAATCAGAGTTAGAGAAAGGTGGTGGCCTGTGTACTACCAAATTCCAAAGTTGTAACATTTTTCAGTTGGAGAAGATTCCATATTATTTGAATAACTTGACTTCATGTCTTCTACAACAGAGGTTCCCAATTTTTTTTTTTTTGGCCGCGGAACCCTAATTGGTCATACATTTTTTGGCGGATCCCCATTTTTATAAGCCTAAGCTGAAAAACCAGTCTCGCATCTGTAAGTCGTCACAAACTGAAGCAGAACTACGATAGTCTTCTCACGGCGCGGTTATGAGTCTTTTAAACGAACATTTTATTTAATTCTTGGACGGAACACGGAACCCTTGTGGCCCTTCTGCGGAACCCCAGGTTTCCGCGGACCACCATTTGAGAACCACTGTTCTACAATTTCCTCTGTAGCCATATAGATCCAAGTCAGACGATTCCATCTATAGTGCAACGGGCATATGGAAACTAGAAAATCTCTCGATTATTATAAATTGAACTTTATATTTTTATCTCGATAGACCACGGAAAAACACTAGACATGAGAGAGGGCTCGAAACTGACTCCAAATTTCATCATAGTTTTGTACTGATTCTAGCTCATTGTAAGTTGCTGCCAGAATAATAGAAATGCTATTTTTTCTGCATGGGTATCGCAAGACCTCCACTTTTAGATGCCTATAGACTTTTGGGTGCCTATAGACACTGCTGGCTTACGGCATGCGGTTTGCGAATTACGTGCTCATTAAAACCGCGTTTTTGTCTAGTAGAATGACTCTATTGTGGAAAAATCGCTAACAACATAATAACTACATATTTTAGCAATAAACGATGAATGTAGACCACTCAAGGGGAATTTTTCGAGGTATTGCTCTGTGTATCATCCCTTAGGCTCAGACCGTCAAGGTAGAAGAGCCAATGCTCAGGCTCAGCAGCCTTGGATCCTGAAGAAATTTTATCCATGTATTTCATTTAAAGAAATTAGAAACACGTCGAGAAGAGAGATGCAAAGCTCCACGCTAGAACATTGTTGAGACAGGATAATACCAAACTGCACTACTTGCAGAAGTAATGTTGTTTTCTATGAATTATGCCGTTAATTCTGTGACATTCGACTGGTCTGACAGTGATTAATGAGATGTTTTCAGGAACTAAAGAGATATCATTGTGTATCATAATATGATGAAGTGTCTTGAGCTTTAACGAACTTATAAAGGACACGTGGCAACGGTATCCTTGACATGGTGCAAGGGAACCAGTTTTACTGTGGGGAAGTATATACTATGAGTTATAATTAACTGGAATTTACATTGAACGGCAGTCGCAAATCTTTCTCAGTTTACTCTAAAAGCGGTAGCTCTGGAATGAAACATTTACAGTGACTGAATATATATAAACAAACAGCAACTACTAATTAATATGCTATTTCAATCCGAATACATACTTTTTTAGTGTTCTGGCAATTAATTTTTTCGCGTTTGCTTAACTAAATAGAATTGTGATTAAATAATTCCCATGCTACACGATGACCAAGATTAGCATTTTTTTACCCCTCTATAGATTAAAAAATATGAATGTAATCCTCTCAAGGAGAACTGGAGGAAGTACAACTTTGTGTACCATTCCTTAGGCTCAATGATGTGGCACAGCACCCTTTGATCCTAAAAGTGTTTTATCCGCGGAATTCAGTGAGCCTGGGGAATCTTCCGGACATTCAGTTTTGAGAGAAAAGTCTTAGCCTCTTGGTAAATAACGAATTTAAAGGGATTGTACTGTCTGTCGTCGGTAAACCTTTCATTTTCTCTCTTTTCGTTCTCCAGTATGTCAGACATTAGTTTTGTAAACTCACGTTCAGTCTTATAAGAGAGTTTGTTTTCGTGAAAAAAGGCAACAGTATTAGCAGTCTGCTGCCAAAGGAACAGCTCCATCAGTTACTATATTGCGCCCCAGTGTATCGAGCTATTTGTTCGCCCTAAGTGCAGGATATTCTCTTGGACGCTCAAAGCGGAAAGGACGTGATCCACCCCAGGCTTGCTTTCTCGTCTGCCCCTCTCTCTTGCTTTTAATTAGCGAGAGAGCCCAGCCGCTAGCCGCTTTGCGCCTTTGCATACTGGAGGCGCCTTAACGTTGTCTATAGACACTGCCGGCTAAAGACACGCAGTTTACCAATTACCCCCTCATTAAAACCGCGTTTATGCAAAGGAGAACGAATCTATTGAAAAAATTGCTAACCATTTAATAACTAAATCTTTAACAAGTTGTCGTGAGATACAGACAGAAAAATATTCAGATCACTAAGGAGGGATTAAAACACCAAGAGCAAATAATGTTAGATAACTATAACTTTCTTTCAATTCTTTTCACCTATTAAATGAAATTTATTTATCAATTTCGTGTCAAAAGCGTAACTGCTACAATCGTTAGAATCACAAGCAACAAACCGAGGGAGGTGGTGTAACTGTTAGCGTTCTGGCTTCGCATTCGGGAGGACGGCGGTTATAATCCGTGTCCGGGCATCCAGATTTGGGTTTTCCATGGTTTCCCAAATCACTCCAGGCAAATGCCGGGATGCTTCCTTTAAAAGGCCATGGCCGAGTTCCTTCCCATTCATTGCCCCCATCTTTTCCCATCTCTAAAGACCTTGCTGTTAAGAGACGTTAAGCAGTTAAAAAAATAATAAAAAAAACACAAGCAACAAGAAGAAAAATAACAGAAAGATAGGGGGAAAAAAATAAAATAAGAAAACGATAGCGATCAATACCAATCAGTTCATATTATAGATGACAAAAAGTCAGACACTTGTACAGCGTTGTCACCAGCGCTATGAAAGTCTTGCAAAGTTATATAGGTCTGTTCCACTCCACATTCACTTGTAGTATTTGAATCATTAAATGAAAAGAAAACTTTAGAGAAGGTTATCAGGGTTTTTATCGTGTCGCATTGCGGAAGAGATTTCGGAATCTATATTGGAACTTAAATCAACTCATCTCGGATCAACTCATCTCAGACCAACAACGAAAAATAAAAAAAAATACAAATTTTTACGCCATATAAACTAGAAACGGAATGAATCAGGGGATTACTAAAAAAAAAAAAAACACTGATGCCGCAGGTTTTTACTCTTACCTTCATGAAACTTAAAAATTCTGTAGCTCTTTAGTCACTAGATGTGTACGAAATATGGAAAATTTGTAGTTGGATACATGATTCATTGCAAGTAGAAATCCTAGGGTCTATGTAGTAGACGGAAGGCATTACAATACCGCGAAGGCATTCTCTAAGAGGCGTACGACAAGTAACGTGATTTAAAAAAAAGGACTCTAGTAATCCACAGTAAAACACTTAGAACCCAGGATTTGGACTGGGGCCGTGCAGTACAGTATCACAAGAACGATATTAAATGATAAACATGACTTTGCCATGCCAGTTTGTCAGATGTAGGACGACCACTTTACTTTTTACATTACTGCGATTTACACAAAAACTAATTTTCGGATTTTGATAGGGTTGCGATTAATGTACAACTCGTGGCCCCGCGGGTGAAATAGGGTATCTTTAATTTTGGGGTGACATCGAAAAACTGATACTTAAAAAACTTATTTCACAACCCGAAGGTTAGTTGGATCCTCCCAAAGGAGACATACTAAGGCATTGTGTCAGACATAGGACGACGGCCAGATCCTTTCCACTAGGACCTTCAGTTTAATGTGGAATCCGAACCATGGAACGTCCTGCCATAGCTCTTATGGTCAAACGCAATTTTTAAAAAATTCCTACTCTCTCCGGGATTTGAATCGGGGATTAAACAATAAACTTTTGAAAGGAAGCCTTTACCACTCAGCAGCTTTAACTGGTGCATACAAGACAATATTTTCTTGAAGGAGATTCTCTGGGTGACATTGTCCATCCATTTGTTGAAGCGATTTGAGTTATTTTTGTACCTCAATTTTTTCGGTTCGAGTGTTTAAAATTCTTATTATACATAGATACCAACAATCTTAGCAAACAAGTGAAATTTTGTTTCATTAATGTTCTTTGTATTATGCATATGCTAATTTCATTGATTTTGTCACTCAGTCACTTACTGATGATCATCAAACTCTAAGGTACTTCCGTAATTCTATAAAGCTGAAATTTGGTACAGAGATAAAGTTTTACCTCTAAATTATAGGAAAAATCTAATGCCTATACATTTCAGTATATCTTCCCATTATATACATCAAATGTGAAATTGATTTCTGCTCTAATATCTTCATTGTAAGCTCACTAAGCTCTACTAATGTGTTAAGTTTTTCTTTGTTCCTCTTCTTAGTTTTGAAGCTAGTGAAATTCGAAGTCTTTAAAAGACTACCACATTCCATTATTATGATTCCACTGTGCTTAAAGTGGTCCTATATCCAGGTAATTTGGTACACATATATGGTTTAACCCCCTCCCCCCAAATCATAAGGTAAGTTAAAATTGGAGATTTCCCCCGTATTTATCGAATGTCAACACCCAACGCGAAATCTTTCTGCGCGAATTTGTATTCCGTATGACGCTATATATCTCAAAGTAATGTTACGCAAACAGATCAACAAAATTCACCAACAGTTTATATTTTACTTTGTTCCCATGCTTGGAAGTTACTTGGAATTTACTTTGGAGGCGGTTAAATCTACGGCAACAGGGCATCGCTCGCCATGCACGCACACCTACTGTTTACAAAGAGCATGTTTCTTGTTGGTATCGGACACACGTTTATTGATAAGACTAATTCTGATATGAACTTAGCAACAGATTTCATATGGAATCTGCTCAGAATAACCGATCAGCTTACAGAAAGAAATGAAGTCGCACAAAAAACAATTCTCCGAAAAAGAAAATTATGATGTTCTGAGCCAAGTCTACACACTACAGTGTCTATTGACTTCATTTTTCTATCGGTGTAATGGATCATTGATTCAAAATAAAAATTAGGTGGCTTGGCCATTATGCATTCCACGTTTAAGGAAACTATATAGTAAAACTTCTATCTATATAAATGCCTTAACTGAGTTGCTTTATTAATTTTACAAATACATGGAAGCGAATATTTACTGCACCTCTTTCGGTTTTGACAAGTCTTAGAATAAATCGTACATATTGTGACATTCATAATGGCCAAAACACTTTATTTTAATTTTAAATCAACGATGCGTAACACCGAAAAAAAAGTTGTTTCAGAAAGTTATGTAGATTGTAGACTTGGCTTAGAACAAGAGCTTATAACTTTTTCTCACTAATGAACCTTGAGACTTGGCATTATTAGTACAAGAATTGTTTTTGTGGTATTATGCAAGCATAAATTTTCAAATAAAAACAATAATTGTACAGATTCTTAACAAGGTATATATGTATACCTGTACAGATGTCTCCACACCTGAGGAAGAAGGCGGAGCTAGTCGCCGAAATATGGTGTTCTCAAAACACAATCCGGCGGTACACCCGTGAAGACTTCACTGCAATCGTACGCCGGGGAAGTCTCCGTTCTTACACGGTACCTACTTTGTTTTAATTGATGCTTAATAAAACTTTCACAAGGTGGATTAAAATGAAGGAGGTGAAACTTTAAATCTGTTGCAGTGTATACTTCGCGGAGTTAAAGCAAGAGTGAGGGCATCGAAGAGTAATAAAGATATTCAGTTTAACCACTGAAATTGAGGAATCTAGAAGAAACTGGAATTGACGTATTTGGAGAATAAACAGCGAGGGTGAATATCATAAAAATTATGAGCTATGTACCACGGGGAAAAGGAAATATAGGAACGACCATTAAAAGATGGAAACAACGACTTTTGTATATGGGATCCTGAACAATTTACAATAAAGATTGATGATAGTTGTTATTATAAATTTAAATTAACATGTTTTATACGGTAAATATTTAAAGGACAGAGCACGAAGACAAGCAAAATTTCTGTTGCTCACTTGAGAACAAGAGGCAGAAATCGAATAGTTGACTTCTCGTCTTTGAAATCCAGATTTAAGAAGTAATAGAAGTAAAGAAAGAATTGGACATGGCAAAAGATTTTTGTATCTAGAAAACGAAAGGTATATACCGAACCAACCAACATCTTATAACATAACTGAGCAGCATATAAAAATTGTTAATGGAGAAAATATTGTTTTCATTTTTGAAAGTTCAGTTCTTTCTTCTGAAGTGACGTGTGTTGTTCCGGTTGGTTTGGTGCTGCACTTCCATATTAAATGGATAAATCCCCATGAGACAAACGCGGGGAAACTTCCTTGAGGCTGCTACATGGACGTATGAATATTTCACCAGTAAATGCTGTTCAGCTGCCGGTTAACAACTGGACGGTCGCTCTCAGACTACAAAATTCAACAGTGGCTACTAACCGTCGGAACAGCAGAGAACATGTCGCAATATGTCCTAATATTCAGTAGCAATCTACTACAATACTCTCTCATAGCACGAAGCTTCCCGCAGTTAATCTTCCGGTGATGATCACCATACTCTGTGACCTTCGCATCGTCAAGTATCATGGAATAAGTTGCTCCTCCAGGGCAACTTTCCTCGTTATGGAAGCTTATGTGAGAGTTTCTGTTTTGTGTAGATGATTGTGATCTGAGTGTGTGCGAAGGGGTACCCAAAAATAACCGGAATAGCATTGCCGTGGGCGGAACTGGTGTAGTACGCGTTTCTGCCGCTAGGCGTTTATAGTGCAACTCATTGTCATTCAGTGCCGCCTGTGTTGTCGAACTGGCTTGTTCTGTTAATCTGCAGTGATTGTTTTGCTAGCGCTGTTTTGTTATTGATTCGTTTTTGATGTTGACAAGTTTAAGTGAACAACGTGCAGCTGTGAAATTTTGTTTTCTGCTAAGCAAAAATGCTGCTGAAACTGTTTTAATGATGAAAACAATTTACAATGATGACTCAATGCGAAAAACTCAACTGAAAGGGGTAGTCTTGGTTTAAAAATGGCGACATGTCGATTAATGACAAACCTCGTTCTGGACGTCCATCAACTGCCCGAATCGACGAAAATGTTGAAAAAATTCGAGAGCTTGTGCTCTTAGACCGTCGACAGACAATTGATCAACTGTCAGAGTAGTGGGTTACCTTACCCGAAGATTTGGGAATTAAAAGGGTTGCTGCCAAGTTTGTTCCTCGGGCTCTGACTGGCAATCAAAAAGAACTTCGAGTTGAAACATGTCTTGCTTTGAAACAACAGCTTGAAATTGATCCAGATTTTTCGTCATAGGTCAATACTGGTGATGAGTCATGGTGCTATGGTTACGACCCAGAAACAAAGCAACACTCTAGTTAATGGAAGACGTCATTGTCACCCCGTCCAAAAAAAAAAAAAAAAAAAAAATGTCGTCAAGCCAAATCAAAACAATGCTCATTTGCTTTTTTGATGCCATGGGCGTAGTTCATTCAGAGTTTGTTCCCCCTCATAAGACCATCATTCAAACCTTTTTATTTGGAAGTTTTAAGAAGATTACGCAACAGTGTTCGTCAGAAAAGACCCGATTTGTGGCAGACAGGAGACTGGTTCCTGCACCACTACAATGCACCTGCACACACAGCTGTTTCTGTTAGGCAGTTTTTGGCTAAAAATGCCACAGTTCCGCTGTCCCATGCACCTTACTCGCCTGACCTGACTCCGTGTGACTTTTTCTTATTACCAAACTTGAAAAGGAGCATGAAAGGACATCGATTTGACAACATTGAATAGATCAAATAAAAATTGAGAGAGGAGTTGTCAGCCATTTCTAAAAATGACTACAGAAAATGTTTAGAACATTGGAAGCACCGGTGGGACAAATGTATTAGTTGTAATGGAGAGTATTTTGAAGGGGATAAGGTTGTTTTGTAAAAAAATTAAAAATATATAGCTTTTTTGGGTATCCCCACGTACAGCAGGTTGAGTCCCGGGACTTGCTAAGAGGAATTATAGAGGATGGTGATGCGCGGTTCCTAATCACTTGATTGTTAAGCAAGATTCTGAGTCTAATCCTCAAGCTATCCAGAGAGCGTATGGAGTAAAGTAATACTGTAGCAATCTTGTCCATTTTTAGGCATTGGAAAGTAAGGTAAAGTACTGGAGTTCCTTCCCAAGCTTTATGTAGTGAAGTCCCGGCAGACAGAAGTATCAGTAACCTTATACCTCCCAAGCTCTGCTTAGTTCAGGGTTAAAATTTTCTCGCCTCATTGTGAGAAACGGTCTCTGCAGAAAAATAAAGATAGGTACACTATGCATAGTTTACGGGGGCAGTAACGAATCACGCCTCTTCTCTCCGCTCCACGAAACTATTCGCAGAACGGACTTCAAGCAGTTCCGCAGTAGTCGATCACCAGCTATGAAGATGTAACCAGCTATTTTCAGTGATGTACTGCGTAAAGGCTAGTTTTATTTCTGCATACTTTCTGTCGGCTCAGGAAATGCGTTAATATTGAACTGTTAGGCTTATTTCTCCAGTGAGTTGCATTCTATAATTTTCTCTAATGCTTGTAAAGGATCCATCAGTTTGTTTGACTTCATTAAAACTAACGAAGCCTTTCCGTCGTTATTTAATATCTAGAACTAATTACTATTTCGTTTTGCTAGCAATAAGCAATAGTGTTAGTTAGGTTCTTGAAGAAACTTACCCGGGAGTTGTCTCGTAAAGACGAATCCACAGGTTGTGATCTGCGGCAATCCGCTCAGGTCGCTACAAGGCGACATTGTAATACCTCCATCGGATGTGGATGTAAACTCATCTACTCCCTTCACGTTTTTCGAAAAAATTGTTCTAAATGGCCTGGTACTTCGTTTCACCATTGAGACTTGCTTTATGTCTCAACCACAACAGCAACACTACGCTGGGCACATACACGTCACCGTGATCCAAACAAAATAGTAAAACTTGAGAATACTTTCACACTGAGGAAGCCAACAGCAGATCAGCACAGTTAATAGTTTACTGGGAGGTTACTGCAGAGGGATAACAGACTCCAGCTGTACTGATTTTCCTAACGTAGACAATGCTAAAAGTCGATGAAATATTTTTAATAACAAAATATCATTAAATTATGTTAATAAAACAGTGCAATATTTACAGAAAATTTCTTAAGTTAAAGTATTAATTAAAAATGCTTTAATAATTTTATAGATCGATGAACGTGATTAAAATATAATTCATGAAAGGCTAAAAATTATTTCACAATACACGGAACTAAATTAAGTAACAATATAATTTTCTTATGGCTTTGTTCGTGCCTAGGACTTGAAATATTAAATTAGCCAACACTCACTTGGAAGAACTGCATTGAAGATAAATTAACACTTTGAAACAATTCTTCTCTCCTTTAATCAGAAGAGCCGAAAAAGGGGGGGAACGAACGGGAAGGAATTTGCCGTGGCCTTACCGCCATTCACCTGGAGAGATTTTGGAATATCATGGCAAAACCGAAATCTCGGTGTCCTTACCATGAACTGAATTCGAGTCCTCGCGAATGCCAGACAAGCAATTCCTAACAATGATTTCTTTCCCGAGACGAAAGACTTTATTGTAAAACAAGGCTAAATAAATTATCACAAATAACTACTCAACAATAGATAACAATAAAGCCCGAGGAACCGCCAATAACCATACATTTTATTCACTGCAAGTTAACCTCCAAATACGTTCCTAGTTGGATAATACAGACGCCTTCATTTCAAATTTCACTTAATAACAGTGTATATGAAGATTGCCGATTGACCAAACAGAGGCACCAACTAAAACTATATCAGTGACTGTAGTAAAAGGAGACCATCAACAGGAATACCCTTATGATGGATATCGTGCCTGACCCCAATACCCTCTTCTTTCCAGGTTTACTCGTCTCTAGATGAAGCTGAGTTGATGACGATGAGGCAGGACTTTCCTCAACTCCAACTATGTTGAATGAATGAATGGTGATTTAACTGTGATGGAGATATATTTCATTATTTCAAGAATTTTTAAGTTAACTCCTATCAATGTCTGAGATAATGTGTTCAGCATATCTCTCGAAAATTTATTTCAGTCCCTCACTCTCTTGCCTGCAAAAGAAAATTTTACCACTTGTGCCGTTCTGAACACCTTCCTCATGTGAGTTGATACAATATAGGATGAATTCCTGTTCATATTGTTACCAGCACACTCTATTATGAATCATTCTTTGAAAAATCCCAAGACAATGATCCTATATCCTCCATCAAATGACAAAAGGTGGCACTGGGTTTAAATATACTTGTGACCTTGTGGCAAGACTCTAATTTACGTTGCAGAAGTCGACCCTCACGTCTCCCATGTTTACTAATTAGCAGCAACACCATTTTCTTTCCACCTTCTAGACTCAATCCTCTATTCCTATACATCACCCTTAATGATAATCCACCTTTGACACTGGTAACGGGTCAAACGCATTTCTCCCAAATATTAACAAAGTATCTATAAAATCTGTTTATTCAAAGACTTGTTACAAGCTCTCACTCCTTTTTTTCTTCCTCTCCATTTCTATTTCATCATGTGAGCCCCATCAGCTCTAATTTGATGGTTCAGGTCACTGTATTGGAAACACCATGTGAAACATGGTCAGCGGGTGAAGCAGAAATACTCAGGTTACGTCTCTCTACGTCATAGGTTCCCAAACTGGGGGGCGCGATGACACGTCGGGGGAGGGGGGAGGGTACTAAGTAGTTTCGCACCCCCGCATTCCTACATCATATGTTACTACTGAGAATAAGGCATTTATATTTTCAATAATAAAACTTTAGTGGGCGAGCCCGTGGGAACTTTTCATTTGACTTTGGGAACCCGTACTCAAAACGAAAACGTAAGCGAAAGGAATCAGAGAATGTAAATTTATAGCTCTATCTTTCAATATGTTGTAATCAAACTCTAAACAAAATGTAATATTTAAGTAACATTTTTCCCGGTGGTGATAACTGGACGAAAGACAAAAAGTATACAACAATGAGAACGTTTATAGTTCTAAAAGTCTTAATTTTCATTATTTAATAGTTATTTCTATCCTGAAGTAATTAATGTAAACAGAGTTATTGGAGCATGCCGTTTTAAAACAAAAAATCTAACACAGTTGACCAAGTAATGGAGAACTGTATGTCACATCCCAAGCCAGAATGTAGAAGCTACATTACTGGTATCAACTTTTTGGGAAAATGAAAACGTATCAAAAATTAGTCTCAGGTTGTGATGCCTTATGCACAAAAGAGCAGTAAGCGACTCACTGTGGGGCAGCCTCCCAGACATACTCGAGGGGACGATGTTACACCAAATACAGAATAATATATTCACACTCTTGACATAGACTTATAGTCTTTCTGTTACAATAACTTCATTATCATTTGCATTCTTTTGCCATAAGAATTTCTTTTTCCTGATTTAATGCTATCCTCCATCTACTCCTTTCTATTACAGTCAACGTCCTCACTTATCCTTTCCATAAATTCGAATCTTTGTCTTCTTCAACAGTTAATTTTTTCGAGTGTTTCCTCTGCTGACAAATTAACCAATTCTTCACGCCTTAAAATGTGATCCACCATCCTATATCTTCCAAAAACTTCTTTCCTCACCCATCATTTCCAAAATACGTTCATTTTACACTTAATTTTTAACATCCTCCTAAAACAACACACTTAAAATGCTTTAATTTTCTTTCTTTCTGGTATTCTTACTGTCCTAGCTTCACCCACATAACTTAATGATAAATAAAAGTTCAAATGTATTTTTTAATGTAGAGATTTTGCACATATACATTGCACTCTGGAAACTTTAAGCATTACTGCATCCTGTCAGATACATTTTACATCAAACACAAAGCGTTTTATTAAAACTATCCTCAGGTGAAGAAATCCAAAAACATCGCTTAACGCTTCTTCTTCCAATTTTGGCTTTTAAAATGTAGCTGTTACCACCGAAGTGAATTTTTATCACATATTCTAATACGCGTTTCTCAACATTTTTCAAACCGAGGACCAGTCTGAAATGTAAGCCGAGTTTTTCGAGGCGTGTAAAAGCAACATATTCTTCCCGAGTTTGCAGCCACATAGTTAGATAAAAATAGATGACAACATAAATACCTGATGAAAACAACAGGAGACGTTGTCGAAACATTGTTACCTTTTCAAGACACTATCCGGCTGCAAACCCGGGAAGAATACGATGTGGTAAATTGTTAAAAATAATTCTGCGGACCGCTAACCTATATGGATCTTTTTTTTACGTATGTGTGTATTAATAACATCTGGGACATATTTTATTGAACTTTTGTAACATAATTAATCTAAAATCAAGTTTTCAATTCCTACGGAAACTTAGTAGTTATGAAATTGGAAGTGAACATTCGGAAGTGAATTATATATTTAACAGATTATTAATACTTATTAACCAAATGAAAGGCTGGATGCTACACTACACCACCTACTCACATGCACAAAATAATAGAAACTAGACCTGACGCCCTTTATTTTTATTTTACCAAACCTACCACACAGCGTGTCCATCACATCTACAAGACTCACAGAAAACGGTCATTAATTTAAACCTTAAACGGACGGCGCTTTCTTAAACGCTGATTGGCGATGCTTCGACTATTTTAGGGAAAATGCTCTCCTATGCTCATCCTGCAAATGTCAGATTTTTGGCTAGTCATTGAAATATTTGTGGCTTTTAAAAACTTGGGCTTACAGCTCACGCACGATTATAGCCTTAAACATTACGGATATGGTATCTAAATTTATAATATTCTACCTGCGAAAAACCTGAACCATCTTCACGACGGGCTGTGAAACACTGTTGTAAATGATTCAGCATTAGTACACTAAAATTTATAACAGGTATTAAAATATTGCGATGTATTCATTGTTTATTTCGGAATGTCTTAAGACCACAAGGATAATTTCTGTTGTGAATTCAAGCCTTACGGCAATTACTACTATTAAATAAATGAACTAAAATATTATGTTTGGTTACCTTCTCGCAGCTATGAACTATTAAGGCGCTTATAAAATTAGTCCATGGACTTTCGTCTATAATTACTTGAAACATTTTTCGAGCAAGTAGTTGTTCATATCTAGATTCATGGGAAATACTTTATGGAACCTCTAAAGTTCAAGCTGTGTAAACTAACCAGTGTATTTATTATAGAATGATTTCCTTATATTTCAAATACTCCATTTCATAAAACAGGGTAATAATTCTTAGTGAAGTCTGGTGGCACCAAATATCAATTCGATTTTAATAGCAGTTTTATTAAAAATTTACTTCATCGAGAGGCTAGTGGCGCTTAATAGTGACATTTCTATAATCGCTTTATCAATATCTTCTCGGGTTTAAGAATTAATTAAAACACGTTTTTTTCTTTTTAGTTATAGAACGTCTTATTGCTAGTTTATTACTATGAGTCTACGATTTTTGGTCTAATGCAGTGTTCTATAAAATTCTCTAATATCTAGAAAGCATCCTTTAAGTTTAATGACATTTATGCAGGAAGTTGTGATATCCTTGAACACAAATGGCTGCATTTTCGGTAGATACTACGCAGAATAAAGAGAAACCGAAAATAATATGTAGTTTATGTCTCACGGTAAAAGCGAAACTTCTTTAGATAGTCACAAATGTTCTTAAAAATTAAAGATGGAATATAGCTTTAAAATTATGATTAAGATTTTATTTTTTAACAGGTAAACTTTTATTATTTCCACTTGACAATATTTCAAAAACTTAATAACCACTCGTTGTTCTAATTTCTCTATGAATCTAGCGGACGTTGTATCGAGTGTAATGCCTTTTTGGCTCGAATAACTTTAAGAGACGGTACACGCCGACACTCGTTTCAGATGAGCTTCACATGTATGCCGCGATTAAAGTGCTACGCGGCTGGCAAGACGAGAGCAGTCTTATTTAAACAGCACTCTTTACACAGTCGTAAAACGTTATACACTTTGCTTGATATAAAATAACTGCGATGTTAATCTCTTTGTTGCGTAATAGCTTCAATTGCTAGGTGACGTCACTTTGCATTACACTGCTTTGTATCACTCTCAAAAGAAGGTTCACTTAAAGAATAATGCAAACTCGAACATCATGATTTGATAACTTTCCTTGCAAAGTATATGCTTCAATGTAAATTCGCGAAGTACTTCTTTTGTTGCGTGTCAGCGTTGATCGCTCGGTGGAGTAACTTCCTTCACACTTTTCAGTTAAACTATTTTTTTTTTTTTTTTTTTTTTTTTTTTTTTTTTTTTTTTACGATTTTACACCTCGTCTACGTCGAGATCAATAGAAGTGGGACGGTTATGAGGACAAGGAACCATATCGGCATTAGTCTGGAGTGATTTCAGAAATTTATGAAAACTAAACACTGGATGGCCACCTATAAGGAATCTAAAGAAATTTCACTCAAAAAATCAGATTCTTATCCAGCACTCATGTGTTGTCACACGAGCGGCTGTATGCTGTGTAATGCATTCGATGTGGAATTGTCTGGGATTTTGGGAAAATGTTTCTCAAGCAACTTGTATGCTAGTCTTCCCGTTACTAAAACGATTGAGCGATCATACCACTGTTCAACTTGTGGTTTACGCATAGATTTGGGAAGAAGCTGCAGTTGCTAATCTGCGTCAATACTTTTGGCGACACGTTTGATAACATAGTCATCGGAAGAAAATGCATTTGTTCCAACTCGATACCTCTTTTATTTCTCCCAATGGCGCCACACGTATTTGTCTACAATACGAATGTTGATCTGGTCTTCCCGTGGATACACATTATGTCTGGTTAGATAGATAAGATGGCCAATTCCTTTTCTCCGTGTTTACAAGTGTGTATAAGATTGTGATGGCTTTTGTTTATGAAGGTGACGAATGAGAAAGGATGGGGCAGACTGTCGGACCATTCAAGCTCACTCTTACGAAAGACACCCAAAAGTTTAATTATCACGTGAGAAGAACGAATCATTATGAACAATGTCAAAAGCATTGCATAAAGTTTTGGATTCAACTCAAGATTTTTCTACACAATATGTTGACTAGAAGTCGTGTACTTACACTTTTTCTCATCTGCAGAAAAATTAACGAAAGGTGAAAATTTCTTCCACTATCGAGGCTAACTACTTGGGAGGCTCCGGACTCCTTCAAGATGTCAAAATGATAAGAGACAAGGGAATGGTCTTATACAACGATTGACTGATTATGGAAGGACGGTTTGGGAACTGCACCACTTTCTGAACCTGCCAGAAACTGGTACTAACCTGTTGAAATTCACATCAGTCGCTTCGTCAACATGTCCTCTTCACGTTTTGCGATCATACATTCCGGAAAAGTTGCCAGGAATTTAATTAAAAATGCCGAAATATGACATGACGACAGCCGTTACATGCCGCCAACGTTGAAAAAATCAGTGACAGTCTTTTAAAATGTTGATTTAATCCTTTGTTGTAATGTTTTCATGCCTTTTCAGCTCTACTCCTTTGTAAAAAGTCGCACAAAATTGACAAACACGCAATATTTATCCGAGTTGTAATACGGTGATGACCGCCATCTTACATAGCAACGAGCAACCAGAGATAATCGATTGCTTCCATAGTAAACAAATACGCTTTTGGGTGTTGGATGCCGCATAGCCAAAATTTCGTAATTTTTTATCACTTGGTCCAGGCCGTATATCAACCTAACCACGATTTCTATGACAAAACTAAACTGTTTAGGTTGAAATGATCCCTGTACCGATAACTTTTATGTTATTTTAGCAGTGCTGAAAGTGTTTAGCAGTTGCTCAGCCTTTCATATTTAGGCATTTTTAATTAAATTCCTGGCGACTTTTCCGGAATGTATGATCGCAATACGTGAAGAGAACATGTTGACGAAGCGACTGATGTAAATTCGAACAGGTTAGTACCAGTTTCTGGCAGGTTCCGAAAGTGGTGCAGTTCCCGTTTCGCAGAAAAACCATCGGGAACTGCTATGAGCTCTTCATTTTAGGTCAAGTGGAACCCGTGTTAACAAATCGGCAAAGCTTTATCTGTAATTACAAGACCATAATACCTGGGGCACTGATCAAGGAAATCCTCTGCAAACGGATTGACGAAAATACGGTGCCGAACTGTGGATGAAGACACTAGCATATTTTTGCATTAATCCATAGGTGTATTTTAATCTGTGACGTTAACGATCATTCATCTGGAAGTATGCCTACTCTTCCAAGGTGGTGGCACATTTCGTTGCACAATGCCTTATTTTCCAAGGACTCGGTTCTTCACTTTCCTCTACCCTGTAGTGTTCCTTATAGGTATGGAGATTCTTCCCGTATGTGTAACAGGGTTCAAAATCTACGTACATCAATGATTAACCTAAAAACATTGTAAAACCAGGGAAACGTATACAATTCATTGTTCACCGTACACTACTTGTGCGTTTCTTAAACAATTTTGTATTTATAGTAGTTCCGAAACCTCTGCTGAATCTAAATTTAAGAGTTATTATGTAGTTGCAAACGTCAGCAATTCATTAAAAATGCAACACCTAGACGGAGTTGTGAAAAATGAATTAAACTTGGCACCAAGTATACTTATATGAAGAATATTAAATGATTAAAAATCGAAAGTTTAATATGAGAATTTAGGGGCTAATTATTATGCGAAATTGCTATGTTCTTGTTTTGATTTTGCGTGTAAGTGGTGAACAGTATGGTGTAAGAGTGCCGACCCTCCACACCCAAGTATCGAACTATGGGAGAGGTCGGAGAATGGTCGTGTGCGAAATGGGTGCATAATATCGTGAAATCTCCGGATGGATTGGCCGCAGAGCAATGTCAGTACACAGACTTGTTACACAGTGAATGAAAGAATGCTCAAGTACTCCTAGAGCAGGTACAAGTCCTTACAGCAGAACAACAGCATGCGAAGACTTTTGCTGGCAGACGGATTTAATTTATTTAATTTAATTTAAATTTCAATGGAGCACACGCTAAGGTGGCAATTTCCCTAAACGCCCATCTTCCCTTTTTCCTGCACTCACCTACATTAGCCCTCTACAAATTTTAACTTTAAATTCTTTCAACGTTTTTGGTAAATTATTCATCATTTCCCTCGGTAACTTATTCCAATCCCTGACATCCTTACCTAAGAAATAAGAATCTTCCCACACCCTTGTGCCTGAAATCCAGTGCCAGCTTGTGCTTATGGTAATCTTTTTCCTTCCACGTACTACTTTTCATATCTACACCAATGTCTTCCCAGGGTACCTCATCACCAGTATACGCCTTGTAAACCGCCTGATCCAAACAGTGTTTACAGAGAAAGTCAAGCCCCGGACAATTGTAAACCCATTGCTTGAAGCTGGATTATACTCTCTGATCCCTATGCAATGTGTTCCATTAATCTGATTTAATTGCCAGCATCATCTAACCTGGTGTAAAGCAAAACGTAAACGGATTCGTGAATGGCGTACATTTGTGTTTATAGACGAGTCTTGATTCTGTCTGTGGCAAAGTGATAATCCACACGCGTATTGGAGTAACTGCTTACCCTACAGTGATTTCAGAACGCCAACACGTCCAGCCACTGGTGTCGTGGTTTGGGGGCAATCGGTTTCGACAGCAGGACTGAGTTGGTCACTGAAGGCACAGTGGCAGCCCACTGGGTGCTCCACCCTATTGTGATACCCTCCCTATATGTCCATCATCCAGATCTCATCTTCCAACAGGATTATCCCCGTCCCCATACTGTGGCTATCACAACACAAGCCTTGCAAGGGGTTACGATCAAAATTTGGAACACACGGTCGCCAGATCTGCCCCCAGTAGATTTATTTTAACTGTTTAACGTCTCTTAACAGCGGGGTCTTTAGAGACGGGAAAGGATGGGTGGGGGGGCAAGGAATGGGAAGGAATTCGTCCATGGCCTTTTGAAGGAAGCATCCAGGCATTTGCCTGGAGTGATTTGGCAAACCATGGATAACTCAAATCTGGATGCTCGGAAGGGGATTCGAACCGCCATCCTCCCGAATGCGATGCCAGAACGCTAACCGTTACACCACCACTCTCGGTCCCCCAATAGAGCATGTTGGGATGCCAGGAGTAGACACATCAGATCACATTGTCACCCAGCACCAACTGGTCAACAACTGACTGCACAAGACATTCAATCATAGAGAGACTCCAAGAAGACATTCGAACACTTATTGATTCAATGACGGAAAACATCCATGAATATATAGGTGCTGAAGGTGGGCGAACTTCTTACTGAGAACTGTATCTAAAGGTAGGAAACTTAGACTGATCCATTTCAATTTCTTATCATTTGTCTAGATATGCCCATGAATATATCCTAAGTTACCACCATTCCTGTATTTTAATTTCCGCCCGTATCTAGTAATTATCGTAAAAGTATTAACATTTCTTCATAGTACAAACAGTCATTTATATTTGCTCTTTTTTTTGTTTTTGGCTTTACGCCTCGTCAACGTCAAGGTCACTAGAAACGGTTAAGGACTAGGGGCAAGGAATGGGAAGGAATTCAGCCATGGCCTTTTTTGAAGAAACATGGAATTAAGCTGGAGTGAATTTGACAAATCATGGAAAACACAAATCTGGATGACCAGACAGGTATTCGAACCCGCAGCCTCCAGAATGCGAGGCCAGAGAGTTACCACTCACCTACCATGCTCGGTATCTGCTCCTTAATCAATTACTGAAACCAGATTTGATATTGCTGTTATAGTCGTAAAAGTGAGTAACGTCTTTTACTCATTTAAAAGCAGAATTATTGATCAAGGGTGTAAATATTCCATATTCTAACCTAATAACGACTTAAGTAAAATAAAAAAAACCTAGGAATCATATTACGGAGCAATTTATGACAAAGTTATACTGTATTTAGGTTGTTCTGAAGCAGGGTGGAATGGAGCGTAAATTCGTCTCAGTAAGATCTTTCCATAAAACAGGAAAGATTAAATTATTATCAACCCTTAACGGCTGTTTCTAAGATATGCAGTTTTCAGATGCTATTATTGTTTTGAAAATGTACAGTATAAAAAAGAACTGTAATTCGAGGTGGAATTCAAATCTTGAAGTTTCGGAATTCTCAAAAAAACGTGAAAGAAAATTTTCACTGATAAATGTTATGATAAGGTGAAAAGTTCCGGGCCTGACGTAGAAATGAGAATGCTATCATTGAAAATGAAAAGGTAGCAGTGATAGATTGGTGTTTTTCAGAACTTCCAGTATCGCATTTCAGAAATTTTAGAAATTGTAACTGAACAGTCTTGGCGGTGGTCGTGGTTTGGGGTGGGGTTGGGGGGGAGGTGGTATTTTAAATCTGAATATTTGGATAGTGATTACTTGTTGCTATAGTTGCCATTGTTCTGCTGTCTGAAAAATAATTCATTTACAAATTCTTTTTTACCACGGTCACCACCTTTGTATAGGTGGAAAACGTATTAAAAATGCCAGAAATAAAAAAAAAAGGGAAATCAAAGCATCTAAACTAATGAAATTCGTGATTTTAATCAGGTCTAAACAATGAAATTTTCTTTCCTCAAAACTCCGACAGTAACAATGTAATTTGACCGTTTTGATAGATTTGATATCGGTTCTTCGTCATAAAGGTTTGAAATTCTAAAAGAATTCGTCATTCTCCAGATAACACATTAACAATGTAACAACACACGAACAAATTTCCTAAAAGAAGCATTAGTTAACATGCTAAATATAACGTCAAACTCCTTTTATTAAATGCAATGTTCTTCGCTAAGTTCTGAAAAATTTAGCCACTCTTGCCATATTTTTAAGCTTTCTACGCTAAATTCGCTGAACATAGTTACTCGAACAAAACGCGACACGTTCTGTCTGTAGCCTAACGCCATGATGATTCCTACCCCTAAATAAAAAATTTAGCTTGCTATTCAACCTGAAGGTTGTTTGGACTCTTACGAAGGAGATATGATTAGCCTGGTATTGTTGGTAGGGTGGCCAATTCCTTTCCTTCTTTTCTTACCTGACATAACCTAATTCTGTAATGGGTAATGGAGACCTGCAATTTTACGTGGAATTCGAACCATGGAAGATTTCTGGACTACTTCACATTACATAGCAAGGCCGGGTTAAGGGCCACCGAGACAGGGATTCGAACCAGGGACCTTTCGTTCTCCACTCAGACACCTTAACCACTGAGTCACCAGGCAGCTATTCCTACACATAGGCTCCCACTATTTGCGTTTTTCTCACTCTCTGTTAAGCAGCGTGTGGTGACACGCTCAAAACGGTTTGGCCACACCAGTGAAAGAACAAATGTCACTGAAATCCTTATAAATCTTTACAATCAAGGTAGAATTAATTTAACTAGCTTCCTTTATTAAGTATTTCCATCTCTAACGTTTATAGTAATTAATAATTTATATAATAATTAATAATTTATCCCCTTCGAGACGGATTACACAATTCAAACCAGCTTACTTCTCTCTTGCTTCCTTGTGCTCGCTTATTGCGTAAAATTCCTACGCTTTCAGAATAATTTCCGTCCTAAGAAGACGCCATTCCACCATTCAACTTGTTATGTAACATTTCCCAATTATTATTAAATTACTAAAACCCCTCCAAAACTATCAGACACCACTGCAGAGAGATCGTTCTTAAAGATTTTTAATATTGTATTTAAGATTGAGAAAGGTATATTTCCCTAAACATACTGTGTCATCACAAAATGTTGAAGAGTGCTGTTGAAGAGGTCTACGTAGAAAAATAAATGTATTTTTTGAACTAAAAGACGGACTCATTCACTGCTTGACCGAAAATCTTTGACTTTACCCTCTTATAAGTTACGAGAATGTCATCAGTGGAATAGAAAGCATTTAAAATGAGAAAAATTTGCCACTAATGTAGAGAGCTTCTCTGAATTTCTTAATTTTTTGTTCGAAATTTTGCAGCATTATTAAAATTAATCTTCTTCTCCCACATTCATATAGTGTGAATTAACTGATATTAACACTAGAAATCTCTTAACTAATTTAATTTTATTAGTTGGCAAAAATAAAAATCTCAAAATGGAATCCAATTGAAAGGCCTTTACATGTTTCTAAATACAAGGGCTGATGAGGTTTTCAATTACTTACGTATCTCATCCAAGCCAAGATTAAGATTGAAAATATCAGTAGGTTATGTAAAATATTAACATTTGTACTTGATATAAACAGAAAAGGAAAAAAGATCGAAAACTGATTAACAGATGTAGCATAACTTGGAAAGAGGCAAATTTTGCCATAAAAATTGCAATAGAAGGAACATTCCAAAGGAAACAACAGTGAGCAAAGTACCTACACGTTTGGTTGAACATTTTTGTGTACCCGGGGGGTGAAATTATCTCGCAATGCAGGTCAATTGATGAGCGGTATATTGAACTATCCATTTCTTTATTTCTTATGGTTACACGTCTTGTCGAGGTCATTAGAGACGGGAAAGAACTGATGCAGGGAAAGGGTAGGAATTCGTCCATGGACCTTTGTAGGAACCCTCCCGGGATTCGCCTGGTGTGATTTCTGGAAACTTTGGAAAAAAGTAATCTGGATGGCTGGGCGGGGATTCGAACCTGCACCCTCGCGAATCCAGTTACGAATCTGTGGATTGGTATAGTGGCGTTCTCTGTTCACCTATGCGATTATACTTTGTTAGACTTATTTGCTTGGTGGTATGATGAAACAAGGAATTTCCAGGAGATATGGAATTTGTGATACAATTTCCGAAGATGGGTTAAAAGAGTCAATTATTTTTCAGATATAGCATTGAAGAATGAAAGTATAAATTTTTAAAGTTAAATCACTAAACCCATTCGACTCTTTACAGAAATCTTACTTTGTATTCCTATTTATAATTTGCTTTTGCCTTCTTTTAAAACTTAATACTATGTTATGATCAAATTATTATTGACATCAGGATTTAGTTCGTTACTTTCCCTAGCTTATACTCTTAAAACGATGTTTTTTTTTTTTTTTTTTTTTTTTTTTTTTTTTTTTTTTTTAAAAAGAATATGATGATGATGTGTGCGTGGAGACTTTCCCGGCGTACTGAAGCAATTTAGTCTTCACGGGTGTGCAGCCGGATGGTGTTTTGGAAACACCATCCGGCTGCACACCCGTGAAGACTACATTGCTATGATGATGTTGCTTTGTTGCTTACCATACATTCGTATCCTCGTATCCCATTCTTGCCGATTATATTAATCATCTCTCTTCACACTTTCAGTTCTCGAGCTATAAATATTGGGTATTCAGCCGCTAAACAAGTTAGTTAGGTTTGCTCATGAATTTTATCGATTCCATGAGAAGATTTAATTTGCAGATTCATTACATCATTTTTAGGAAACTGCAGTAAGTAATAATGATAATTTACAAGCCCACAAAAAATAACCGTGGCTTATTTGTTACACGTACCAAGTCATGGATAAAAGCTATTTATTAAGACAATATAGCGATGCGTTGTTCGGTCTTAAGTAGAAACTTTAAACACCTTCAGGAACATTGTACTAAGTAGGCCCCACTGTGGTAACAATTTACTGTGCACTATGTTTACTTACAACTATTTTATATTGGTAGATAAAATGTTTGTCTGCATAATATTTTAACTTTTTCAGTATTAGGTAGTATCTGGGGTATTTTAATTTTTGTTAAAAGACTCTGCTCGACATACCTCACTGAAATATCACACAATAAGAAGAAATTTGGTAAATAAATAACAATAACAATTCTTCTAAACAATATCGAAAGAATCTAGAAAAATACAGCAAGAAAACATAAAAGAGTAAAATGGAAATATGTACTCAATGCGGAATATTATCAGAAGAAAATAGGAAAGCGAAATTCACAATTTTTGAGGTGTCCTCTTATAGTACAAATTGATCTGCACAAGGAAGAAGAAAATTAAAGTTTGTAAGAAACGATTAGAAAGACCAGAATCAGTTGTGTTTTTTTGGTCACATAATGAGAATGGATAACGGCAGACTTACAAAAATATTTCTCAATCACGTCTACGAGAGTAATAATGGCAACCAATGGATGCAAGGAATAAAGAAAGATATGATTGATATTGGAGTAACAGAAGACATAACACAAGGCACAGCAACTTTCAGAAGATTGATACGAAATCTCAAGGGTTTCCAAAGTAATAACATTTGGACCCAAGAAAAGAGGAAACATAAAGCGAAAGGATAAGATAATTAAAAGTCAAGAAAGCACAGGATTATTAGTCCTTAGATGACCAAAATCGATGAAAAGAAGTACAAATTGTTCTTCTGCACCCAATTGCATTTTGAGAGTTTTAATATCATATATCTGAGTGTTTGCCATGCCTGCAAGAAAAACAGCATTTTTAGATGAAATATAGCAGTCTCAAATAAAGTAATAAAATTTCGGAGGTTTCTTTATCTATACTGCAGGTCAATATTTAACAGAATGTGTTGGGTAGGGTGTAAACTACCATAAAGTGTTTGCCCGAATGACAGTCAAAATTTTTATTTTTGCTGTTAATGGCGAAGTTCCTTCAATAATAATAATAATAATAATAATAAAAACCAACGGTGAGTTTTTATTTCGATAAAAATGTATTTAAACAGTTTCATATGCAAACTTTATGCAATAATATTTAAGCCAGTTCACTTTCGCTTAAATGAAATTAGAAATTAAGAAAAAAAAAAAAAAAAAAAAAAAAAGAATTGAGGTAAGAGACTACTGAAAAGATTGTTGTATCAACGAAAATTGGAAACGATGGACTTAGTTTGACATAAGATTTTTTTTAGGTTGCATTCCTCCCAAAAGAAGCACAGAAGTGGGCTGTTGTAGGATCTCGTGGCTCCTTTTCAGCCAACCTATCATAAGGGGAGGGAACGGGAAGTCGAGAAGGAATTCGTCTATGTCCTTTTAAAGGAACTATCCCGTCATTAGCCTGGAAAACAGTTGTCAGGATGGCTAGGCGAGGATTTGAACCCGATCCTACTAAATGCCAGGCACCTTACTCGGTCAACGTGAGAATTTAAAGTGGTCACGAATGGGATGAACAACAATTATCGCTGAAAGAGTATTGCGGCACGAGTGTGTCCACTGTGTGCATTAGAGAGGTTGCTGACCTGGGTGGGGCTGAGCACGGTGACGACCTTCTTAACGGCTGAGGCTCTGCGTCGCTGGGGCGGCGGTGACCGGATCACCAGGTGCCTGCGAGGGGTGTCCTGCTGCAGCTGCAACCTCTCGCCCTCCTCGTGATCGTGGTCGTGGTCGTCGGAGGTGCCCAGAGTCAGTGTCGTGCCCTCGACCACCGACAGCGTGTCCTCGGAGCCGTCGGGATCGTCGTAGGGGTACGGATCATCGCCGCGGGAAGACGACATGGCTGAGGTGCTATCAGCACAGGTGGACGCACCACCTCGGACCAGTGGTGGAGGAGCCAGCGCGAAATACTACGGAGAGCTTCGAAATGAGCGACAGTTTAACCAACTCTCTCAGGAGAGCCAGCCAGCCACGCTGAGGAACTCACTTGCTACTGTCAATTCTTAGTGAGGAATCTCTTTGATGATTTCCTCGGATTGCTACAAGGAAATAGCAATTCAGTCAGCAAGTCGAGGGACCGATTTCCTTAGATAAACTAGATGCTAATAGTCGGTCTTTAATTTTATGTCAGATCATTCCTATGTAATGAGAAAATATGGGATCAATGGCAACATGTTTCCATCCATCGTGCGTTACAGAAGTTGAAATGAAGGATTACGACAGCAGGAATAACTTTACCAATATATTTTAGACCACCCTACAAAACACTTATTTCTCATGGAGGTAACAAGTAGTAACAACGCGCGGCGTGAGACATACATCATTCCCGAAATCAGTGGAACGGTGTACGGTACCCAGTGGAAGAATCAAAACTCTTTGCTTGCAAAATGGTACCAGGTGTTTTCACAACTCTGTCAGTGGTCAGAAATAATGGAATAAAAGTGTGAATATTAATGTCCGGAAGAGTTCAGTGACTTCGAATATCTGTATCTGTCAATTACAAAAGATTAACTTTCTTTTATGAGTGCTTTCGCCTTAGCGAATAATAAAATAACCAACAATGAATTTAAATTATTAATTATTTTGCTTTAAATAAAAGAGACCAACTTGTTCAGCACTCTCTATTTGCAAAGAGTACTTTCTGGATTTATTCTTGATCCGTAGTGCTTAGTTCGACTTTAGTTTCAGAGAAGCTGATAAAGTACTAGTGTTCCAAACATTTTAGAAGATGCTATTGGCTATAAATCAAAGGGTTATTTTCAACGAACTATGTGATTATCTTATAGCTTTTGCACTTTGGAAATAACACCTAAGAAAATTACAGAATTGTTTTGTTCGTTCCACAGTATCTCCAAGTGACGAGATGAGCCACAGGAACCAGATCAGAATAACCGCTTGATTTAATACGTTGGTGGATTACTAGCGACTAACGCAACATTGAATTTCTATAAGGTAAAGAAACAATTGAGAAGGTATCCAGAATTTGTGGAAACGCAGAATCTTCAGGCTGCATGCATAACTTTATTTGCAACTAAAGGCGAGGCTTGCTTATCGAACCACAATGATATACAAATGTTTCCACTCGCAATCGCAGAACATAGTTTTATCTATGGTAGGCTGTAACATTAATTGCGTTGCCTTGGTGCACTATAACTATTTCGGACACGGATCTGTACTGCAACTACCATAATGAAGAACACTACTAAGGAATCACATTACGACCGCATGTTGAAGGTGGTGTTAGCAGAGACGATGTTGCTCGATGTGTATTGTCTACGGTAGAATTCGGAAAGCACTGTGAGACGAATCGTCTCTTGACGCCCGCACGCGACTGACTGATGTGCCTCGGCACCGGGGCGCCAGGCGTCGCTGCCGAGCTCCTCCGATTACGAACGGACTTTCCCGAATCCGTATACTGGGTGTAGCTGCACGGCCATTCGTTCGCACCTGTTGCCACGATTTGGCGTCCTGCCAAGAGAACTGTGTTTTTGGACACTTTCGCATTATTAATGCATCAACCGTAGTTTATACTTCTCCGGAAAAGGTGGAATGCGCGGCAAATCGATACTCTGTCAACAGGTCGCAAGACCACACGAATTTACTGGAGAAGTTTGGCTCCAGCAATTCCGCTTCTCAGAACCGTCAAAAACGTTTACATTTAGCCTCTCTTTCTGGGATCAACGTGCTTGCACTTCGTTCCCAAAATATTTTGCCAACTGCTTTAACGTCATCAATAAAATTCCCTTTAAAGTCACTATTCGTTCAACAGTCAGCAATTATGAGAATGCACGAAAAGTTCTTTGCATAGAACACAGGTGACATTGTTACCAGAAAACTGAGAAACAAGAAATTTACGAAAAAAATTAGTGGCTCATCATCGTTCACGAAGAAATATCCCTTCCACTCGGTTATGTAATCGACTAAAAAATTGCTTGCTTACTTATCTGAACGTCATTTTCAATGTTTCTACGTAGGAAGCTGGAAACGTACAGGTTTAATCATCTTCCCAGTCAACGAAGAATACATTATATTTCTCTGATTTTCTTTATGAGGCGCTAAATATATGAAACTATACTTTCTGTACTTTCAATTTCTGCCTGACGGCTTTCATATTTTTCAATAAATTTACTTTTTCTGTCCTTCAAACTGCCCGATCTTCACCCAGTTCACATATATTCGTTTAGATAGATTCATTGGGGATGTTCATTTAGTGACATAGCGGCTTGTTGGCTTTGAATTTATCCTTCTATAATCATATTTTGATATTCGATTAAAAGCATACTTGTACTGCCTTATACTAAGGTAATGTGTTTGTGTATTTCCTCACTATTAAATTTTCTGCATCTTCTATAATGAGGCAACAGTGAGTCTCTGGATGTTTCTTTTCTTAATAATTTATTTAAGTTTTTTCTTTCACATTTAACTTAAGATTGAAATTCTTCTTCAATCTGGAGAGCGAATATTTCTGCACTCAAACACGGAAGAGAGATACATACATTCGTTTAACGTCGATAACTTAATTACTTGTTTTCAAAATTATTTATCAATATCTCTAAATTCATTAGAAGAGATTATTTTCATTAGCTTTAAAAACTGAGGTTTTTCGATTTGCACAGTTGGGCAGTCGTATGAGTGAATGTTTGATTTATTCAGTCTCGAGAATGTTAGCTCCAAGAATCCAGTTCATTAATTACTGTGTCTCTGTAGAACAGACATCGATTTTTCTTTTTATCTGCTTAACGTCTCTCTAACAGCGAGGTCTTTAGAAATAGGAAAGGATGGGGGGCAAGGAATGGGAAGGAATTCAGCCATGGCCTTTTGAAGGAAGCATCCCGGCATTTGCCTGGAGTGATTTGGGAAACCATGGAAAACCCAAATCTGGATTCCCGGACGGGGATTCGAACCGCCGTCCTCCCGAATGTGAGGCCAGAACGCTAGCCGTTACACCACCACGCTCTGTAACAGACATCGAAAAAATCATGTTAGGAGTTCCTTAGACCATTAGAGTAGGTTATGCGGAGAGAATGCGATTTTAAAAGACATCAAGAGCAGAGCTGATCTGCAAACTGCCTTTTTACTAGCACATATTTGGATATCGAAGGAAACGAAAGTTTAAGTTAAAAAATGGGAGCTTACATAACTCAGTTCTCGAATATTGTTATGACGGCTGATAATAAAAATGAGAAATCGTCTGCGATGAGAATTGAAACATCACTTAATTTTTATTTATAATGATAAGTAATAGTAGATAATCTCCGGTAGTGAGGGCTAAAAAGAACAAAAAAAAAAATGCAAATATATAAATAAAAAAAATCCGTCTCCAAAATTCGTAGGTAGGGAGGCAAACGTTTCGGAGTAGGCACCAATGTTCATCCACAAGATATAGTTTCTTAGAAATACCAATAAGTAATTAACAACAATGTCTTTTAAATCTTTAACAACTCTGAACTACCAGAGTTCAGAGTAACAAACATGACATGATCACCATTTTCCTTTTACTGCTTTTTTTTTTGCATTATGCTGACAAACCTGATGTCTAAAATATTAAAGTAGAGTAGAAAGCTATTTGCATCATTAAAGATCGTAGCACCAAGATTATCGAACGCATTTGTATTAATGTTCTAATGTTCTACAACGGAGATTTTAGATATCTTCATTATTCTTGTCTATAAGCAACAAGAGTATTTGCAGCTTTTGATTCTGTTACCCATGTAAGGAAAAAACTTTTACATTATCAACCATAACTTGAAACTCAACGCATTTTGTCCACGAGAATTCCTCCTCTAAAATTAAATTATGAAACAGTGGCAACTCTCCTTTCATTCAACCGTATGTCCGACTTTGGCCTGCCTCAACATTTACGTCAGTCCATTATAAAGGTTGTCACTGTGTTTTTGCGTTACCTGTGTGTCAGACACCAACGGATGCCGCACTTGATCCAGGGTTTACTGGCAAAGAGAGGAATTACGTTTGTTCAGTCCGCTCTTTAATCTCCTGGGATGACAGCGTCTGGATTCAGACCATGCAAAAAAGTTACGACGGCACTGGAATGTTTCTAGAGGAAAAAGCGTCGGACACACAAAAGAGGCCTGGAAGAGGATTATTGGGCTAGTCACATGGAAATAGAATGGGGCTATTTCGGATGAGGATAGCAAGGAAATTGCTATACCAAGTTCCAGACACGTAACTTTTTCTTTTCTTGGTGAAAAAGAAATCCTAATGGGTTCGTTTCCGTCTCTGTCACATCCTTATAAATTCTGAACCCTTGAACTTAGATATATATGATTAGGAACTACTTTAGTTCTTTTTAACCTTAACATGACTATAACACAAAATTTTAAAAATTATGTCGGGTGGAAATAATGTACCGAATTTAATGGGAGATTTTGTTTACATAATCTTCATAAGTATCAAATGAAAGCTGGCAACCCGCGAACCGTTACAGTGTTTGGATCTTCCTTTTTTACCACATTTTATGGAAGCTAAAAAACAGATTGCCAGTTCACGTTGCATCTTCGTAATCAGTACTTAAATTTAGAGATCTTTTATGCAGGTTACCAGGTGTTTTAACTTTCACCAAAGTAACTCTTGTAACTTTTGAATAACAAAACCATCGACACACGTTTTACTTAATTTTTTATTCCGTGTAAATCTTCATAAAGACCTACATGGATAAGACACTAACTTCTTCCAAAGATTCTAAAGTACATTACGATCAAAACAGTATCGTTTCAATCTAACTCGTCTGCCCGCGATCTCGGGAACTTAAATAGTCAGTATAGAATGTTCCAGAAAACATCACAAGCTCTGTCCAACGATCGCTTCTGGATCGCTAAAAATCACTCCAAACAAAGGAAACAGTATAAAAGCATTCAGAACCATAAACAAAATTACTTATAATTATAAATATACATTTTTAAATTAAAATAAAAAATATCTAAAGGTATTTAAACACAAAACTGACAAATTTAAACAATGAAAACCCATAGGCAAAAATATTATAGCTTACAAAACATTCATAATTGTAGTATGTTAATTAACATTTCAAACATTAAACTGCTGTTAATAATATTACATTCCATCCAAACAATTTCTATAGACCAAAACAATACTCATCCATAAGAAAAAATAAAAATTTACGATTAATCAATGTTTATCTCTCTCCAACACCACTATACTTATTCATGAGTCTGAAATTAATTCGAGATGGGTCTCAGGGCTGCAAAAAAGCTTTGTCAATCATAAATAATACCATTCTCCTATCAGAAACAACTGATTAAACAATTTTCTGAGAGACTGTAATGGAGATTTTAGCTAAAAAAAGGGACAAATTAGTATTATTTAAAAGTATGGTATTAAACGGCGGCTGTTGTAGCGCAGCTGAGCTGACAAAGTTGTATCAGAAGAAAGCGCGCACCAGTCACCCGTGAAACAAAGGGTAATGAGCGAAGTAAACGTGACCAAATGGAAAGAGGTATAAAGGGTATGACATCCTTCTAGATCATTCGGGAGGTCACCGACTCAAGTCACGCGCTGACTTTCTACTGCCTTCGGTGCAAAGACAGACGTCACGTGTAATGGCGTGTGAGTTACGCTATAAAAGCAAGGAAGCAGAGTGCCTTGACCTCTCAGTTTGGAAACACACCTATGCTGCCACTATGTCGGGTTAAGCATCGACGCCGACAGGTCGGGAAAACCGGCCGGTACCCTCCTAGCCGGGTTCCGTTCCTTGATGCCAATGGTAAACTGTAAGTTACTTCTCCAGTCTGTTGGAATATAAGCGCCCTGGAGACTTGCTAGCGGGAATCTTTTAGCAGTGTAACCTCTCTATGGCACAGGCGTAATAAATATAAAATGGTAATTGAAGACTTTGCCTTATTTCGTAACCTGGTTGGTCCATTCAGTCTCCTGCAGTTACAGCTAACTGTCGCAGACGGATGGAGGGCTGGCCGGACGGGAGCGGAAGCAGAGCTAGTAAGCCAAGTAAGTGCCATAGTACAGAGGGTCGCACACAATTCAACCATCCTGACTTCAGATCGGCCAAACCCCATAAAACAGTCGGTTACACCACAGCGATATTAACAAAAATTGTTCTCGGGGGTTCTTCACGCAGAACCCCCGAGAAGAATTTTTGTCAGCTATACGCCGGGAAATACTCAATTCTCACACAGCGATATTTCTGGAATGATAACAAAAGGAGTGATTTTGACCAATTTGATACCTCAGCCGCAAAACTTTTTATTAATAATTTGATCTATTTCATGCCGAATTTAGTAAATCGGATAATATATATGCCGTGAAAACACATTTTGAGAATTTTCAAACTATTTGAAGACTTTTTTTCAACTAAATTTAATTTTTTGTTTGTGTATGTTTGTTTTTTATATACTGTTTGAAAGACAATATATAATGAACTCTATTTAAAATATTTTTTTAAAAAATAAGTTATACCAATTTTTACTGAATTGAGATTAATATACGATCTACGACTGAAACAATCAGTGCTTGAAAACTCCTCGAACTTGTAAATGGTAGTGTTATGGCATAAAATCAACCATTTTTTCAAGAACCTTGCTACGCTGAATTAATTTCAAGTGGTTGAGAAACATAGGTGAAAATTCTTAATTTAAAGAAGCAACACTAGTCTAAAAAAAAATTCCACTGCTTTTAGACCAAGGTCGCTAGGATCCAATAACTAAGCATTTATTTTGGACGTTGGGTTATCTGGAAGCTATCCGGTAGCTGGCGAGGAATGTAGAACAGGTTGCTTGTGCTTGTTTTTTTATGCAAGATTGTAAACCAAAGTCTTGGGTCAAGTTTCATAGTTCACTGCATTGTATAGTAAGTTAGTGATGATTTTTCTGTAGGTTTGGGTCGTACTAGTGACGCAAAACATGGTAATGTACTATGTGTAGGCCTGCGCTTTGGAGGGAAGCCTAGAGATTAAAACTGAATGTATTCGGGCTTACACATAGCAGGACTAGGCGTCACCCGAATAGGTACAGTTTTAATCTCTACGCTCTTCCTCCCCCCATGCACTGTAGATAAGTCATTATACTTAGCACACATTCACAACAGTTATTTACGTATATAACAACGCTTTATAATACTGAAACATACCGACGAGGCAATCGCACCATGTTAGCAAAAAATTATAAAGGTAGTTGTTAATGAGGAGCAAACCAACTGCGCCTGGTTATCGGTTATGAACTGTTGTTTATACTTGACGTAACGATTTCTAATGAGATGCCCTAGATATAAAATATCTTTTCAAACCAAATAGAAAAACCGGCATATTAAACAAAAGATTTTGCACAAACGAGATTAATATTACTATAAGTTGACATCTTCTTTCTCACTCTTTAATGCTTATAAAACCTTTCAAACTCAACAGAAGTTCTTCATATTTTTTCATAGGGAAGTTAGTATCAAATTCAGATTAAGTTTGTATTTCACCGGATCACGTCACGTGGTCATGACATGTAATTCCGGAAATTCATTTTTTGTCTCGAAAAACTATTTTTTTCACTTTTGGACTCCGTGCAATGCATTTTTTGGTTTAAATCGACCATAAGAGGCCCAACAGTAATCAAACTAAAAAAGTAAATCAGATCAAGTCAAACGATGTGAGACTCAAACTCTTTTTTTAACACTAAAAGTCATCCTTTGTTACTCTTAAGTTCTGAGAAAAACATTTTCGGTTTAAATCGACATCAAGAGGTCCAAAACGATTAAAATCAAGAAACAGATGATAACAGATCATGCAGCGATGTTCTGTGATAAAAAATAATAATTTTTGTTACTTTTACATTTTGTGCAATGTATTTTCTATCTAAACCCACATTAAATGTCTATTTAATACTACTCTGTATGGCACTAAACTCCTCACGTAGGAAATATACTTAATTCGCGATCAAACCCAAAACAAGGTACGATTCTACACTTGTTTTACACTTATTCGTACCATACGTTAAAAAACATTTGCCTCAATACAAAATCTCAGATATCATGACCTAAATAGTGCGTAAGGTCCAGAAATTATAGGTTTTTCTTGTTTACATTGCTTTTGTTTTACTATTTTTTTAAAGCATTTTTTAATTAAATTGTACGTGTTTTCATCAATGTGGAATAGACTGAATGGAAATTAATATTAAGGGTGAAACTGAAATGAAAATTTTCATCTGTTCATTATATTTTTCAGTATTGTTTCTGTCGATATGGGCACGATAGTTAGTACCATATTAACCAATAACAGTTCGTACTATCATTAAATACTTTACGAACACAAACAAACAAATGTTCACCCGATCTGTATTTTATTATGTAAATTATAGCTATGATATAAATGTGTAAAGGTTATGGAACCGTTGAATAAAATAAGGAAAAATGTAAACTGGAGTGGTGAGCGAATGCATTTGCTTTTTGGCCAGGAGCGAAACCTTAGAAAACCGAAATCTGGATGGTTGGACGTGGATTTTAACCAGTCAGGACCCAGCATTACAACTCACTTATCTGTCTCGGTGAGTGAATGCTGGCTGTCCTTCTGCAGCGGGCGAATATACATGAAAAGCACGTCTGAAATGTCAGGGCAGTAGTATCAGCAGAAGATAGCTGACTGCCTGACGTGGACGAAGCAAATATACATGTATCCTCGGAAAGCCAAGAGGGCTCCACCAACTGCTGAATCCCCGCACTCTAACCCAAAAGTAGCTGACTCAAGAGAGCATTCGATATTACATTTTGTTTATACCTTTTATTGATTTACGGTTCGTATAATGGATGGGAAAGAGATCAAGAAACGAATGCCAAAGATAATCTAAAAAGGGAGAAATAAATTTTTTCTTATTTTAATTTGAGGATTATTACTAGTCGACCTAGAAACGGGAGTAGACCATTTTTTGGTTACTGCTTTATGCCTCGTCGACGTTGAGATAATTAGAGCCAGGAGAGGAGAGGGAGTGGGTGTTAAGAAACTGGAAGAAGTTCAGCCTTTGGCTTTTTGAAGCAACTATCCTGGCAATCTCCTATAGTGATTTCGGAAAACCATAGACAACCAAAATCTGGATTGCCTGACGGCGACTCGAGCTCATGATCTCCCGAATGCCAGGCCAGGTCGTTATCTTTCATCCATTAGGCTCGGTGAGAGGACTCAAGGAATGGAAGCTATCTGACCACGGAATTTGGAAAATATTCGCGAAGTGTTGCCTTGAAGTGGTTTCGGGAGACAATAGAAAATTGAAATTAGTGTGGTAAGAACGGGGATCGATTCCGTGTCCTAATTGATGAGAGGCCAATCTTTCACCTGATTTCCACAAAGCTCGGTACTTTGATTATAAGAAGATAGGTATATTCGAATGAACTAAGTTTAGACTTGCACCGACTTGCCTGCTCGTTAACAATATCAAGGCTAAAATTAGGTTCCATATAACAAGAATTAACCCCGGCCAGCAGGAAATAAGACTAAAAAATGGTGGTAATTGTGACATATATGAGGCCACATGTAACTAGCTAATTATGGTTATTTATTTCAAAATTAATTGTAAAGTTTTTTTTTCATGAAAATAGTCATTCAGATAATAATAATGACGCGTTGTTTCGGAACTTAGAGAATCCATTGTTAGTCAATAGACTCGCCAGCCAGCTTGCCGCGCAGTACAATACACTCGTAATATAGCTACATTACATTTAGTGCAGTCCGCGCGAGGCCACTGAAGAGTATAGTCATGGTTTAGGGTGATAGTATATGCATTCAACAACCTCGACTTGTATGAATGCGAAGAATATGAGAGTTGCGAAAGATTTGAATATAGGAACATTACGAAGAATTGTAATTTGATTTGTTCTGCATATTGTATTATTATTTCTAAAATAATAATACCTCTCATTGAAGTATTTTTTTAAAAAGAACAATATTGATAAAAGAGAAAAGAAGAAATTAATGTGAGTTTGTTTGGTGAGAAGTGGTAAGAGAAAGCAACCTGCTCGAATGCTCGAAACAGTTAGAGGGCCAACTGTTGGTAGCCAGAGTGAGGATGTCGTATAATCCACAACATAAAGCAGCATGCTCTAGTAACAACTTAATGCTTATACTGAATAAACAGCCTTTTCTTGTAACATAAAATCCGCGCACTCTAATAACAGAAACATATATCTTGTCATATACCAGTCGTTTGGCACAAATGTCAATGCCTTACACAGGTAACAGACTCTTGTCGACGGCTCTCCGATGTCGCGCATCATTGCCGCTCGTGCTGCTAAAGCTGAACAAATTTATGTTGGATACAGTAATATGAAACGAACTCTATATTAAGAGACCTTTCTATAAAATAAAACTAAGATATGAGAAGGTTACCTCAAAATTTAAAAAAAATCTATTGTTTCGATTACAATTACCAAAATGATTTTAATATTTCTTGTTTAAATAAAGAATATGGTCGATAACGGGTACAAATTTCAAGTTCCTAGATACAATAGCATTAATGAGTTAGACCTAGTAACAAAAATAGTCTAAAATTGACAACTTTGACGCTCAGTTACGTCTTTATTTTCCAGTGAGAACAACCGTAAAAATATTTTAGTTTTCTACCTGACGGGCACACCAGATACTGAGGTACAAAGATTTTTCCATCCCCTTCAATTCTATAGAACGCATAAAATATAATTTAAATACGATTTCGGGTCAATGACAGTAATAACGTGAAACGTATAGCACGTGGATATTTCGAGACTGAAACTTAGTTTCTATACGAGCTGAAAGGATGTGATAGACAGAAATACTGGAAAATGGTCAGACGACCAGTGACAGAAAAAGTTCTTCGTTTTTTTTTGAGAACGGTACCCTAGAAATCAACGTCTCTATACACGTGCTAGTGCGCTAATAAATATAGAACTACTCATCCGTTTTCCACGTATCTTGTTTTTAATTTGTAAATATATTTTTTTGTTCATAATTCAGAGTACATTTTACTACACTTGATAAAGTAGATATTTAATATTCAATTTACTTACGTAACTCGATAAAATCCAGCATGATAGAGACGTTCTCGCCATATGTTGCTTAAACGGCCAATATTGGTTATCTGGCAGTTCTGATGAGGATAATACGTTATATAAAAGTCAAGCTATCTGCATATTTTTATCATCAGCAGGTACAGTATAAAAAAATAATAAGCTGCAGCTATTTATCAGAAATTAATTTAAAACTCAGACAAGATTTTTCATCACCCTTAATTATGTTTATCAAAATTAATTGGAAAGAATGAATCTCGGAGAGAAATAATAGTATAAAAAAATACAAAAATATTCACGTGAGTGTCGATATAATGCGGATTCGGAAACATTGGTTTTAAAGCTCTGGAATTCTGTCCCTCCTCACCCCTCGAGGCATTCACTGGTCAAGTACATATAAGAGCGCAGGCGGTTTTTACGTCATTATGTTGCACTAATATTTTTCAATTATTATTAAGAAAATAATGTAATAAAAGTAAGAAAACGCATTGCTTTATGTACAATAGTGCTCGTTGGGACCAAATCGCTGAATGTTACAGTGACTTTGAATAGAAGAAACAATCTGTAAATGACTTTATAATACTTTACGGGTGTTGATGGTTACTTATCGATAATAACCATTAATGACTCACGTTTTGACGCTAAGCAGTTTTAATAAGCTGTATAATTATTTGGATCAGCATATTTTGGAAAAGGACAGAGGGTTTTAGCTCGTAATTATTATAAATATTTGGTGACGTCTAGATAAGTCAGCAATGTTCTATATCGCATGTAACATTCTGGACAGATGTACGAGGGAATGGTTTACCGTTGCCTTCCACAGTCTGAAAGTGCTTCTAAGTGATATTGTATCTGTTGATGGCTCTAATCGTGATCGTCTTCAGAGATGAAACTGCCAATTCCAAAAGACTGCAGGTTTACCACAATTTGTGATGTCCCCATTCGATAATCGAGTTGCCATCAACAGTGCCCTTACTCTATATGCACTGAGGACAAGTTTGGGATTTAGCCGAGGACTTTCGTTCGTACAGAAACCGGCGACAGGAATTGTACATCACCAGCTATCCGGCTGGCCAAATCTTGCTTGGTGTAAATACCTTCCTTAAACGTGTCGACCGCCAAAGGGGACACTTGAACCGGGTACTTTGAATACCACGCAAAACCGACAGACATTAAGTTCTACGAGAGTTTTATACGTGTTGTGCTTTATAAATTTAATATAAAGCCTCATAATTCAACCTATAAGTAATTATCTGATCGATTTTTGTACTGATCCTATTTTTACCTTACCTTACCTTTCACATAATAGACTACTTCAGCTACTCTCCTCATATTATACTCTTGAATCAGCAGGCGCTTTAGTTCGATATGCAAATGAAAGATGCTCTCATTGTGTTCTAAGTTGCCTCTTGTGCACGGAAGCAACAGGTCGCCTACCGTATCGATCCCCGCTATATGAGACGACGTGACATACGGGCACGCCTACCCCGCAGGGGAAATGAAGCATCCCACGCCACACAGTATCACTACCTTAACACCTCCCACGAGGACTATATGTATTTCTATTCAGCGTCACTCGTCAATGAATGAAGCTCCAAATCAGGTACTGTTTTTGTTTTTCGGTCTTCCGAATCGAAATTTTACGCCCAGTGCCGGCATTCGGGAGTAGGCTACTAATCTTCATACTGCCATCTAAATTTCGGTTTTCAATGATTATTTGAAATCATCCAATGTTTCTCAACCTGTGGTCCACTAAGATGCAACAGGTGGTTCACAGGCTTAATGTTTAATTCTAACTAAATCAATTATATCATAAAAATTAAGTTTAAAAAATCCTCACCAAAAATTGATATAAGCCATGAATATTTCAAGGGCCAGAAAAAATCTGGCATTTCCGGTAATGAGAATATGACTGTATTATTACTATAATAGTCTATTCAATAAATATATTTCCAGTAGGCACCACAAAGTGCGATGTTCCTCTGAGGATTAAATTCCAAGAGGGCCTTGTTGTAGGTATAAATTTTAAGGTACTGTGGAAAGTTCCGATAATAATTGGTATGTCAATTTTTATAAAGGTTAATAACACGCCAATGCAATTGAATTTCGTTTTATTCTTTATCTCGTACGCGTTTCACTCTTCCAGAGCAACATCAGCGACATCTGTATGGTATTTGCACATTTAGTTAGTTGCATTAAACTTAAAAAAATAATATAAAGTTAAAATTAATTTCACTTATATCTGGTCGTTGCAGTTTAGTGTTATATATCTTGGGAATATTCCACAATAATTCCTGCAAAACCTACGCGGAGAAAAAAGCCGACTATGAGAACAAGAATATAAATGTCACATGTAAGTAAAATTAATTTCAACTGAACTTTATATTTTTTTTTCTAAAAAATATGGAATTTAACTACATGTACAAATACCAAACAGATGTCGCTGATGATGCTCTGGAAATAGAGCGAAACGCGTACGACACAAAGAATAAAACAAAATTCAATTGCATTGGCGAGTTATTAACATTTATAAAAACTGATTAACTCGTAATTGAGGAAATGGTCCATAACATCCACTTGTTACAATTGGTATGGTTGGTTAGAAATGCACGTAGGTAAAAAATAAGCTCATATCAATTAGTGGTCCATAGAATTATTTTTGACAGTTACTGGTCCTCCTGTTCAAAAAGGTTGAGAGACTTCGCTTCAAGCGAAAGTCAGGATAATTCGTACTATAGGGTAGTGCCAAATAAATTCCTTCCCGTTCCTTAATCCTCTCTCACCTCTAATTACCTTGACGTTGATGAGGGGTGAGCACTAGAAAAAAAAGGGTAGAAATAATCGTTTTAATTCAAAATAATACAACATACCTTGAAGCTAGTAAGACTGGCTCATGCATAGGAAGAAATACAAACCTTTCACTGTGGTTCAGATAATAGCGTTCATCGTTATTTTCATCACATTATGTCTGATACATCAAAGGGTGGAATAAAACATTGTTTTTAAGGCAGGAACGTGAATCCACCAAAATTACTGGAACTATTTAAATACAATATGATGACGTAATCTTGCTAAACATTACCTCTTACTGAAGAGGCAAGACTTTCAGTTTCAAAGACCCCCGACAAAATGTTGAGACTGAACTGAACTATTGTCGTACAAAAACGCCGACCAAGGAAAAAAACTTTTATTTCTAAGGAGCACGTAAACTCCAGTAAAGACTGCATCAACGTACTGCAAAGCAATGAAATATCAGTAAGAAATAACAGTATTCAGATTAGTTTTACATTCCTTTTCATATAAATGTTTAGTTGAATTTAAGTTTGAATAACCCTCACATTTTTCTTGAGACCGATTCTGAAGGGTGAGTGGTAAAGCTTGGGTCTGGCTTTCTGGGGGATGTGGATTCAAATCCCCGTCCAGCTAACGGGATTTCGGTTTCCCATAGTTTCCCGAAATCACTCCAGGTGAATGCTGGGATAGTAAAAGTACGTGACTGAATTACTTTCCGCAAACGAAAAACCTTCCTTCACTCTGGATATCCCTTTATTTTTTTCCTATGTCTTCCGTATCGCTTTTGAACGTGTTCCCGTGCATAAAATGTTGACTGCCTGGATCTGTCTTTGTCGTGTTATAAAACGTGAATTTTTCTTGTATTTTGCTTGACTGTTTCCTTTATTATGCATGGGTATACCAACAGTAATTTTATTCTGTAGTCTGTTAACTTCAGTCACTCCTGCACTGCGTCTTTGTGTAGTCTATCTTCTCACGTCTTTCCAATAACCTTTCCAAAAACGTTTCCGATGACTCTTATCAAAGCTGCCTGTATCCGCTCCAACCTTTTTTCCTCACTCTCAATCAGTGACAGCCAAAACTCCAGTAGATTGCGCGTTTGAATTTTAATGAGAATTAGAATTCCATTTAAAGTCAGTAATAACTCTATAAAAGTTTTCTTCAGTCTTGATTCCATTGGTAAGCTCTTAATCAATAAAAGTTTCCGCAAAAAGACAAAAATTGGGCCAGTAAGAGTTAAGCCTCGCGCAGTAAAGTTTCTGTACTGTAATGGCGCAAACACTAATCTGGCGTTTAGTAAGCCAGACATTAGACACGTAAAATCAATGCCATAACATATTTTCAGGTTAGGTAGCGAACTCCACGACTATCCACTTCGCTCCGCGTTTCAGCTTGTACTGTTAATATTATGGTTCAGTTAAAATCAAATCTGTAATAGTCACAATTTGTTACAGTGTATTCTGAATTAAGAGCAGTGCCAGTAAAATACGACAAAATAAGCAGAAAATAAATACGTTTGACGGGGCTGGTGGGGAGGGTGGCTGTGATGCTCAGCCATGTCTTTCGTGACGTCGTGGGTTCAAATCCCCAACGGAGCATCCAGATTTTGTGTTTCCATGGTTTCCCTAAGTCACTCCAACTGAATGCCGGGATGGATTCTTCAAACAAGCCATTGCTGAATTCTTTCCCGTTCCTTATACTTGTCCTCTCTCGGCTCTAGTTACCTACATGTCGACAAACCATAATTCCCAAAGAAAGGAAATTGCATGTATGACTGTGTGCACACGCAACAAGTGAAACTTCTCTGAGTCATAAAAAATGTTTCCTGTGTATTTTTCCTCTGCATTTTTTTCTGTGTGTGTGTGTTTCTTTTTAATATTCTTTCGCACTCGGCTAACGATACTATCTTTATCCAATTTTTAAATCAAATAGGAGCTTTGCCCAAATTATTCTCCTGAGCAAATGAAAATTATTAAAAATTTGAAGCATACTTCGGTGCATTATAGAGTAATGCATCGAATTTGAATTTTGTAGGTAGAGCTTTTTTAATCAGAGGACAATTTGGACAAAATTATCGAATAACCTTTCTTACAAGCAATAGGATGCGAGAGATATTAGCAAAATAAACTATTTTATTATATTACGTAGATAAGTACAGATAGTACGTTGAGGATGATTATTAACTAGTGTAAACTCGAGACCGTTTTCTGCGTATCGTCACAGTTATAGAATAGTACCAGTTTCAGGGTCAAACATTATGACAGGTTGACCTGATCTGACCAAATACGAACTTGTATTTCACCCTGGGGATGTGTAAAATATCTTGAGGGTGAAGAACTCAGAAGTATTAATAGATGTAGGTATTAAACACGGACAGGTTCGATCGCTCTATCGTATAATTGTTTCAAAGGTCGTAGATTCGAATTTGTTAAAATACAAAACAGACTTGTGTTTAAACCTTAAAGTTCACTCTGAAAAATTTGAACAATTCCTGTTTGCTTCGAAAGCATCACGTTGTTTTTATTTTTTTTATTGAGCCTGGGTAAACATTCATAATGTAATTTTTGGTCATAGTGTCTGTAACGGCCAGGGAACTTAATACAGATTCCAGATTATAAAACAGTTGAGCATTTCCGAAATAGTGAATTGACAGAATACTCGATTCGGTAACATATTTGACTCTGATGTCACTTTAAATAACCTAATAACACACGTACAGCGAACATGAACAAAGGTCATTAACGAGAGTGGTCACTAAAATAAATCGTAATGTATAAACTTTGGTGAAGCAACATAATTTGTTAAAGTTTTAACTGAAGTGAAATTTAGGCTAGGTCGGTATGAGAATTGACATTCGTGGTTGCAGCAGAGACCATGGGTAATTCAAGTTTTTTTTAAAGTTTTTTACTTTGCTTTCATTATCAAACATGTTAATGAAAAGCAGTTCCCCGATTTTTCAGCTGTAAAGTTTACCGATTTTTTTTTAAAAACTATGAAATGCTACGAGTAGCAAACGTAATGAATGTATTGTAGCAATTAATTTAGTAGCAGTTGCTTCACTACTAAATTGTGGATATAACCTCGAATTTCTTCTAATGATATCTCTGGTCGCTGTTACTTTGACAGCGAAGGCTGACACGTGACACCGTTCTCTAGCCAATAGCTATGGAGGTGAGTGAGTAAGCTTAGGAAATATATAGTAGACTAGTGGAAGTCCGTGACCGTTTTTTGCTTATCGTCACGGGTCTAGAATAGTTCCAGTTTTTGGGGTTAAAGTTTGCGACAGAGTTACCTTATCTGATTAAATACGAACTTGACCTGCGTTTCACCCTTGGGGTGAATAAAATCTCTTGAGCTTGAAAAACTCAGAAGTATTAATAGACGTAGGTGTTAAACATAGACAAGGACGATCGTGCTATCGTATAATTGTTTCAAATATCGTAGACTCGAATTTGATGAAATACAAACTTGACTTGTATTTTACCCTTAAAGTTCACTCTACAATTTTTAAAGAATTCCTTCTTGCTTCGAAGGTATCACGTTGCTTTTTACATAGCCTAGGCATTCATAATGTAATCTTTGGTCACAGTGTTTGTAACAACCAGAGAACTTAATACAGATTCTAGATTATTAAACAGTTGAGCAACTCCGAAGAAATGAATTGCCAGTATACTCGATTCGGTAACATATTTTAGTCTGATGTCAACTTTAAATAACCTAATAACACACGACAGCGAACATGAACAAAGATCATTAACGAAAGTGGTCAGTAAAATGCGTAAAAAGTAAGTAAATCGTGATGTATAAACTTTGGTCAAGCAACAACATTACCGAAAGTTTTAATTAAACTGAAACTTATCCTAGACCGGAATGACAATTGGCAATCGAGGTTACCGCAGAGACCTAGAGTAATTTAAGTTTTTTTTTATGTTGCTTTCATTTGCAACATGTTAGTGAAAAGTAGTTTATCGATATTGTTTAACTATGACTCGCTGCGAAAATCAAACATAATGCATGTATTATGGAAATTAATTTGGTACCAGTTGCTTAGTTATTAAATTGTGGACATAACCTCGAATTTCTTGTAATGATATCATTGGTAGCTGTTGTTTTGCGAGCTAAGGCTGACACGTGACATCGTTCTCCAGCCAATAGCTATTGAGGTGAGTGAGTAAGTGGGTGAGTTTTTGAAATTATATAATGAATATTAATTTAAGTTACTTTATTATTATTATAATGCTTCCGTTGTATTTCCTGAATTCATATATTTCAATCAAAGGTTTATGGTAACTGCAATAGGAAATATGTGTTTCATATTTAATATTATCCACTGTTTAACATGGGTAGTTTCTTGTATTGAAGTATTGTTAATGGTCGTTGTTCATGTTTGCCGTACGTAAGTTATTCGGTTGTTTAAAGTTGACATCAGACTAAAATATGTTACCGAATGGAGTATTCTGGCAATTCATTTCTTCGGAGTTGCTCAACTGTTTAATAATCTAGAATCTGTGTCAAGTGCGCATTCGCGTAACGCTAACAAATTTATCACTATCGTGCCCAAAGTGGTTTCACTTGATTTTTTTACTTTTATTTTGTTCTCATATTACGAGTATTTATTGTTTAAATACATGTTATGGTAGATATGGGACCAAATTTCAAGTTCATAGGAAACAGACCATAAACAACAGTGGTCCGACGCGTTTATTTTCCGGTAAATAAAGTTGAAAAATATCTTACTCTTCTACTTGCTGAGCTACATACATCGATACCCAACTGCTGGAGTAAAAATATTTTTTCAACCAACTTCGTTGATATATAACTCCCTCTCCCAGAATATACTTTTATAAAATTTTAAATATGTTATTTTGTCAATGAAAAAGTATCATGTGAACATTGGAAGACTAAAACGTTTTTAGTTTGCTAGGTTGAGGCCTGTGGCAGACAGCGGTTCAGTTTCCTTTAGAGTCTTTTAGAATCCTGAAAAGAAAAATATATTAAATCTTCAAGGGTGTTTACAGCTTGCACCTTCAACATACTGTAGGATTATTTTTGTCCTCATGTAAATTAATACATTTACATGACCAATGACTACTCGAGAGGTTTTGAACAGAATAACAGAAACTCTGATTATGTGCTCAGTTACAATCACTGATGGTGATTTTCATCTTCATGTCAGCATAATTATTACCTTATACTGTTTGTTTTTCACTTTAAGCTTCTTTAGTAAAGTTTTTTGTTTAATAACTTTTTCAATATTACCGCTGAATTATTGATTTTTTAAAATAAAATTAGCAATAATGAGTACCTTATAGAGGCACTACTAGAACGTATTTGCGAATTTTGCTCCTCGTTAAATTTCAGCAGTAATATATGGCATAACTGCACAACTAAAACATCATTCTATTCTCGTTTTATGATAAAATTGTTCTTACAGTAAAAAATCTGATTTTCATCTGTGTAAGAAATTCTCTGTTACAGGTTTAATGATATTGGAAAAAATGGGAAAGCATTTAATCAGTGTGTTCTGTATAGCGATCTTATTGATGACAGTCACATTTAGAAGAATGTTCATAACTAATTTGTTGGTACAAAAAGGCCTCACTAACCACGTGATAGAGGTTCACCTTCTTTCAACAGATCAATTGATCCTTAGTTTCTCGGAGATAAGACAATATTACAACACTTAATGTGACAACTCATTTGAAACATGTATTATTAATTCACCGTTTGGTTTCGTGTGATAACTGAGACTGGAATATTGGACATTGTTAAAAATTGACGAAAGGGTTTTGATTTACATTGTGTTTTAATCAAAATTTATTCGTAATGTTAATATAAGATAAGAAGGATCGCACTCGAAACGATTCTTCAATAGTATCTATGGTATATTCATGATTTTATAAGATTGGACTTGTCGTTTTCTACTTGGTTTCGATTAACACACACACACACACACATATATATATATATATATATATATAAGTCGTAATAATCCAATAGCCTTCTGCTAGCGACCTCAGTCAGTGAAGATACTTAGCAATTTCATAGTAAATTTTAATTTTCCTTCGTCTAATGTGTTGAAATCTAATAAACACAAATTTTATCATGTGCTGTTGATTCAGATATATTTGGTTTACTGTTAGAGAAAGAGAATTTTTTTGTATTTATGGCGAGTTACTGATGTAGGGAAAACGTTGGTGAAAGCTAAGAGTAATATCTTGAGCGAAGAGAATAGAGAACGGATCTCTGGTTGGTATCAACTCACATTATTTTGTGCCACATGGATCAACATAAAAAGTATACTATATTACTGGCTTATAATGTTGACAGAACCAGTTTCAGTGCATTGCCCATTGTCCGATCAGCTAAATTAATCGCCTAAGCAAGGGGAGAGGATTGTGAAAATGCCTGTTTTTTTGTATGTTTTTTTTTTTTTTTTTTTTTTTTTTTTTTTTTTTTTTTTTTTTTTTTAATACAAATTATCGCAAAACTAAGATAAATGAAATGGCTCTGCACTCTAGCAGCAGGTTTTCTAAACATTTTTAACATGTTTTTATTTAATTTTCAAGCAATTCTTATCGGAAAAACAGTGGGAGTTATTCATGAATAATAAGTACGGCATAATAAATTGGAATGTTTCAATTATTTGGGAATCTGAATTGAAGAAAATGGAGGAAATAGGATGGAGATAAATGAAAGAGTAAGATGTGCAGATGGACTTTTTAAAGAGTATTAGCAGTCTGGTATGGAGTAGAGATGTTTGGCAAAAGAGCAAAGAGGCAATTTATAAAACGTACTTTGTGTCAATTTTAACATATGGTTCGGAAACCTGGGTGATGAAGAAGAGGGACAAAGGGAGAGTACAATCTGTGGAAATTTCAGAGTAGAGTAGGAGTAAAAAGAAGGGACAGAATAAGGAATGAGAGAATCAGGTAGATTATAAAGGAAGAACCGCTACAACAGAGAATTGAAAAATGATTACAGTGATATGGGCAAGTAAAGAGAATGGGAGAGAAGAAGTTACCAAGGAAGATGCTGGACATGGGGCTGAAAGGGAAGAGGGCCAGAGGAATACCGAGCGACAGATGGGATAAAGGTGTTAAGGAACGTGTGGAAGAAAGAGTAGGAAATTGCGTGGCAGTGGAAGAAGAGAGATTGTAGATGGACAGGAAGCGCTGGCGAGGACTTTGTTCCCAGCAGACCCAGTGAGCGGCTGGAAGCTGAAGATGAGGTACTGCATGCCAGAGATATAGCATCTGAGAAATATTAGTATCAGACCAACCATATAACTATTAACGACTTCGAAGTTTATCAGAGCTGAATTCTACCTCCATCTCTCTCCCACAATATGAGAATCTTTTTTTCTTATCGCCATACAAGTCGACGGCGAGTCATTAGAGGCGAAAAATGACTGGGAGCAGGGAACGGGAAGGAATTTGGCCATAATGTTTTGAAGGAACCTAGACAGATTACGGGAAATCAGGGAAAACTTGAAATCTGAATGGCTTTAGAGCCGTTTCCGAGATACCAGATACAAGAATTGCTGACTCTGTAAAATCGCGTTTTTGCAGAGAAGACACCTATTTCTAAACTAACAAACAAAAAGTTATCTAATTATGGAATTTCATCAAAATTGTTAGAGCTATTTTCGAGGTACAAAATATATACATACAAGAATTTCTCATTTAAAGATATAAGATACTGTAAAGACCATGTAATATTTCTTAAAATTTCAATAATCTTACATTATTTATTAGTATGGGCACATGCAATAATTCGAGAAACTATTATTTGTGCAAACGTGAATTGTGACCCTGGTGGCCCAGTTGGTCACACACCCATCTTCCGAGAAAGGGGCTCCGCTTGGCCATTGTTCCCCTAACAACAGCACAAGAGGATAGACCATCGTCACCTGTAAGCCAGTGAAATCTTCAATAGGGACGTTTCTCTAAAGTGTAATACAGGGTTACTACAAAAGAATAATTCACTTTCAAAACCTGACTTATTCCAAAGTATTATTCTTACAAATATGATTGGTATATGAAAATAATCAAAAAATATCCAAGTTTTATGCTCGCTCTACAAATGTTGTATGTGTGCCCCTTGGTCACACGACACATGTCCAGGTGGTAGTTCAATTCAATCCACACATTTTGTAGCGTGATCACGTCAATGTTCATCAATGCATCAATGATCCGTTTCTTCAGCTCTTCTATCGTTTTTGGTAGTGGGGGTACGTATACAATGTCCTTAATGTGTCTCCCAAAGGAAGAAGTCACACGGCGTCAAAACCGGCGACCTGGGAGGCCAGGGTAAGAAAGCGAGGTCAACATTACCAACACGACCAATCCAGCGTTGCGGGAGTTCATAGTTCAGGTAAGCACGAACATCGAGATTCCAACGAGGAGGTTCCCCGTCTTGTTGGCAGAAAAAATCCGTGGAATCTTCGGTTAGTTGTGGAAACAACCATAAATGCAACATGTCTAGGTAAACTGAACCATTCACAGTCTTATCAAAGAAAGAAAAACAGCCCATACAACTTTGTTTTTGAAATTGCACAAAAAACATTGACCTTTGGTACTGCCTTCTGAAAGAACTGCTATGACAGACGAACATTTCGCATATTCTAGGACGCAGGAACTCTATTCTCGCTTTGCCTCCATTTCGGGAGAGACCGAACTGAACTCGTTACCGATACTGAACTAGTGCTGCCACACCACCTGGTGTAAAAACTTGAACTACTGCTGCTACGCCTCCTGGTGTACAAAATTGGATATTTTTTGGTTATTTTCGTATACCAATCATATTTGTAATTATAATATCTTTCAATAAAACGGGTTTTGAAAGTGAATGATTCTTTTGTACTCACCCTGTATTTATTTGACTCCAACATTCACCGTGGATAATTCTGTATTCGTGACATTTTAAAATTTACGCGGATTTACGGAAATAAAACTCAAGTGATCGTAGCGTAACGAGACGCGCTTAAATATATATTCGCCAGATAAGGCGTTGCTCACGTAAACACACGAGACATGGACATACTATCTATTAGAATGAGAAGTTCGATATTTGTATTCTATAAAATGTGAACATGGAGGGAAAACTCGCAGCCAATAAGAATGAAAGAAGTAATGTGTGAGAGAAGAGTGGTCGAGACCCTACAATAACAAATCGTCTAATTTAAAGTTAATATTTTGTTTAAATTATTTTTTTCATGTTTGGACGTATCGCAAGATCAAAGGAAGAACATCGAGACATTATTGGCACAACCGACTGTCAGTGGTGGGAGATTAACGTCTCCGGAGGTGTGAAGGCAAGCGGCAAGGGTCGCAACGGGGACTGATACACCGACAGCCGTCGGAAACACATCTCTGATCAGGTGGCAACAGTGACCAGATATATTTTATGAGTTTTTAATGAGTTGAACTTAGGATTTTTTTAACGGCGGATTGTGTGGGTGGAACGTGCAGTGCGGCCTAATACGGTAACATGATACCAGATACTTTGAACTGTGTAATAAGATTCAAACAGTTCTCTTGCCCTTGGCAAGGTAAACTTACAGATAAGAGTCTCAATCGGCCGAACAATCTTGAGTTTTAGCAGGAGCATATATTTCAAATATTGGTGTTTCTTTATTTCATTAATTTCGTTTGTAAATTGTAAATGTCACATTGCTTGCATAAATGTTAGTTTTCTTTCTCATTTATTTCGTTTGCTTAGCGAATTCATATTCAAACTAACCGTGATTAAGATATACTGTACATGTTTGTTTTTAAATTGGTATTGAAGTTAATTTGAACATATTTGCAGATGTACAACATATAAGAATAAATTATCAGGTTATGGCAATCTATTTTATCCATGAGCTGTTATGATTTTTCAGTATTTATAATTTATGAACCCTTTCTCATTTGAAATAATTTTTAATAAAATTCTACCGGAGATAATAAAAAATAAATCTATGAATAAATTAAGGCACCAATAGAAACTTTAAGTTATAACTGTGACTCGATATTAACCCCTATGTAAAATTTGGGATGCTTTTGTTAGGCGATACTGAGATTTCTGACTGTGGGCTCTGAGGTCCTCAAACATAATAGGAGGGTCGCTTGAAGACATTCAGTGTCCCAACTGCTTCATGTGTAAGCCAACGCCAGGAGTCATAAAGCCACTAAGCAGCAAGGGGAAAATAACGTTGCAATTCGCTTACAGGAAGTTGCATACTGCAAACATCGGAGCACTGAACACCAGAAATACTTCTAGAGTGTGCAACGAAGATAAAGCGTTTTATTAGACTCTTTTTCCGACGTATTAAAGTTACCAGAGACCAGGAATTTTCCGGGTATTAGAAACAGCGCTCTTTTTTAAATATTTGGTGTGCTTAGCACGGGAACTGGAAGTCTCGAAATATAGTAAATTGGCCATCCCTCCGCAGTTGCTTGTTAAACAATTGTAAATGCAAACACCGTCGATTAGCAACTGGTTTTAATCATGTATGCTCAGATGCGTTTCGCCCTTACGGAATGGGGCATCGTCAGTGACTGTGAATGGGCATACATATTTAGAAACACAAACTACGATATAATCTTTTGGCACAGATATGTTGATGATGTTATTTGTTTAACTGATGAACCAGAACATAAAATCACCCAGTTCCATGGTGAAATTAACAACATCCACAACATATAGTTTGAAATGGAAACAAATAAACATTTGGACTTCCTTGACATAACAATAACTATGAAAGAGTCACTCCTCTCATTCGACATATACAGACACAATAATATACAAAACATTTAACCACCCTCAAAACCACAAACAGGTAGCTCTCAGGCACATGCTAAACAGGCTAAACACCATACAACTAACCAAGAATAATTATGAAACAGAATACATCATCACACAAATTGCAAAAAACAAAGGGTACACAGAACAACTTATTGCACAGCTCAACACAAAAATCCACGAAAAAATTAAAAATACAGACCCCATTCAACATCACACATCCCAGCACACTGAACTAAAATAATAATAAAAAAACATTGGTACACAATGAGCTACGTCAACAAACACACTCACAGGATAAGTAATAACATATTCAGAAAACAAGGAATAAAAGTTGCATTTCACACAAACAACACATTACAGAAGCACCCAAACAACTAAAATAAAATATATCAGTACCAGCAATCAGGGATATATGAACTGATTTGCCAACAATGTCAAGCGAAATACATAGGACAGACAACCAGGAACTTTATTACAAGATACAAAGAACATTTCAGAGCCATTACATGTACAAATCGCTCAACATTTGCAGAACATTTATTAGATGACAACCATCAACCCACCACGATACAAAGAGACATGAAAATACTTAAAATAAATAATCACAAGAAACACCTACTTACAGTACAGGAAAGTTACTACATTCACAAAGCCATTGCATCAAAGCAAACTGTACTTAATGAATTCACTCATTTAACAAATGAGACACTGTTCGAAACATTAAAGGATAACCAAGACACAGGAAAATAACACACATAACAGTAAATTACAACACTGACACCATTGCACAAACAGAGACATATTTTAATAAAACATAGACACAGACGTTATAACGCAAAACATTAGGTTGGCATCACCTTATACGCATGCAAACAAGAATGTTCTTGCTGTGAGTCAAAAACAAAGTGTGAATTTCAATAGATTTTGACACAGTGATATAGTTAATTTAAAAAAAAAGGGTAACAGTAATTATTCTTATAGTCATGTGGAACCACAAAAAAGTTCTGGTCGCAGAAAAGTGCAGATAGAGCTGCACCCAACCACCTTGTAATTACCTCAACCATAATTCGTAAGTAGAGTGTAGTTTATTATTAGTTAGTTATGTATATTAATATTGAAATTTTCTTAACACCAATATGTATGTACATTCAGTCACTGACGATGCCCCATTTCACAAGGGCGAAAGGCGTCTGAGTATAAATGAATAAAACTAGTTTCAAATTTACGGTGTTTTCATTTACAATTGTGGAAGTGTCTAGTCAATCAGAACAATTTTAGTTCTCGATTCTGCTGTTTGTTTATAATTGTTAATACCAGGAGTAGGGGTGTCCACTTAGAAGGTACATCGCTGTTTTTATTCGATGTAAAACATAGGAATCCTGCATCGATGTTTTTCGATGCATCGCTTTAAAACATCGATGTTATTTCAACATCGAATACTTTTATGTTTTTCTTAACTCAACAAATACAAACCAACAATATTTTTTGGCAAATGTCGTTTTATTTATCTCTTACCTGTTCCTCTTTCATGTTTTTCTTAGCTCAACAAATACAAACCAACAATATTCGTCGGCAAATGTCGTTTCACTTATCTCTTATCTGTTCCTTTAAAATCGCCAAGAGAAAATGTGATAATAGTTTGATATTCACCATTTTATATTGAACGCAGATAGTTCATAGCCTTTAGTTTGGTTCGTGTGAACACAGAGTAACACCATACCAGCAATATAGTGCTGTAGCTGTAATGATGTGTTTAATTATTTGTTTTTTGGTTTGTTTATGTTTTTACGCTTCATTGACGTCGAGGTCATTAAAGGCGGGAAAGGACTGGGGGCAAGTAACGGGAAGGAATTCAGCCGAGGCCTTTTGAAGCATTAACCTGGAGTGTTAAGTCTTTAATCACTTAACACCAATGGTGTTTTGGTAAACTTTGCAGAAACAAAAGTTTAGTCAATCGTCGTCCTTTCATTCTGTTCCTTTGTTGACTGACTATTTGAACAGTTTTCGATACAACAGAAGTCTCGACAATAGTCAATCAGATGTTGCCCCAACCCGATTTATATCTAAATATTGAGAAGTATCAGGTAACACTTAGTGGTTTTAGCGTAATAATATCTTATTTTAATTCACAGCAAAGACCGGCAAACAGTAGGAATGAACCTAAGAAATTGATTTTATTCATTCACTCATATGGACAGGATACCCAACTGCAAGAGAAATTCATCTTCACCGTTGCTAAGTCCCGCGAATTGCTCACACGTGTCACCACCTGTTAATACAGGTACTTTAAATTGAAATAATTCAATTTAATCTTGATTAAACTTAGTAATCTTAACATTTGTTGCTATTATTTTTGTCATTACTAGCCAGAGTTAGTTTTTTTTAATTGAGTCGATGTTTTTATTTTTTTTAAATTAGAAAAATTCTTTGTCAAAACATCGAATCAATCCGATGTATCGTATGGTAAACATCGAAAGGATGCGATGCATCGATGTTTAGTGAATATCCCTAACCAGGAGCCAATGAAAAGTCGAGCAGGGCTTGCGGACGAACATTACTGTTAAACGAACAGGAGAGGACGGTGTAGGGAGGAGACAGTAAGTTTTCCCGCGGGATGGAGGACGAGAAACTGAGTTACTTGGAGTTGCCAGCGCACTCCAACCAGCTCTTAGCTCAGTTCAACGCGTGCCGTGAGCCGAGTCAACACGCGTATGGTATCGATTTCAGCCGTACAAACGACCCAGATAACTCATCAGCTCTTAGCTGATTACACTAGACAAGTCAAACAGATTTTTATAAATAAAATGCTGTCTACGAACAACTGTTGTTTGTAGTGTTATTTTTTTCCCAGACGCGTTTTGTCCTTCCGGAATGAGGCTTGGTCAGTGGCCGTTAATGTATGGTTTGCGTGTGTATCATTACAATATTTGCTTACAGGCGTGATTGTAATCTTCACATAGCGGTCTGTAACAGCACTTTATGCACTTTTGCAATACATTCAACTACAACATCGAAAATACATTGGTTTGTGTTATTGCATCTGTGCTAATCTGTTAAACAATCTCTTTGGTTTCGTGAATATTCGTGTGTATTCACAAGTCTATAAAAGTACTAAACAGTAGCACATTCATATAAAAAAAAGTTCTGTGAAAGAGAGTAAAGTGCTATTCCAGACTGCCATGTGACGATTGTCAGTATACCTGTAAGTACAGTATGTGTAATGATTTATATTTATTCGATAATTGTAAAGATATACATGTAAATCCATACATTTACAGCCATTGATGGTGCCCCACACCGCAAGGGTGAAACGCGTCTGTGGAGTAAAACAACATTAGAAACAACGGTTGTTCATAGACAGCATTTTATTTACAAAAATTTATTCTCCACTAACTGCGGAATATGGCCTACAGCTAAATCTGTAAAGTCAAACAAGCTTTATGCAACACCATACCTTTTTTCAATTCGTTAACTGTAAGAAAAATTATTTTGCTGAATGAATAAAATTCCATAATACTGAGTCAAGGTAATTCGATTTTTCGATAAATTTTGTAGAAAAATTTCAGTCATCCTTAATGAGCCTAAAATTTATATCATGTGTATTAGGCATCTTGAATCATTGTGATCAACGTTAAACTCTTAGCAATTTGGGGCCCGTTGCGTATAGTTAATAAGTCACTCACCCAATTCATGCTAAGTATAAATACAGAATAAACATTAATACCTTTTAATATCTTTACCGTTTTTTTCTTTTTTTATATATAACTTTGTTGCATGCATAACTTATTCTTGTTTGTTTCTGAATCAACTTCATTAATCTCATCATTACATAAAACAAGATCTCATATGCTGGTGTGCTAGAGATGAACAAAATATTCTATCTTTCAAGCATATTTTTTCTCTGATATTGTTTTCTTACTTGCATTTGTAAAGATTTGATTATGAAGATTCTGTCATAATTCGGTCATGATTCTAAAATAAACGTGTTTCTCCTGACGCATTACGACATCTTTACTTTATTAAACTATGTTGAGGAATGATACAGATTGTCTCAACATTCTTTGAAACTCTTTCTAAACAACGGCTGCAATGAATTAGGACACTAATTTTAATAGAAAATCACAGTTAATGTTTTTAAAAGTAATTTAAGATATATTGAAACAATTCAACTGCGAGAAAATACGTTTGAAAGGTAGACACATAAGCCAGAACATTAAGAATACCTATCGATATAAACCGACTCAGGCAATAGCAACGTCAACTGACGAGGAATGAAAGCTAGTCAGACACACGCACAGTGCATGTAGTATCAGTGACCGTGCTATCTGTGTTTAGAATGGGGAAGGCGCGCTATCTATCTGAGTTTGACCGAGGACAGATTTTGATGGCCCGGAGGCTCAGCACGAGCATTTAGGAAACTGCACGACTTGTCGGGTGTTCGAGGGGTACTGTGGTGAGTGTCTTCAACAAGTGGTGAAATCAAGTTGAAAACACGTCCAAACGTCGAAGGGTTTGACGACCATCCCTCATTACAGATGTCAAAAGTTGTAGGCTGGGAAGACTGGTAAAACAGGGACAGGCGGAGAACTGTGTTGTAACTAACATTGAACTTTAATGCTGGACAGATTACATCTGTGATTTAATACACAGTACAACGAACATTCCTAACGATGGGCCTCCACAGCTGAGGACCCATGCATGTGCCAATGTTAACACCACGACATCGGAGATTACGACAGAAATGGGCACGTGACCATCGTTATTGGACGTTGGCGCAGTGGTAGAGCGTTGCATGGTCTGGTGAATCCCGATACTTTCTTCATCATGCCGATGGGAGGGTGCGAATCCATCGTTTTCTATGAGAACACCTTCTTGACACCTGTACTACGGGACGGAGATAACCTGGCGGCGGCTCAATTATGCTCTGGGGAACATTCACGTGGGCATCCAAGGGTTCAGTGGAGCTCGTGCAAGGCACCATGACGGCCAATAAGTATCGCACACTGGTTGAGACCACGTACACCCTTTAATGACGATCATATTTCCCGACGGCAGTGGCATTTTTAACAAGATAACGCGCCATGTCTCCAGGCCAGGTGTGTGATGGAGTGGTTCAAGGAACACAGTGGCGATTTGCAATTGATGTACTGGCTCCCCAACACTACAGATCTTAACCTGATCGAACGCATCCGGGATGTGATTGACGTGGCGAGAATTAGGTGACTTGTGCGAGCAGATGTGGGGTCAACTCCCTCCAGTGACCAAGGCCTCATTGCTTCCATTCCAAGACGAGCCGCCGCTGTTATCAGTGCCAAAGAAGGACATACCGGCTGTTAGGTGGGTGGTCATATGTCCTGGCTGATCAGTGTAAATCAGTCTACATTTCAAGTGATATTTAATGAATTCTCAACAAGTCTGGATAAAAATCTGATGCTTGCGACCAAGCTAAGAGTTCGAAGAGAATAATCAGTAAGCTGCGATATGTCGATGACGTAGTCATGTTAGCAGACAAGAATGACGGTAAAGAAAAATAACTGACAATCCACAACAAAATGCTGTAGATGAATCTGTACTAAATATAAACCGAAACAACGCAGTGCTATAAAATGTGGCATGCTCAGTAAATTAAGTATTAAATATAAAAATAGCATCAGACGTAATAGAATCCTTTTTTGATTTCAGCTAGCAATATAAACTGATAACTGAAGTAAGAATTGTATAAAAAGTAGGTTAGCTCTATCAAAATAAGTCTTCCTCAAGAAAATAAAACTTTCAGTTTTATGCAACAACCAGACATTCAGTTACGAAGGTTAATCAAAAAGTACGTTGCCATGGGCGCCGGGAGGGAGGTGCAAGGGGGTGCACTTGCACCCCCCTGCTATGAAAGAAAATACGCAGAAAAAGATTAAGAAACAAAATTTTTATTATTAAATTCACTGCTTGAATAATAACTAACTTAAGGCGTCTAGGTTGTTCTCCCAGTTTGTTCACACTGTCAATAAATTCAGTATTATCAGTTAATAAGTCTTATATATAATGTATAAAAAAGATACAGATGCACCCCCCTTAAAGTAATCCTGCCGGCGCCCATGTACGTTGCACTTAGGTCCAACTTCAATCTAAGAAAAGATTTTCATTAGTTTTGGTGCAACAGAATTCAGTCTTACTATATCATATCGGTTATTAACTAGCAATAATATTTATGATTCCTTACGTTAAAGAAAGCTGGCACCGACATCGCAGCTGACTTATCGCGTGGGAACATCTTACACGTCAACAACATCTGACAACATCAAGCATATTAACGACTTAACACAATCAAATCGATTGATAGAAGTTTAAATTGTGCTTAACAGTGCATTACTCAACGACTTGATACGTGGGATCTCCGTTGCCGGTAGGCGAATATAAAGTACGATGTATGCAAGCATAAAACGCGATTTTGTATCGTTTGTACAAAGAAGGAAGAAGTTCATTTTTTGATAAAATGGTGATAGAGAATGAGACCTGGGTTCGTTATTTCCATCAAGAATAAAAGATCAGCTGAAGTGTGTGGACATATACCTCTTCTTGTTGCAATTTATGGATTGTTGATGTTCACTCTACTCTTTGACAATCAAAGTGATTTCCATTGCGACTATATACATGTTTAAAAAACAACAATCAACACAGCTGCCAACAGTGAAGCCCCTAAAAGACAAAGGTAGTCCTTTTTTTTGGTGTCATCAGTCCATCGTCTGGTTTTAATGCAATCCTCCATTCCTTCTTATTTTTTGCTAACTTCTTCGTATCAACCTACACCTAACAACCAACGTCCTCAATTATCTGCTCAATATATTTTAATATCTTTTTTTCACTACAGTTATTGCCTTCGACTGCTCCAGCCACTCATAAATTAACCCATTCCTCATGTCTTAAAATGTGACACACCATCCTGTCTCTTCTTTCTGGAAGACTCTTCCGCAAGCTTGTTTTCTCACCCATCATTTCCAAAACTCGTTCATTTCGTCCTTTGTCTGTCCACTTAATTTTTAGGATCCTAATGTAACACCAAATTTCAAATGCTTCAATTTTGCTTCTTTCTGGTAATCCATGTTTCGTGACCATAAAGTGTTGTGCTCCACACAGAGTTTTAAAAAGTTCTTTCTTAATCTTAGATTAATATTTGAAGCTAAAAGATTTCTCTTTTGTATGAAGTCATTCATTCTTTGGCCATCTGTTATAATTTTACTTCCTACGTTGCAGAATACACTTGCTCCGGCTGTCACATCCGATTATATTTTAAAAGTTAATCTACGATTATTGCTGTCATTTCTGCCACATTGAGTCATTTTTGTCTTTCTTTAGTTTATATTTAGACCAAAATATTCCTTCAGTATTTTATAATGCCAATCGGTAACTTCTCAGTATCTTCAGCCCATTCTGCTAACAGGACAATGTCAAAAGTAAATCGTAGCATACTGATTTTTTTTCTCCTTGTACATTTATCACACATTCAAATCTCTCTTTCAGTCCCTTTATTGCTTCTTATACACTCAAATTGAAAATTAATGGGGATACACTACGGCCTTGTCTCACACCCTTTTTAACTGATACATGTCTCTCATGATTCTCTACTTGTATTATAGCCACTTGATTCTGTTATATATTACAAAGTAATCTTCTATTCTGTATTTTAGACCTGACTTCTTTAAAATTTTTAACATCTTGTCCCACCTAACATTATCAAAAGCTTTATCTAAAACAACAAACATAAAAGTACCTTTGGTTTTCTTGATCCACCATTTAAAAATCAATCTTAAGGCAAGAATTGCATATCTTGTTCCGCGATCCTTGCTAAACCCAAACTGATCTTCACCTACTATCCCTTCTCTACTACATATTATCCTGGCCAGTAATTTTGAAGCATGTGATGTTAGACTTATAGTGCGATAATTCTCATATTTGTCAGTTTGTACTTTCTTCAGAAGTGATTAAAATTGTTTTGAATTTCTCCTGTTTCATAATTTTTTGATATCAGTTTGAATAATCTTCGTATTCTACTCCCAGCGATTTCAAAAGTTCTTCAGGAATCTCATCAATTCCACTGCCTTATTTGATCTCAAATCATTCAAAGCTAGATCAAATTCTGTCCTGAAAACATGATCTCATAAATCATCAATGTCGCCGCCACCTTGTTTTTCCAGTGCACTGTTATCCAAATCAACACCATCAAATAGTTTTTCTGAGTATTTCTTCCATTGCTTAGCTCTATTTTCTGAGTTTGAAAGAGGTTTCCAATCAGGAGCTTCAATATTTATACATATTTTCTTCATTTCTCCAAAATTTTGATCGATTTTCCTTTATGCCACACCTACTTTACCTATGACTATTTTCTTTCATACTTCACACATCTTCCATATAAATCTCAATTTTTCCTGTAAGCGCTAACATATCCGCGCCAACCACTAAATGCCGAGGCAACAGGTGGGTTATATGGTATACTTGGTTATCACTGATAAAATTCATAAGGTGCGCCAACTATTTCCCGCAGACCACATACATTGACTGGATTATTGAAAAAGTACCGCACATCTTTCTCTAAAAACTATCAGTTTAAAAAAGATAAAACAAACAAATCTATAAAAATTGTCTGTAAGGTGTGGCCGAAAACAATAATTTTGTTTTTGGAATGAAAAAAAATGATGTGGTTTCTGACACAGGTCATTGGACTGAAGTTTTTTTAAATGTCGATGTAGAGTATAACAGCCCTCATACCCGAACTTTAAATAGAATTTTATTTAATGAAGTATTTGTAGTGAGCTAAAGTTTGCTTGAATATGATCTGGTATGTTTGTTTTGCAATTACTTGTAAATCAGTGTATATAGACTTTATTTTATGAAAAGAAATTATTTAAAGGCCATATAATGTTTAAGAACAGAATTGTACAAGAGCATTGCTTAAATGTGTGTAACTCCAAGTATTAATGCAAGTTACGATGTCTACAGGACAATTTTCTACAGTTTAAAATGATTTCTGTAAACAATTCTGTGTTTAAATATCTTTAATTTCCATTTCTGACCATTTTGTAATGATGTTAAGTGATTATGTATTAATTCTAATTGTTTTTAATATGTTTAAATGTTTGAGTAATTGTTATTGTTCGAGAAATATCTCGCGGAAGGTTTTGAAGTGTTCGGGAAATTTCGATAGAGCCTATATAAAGAAATCAGCAAAAGGACAATTAGTTAATTTACACAGATTCACTTTGAAACTGCCAAGGACTGCGTTAGTAGTATCTCTGGATTGTATCTATGCATGTCAACAATATCGTTGATGTTGTTTTGAAAATAAACGAAAGTTTAAACTGAAATACCTTGTGGACTACTTAATTATATTATTAATTAAAAAAACCACGAAGAATCTGACAAGAGGACGGGAAGATCAGTTGTATGTACAGAAAAAGAGGATGTTCAAATGAGAGTTGTTGAGAGTGGAAATATTTTAGAGTACCAGAAATAAGAAGTAAAATTGGTTAGGCAATTTGATAAGTCATCAGATTGTTATTGTGGATGCTTTGGAAGAAAATGTAAAAGGACGAAGAAGATTTCGTGTTGTGGATGAACAGTGCAGAACAGCTACACCCGGATGAATAGGATGGCAGAAAACAGAGACGACTGGAGAAGTTTTAAAAAAGACACGCCATTTCAAGATCTGCCTCAGGAGTGAACACTTTTTATTATTAATCAATACGTTAGCGGGACTTCTGCTAAGCCTTTAATCAGGTATTTGCATGTTGCAACCATATCAATCAGAAATATGTTTACTTGTATAAGAAGGTGTGTAAGAAATATTAGATTTGCCGATATTTATCCTTAAAGAAGATCATTAGAAACTTCACGCTGCAGATGTTACCAGAAATTTAATAGCTTAACAACTTCAATAGTAAAGAAGCGACGCTTTCTAAGCAAAGAAATATTTCTGCTTTGGTTTTAATGACGCCTTGACAAGGTTTCGATCTGACCACTTAACCACAGCTCGGTAATACTACCGGGGAAAGTTCAATCTGAAATCTAATCACGGAGCGTCTTAGTGTAAATCCCACAAACAAAGCAAAGCTTTGCCGGAAGTGAAGTTCAATTTAAAAGTTCGTAAAAAAACCTTCCTGATTGGAGTAAGAAGCGAGGACCTCTCGATTCCTATCAGATAACGTATTTTTTAATGGTTACACATGAAGCACAACGTTTATATTTTTATTAATTGCATTTAATTTATGATCATGTGGTAATTTTCCTACACACTTTTATTTAAAATTCTTTCTTTGTTTCGGGTGATTCGTTCAGAATCTCCCTCGATAATCTATTCCATTCTCTGACTCCATTTCCTAAAAAATAAAACTTTCCACTCTGTACTGTCTGAAATGTAGTTCTAGGTTATTGTTATAAATAATTTTCATCCTTTCAGGTACTACACATGTTTCTTCGGCATCCTGACCTCATCGCCAATCATGTTTGTCTCCCCTTCTTTATCAGCCATTTAATTTACTTTTACCTAATACCCTCCTATTTTTTGTTCTTTCGTAGTGCACATAGCGTTAGAGAAATACAATATATTTTATGAAAACCGATATCGGAACCCCTACGGCCGAGACCAATGCTGCTGCAAAGCTACCTTTGCGCTCGAAATGTTAGGTGCAGGCACTAGATGGCAGCAGCTGCTGTGTTCTGCACTGATCGTTCTTACTGGAAGTAGTTGACAGCGTCGCCGAAGAACAGCGCTGTAGTCATTCCAACCTTCGTATCTTTAGCTTTTAAACTTTGTGCCAGTAGTTACAATGCAATACAAATAAATCCATATAAACCAAATAAACTCCTATCTGTTAGGGACTGTGCACAAACTACGTGGCTCGGGCCAGGGGGGGGGGGGGGAGGGGTTGGCTGGAAGGCTACGTTGGGCTACGTGGGGGGAGGGGGGGTTCCGAGCCAGGCCACTTAGGTTTCCTTTCATAACATTTTTCACAGTTAAAATGAGGAACAGAACTCACAACAGCATGTGTACATTTATTTCCCTCAGTTAATTATCTCCGCATGTAATTTACAATAGTCTGACAAGAGAAAACAGTACAAAATGTCTTCTGGAATCAAAAAGAAAAAAAAGCTACGTGCTACGTGGGGGGGGGGGGGGGGGGGGGTAGAGGCAAAAGCCACGTAGAGCTACGTGGGGGGGAGGGGGGGTTCACAGTAGGCCAAAATGGAGCTACGTGGTTTATGCACGTTCCCTTATGAATGTGAGTGACTTGAAGGCGCCGTGTTAACAGAACTGTAGCATCAACCAGCGAACCTGTTTATTTAATCAACAAGTAAACATTTTTTAAAAAATCTTTCTACAGAACTCGAATATTACTCATTTAAATTGCCTTCTTTTACGTCCAAACAATCTCCGTTCCACATCGACAATTTTCTAATAGAGTGTTCATGCTTTCCTGTGACCTCTCGCAATTTACTTTAATTACATTTTGACACTAGGGAAAGAAATGGAAATCACTGGAGGTGGATAGTACAGAAATTGTGACAAAACGATTTCATTTAAATTCAGATCCTTGCAATGGATGCGATGAATTTTTTTATTGTTTTTAGGTTTGTTGATAATACGATCAATTCACGCGCTGAATTTATTTCGCTTAGTCCTAGCCTTATTACAGTCTAGAGGAAAACTGCAACATGAAACACTGTTCAGATCCACACTGTTAATTACCTACTTTTTGTTGCGTGATAAAATATGCACAATAATCTAGCAGTGTAATGAAACCACTCATATAAATAAAGGTGCATACAAACTGGGTCAGTAGTTCCATTGTTATAACCATACTAACGGAAAGACTTTTCATTTTATATCTAGACGTCTATGATCTATACGATAATTTCGTATGCTCTCTCAATCGATAGCTATTGGCTGGAGAACGGTGACGTCACACATCAGCCTTCGCTCACAAATTAAAAGCGACCAGAGATGTTACCAGAAACTTAATAGCTAAACAACTGCGATGAAATGAATTGCCAGAATACATTGCTTTTCGTAACATTTCGTAGCTATAAAAAATATGGAGAAACGTTAATTCCGGAAAAAACATGGAACTACTTTTAGTAACTTGTCCTAGTAAAAGTAACATTTTTAAAGAAAACTTAAATTACTCATGACTTCTGCTGTAACGACGAATGCCAACATTTCGGCCTAGGCTAAATTCAGTTTTAACAAAACTTCTGTCAATATTACGTTTTAACTGTTTTATGTGTGTTTTAATTTATTGACCATTTTCGTTAATGATGGTATTGTACGAGGGCTATTAGGTTATTGAAAGTGGACATCAGTTTCAGATATGCCACATAAACGAGTATTCCGGCAATTAATTTCTTCGGGGTTGCTTAACTGTCAAATAACGCTCATGAGCTGGAATATGTAATAATATCTCTGACTGTTACGGACACGATGACCAAAGATTATATTATTAATGTTTGGCCAGCCTCAATCAAAAACAACTAGATGATTTCTAAGAAATTGTTGCTACGATGCATTGAGGCAATCTCTTCAACTTCAAAAATTCTTCAAATTTTGCAGAGTGAACCTTAAGGGACAAATACGACTCAAGTTTGTAGCCTATATCAGCCACTTTGTGTTACAGCGACCACCACTTTTGAAAGAGTAACATGGTAGCACCATTGTTTCTGTTCGTGTTTACCACATTTATTAATACTTCTAATTTCTTCAAGCTCAAGAGATTTTATTCAAATTTTGCATAGAGTGAAACACATGTAAAGTTCGTATTTGGTCAGATCACGTTAACCTGTCCTAACTTTTGACTCTATAAACTGAAACTATTCTAGACCCGTGACCATACGCAAAAACCGGTCATGGTGTTACACTAGTGTTTATGTGTTTTACTATACGGTGATTCCTACTGTTCCGAAAAGACCTTATGTTCCCGATCCCAGTGTTAAAGTGCCTATATAACCAACTGCTTGTGTTCTTTTTGTAAAGATCACCCGGCTTTTCTATCCTCCAAGGATGGTCTAGGATCATATGGTTCGTGTTCACCTTTCACCCATAGTTTAAACCAGGCGTGAGGCCATTTGGTCGTTGCAGTATAGTGTTTCCCGAAATTTACGTTATTGATTTTACCGAGCTTGGTGGCTGAGCGGTAACATTCTGGCTTCGCTTTCAGGAGGATGCGGGTTTCGGCCATCCAGATTTGGGTTTTCACTGAATTCCTATCCTTACCTTGCCCCCAGTCCTTTCCCACTTCTAATGGCCAAGACCAAAATAAATAAATAAATAATTTTATTGAATTTCAGTAATATTTTCGTGGTATTAAACCCATATTCAGACTTTGTAATTTAGGGGACGATTCCAGTGTCATGGTTTTTCTTATCTCCTGTTGATCGTTTCAACTATTGGTCCCATTTAGACCTCCTTTGTATTATTTTATTTGCATTTTGTTTGTTTATTTCTGTTGCCTCATTGTAATTGAATTCGAGACTATAGAAAACTTTTCCTCGCATATTTCATTGGTATATTTCAAAAGCTTCTAAAGTAACTAGTAGTTCCACTGTCATGATAGATATTTCTTGAAGCAACTTTTAGCGCAGAGCTTTGAGGCAGTCGGTGTAAATAATGAAATATAAATAAAGAAGTAAGACGACGATAAATGCTATTGTCATTAGTTACAAGCTCAGACCAGGTCGCCACGAACAGAATTTTAGAAAAATAGTTCAGAAAACGTTAGGGCTTCCGAATGATCATTCAGAAGTAGTAGCAAGGTGACACCTTTAAATGCCTCGAAGTTCAACATGACCAACCACCTGCTACAGTTCTGGCCGTGAATTATCCATCGGAACATTGTATTAGAAAAAGCATGCTCCTGCGTTGTTGTCATCGCCACGAGCACTTGCTTATCCGCGAATCATCCGCGAATCACACGCACAATACCCTACAGTGAAGAGACTGTCTTTTCTGATTTACACTGTCTACTTTACCAAGAGCCCACAGTCAATGTTCTGGCGACACAGCACCATTGCCGAATCATTACTTCAATACATACCGCACAAATAAAAAAACCACTTCTCCTTTCTATCGGAGTCGTACCTGACGCTCGATTTCAGGCACAAGGGTGTGGGAAGATTTTCTTTTTTAGGTAAGGGCGTCAGGGATTGGAATGAGTTACCAAGGGAAATGATGAATAACTTACCGAAAACGTTAACAGAATTTAAAATTAAAATTTGTAGAGGGCAAATGTAGATGGGTGCAGGATAGGGGGAAGTTGGGTGTGTAGGGAAATTGCCTCCGGATCGTGTGCTCCATTGCAATTAAATTGAATTAAGTTAAATACCTAACCAAATTTGTCCTCTGGCCACCTCCGCCGCTACTCCCCAACCACTCCTCATTGCTCTAAGCTCGTCACATGACTGCACAGGCAAAGATATGCCTGAGTAGATACACAGACGACTCAGTCTGTGGCGTTTTTTGTGGTGGCGTTTCTCCTTTTTATTTTCGACAGGATTAATAACAGTAACAGTTGAGTGTTTTCCAGCGTATTGATTTTACATAGTATCCACGAATATTCAACCAGGAGAAATTTGTCAAGAAACAACGTTCAATAGATTCATTCGCTCTTTTCATTGGGTGGAATAATATGTCAAAGAGAATTCTTTGGTTAATTACCACCCCAATAGTTTGTGTCGTACTTATCAAAGAATTGTCTTTGAAATACTTCTCCACCTGATGAAGTCAGTGAAAGAATCTATTTACAACGTTGTGCTTAGAAGAATGTATCTAGTTGAATGTTAGTGGAAACTGTGTAGAAGGTTGTTAGATTTCTCTTACAAGTAGTAGCTACTGCTCTCCGAGTCACATTCTGGAGGCATACGATCGGGATATTTAAGTGATATGGCAGGATCCTGCTCACTTAACTAGTGTCTTTCTGTATAGTACCGTATGTTAAGGTAGTTTTTTATTTTCTAATAACTGGTGAATATACAGTACTTGATAGCAAAGTTTAAGTTCTATTTCAAGCGGTAAGCTACCTTTTGAAAGTTGTTTTGGTTGCTCCAGAGCCGCAAGTAATTTTTTGGTTTTATTTTAAGAGAGCTGACATAATTACCAAAGTGCTGCGTTACACTTTGTCTAATTTCGTTATTGATGCATTTGCTCGAAAATCAAAAATGGTAATACTGCAACTTCAGATTCAGTGGTATCTTATGTGTAACTAATAATCATTTTTGCAACCTTTTATTCGTTTGTGTTCACATAGAATACTATCGACTAGATCACCTGTGTTGAGGGATGGTGTTTGCAATCAAACTGGACATTTCAGTTTGTGCAGTTATATGGCCAGACCTGACGCAATAAATTAAAAAAAAAAAAATCTGCGTCTGTTAAATATCACGGATTTCTGCCCAACTTACAATAACCAGTTTAAGCAAAGAAATATACGTGTCAAACATTATACTATACGAGAGCAACATAGGTATTGAATTATTGATTAACCTAGTGTCGACGCGCCCTAAATCAACAACAACAACGATTAACCTAGTCTGCAGAGTAGTTTTCTTGATTAAAAAAAAATCAGTTGAATAGGAGTTGTAAAGTAGTATGTGCTCAAAGGTAAACTCTTGGAACCTCGATCTGATAACGCAGTGGATGGTCCGTTCCCGACTTCTAATCGCGGGGAAAGCAGAATTTTTTGAAAGCTGCGTTTCACCATATGAGCCAAGCCAGGACGCTCCGTTATTCGGATTCCACGTTAAACTATACGTCCCAGAGGAAAGGAATGGGCCGTCCTACTTGTGACACAATGGCCTATTATGTTTCCTTCGGGAGCATCCAACCAACCTCTTCGGGTTGTGGACTAATATAGTTAACGTGTAAACATCTAATTCTGTGATCAAATGAAAACGATTTGTACTCCTTGCTGATGGCTTTTTGTCTTTTCGTTTATGCCAACTAACAACACATAGTAATTGCACATATACAATAACATAAATGTGCGTTCCCACGACGCTTCCCTCGGCGCGTGGTTGTGGACGCCTTTCATCTTTGCCGCATATACTAGCAGGGACGGCGCGCTTCGACCCACCGCCAGGCGATAAAAGATGAAAGGCGTGTACTGTCACACCACGCACCGTCGGAATGCGGCTTAATAATGCCAGAATTTGACCTTGACGATGCAGCGACTAGCTCGCTGACCACACGTTGTAACGTTCTTACGTTTGCGTTCAACCTAGGTCATGAGTAATTTGATTAAGTGTTGTGTTCGTCTAGAGCTATACTCGTAAATGTTTTGATATCCAGTATGTGTAGGAACAGTGATTAACTGATGTGAACACTTGGCTCTCACAGAGCGTTCGCACAGGACTAATTTAATTTTTAGATTTTTTTTTTTTAGTAATAACATAATTAAAGGAATGGACATTGGAACCCTATCTTTGTATCGCTGGGTAACTATGATTTCTACAGAGCTGTATGACATGACTATGGAAACAGCAACTCTTCTTTGTCTTCAACCGCTTCCCTTTCTCAGTACAATCCTTCCAAATACGCTTGAGCTATGTTGTAGTTTATTTGAACTGTGTAGCTCCCTCTCACATATTGCTGACCTCAGCCCAATAGAAGTCGAGGCCGGCAGGCTATTCTGGTAGCCATCAAAGGAGGAGTCGTGCTCAAGAGACCCCGAGGCTCAAGCCATGGTCATGAAGCTCCAATTAAAAATAAATTGACATAGTTTAACCATTACAATGCCTTAGAAAATGCAAGCTGTGCTAACTAAAAGTTGCTTGCTAACATGATGCCATAACGCATCCAATACTTTATACAGTATGATTGTGTTGAGTTCGTTATATTTTTTTTCTTGTTAAGACAAATAAGAATACTTGTGTTAAATGTAGCGGTAACCATTGATTCCATATATAGATGTAACTATGATTTTGGATACATTTTTATTGAACTAATATTCTCCACACAAATACTTGTAAACGGAAAAATTATTAAATCCAAGAGAACGAACTTAATCATACGTCTGTTTCCTTTTATATTATTTTTGATTCGATTAGTTTAGATATTGTGATGCTGCTTGAGAGTAGTGGTTATAGTGTGTAACATTACATTAACTTATTTTTAAAATCAGTAACATTACACTATATGTTTGATATTATTTTTTTAAGCAACGCAAAACCACTGTTTTCGATTATTCACATATACTCGTAATTTACACTTTAATTAAGAGACCTTTGGCACCATTCCGGAAAGAATTGTTCACCATAACATTTACAGTGTTTTGATGTTTTGCCAATAATGACACACCTCTTCAGTGGGTACAACTAATTTTGTTACCACTTCTGTTTTCTTGTACCACATTATCAGGCACTCTTAGATTTCTAAGGCAAAGATGAAAATTCTTTTAGCGCTGTAAAAGTGAAATGAACCTCTTTCTTCTTGGACGTAAAGGCGTAATTATGTAACAAAAAACGTTTTAGTTATTGAGGAAGGACGTCAAACATAATAGTTTTGACAAAATATTACACCTTCTGCAATGACTTACTTGTGATTTCTAGTAATTCAGCTATGGATATCGTCATTTGGACTGAAGTGTTGAGGATTTTGTGCCGCAAAAGACAAGAGGAAGTCTATCAGTTCCACTGCTGCTGTAAGTATAGATGATATTTTTTTTAAAAATTTCTACATTATTTAAGCAGGCATAGTCAATAAATAAATTGAGAGTTTTTTGACTGAATTTCCAGTAATTATAAAAAGTAAAATTATTAAATCTGATAGTAGTGAACTAGGAGTTTATATTTGTAGAAAGTTTCATTTAAATTAAAATTTTGTCGAAACTTTTTTTGGTTATGGCTTTATGCCTCGTCAATGTCGAGGTAATTAAATGGATTGGGGGCAAGGAATGGGACGGAATTCGGCCATGGCCTTTTCAAAGATTTTTTACTTTCTGCTTTACCCCTCGTCGACAGCTAAGGTCATTAGAGGCGGGATTGGACTGGGGACAAGGAACGTGAAGGAATTCGGCAATAGCCTTTTTGAAGGAAGCATCCCGGCATTCGCCTGGAGTGATTTGGGGAAACCATGGAAAACCCAAATCTGGATGCTCGGACGGGGATTCAAACCCGCGGCCTCCCGAATACTTTTTTCAAAGAATAATCCCTGTTATTAAAACAATTGGTCGAAGACAGGCAGACGTTACACGGACAGACGCTTAAAGGCGTCCCAGATCCTGATTACCAACTGAGATTTGTAAATCTGAATTTTGGGTAAGTAACATATATCCTTCATCCTGTTATGCCAAATCACAATGCTTCCATGAGCGTTTATAGTCAACCAAGTTGTTGACACCTTTTGCCCGTACCACTGCAAAAACTGCACAATGCAGTCTGTTTATTTATGCGTCCCGATGGAGATGCGTCGATTGATCCAAATCTATCATTTCATTTGTCGTTCTGTGACTATCGCCATGAATATTTTGAAAGTGTCGGACTGTTGTATCACTAAACACTGACTTCTGGTACCAACCATCAAGAACTATGAGCTGTGACATACCCTTCAGGAAGTCTACAATTTCAAGGAATCACTCCAACATTCGTCTGGAGTGTTTACGGAAAATCATGGAAAATCGAAATCTGGATGGCCGGGCGGTGATTTTTTTTTTAATTTTTTTTTTTATTTTAATGACCTTCGGTCTATCGACCATACGGCCAGCTTCAACATTTACATTAGTTTAAACAAGTAAAATAATAAAGTCATATTTCACAATGGGTCATAAAATAAATCAGTAAAACAATGTTGGTATAATCTTCGTATGGACAATAACATTCAATACAATAACACTCGACGTTTTATGTTAATCTCCTAACAGCCAATGTACAACAAGGATCGTTACATTTAGTATAACTGTAAGTAAATTACATGATTTATGGAGGCCTTTTTTATTATTATTGTAAGTGCTTTCTTTATAAAGAGATATTAACACATAGTTCTAGTTGAAATTGTTCCCTATTTTCTCTGATTGAACGAGCGTTCCATTGTATAGCTTAATTTCTCCCATCTTGTTGTAGAATATTTGACAGAGTTTCTAAAATTATTGTTGGATTAAATGTACCCGCTGTTGGAGTTTTGGCTTCTTGGATGAGAAGCATAATTAGATTAAATATTTTTTCTAACAAGGTTCTGTTTTTGGTATAATGTATCTCGGCAGGTTGGTTGAAGGCATTTGGTTGTTGCACTGCATCAGGCTGTATGTTGCGGGTGATTTGAGCGCCCTCCCAGGGCAGGGTGCCGGTTTGAGGGTTTTCGATCAGACTGACTGGGGTGGCGAGATGCTGGTTACTCGTGATAATTGGAGACATGGGACCATTGTATGTAAACAAATGTTGTCTTAGATTTGTAGATGAGTTTTCTTTAGTAAACCGAGAGTTTTTATAGGACTTTGGTCCTTTTGACCAGACATATCTATTGTTGAGGTTTTGTTCAATGTTTTGCTGAGCAGAGCTTGAAGATTCTGGCTGTATAGAGAGCAAACTTTCTGTTCGTGGATGTAAAGATCGAGGAGGATCTGCAGCGGTATTTTCATAACTGTGTAGCAACGGGAGCTCAAGTACACTGTATTTACTACTGTTTGCATGGGTCCCCCACTGCGAGCTGATGGTGCCTGTGCGACTTGGCGTGCCGCGTCTGCGGTCGGTAGTTGTTGTGGTGTTATGGTCAGATGCTGCGTCTGTAGTACTGGCTGTTGTGGTTGTGCCTGTAGTAGAGGTGACATTGACTGTTGTGTTGAGTATAGAGTAGGTAGACAGTGCTGTAGTCGTGCTGGTAGAGGCGGAAATTCCGTGTGACTACTGAATTGTGGTGTAGAAGAGGCCACCTGAGCGTAGCCACGAAATTGTTGTTCTCTGCCAGGAAAAGTAGCGTTTGTTCTGAACGCGATGGCTTGTTTTACTTCCCGGTGTTTGAGATATACTGGGCAATTCCTGTCTGTAGCATGATGTAGGCCACGAAAGAGGGCGCAGCATATAGTTGAGAGATTATTACAGTTGACCGCCAAGTGGGGGCCAGCACATCTACTGCATCGTGGCTCACGAGATTTACATTGGCCTTGACGGTGGCCCAGCCGTAAACAAACAGCACACTGGATAACGGGGGAAACGTATGGTTCCACAGCACATCGGGTTCCGAGTATCGTTACATGGGTCGGTAGGCTCTGAGATCGAAAGGATACCAAACAAACTGGTATGGCTACTACAAGATCTTGGTTCGACTGACTCCTTTTGGTGAAGCGTTTAATACGCACTACTGGGACAGGGGAGACTATTTCTTGTACAAGTTCTTCCTCACTCAGGGAGGTGTCCACATTCCTTATAATTCCCTGTTTGTGGATCAAGAAGTTAGGAATGTATACTTCTAAGTTTTTTGTTTTGAAGATTTCTAGTTGTACTATTGAATTGGCGACACCTGCAGTGCTAGCTTCAATTCTAAGACGGTTTTTCCCCATGGAGGTGATGTTGATAATGTCCCTTTTTATAGTGTTATTATGCTGGAATATTAATTTACCTATAGCCATTGGATGCAAGTTTCCGACATTCCTATCCAGGCTCTCTACGAAAATATAGTACGGACCACTGTCTGTAGGGTTGTATCTATTGTCTTTGCTTCTATAAGTTGGAGCTATCGAATGAGACTGCGTGTGGTTAGGACTAGATTGGTCTAGTGCCGTAGCTAGGGATAGATTAACCTCGATGGACCTTGTTGTATCGAGCATATCTGCTTCTTCCGTCTGTTCTGTTAGTTGTGGGACTACCTTTGTCTGCCCCATTTCTGGTCTCTGCACACATCTACGTTTCACTGGTTGGTTTGACTCACCCGTAATTGTAGGATTGTCGCCTCTCCGAGCCATGTGATGAATGGCTGCGCCTAGAGGTAAGTGCGGGTCCTGTTGTGGGACGCCTCCCGGCCCAGTTTCCATCTCCAGATACTGCCTCTGTTGTTGATGCTGCTGTTGATGATGTTGTTGACGCTGCTGATGCTCTTGCTGCTGTAACTGCTGCTGTTGATGCTGCTGCTGTAACTGCTGCTGTTGATGCTGCTGCTGTTGCTGCTGCTGATGCTGCTGCTGCTGTAACTGCCGCTGCTGCTGCTGCTGCTGCTGCTGTTGCTGCTGCTGTTGACGCTGCTGATGCTCTTGCTGCTGTAACTGCTGCTGTTGATGCTGCTGCTGTAACTGCTGCTGTTGATGCTGCTGCTGTTGTTGCTGCTGCTGCTGTAACTGCTGCTGTTGATGCTGCTGCTGCTGTTGTTGTAGTTGCTGCTGCTGGCGCTGCTGATGTTGTTGCTGTAGATGTTGGAGTTGTTGATAGCATTGCTGCTCTTCTTCTGAGGTGTGAGAGGTAAATAGCTGCTCGTTTGCTGATTTTGCTGTTTGAGTATGTAGCATATCACTCGTGGTATAGATCACTGATTGTGAGACTGGAATTGGGATGTTTGTGTAGCACGTTTCTAATGCCGTCTTTATAGTCTGTCCCGTATCAGGCGGGTCAGCCATCATTTAGCTGTCCCAAGAAATATTTTAGTAGTATACTAATTATATCACTCGGAAGACTCAGACTGAATGTATTATAAAATAATATAAACACACTCGCGAACTCGAAAACTTCCGAACGAGCTGATCGCGCACACGATGAGAGAGCCGGATGCACAACCTTCCCGGTCGGCTGCTACGAGGATACTGGCGGTGATTTTAAATCCACATTTTCCCGAATGCCAAGTCCGAACGTTACCGCTCACCCACCACACTCGATTCGGCAACCCAGTTGTAAGTTTATGTCGATATGCCAATGGCGCGAAGTTTCATCAGTATCATATGGTATTATGATGTACAGAATGGAAGTTTTTATAAAAATCTAACAAAACTAAACCGACCTGCGGTCACCCATACATGTTATAACACAAGTCGTGGAATAAATGTGCAATTTATATCTGGCAGCCTAGATACTTTCAGAATCCATGCTGATTTAAGTTTAATATATTCCGTTGTCAGTTCCCACAAGAGATTTGCAAACATTGTAAACAGTGAAGTATGTATGATATGAGACTGAAGATGAAAATTCTTAACATCATTAAAGGTAATAAGATAGTTTCAGTTCAGGTAAAATAATGGGGTAATATTGAGCTAAATGATATCTCAGTAGTTCTTTCACGCCAGTTATCTTAAATAAAAATAATATCGTAATTAAAAATGTTAAGAAGCCAGTATAATCGTGGTGGATTCTACTGTAGATTGCGAAACAGTGAATCCATTATTTCATCCATCCGGGCATCCAGATTTGGGTTTTCCATGGTTTCCCAAATCGCTCCAGGCAAATGCCGGGATGCTTCCTTCAAAAGGCCATGGCTGAATGCCTTCCCATTCCTTGCCCCCCATCCTTTCCCGTCTCTAAAAGACCTCGCTGTTAGAGAAACGTTAAGCAGATAAAAAAAAATATTATTTCATGTCCTACAGAAGTTTTGATACTTGTTAAAATTCTCACAATGGACAAGTGAAATGAAGAATATTTTCTCGTGTTAAAATTTCGAGAATGTCGTCAGCCGGACGGGGGATGAGACGCTGGGGCGATCCGTTAGGGGAACTTTCTATCTCCGGATGCCAGTTGGCCAGGGACGAACGGACAATGGACAGCCGTTTGTTTCGCGGAGAGTGCCTGTAATTCTCCTGGAAGAGTCTATCGTCGAGGAAGTTAACAACAGAGAGACCGTGAATGAGGGATTACCGCCATCTCCGAAAAATATCCTAACGGATAGCCATCTAACGTTTATGGGGTGTAGCGGGTATTTCCGAACAACGAGGAAACCACTTTGCGATTGAGGAAGAGAGTTTCTTGGAGAACCAATTGGCGTTGTAAAAAAATCCGCGTAATATTAATTTCTATGAATTTTGTTAACATGTCGCCCAATGTTGGAAAGAGTTGTGTTTTAAACAAAAATGGGGGGGGGACGACGCAGAAGCTACACGGCAAAGGATGATGATAAGTCTCATGTTTCCTGACTTCGAGGAGTAAACACATCTTAAGCCGTGTTCCCACGATCTCTTGTAACGGAGGCGGGACGGGACGGGACGAATACTCAACAACACGCCATGGGGTTAGGGCCACCTCTGCTATCGGAGATGAGACGCAGCTACCCACTCTGTGTCGGTAAACATCACAGGCGTGCGTAGGGGTGCGCTGTTGTCATCGGTTTGCAGCCCTTCTGTTGCTGTAAAGTGCTCCGTGGCAAACTACACTAGGCAATGTGAGGGGAGGTGGCGGCGAGGTAAGCGAGGGCTAACCTGTGGCGCGCGCTCGTCCCTACACTTCGGCTAATGAGGCCCGTCCCGTTCCGCCTCCGTTACAAGAGATCGTGGGAGCGCGGCTTTAGCTTACCTCGCCCCTACCTCCCTAACACGTTGCCTAGTGTCGTTTGGCACAGAGCACTTTACAGAAACAGAAGGGGTGCGCACCGCTGCTGCAAACCGATGACAACAGCGCACACACGCCTGTGATGTTTACCGACACAGAGTTGGTAGCTGCGTCTCATCTCTGCTAGCAGGGGCGGACCTGTTCCCATGGGCGTGTTGTTGAGTATTCGTCCCGTCCCGTCCCGCCTCCGTTACAAGAGATCATGGGAACGCGGCTTTATGTGTGCCACCTTTTTGGAGTGAAGGCGCAAGTGTTCTCTTTTCTGGGGCCTAGGGCCATATGTAAGAAAGATCGCATGGTCCGAATTACTGTCCGTTGATGAGCTAAAGTGACTTGTAACTTGAGTGTTGATGTAAGCAAATGCTATATCACTATCGTCACCGCAGCTACATTTCAGTATTGATCACAAAAGCTTCTGTGTAAACAATATTTGAATCAGTGCTACTTGGCGCATGTAAGAAAAGATATTTTCATTAATATGCATACAAATTATTATATAAAATCCATAATTTTATGAAGAAGCCAGTCTGTTACAATTTGAACGATTTTAACACATCTTCATAGTGTATAAAAGGTCAATGTTATCTTCTGTTTGCAAGTAAGTGAACTATTTCAGCGTATATGAGAGTAACAGAACTATTTGTAGCAATACAAAGGTAAAAACAATCACTACGTTTGTTTCTTTGCTTGCACATATTTTGTGTTTATTACTGTGAAAATTTATTGGCATGTATACTATATCACTGTGTTACATTACATTACAAACAAATCAATGGTTTCCCCGTTAAGGATGTAACTCATTGGGGTAAAAAGTATGCTATATGTTTACTATTGATTCAAGCTACCACTATGCGTAAGTTTCGCTCAAATCAGTTTGTTACTTTTTGCATAATGTGTGCACATAGAGATAAAAATTCCAAAACTTACTGCTTTTTCCCTTGTGTCACCAAGAACTTACATAACTAATTTGGATAAACGTATCTTATATGTTAACTGGCGACATAATCTGTCAATGTATCTTTCTGTTTTACGTAATGTGTACACAGACAGATATGCCGATAGACAGACAGACAAAAAAGGAAAAAAAAAGCAATTTGGGCTCTCTGTCATCATTACTGACCATTGTCATTATTATTTTTGAAGTATATTTCTGGTACAGACACAAATTTAATTATGTGCATAGAATTTTCGTTACTTTCATGAATGTCGTTTTTCTTAATGTCGTTACGTCTTGCAGCCACGACCATAACTACCATTCCGCGGTACAAAATAATATAGAGGGTTAAATTATTATTTTTAAAAAATTACATCACTTTAAAGATCGACATATTGCTTATTTCATTCTTCCTATCGCACGTTTGTAGTTAGCACTGTATCACCATTATGCCGTTATTATTACTACTAATTTTATACGAAATCATTGCTCAACATACATTCTGTTCTATTTAATTAGTACAGATTTTCATGTAATTTTCCTTCTTTAATACTTAATTTAAACTAATTTAAAAAAGATGGCACATGTTTCGAACTTAATAACCCTTTACCTGTGCGGAAAAAAGGTATCAATTGAGCTGTCAACCTCCAAACAAACAAGAGTGTGTGTTTGACAGGGTTGATCCATATGACTTCACACCTGTCTGCTCATGCTCACCTGGAAGATCTCAGACCCACCGCCTCTGCCCCCAGCCGCTGGTGGGCACGGCGTTCATGCCTACGCGCCACTGGGGGCAGCAGCCGCCCCCGACCTCAGCCACGTGGGGCTGCGCGTGCGCTCTGCCCCCGTCACCATCTTCAGCGTCATTAAAATTGTTCTTATTGTTCTGACCTGTTACCATGCCACCGCTGCTGATGGGCCCACTTTTTAGCATTATTGAAAAGTGCGTAAAATTCTACTCCTGAGATGTGTTCCATGATTATCCTGTATATTATGTCTGCTGTAAATATCCCTTCTTATCAACGCACAGAAAGACTGTAGTGATTAACAACGTATTACTGTATATGATTATTTTTACTGGATTCTGAGATTGCATACTGTGCTTACGTTTGAAAACGTTGTTCGTTGAAAATTAAAGTTAAAAATGGTTCCGCGAATGGCCTTGACAGAGCTTACATCAACGCAGTGCCTGTGGTGGGTGAGACGCAACCAGTCACGCACCATGGTCGTAATGGTAGCGGCAGATTCAGTGGGTTAGCAGGAGTTCCCATTGACTATGGATAATGCTCCGGGACAATTCTTCAAAGAGCTGGATTATATTTGCCATATGATATTTTTACTAACGGACAATTCTATGTAGCCTTTTCCAACAATATTTTTGTATTAAAATGACAAAAAATTCAGATATTTACGCTCTGAAATACTGTATATTAAGAGGTACTGTAAATATGTTCATACTAACAAACTCTCTTTTGCTATTTTATGTATTCACTTCCTGAGTATTTAATTTCCACAATCCGACAAAAGAGGAGGGAGGTGAAGATTTAATGTGCGAAAGTTTTGTACAAATTTATTGGTTAATTGTTGATTGCGATGCAGCATGTGGAAATGTACTTACACACCTACTTCAGCACTGCACGAATTTAAAATCTTTCTTTAAATTGTTTAGCATATCAAATAATAATTTATTCAAGTTTTTGACCCTTACCAACAAATGGAACGTCTCTCACTAATTTCGTCCTGAAATCAAGTGCTAGTTTAAAGTCAAAGTTGATTTTGCCCTCCTGCATATTACTCCCGATTCTTCTTCCAGCATCCAGTAAACCCTCAACGCCAATATATGTCTTGCGCATTCTCTTCTGCCATCTATCTTCCAACGACTGTCAACCCCACTTACTGATTCTTTTCTACAGCAATTTCTTTAAACAAATGTAGCTAACCAGCTTTCAGATACTTGCATTGTAGATCCAGTACTGCTTTACCAAACTCTGGCCCTGACCAAGCTTTTGTATCCTAATCCCCTCACTTTCCAGCCAAATCCTCTAATGCTAGGAGAAGTCGACTAATACCAACAACGTTTTATATTTTAAAAACGATGTCTATTTCATACATAAGAAATAATTAAGAAATTGTTCAAGAAACATTTGATTGTTCCATAGAGATAAACAGATGAATTTATCGTTCTGTTCACATTCAGGAGTGAGCTGAGTACATCAACGGAAGAAGTGAAAGCCAGACATTAAAATAATTGGGAGAAGAAAAACTGATGTACTGGAAATGCAATGCTGTCGATGGTTTTAAAAAATCAAAAGTAGATGAAAAAAATGAAAACGTTATGAAACTAATGGGCGATGGATTCCTACAAAAATATGATATAGAATGGCAGAATATACTTTAATATATATGTTGGTATGTCGGAAAATAAAGGTCCCCAATCGTTGCCAGAACTTTTACAGGCCCTTAGGTTGACCTTCACCCTTAAAAATCTTGTTGTAGCCGATATTGTTATGATTATTCCACAGTTCAGTTTCCAGGTTAAACTGTAAGTTTCACCGCAGAGCTTTGATACACCGGCGTAGTATGACTCATTTGGTAGAATCGACCTAGGATTCTAGTTGGTCCCTAAACCATTTTTAAGGGATATGTAGAGTAAGCGAGGATTAAATCACTTGAAGCATATAGATGAGATTGTAGCGCACATATAAATAAGGAGTGAGTAGCTCAGAATCGAAGATATAATCAATCGTTACACTGGTGGCGAAAGTAACTAAATAAACACAGTTTGTAAATTGCTTTGGTTTGTGTGATCTAGTATCATTTTCACTGTTTTCCTCTAATTGATCTTCTGGTAAAGGTTTTGCTCGTGTGGCGGTAATTTCCTGATGACAGGGGTTTTATTGGCTGCGAAATCCGCCCCTGTCATAAGCCGTTTATCCAACCCGGTAATACTACTGGGTATAGAGGACATACAGTTTAACAAGGATTCTCAACCACGGAAGCGTTCTGGCGTACTTATTCGTAAATCTTGGGAGTGTATAATATTGAAAGAAGGGCAAATCCTGTAACTGTTTTAATTCAGAACTTGAGATTAAAATTTTTTCATGATTTTAATGTATTTATGAAGTGACTGGAACGTTTTGGATGAATTTAAATATGCATAATTGGGGTGAAAAGTTTAGTAAAACACTGGTAGAACTACTGATCTCTAAACAGGTACAAGTCTCATAGCTTAACTCTGGTGTAAAATTTTACATATATTAGTTCATAATTTCGGTTTTTCATGTCATTACAATCAGCAGTCAATAGAGAAATTGTGACAATTATTATTAATGGCGATGAAGCTTATGATTCCATAAAAATTTCTCTAGGCACCTTCTTTTAAGTTATACACACTTATATATAATATTCTTTTTGTTAATTGAAATATATTATATGGCAGCTTTCTTGATAACTTATTCCAGTCTCTAAATCTCTCACTCACAAATGAAAACTTTTCCACTCTATTATGCCTGCAATTCAGTGCTAATTAATGATTACGGTCCTCTCATCTATTCCACATACTACTCCCAATATTACAACAAATGAAAGTCTTATTACATTCCTATATTGTTATGCAAAAAACTGTTGTGGACTAAAGCCAGTGACGCAATTTAGGACGGATGTAAGGCATTTTATTTTTTTAAACCTAAATTCGGGAGTAAAGGAGGAGATCCAAGAAACAAGAATAAACAGGACTGCTCCTGCGCATTTTCTTACTCGTCAACACTTATGTCATAGTTTAACTATGAATTAACAGCACCAATCTAAAATTCCCTGTGAACGAAATCGCAGGCTCAGCTATTACTCAATAATTATTTATAGTTTAGTTCTGTTGATACTGAATTTAAGAATGAATCAAACGGAAGAAATGTGACTAACATTGTTGAAAAAATGACGTTTTTTGCTTGTTACGTCCTTCTTCAATAGAACTCCACATCCTCATCTCCTTTTCCTCCCTCTATAACTATACAACCAAATCGGACTCAGAAACGTGAGATTGCGTAATGTTGTCGAAACTGAAAATTCTCTTTTTGTACTATTAACTTACTCTGTTATATTTTCATGTTTCAAGAGAAATTCCACTGGTTAATTTGTTAGTGGTGGAAATCAGAAGAACAGTAGAGATAGTAAAAATTATAATATACTTTGCATTAAGTAAAAAATTAATTAATGTGTGTGAGTTAAGATGTGATTAGCTCAAGCCAGATGGAGGATTGAGTCAAATCAATCGAGAGAATTATTAATGATAAATAAAACGTATTGTGCTGGGAGAAAGTAAAATTATTAATTTACTGGATGAGAAAATTGAATCGTGCCAATTTGGAAGCTAGTATCAAATGGCCAAAAAATTAGGTCCGCTGACAGGATGTCGTGTTGGCCGGCAGTTTGCGAGGCTCGGCTCCTGCTGGTTCTCTCTGGTAATAAGGACGCGTAAAAATTCTTCCAATCTCACAGACTATTTCCATAATGGTTCACATCGGAGCAAATAGTCGAGACCGCCCCCACCCGTGATAGAACATGCACCGCCTGAGACCGATCTCGCACATCAATTTACAACTACCTTTTGCAATCCACGTTTCTACTTCCATATCACACAACAACTGACTGACAGTGAAACAAGCGGCATTTCCAACAAACTGGGCAATTTCATAGCAGTTGTGTGAAATAATCATTGTGACGCATATATATATTTAAGATATATGCGAAACTATATTTAATTTTGTATCTGAGGTTCCAAGAGTGGAGTATTTTGTGTAGTAGACATATGAATATGGAACTATCAGTGTCAGAGCCGCTAAACAGTGTGAGGAGGCAAAAGGAAGTCATATATACACGTGAATTCGGTCAGCTAGGTCGGTGGCCGGCCTCCCCTCGATACCGAGCAGGCATTCTCAACTACACAGTAGGCAATAGAAAATGGTCAGATATAGTAGTGGCAGAGGCATTAGTGTTATGAGGTCGAGACAGACTGCTTAGTGTGTCTCATACTGAATGAGCTACTGTATGTAAAAGTTTATGTCCTCCCAGTGTATTTGTGTTGATTAATATGTGTTTTAAAGTTCATGGTATAACCAGTGAGAGTTATCATCAGCACCATACCCTTTAAATCAGATTCAGAGCGGTACTATTACAAGTAAATGTAGAAACTTATGATATACAGTAGTATGTCGCAGAATTGATTAACTGATTTGGTCTACAAAGTGCTGAATACAAGGAGAACGATGGATAAGGGAGTGTCCATAATTTACGTTGCTCCATTTCGGTCTCTTTTGATCACTCGTCCCATACTTCCCACGTAGCCTGACGTGGCTTTTGACTTGACCAATCCCCAGACCTTCCCCACCCCACTCCCCGTGTGCAACGTGAAGCTTTTTCCCTACTAATTTCAGAAGACATTTTGGGCTGTTTTCTCTCACCAGGACCCGAAAAGTATGACTATGTGACATGCATGCGTGGCACTGTCAGTATATATGGTATCTAAAATACGAAGGCAAATAAACGATGAAAATAAATATCCAAACGGTGTTTGCGTATTCTGTATTCCATTTTAAGTGTGACAAATAAAATTAATGAAAAGCAACGTACCTTAGCTCTGACAACGCCCCCCCCTTTTCCTTTCCCAAGTAGCCCAACGTAACTTACTACCCAACCCCTAGACAGAGCATATACGTTCGCTTGCATATCACAATTATTATAATAATCATATCAAAATAGTGGAGAACAATTAATTTGATATGTACCTGATTCGGATGATTACAATATACTGCCCACAAAGCATTTATTAACCGTCACTACCTGTCAAACCCGTAAGCGACTAAGGTTTAGTGTTTCATCATAAAATAAAATGTGCCTTGCTGCTTAGTTTGCAAAACCTCTCTTCTAACTAAATACGCAAATCCTTCCTGTAACAGTAATGCTCTAACAAATTGATTCAATTAAATAATAATAATAATAAGTTTATTCACACTGCGTAACCGTCCCTGCAATTTTTTGATCGTCATAAATCGCATATCGACAGCTTCTAGGGTTTTGGTAAAGATTAGTTTTCATCCAGGCACACTGAAGCAGAATAGTTGCTTCTAAAAGACGTTCATTTTTATTGATGAAGTGATGCACCTTGCCGAAACCTCACCTTCATTCTGGTGAGTATCGTCATATACCGCGAATCGTCGTAAGCAAAAGCACGGCCCAGCGCGTAACAGACGTAATGTTACTATGCTAAAGGGATAAAATTTGTGTACATACAACAGTGCGTTGACATCCACAGGCTGCTTCAAACAACACCTTGTCCTCGTTTTTAAAATGTATTAGCTCCCTGCCTAAAGAACATTGTGTAGTCAGAGATTAATGGATCAGTGTCTTAAGGAAATGTACCATTCCAAAAACTCACATTTTCACAATCTGGTCAATATTTCTCAAGCGAACAGTGCGTTCAGCGGATTCCTGGTGTTTAATTGCATTAGGCGGATTCTGTCACAGAAGTTGAAACCTACTCCAGTAGCAAGTAAACTTATAAGCAGAGCAGATGTATTCTAACTACAGCGATGTTTGTGGGTCACAGAGGCAGAGGAGAAGCCGCTGAGTGACGCGACAGACAGGATTTATTTTTCGGTCGTTTTCCACAGTCTGAACGAGTTATCTCCGAAAGTTTGCTGTTACGCGAATTCTCGACAGCTGTTGCGGATGTTTCTGCTTTGCGATGACGCAAGGAACTGGCTTGCAAGCTCTGAGAGAATCGGGATGATCCTGGTTGTCCCTGCAGAGACAAGAGAATCACGACAGAAAGCTCTTATTTAAAAATAAAATGGAAATGTTCTATGTTCATTTCAATTTTCCATTGTAAAGAATTTAATGCTACAGTATATCACCAAAACAAAAGGTATTTTATGTTAACGACATACCGGAGTTTATTTCGATGGTTTTCAAAGTGTGTCTTCGTATCTAATACTATTAGCGACACTACGATGTATGCCAATTAAATTCAAGAACTGATCACAGAGAAACTGCATCATATTTCATTGCTGAATGTCACTGCGGTTACGTTAGACGTATGTATTACTCTCGACATCATGGCTGTGAAGCGCAGAAATACTCAGATTACAAAATGTTACCAACATGTTTTCGCATGGTGACAAGTTCCCGAAGGCAATTATCACAGGTCGTTTTTCTGAGCATGGTATCTCCAATAATAGAAATTCCGTGATATGTTTTGCTACACTTTTATGCTCTTAACATTTTCTCTCAGAGGCTTGGTGTTACCGCCGTTTGGTGAAAATTCATTGTATATATAAGTGCAAAAATTTAACTTAAGTAGAAAAATAACAGAGAAACCAGCTATATGGAAGATATTACATAAAAGACGGGATTCATGGATATATTGCTTACTAAGACACTATTATTCTTTAAAAACGTCAATAGAAAAATATGTTGACGGTATTAATACTAAATCAATACCAATAATTTAATTTAATTACGATTTAACGCATGATCTGGTCATCTATTTACACCATTTCTTGTAATTATTATTACTTTTTTATTATACAAGGTGATTCAGAATAACGCGGGCAAAATGACATGGTAGATCAGTTCATACAATAAGAATCAAAAATCGCATTGGAACATAGGGTCGCAACTGCGATCCGGAGCCGCTACAGGGCGTCTAAAATAATACTGACACAAAGAGAAGAAACAAAACCATTACAGATCATTTTTGTTCAGTCTGCCAGTAAAGGCCCCTGCCAGGCAGACCTCACACACAACGCGCCTGCACGCCAGGATACATATACGACTCCAAACAGGCGCAGAGACATCAAAACAAACCAGGAAAACAAATAGAATCATCTAGAAGCTAAGTGGGACTATTTCTTACAGAGGTCGCCGTACTACCACACAACGGAATTCCTGCGCCAGGCCGCCTATATAAGCGTAGCCGGCCGCTCCACCGCCAGTTCCGGCCTGACCGCGGAACCAGCTTCAACTACAGAAGACCACCGGAAGTTCGCGAGAAGTAGAAGCCGTCTCTCTACCCCGGATCAGGACCAGGCTAAATTTCTCGTCCGCTCTCATCCGCTAACTGTACCACATTTGTTATTGTTTACCAGTGTTTTGTGTACATAGTAATAAACCTCAAGGAACCATTAAGTGTAGTCCACTTCAGTGGCGACAAGGTTGGGATAAGAACTCTCGACCATCATGGCTACGCCAGCAGCACCTACGGAATGGCAACAGTTCCTCCAAGGACTTCTACATCAGTTCTTCGAATCTCAGAGACAACTGATTGCGGAAGTCAGGAATCTCCGCCAACCCACGGCCCCGCCTCCGTTCCCAGCATTCAACGACGACGTCGAAGAATGGGAGACCTACGAGAAGCGCATAAAACAACACTTCGCAATTCATCACATATCCAAAGAAGAAGACCAGCGTGCATATTTCCTTTCCTGGAACCAATCAAAGATGTATGTCTTGCTCACCAAACTTCAGCCACAAGACCCCGACACCCTCACCTTCACGACCATCTGTACGACACTGAATGCATACTACAGACGCCGGTACCATGTCGTCGCGGCCCGCGTCGAATTCTATCAATGCCGGAAGAAGCCCGATCAGACGTATCGCCAGTGGGCGGCCGAACTCCAAGGCCTTAGCAGAAAATGTAAGTTTCAAACTCGTTGTTCCCACGAATCCTACGCCGACGACATGGTGCGTGATCACATCATACAGGCTGCACCAGATGCCGCACTCCGGCATGACGCCCTCAAGTTAGAGGACCCATCCCTGGAGCAGGTCATCGAACATCGCCGCCTGGAGTCCTGGGCGGATGTGGCCGCAATCCGAACCGACGTAGAGGACACACAGGACGTCGCCGCCATCCAGAGCTCCCAGTCGCGCTCCTCCCGACACCACAACCGGGGACCGCTTCCTCAGAAGGACATCGAACCGGCCCGTTCCGGCAGGGGCACCAAGTCTCGGCAGCAGCAGCGGATCCCGCAGCGCCGACGCCGCAGCCCGCTCCGCCTACCCTCCTGCCCCGCCTGTTATTCAGCACATGAGAGGGAAAATTGTCCGGATCGTTGGGCTGAATGCTCACGTTGCGGCAAGGAAGGACACCTGGCGTCCGTCTGCCGCACCAACACCACCAATGCCAATCCCGGCTCTCGCCGCCCAGGGTCTTACCAAGACAGGTTGAGCGGCGCACCTATGGATATCAATCAGGTAGACACTTCCACAGCATCCAAAATTTTTATTGACGTTACGGTCAATGGCAAGCCCCTGCGCCTACAAGTCGACACAGGAGCAGCAGTCTCATTGCTTAATTATACTACTTATGTGCAAATTGGCTCGCCCCCCCCCTCTCGCCGGCCCCCAAGCGCCTCCTGACATACAACAAACAGGAAAATAGCACTCCTGGGACAGTTCACAGCAAACGTAATGTATAAGTCTGTACATCGTTCAGTCCCCTTTTTAGTAGTTAACAGTTCTCTCACAGCAGACTTATTGGACTGGACGCTTTCCGCTTATTCGGATTTTCAATTGAGGATAACATACACCTCGTATCTCAGCATGTTCCTTTTCCTGAAGTGGACGCCCTTTGCACCGAGTTTCAGGACCTGTTCTCACCAGGCGTCGGCTGTGCAAAGGACTTCGAAGCATCACTCCAACTCCGGCCGGACGTACGGGGAGGGGGGGGCCTTCAGGGGT
>CM061919.1:148304048-148502121 GCA_031002005.1 Vandiemenella viatica
AAAAAGTGCATCAAACAGAAGCCCTGGACGCCCTTTGAACAGCGTGGAGGAGACATTTCCATATTCGCTACACACACAGTCGACATGTCACGCCAAATGTTTACTCACGATGGTCCCCGTTCTTCTTAGGGTCAATTCATTCCAAATATTTTCTCCAAGTGTAAATGCGACAACGCCCTCTATACCATTAATAGTATTAGTATCTTAGTTTTAACGAAGCTGATTGCACATAATGGGACATATTGACACGTGACACTATGCTGTGTGTTTTGTTAAGTATCAACAGACTTTAATTACTGATAGATATATACAAAGCAGTCCTAACTTATAATCAACTGAATTAAGATCATCTCAAGCTCATGTTTGACTTATAATTTGTATTGATTATTTTGTAAAATACCCAAATAAATTAAATTTGAAATTTGTTAAATAATATGTATGATTATTTGTAATAAATATTGTAAATGCCGAATACTAATGGTATTTCTGTGAGTATCTCAGATAGCAAAGCATAAGCGGTCGCACTGGAACTGAGGAAAATGAGACTATATAGCAACAAGACACAGTAAAAGATGCTAGGTTGAAAGCTGTATCAGTTATAAAAGATTATGGGAGAGAAAACAAATTGAATTCAGTGAAATAATAGCGACAAAGGAAGAAGTCACACATACGTAATTAATTTGTTACAAAATTATAAGGGAAAAGAACTATGAGATTTTGAATTATAACAGTATTATTGGTCATCTAAGCCAAAAAAATCGTTCACATCCTCGCTGGAAGCGACTAAGAAGAAAGAATAAGACAAGAGTAAAAAATTATAATTTGTTGGGTACTAGTGTTTATCGAATGAAAACTCTTGATAGTTGCAATAAAAAAGAGGAGCCGTTTCTTTCTGGAAGCTTTGATAAGTTGGTCTCTAACGACCTCAACGTCGATGAGGCGTAAAGCCATAAGCCATGATAAATTGGATCCCGCATTGACAGTAAACGGTAAAGGCTAGAAAATTTATATTTTCTTACTTTCAATTATTAAACAAATTGTGCCAATTCATTTTATTTACAAACTCTCCCTTTCCTAAAAAGATGCAATCATTCCCAGGTGCTACAGTTCATAGTTAAACAATTCATCAATAACTAACTTAAAGTGTGTTGTTTTATATTTATAAATATCTTTATGTATGTAAAGCCTTTTCGGTGTTTGATTTCTACAGACAGGTTAAACAATTACTTCATTTAAACACTGTAAATACTATTATTTTTCAAAGTGTATTTATTCAAAAGCAAGGGTATAAGTGATGTAACAACAGTCTATTGTTATTCCATATAAATTTTTCTGCTGGATGATTTTCTGAACAATTAATATTATCGACATGTGATGACAGATTGCTCAAACAGAATATTATGAGCAGCAGTCCCAATATGACAGGTGGATGGTGACATTTCTTCTTCGATCCCGAAGCATTTGGTCGACTGACTAGCGAGGCAGTCTGCCAACCCTGCATTGACCATCCTGCGGCATCCTTCTCTCTGGAGGCGTTCCAACAAAAACTCCGTTTGTTCGCAGTCATCACCAGCAAATCTTCTTTCTTTCACATTTTGTTTTTCATGTTACGATTTAACGCTGCATACATTGTGTAGATTTCTATGATTGATAGATTGTTTTGGCACAGGTTTAAACGTTACCACAGTATTGGTGTGGATGTGCCTTAACCAGCGGTTCACGAGAGTTTTTACAAAAGCTCCTTCTAGATTTCCGCCTCAAAAACACCCCTCCCTACATTTGACCTGAACATTTTCTCACCATCTTCTCAAATCTTTGTAGTTATAAATGCATAAAGAGATTATAGCAACAAAATAGAACAGGATAGTTTGTCACCACAGTAATTTTGTTTCATTGAAACTTTTTATCTAATGCAAAGAGAAATCTTTAAGTTTGAAATATCTATCCAGGTCTCAAAAATAACTTTTTAAAACTCTATATGGTTTTAACACAGTACTTTATAGTAGCAAAGCATGGAATTTAGGAATACAGGAATAAATAAAATGAACCATTCGAATTGTGGATAGAAGGGTGCTTAAAATTGAGTGGGCAAATAAAGCTTGAAATGAAAGTGTTTTGGAGATGATGGGTGAGGATAGAGGGTTGTAGAATGAAGAGACAGGAAGATCGTTTACATTTTGAGACAAGTGGTAATTTGTTAGTGGAGGGAACAGTCGATTGAAACTGTAGAGGTAGACAAAGACTAGAATATGTGAAGCAGATAACTGAAGACGTAGATTGTAAGATGTATATTGAGATGGAGCGCAATATGGGAAGAGATAGTGGATTACATCAAAGCAGTAGAGATAGTGATGACAGGAAATCATACCTCTCTGTAGTTTTTGCGTCACGCACTTTAACACAAAATTAGCCAACACCGAGTGCCACAGCATTTGTAATAATAAACTACCTGTACTTCTTCCTCTCGTAAAATTTCCCACACATCTCTTCTTCTAGTCCTTTGAGTCCTGCTGTGTACACTGCATTTTAAATGCCATGGTTTATTATATTTTTCCAACGGTCCGTGTATCTGATTACATTATGTTAGGTCTTTCTCTCCTTCTTCCAACGGTAGAACCTACTATTAATTTCAGCAATCTTTCGCCTTCTACTAATATGACGTGTTCGTACCATCGAATGTTCCATTCTTCTCTCTTATAATTTACAGTTCCGTACAGTTCCGTACCATATCTCTCATTTCCCGTACACTGGAAACGGAATTCTCTCAAAGACCTCTTATGAAATCCCTTTATATGGTTTCCGATTTCTGCCTGATTTTATTTGAGACTATATTTTTCCAGTGACTTCGTACACATAGTCCAGGTGTATTGGTGAATAAGTGAAAATAGGTATAACGAAAATAGCGAGTCTGCTTATTCAATATTTTTTGAATAATTTAGATTTAGATCGTTGTTGGAAACAACAAAGTTAGATAATAATCGATGCTACATACTTTTACATCATAGGTATTGACTGATAAGTATTTAATGGGTTCTTATTTTATTCACATTTAAATTTATCACCATCCATTTTTAGAGAGCACTACAGACGCATACGAATCTATTTAAGGAGGTTTAAATACGGATTTTTCTTTAACAGTAATACAGTCTTCGTGATATTTATTGCTAGTTTAATGCATTTTAGGCCTAGAACTTTTTAGATCGGAACAGTATCACCCCAAAGTATGTGTCGAAACGCGTCATTATACTCAAATAATCCCTGCGATGCTCATTGTATATTTTCAACTCGTTTTATTAACCATAGATGTAAATGTTGAAACATTTGAATGATAATTTAGTGTCCCACAGGCAATATAGATGATTGAGATGTCTGAAGAATTGGTTGGCTGTCGATAAAATTAAAATGTGACTATACATAGTTCGTAATAAGTTACTTAAAGTATGCTTCATTCACTATAATTGTTACAGAACACACTACTATTAAATTGGCGAAGGAATCTATTCGCATCAATAACTGTCCGACACTCTAAACTTATTATGACTCTTTGTTTTCCGAGATAAGAAAATCATCTGTGGAGCTTTTTATCTTGATTATTCATATGTATCAACTTTCTGGCATTCCCAGCAGTCTTTCAAATTCTGAACATAATTCGTGGCCGGTAATTCGCGACACATGGTCTTTCTCTCTGGAGAGGTTTTCTGAAGGAGAAAAAGAAAATAGTTAATGTATTCTTTTCCCCTCTTCTTATAGGGTACCTACTTTACGGTATAAGTATCTTTTAATTTCGAAATTTCGTGTTGATGCATCAATTTGAAGATGGTTTTAGATGTTTAAATTCCACTGGATATACCAATTCACTGATTTAATGACGTGAATCATAGCCATACTGTGTTCCCGTATTTGAGGAATTACTCATATATAACTGATCGTCTCCGAAACAACAAATCCGTTGTTTGGCGTGATATCCCCATTCATGTTATCTCTCCACACGTTGCAAAAATATTTCCGGGTACCTCTGTTTTCTTTCATTTCCATTTCAAAGAGAAAAATATTCCAGATAAATTAATTTCCACCATACAAAAAATCTTCGTTGAATGACTAACAAATGTAGCTACCCTTGACTATTTAAATCAAGGTGTAATCACAATCCCAACTTGTCCTGTACCATTAGGAAATGATAATTAAAGGATATACCAATTAAATAGGAGAAATGGATTTAAAAAACATTTTCACGCTACTTGTATGGGGCCCACATTATGCACGTCAAATACAGGAGACGGGCGTCACGCAGATCCGTCGTTTTAGCGTGAATGACGGGGATTATATCCACGTTAAAGAAGAGGGTTTTTCTTCAAGACTTTTGTGGTCTGTTAAGTATTCTGTCCAATGCGTGCCGAGGAGAAAACTCGTCCGGATTAGGAATAACTGTTGCACCGTGTTCCTTATACCTTTAACTCCTCTCCCCCATAAAATAACATCCATTTAAACGTGAAAAGAGATGGAAAAAATGCAGTGGAGAAAGGGCAGCCTCATTTACTAAGGTAAATTATCATATGAAACATTATCTGATACGATAAAGGAGGCCGATGGGGATACATTTCAAGTAACGATGAGCGTGAAGAGAGTAGCCGAGATGGGAAAGATAAACATTGCCGTTGAAGCCTAGATAGATACTTATAAAAGAATTATGGGCAAGTACGTTGAAGGGAAGACAGGACCATTGCCACAAAGAGGCCCTTGGATTCAGGTGTAAGGTAATAGGAATATTTTCCTTTTGTATGTAAGAGAGTGGAACGGCATAAGCGTTTATCACTTTACTACTATCAAAATTCATTTTTGTTATTAAAGAAAACCGGAGGCCGTATACTCCCAACACCTTTAAAGGAAGATAGGGTATTGGCAAGAGAAGAAAGAGAAGAACGCACTAGTTGTTATTTCATCAGTGATAGGAAAATCTTTTAGTTGTGGTCATTCTTCGGTAATTAGCAAAAAGATTTAGTGTAAAGGAATTGATTTTGACGGAAGTGAGTTGAGGAAAACGATTCAATTGGTAATGAGTAAATTATTAAAAAAATTATCTTTCTACTGCCAAAAATCCAGATTAGGAAATGAGCCCCTCGAATTGTGATACAGTGACTATCAAGTTTTCCAAACGTTTGCGACTGATGTGAAGCTATTTTCGATTGTAGCGTTAATCGTATAGTTTCCGGATGTTCCCAGAAAACTCGTAACTAAGTTTTGGATACAGAAATTGTTTCTAGAATCTATCCCAGCAAAGCACACCACTAGTCACTGTCTCAGTGTAGCCACTAATGAAAACGCCAGCAAGTAGCAGAGAGAACTATAACTTTTAAAGATTTCACTGAATTATGACGGATCAGGCATGAATAGCGTGTTATTCTTATTTTTTGTAATGAAGACAAAATGTTTACAACATGTTATACTTCGGAGCATTTTTTAACTACTTTTTTTTTTTTTTTTACCCTGACGCCTAAGAAAGTTAGGGTCAGAGTTACTGAGCTGCAGTTAAACTATTCTTCCTATTTATAACTACGTTGAGTATTTAACTGTGAGCGATAAGTAGGGTTCGGATCTTTATGACCAAAAAAATAGAGAAATATTGAGACAAATATGACCTTAAGAATGGACAAATATCATCTAAAAATGATAAAATATGACCTAACATTTAAATTTATTACATACGAAAACATGCTCAATTATACATAATTTATTTTATCTTTAGTTTCGTAGTTTCGCTTTCATGTAAGTACCATAATTTGCTTCCGTGCACTCGCTGCACCATCGGGAAATTAAATTTTAAATTGTTTTGTTGAAGTCACTTTAATTTCAGATAATTTACAAACTCTTTCATCTGTACTAAAATACTCCTCTCTAAATTCCCTTACGTAACTTGGCACTTTCAGAAAATTTTACTTTCGGCATGGCGGAAGGTCTACTCACTGATCCACTGCAGATAAAACGATGACTGAGGATATGTCATTGAGATATTGATTGACGCGGATCGACACAGGCATGCTTCTGATGGCATTGTCGAGATTAAAAGACGGGCGGAACATTACGTTTAGAGAGTGACAGTAGTATACAACTTTAATTCTTGACTGATGAATTATAATCACAGAGAAAATTAGTTATGTTTTTTTCACCCACCTGTATAGCGAAAGTAAAGTTCTCCGGATAATTATCTTAATTTCTTCTCATCAATATCTAATGAATTCCCGGTCCTATTAAAAACTATCAGATTTTTCTTCAAAATATGACCATATGACCATAAATATGATCAAAACTAGGAAAATGGTCTTAATATGCATTTATATGTGATATAAAATACAATTAAATACCATCAGAAACGTTCAATCAGTGTTTAATTAAGCATTTCAGCTAAAAAAGAAAGCAGGAAAAAGATATGTCCTGTCCTAAAGATCCAAACCCTAGTGATAAGATATGGAATTTAGCAAACCAATATTAGTTGTTTTGTTGAGAAGAAATAAATAGTACTGCGTTTGGAATAGGGTTACAAGAGTCAGAAACTGGAAGGGATGAGGGATAAGTGATAAATGAATGAATTCAAAATAAAAATTCAAGTAATGCGAAATTCGTTTATTAGGAAAACCGCCAGCCTGGCATAAGTGTTCATCGTAATCAACAATAATTACAACACCACAATTTTACGACGCACAAAATTAAATAATAATACACAGCAAATTAAAGAAATTAGTGTATTTGTTTTAGACAATCTTCTTGGTAATTTTAATCTCTTCTTAACTTTTGCACAACATATATAACGAAATTACCGGTGCTAAATTCTGCTGTACCTCCGTCCCCGGTAGCCACAAAGGTACCAGGAGCAAGACGTAGACAATGAGCCGTCCCCGGCGCTTTAAGAACAATGTACCGAGGTGCGTAGCGGGAGACACATAATGCAGGTGCAGCACAATGTGTAAACTGCCGGGGATTAATTTACAGAGCTAAATGTCAAAACAGATGAGTACTGTCACACTATTTACTGCAAAAGCTACAGCAACGTAGTTATAAATTTCGTTGCGCTTGAGAAGAAAAGAAGCGTTGAATGTTATTGAACTGTGTCTCATCGTTTCCATTAATCAGTGTAAGACCCGTTTCAGAAAAAATGTAAATATGAAATTATAAAGCAATTTGGAGAAGAGTTACTCATTGTGTTGCTGCAGTCGATAGGTCGAGTTAAGGGTTTATTGGCACAAAAACTATTTTCCGATAGAAAGAAAAAAAAAATAATAATCTTCAGCATATATGGTATTTTTCAGTACCGTGACTCCGGGTTACTTGGACCCTAGGGGGTAACTTGAGGCCCATTACGATAAAATGATAAAATCGCTCTCGGGTACTTATTTGTTGAGGAGATGCACGTAGTTCCTAGTTTCCCCGCTGAGTAGAAGCATTCTGCAGACTCTAGCGCTATCCACATGGTTATCTAAGTTACTTCCTGAGTTTAGTTGAGGTTACGATGTTGCCTAGCAACGTGCACAGAATTTTCTACCGGACAACTTTTATGCTTTCAAAGCATACAATTCATTGTTGAAATTAGGTAAGTGCATTTTTTTATTGTCAGACCTCTTACTAATGTAATTTCAACCAAAGATTGTCAACATCAATAGTTATTTAAGATATTTATAACAAAATCTGCGACAGGGAGCCTGAAGCCTAATTCTAGGGTTACTTGAACCCACCATTGGCGTGGCTAATTTCAGCCTCGAGTTAGTATCAGACGCTTTTATTGCACACCTTGAAAGCAAACGTCAGGATTTTGTTAAGACTCGTCCCACGAAAAAGAGGAAACTGCAAGTCCCAGCCGGAAAAAGCATTAGTATCACTGATGTCAATGATTCAATTGAGGATAAAACATCCAATCAATCCAATAAGAGGAAAGGACAAATAGAGAAATCTTATAATAAGGAGCTCACATCAAACCGCAAGAAAAAGCAAACGAAAAGAGGCTGGGAATCATCGTCTGAAGATGCAGATGATTTCAGCCTCCAATCGTCGAGAGAAAGAGAGTTAAGTTTTTTGAACAGTGAATTTGATCCTTTGGAGCTTGTAGATTTGCCGTCAACTAGTGACGCTAGTGAAGTTAGAGCGAAGAATAAACTCTTCAATCAAGGTAAAAACATCATCGAGGATAAGGAAAATGAACTAAAAGAAACATTAGTCGAAGGCAATTTCGTCATAGTGTTGTGGGAGAAAAAGGAATTTTCCGGCATCACCACAAATATTGATGAAGAAGGTGCGGTTGTTGAGTGCATGCAACGCACTCTAAAAGGTTGGAAATCGCCAGAGGTTAAAGACGTTCTACATTATAAGTGGAGTGACATTAAAAAAAAAAAAGATTGATCCTCCTAAAATGCTAAGTAGGGGAATATTTTCTGTCCAGTCAATCAAAGAAAATGTCTAGATAAAGAACCAATATGTAATTTTCCGTTTTTGTAACTGTAATGTTCTGGAAAATATATTTCTTCATTGATTAAATTCTATTTTTTCAGATCCTATGTCCTACATGAACCCAACAAACGATTACAATGCTTTATTATATGTAAACTAAACATGGGTCCAAGTAACCCAATCCAAGGTCTACTTGAAACCATTTTAAAAAAAAAGTTCAAGAATTTTAAAAATCAAATAAATCAAAATTAAAGGTTAAATTCTTAATTTACAGGTATTCTTTATAAATTATAAGTATAAAGTAAAGAAATCATTCTATATGTATGAATATAAATAAGGATTGATCAGAAATATCGCTAAAAGCGGGTCCAATAACCCTGACTCACGGTACAGTGAACAATTCAAGATTATTTGTACCCGGTATATGTTTACTTCCAGTTAACACCGTGAATTTCTTGAAATCAAATGCTGTGATAATTCATTCGTAAATAAAAAGATCGATTTCCTTTAGATTAAATAAATTGGATTCACAAAATGAAAGGAACTTGTAACATTACTCTTGCTCTAGAAATATGAAATTTAAAAATTTCCTCAGGTTCAAGCAAAATTGCAGGATGCAGTCTTCAATGACAAAGACAACTAACGGAAGACGTAAGAGGGGAATAAAATTTAATGTTTTTGGTTCGTCGTTATGATATACGAAATAATGATTCCATTCCACCACGATAACACCAGAAGAATTGTCCTGTAACCTTTTTACGGAACCGCCAAGTGAAAACATCTTAAGCCAAATCAATGATTGATAACGAAGTGACTTGCGTTTCTAAAACGAGTTAGTATTTTAAAAAATTCACAGCAACTTTCAATAGATTTTACAAAATTATTGACTTTTTTAAAAATACCGCACAATTCCTCATTTTGTATTTTGGGCGAATTTTAAATGGATTGGAAGGATATTTTCCAACTGCGCTTAACATCTTGTCGAACAGAAAATTCACTACCAACGATCAACGGTCAGGGACTAGTGATGTTCCGATACCATCAAAGTATCGATACCTACTCAGATAAGTAATACTCAAATTGTCTTACGATATTTACTCATATGAGTACTGCAATAGTATCGATACTTACTCATATCGATACTTTTTAAAAATTAATGTCGAAATGTAAGAACATATGTGACATTTTGCTAAATTATTTCTTTTATTTGCCTACTGTAATAAAATCAAATAACACACAGTAAACATTTTTATTTATTTATTAAAATTATACTAAATTGCACATTGTAAGCAAACTTTGAATGTTTTGTCTTATATTTAAATATTTATTTATTGTAATTTTAAGCTTCTAAACAAAAAAGTCCGCTTTTGGAAGATTTCCCAAAAAAGCAACTGTTCCAAATATTTTGGGGACAGCTTGTTTCTTTTGTTTCACCTGCCTTAGAAAAACATTCACTCGGTTCTGACGTTGCTACAACAATAAGATATTATTGTGCGTATTTATAGAGACAAGGAAATATAAGTTTCATTTCTTCCCATTCTTTAATTGGATTGGTTTTTTAGAAACGTTACAGTGTTTGACAAGTAAAGAGAGACTTTGTCACTACGGAGCGTTTATTTTTATTTTTGTGGCAATTGGCTAACCCTTTGTGATGTTTCCAGAAGTCATATGCCTGTGAAACGCTAGCTGAAGCAGCTTCTTCCGATTCACAAGGGCTACTTGGTTGCTCATGAACCATACCTTTTAGTTTTTTTGTGGAGCTGCGCGGGAGCGACCATAGGTCATGCGTAGCGAAATGCGCGTCACAATGAAATAGGGACCTAAAACAAACTCTTTGAGATTAGAATGTCTGTGGCAGTTGCCTGTACTGTCTGATTTTGTTTGATTTTCAATGCTACCAGCTTGACGTCAGCGGAAAATTAATTTGGCAGGCGTGACTGAGTGGCGTAGCAGGGTTGATGCGTTTAGAATTTAACACCGGATGCGTTTCGATACTTTCGATTCGATACAGTACTTTTCTTCCGATACCGAGTAAGTATCGAATGAAGTAATTTGAATTCGAAAAGTACTCGGTATCGAAACAAAGTATCGAATACTTACTCGTATTTACTTGTATCGAATCGTCACTATCAGGGACTGGTGGGTGAGGGATAACATTACGTGGGTTCTGTTCCTAGATTTCCAGAGTTTCACGAAGCTTTCTGTTGATTGCTCAGATGGTTTCTTCATAAAGCTCATTGTTGATTTCTCTTCTTGTTCCTGTACACCACCCTCTCTCAAATCTAATGACGAATACTAAATACGAGATGAAAAGAGAAAAACAAGAAAAATAAATAATGAAAGTCGCTGCGCTGTCGAGAGTGTGAGCGAGTATCTACGTATTTCCACTAAAGGTATATTTTTTATACTAATGTGTTTTGTGATGTGCTATGTAAGTTTCTGAAACAAGTGGACTAGGGTACCATCTCATCGTTGCGAGAAATAATTACGAAAAACGTCTGAAAATTGTTAGCGTTATCACTGTCACTATGTCAGAAACCTTTTACAAGACATCTACATGAATTCTTGGCCCTAGTTTATCGAAATGGTAGAGGAAATAATTGAGAACAGGTTTCCAGTTATTAGCTAGATAACCGGATAACGTTCCTGGGATTCTCTTACAGGTTTGTGAAATGCGAAGCGTGACAGTTTCCGCAACCAATCTAGCGCCGCAGCAAAACTGTCGGTAGTCTTTCAGGGGACAATATTTCAAGCAAAACTCACCGCGCCTGTCGTAGTAAGGTGGTGACATCTTACATTTATCAAAACTAAAGGTCATGTTTTTTATGTTATCAACCTCTCAATTCGCTTGATGCAATCCACTATCTGTTTATAACTATATCCAGTTCAAGTTACTTCTCAGTTATCTGCTTCTTACATTCCTGTATAGCAGCAGTAATCAAACTTTTTCTTCCTGGACCTCATAAGCGCTGTTGCTATTCATGATGGGCCGAAATAACCTACAGTACTATAAATGTAAGCATTTATTTTAACATCAATAGAACTGTTGATTTTGTAACAAATTTTTGCCAATTTCCAACAAATCAGACTTATAATAGGAAAGGGTTGAGTCCACTGCTGAATAGTTTCTACTAACGAATTAACCAATCTCGCATGTCCTATGCTGTTACTCACCATCCTGTTTCTTTATTCTCTGATGTTCTTCCACATTGTGATAGCCTCTCCAAAAAGAGTTATTTACGTACTTCATTAATACACTTAATTTTTAGCATTATTGTATGGTACCATGTTTCAAATGCTTCGATTTTCCTTTTCTGTATTGTTTAATTTCTGTCATTTCAGTACAGCACGCCAAGGGTCACTCAGCGGGGCAAAGGTATTAGAAAGTCCTAGATTAATGTTTTGCATTTCTTTTTTTTTTGTATGGTTTCTTGGGGAAGATCCCTGAGTGAATAGTTATGCCACCAATAGCAGAGTTATTTTTATGCTCACGTATTCCATTTCTCTGCATTTAGAGCTACTTTAGGGGAGGAAATGAAGTGTTTCAGTATGTCTGTGAAGCGCGTAACTGTGTTCTGTATTTTCTGTATTTTTTGTTTGTGAAATGTGTAGTTTATGAGGCGGGGATTAGGCACCGTCTCATCATTCGACTTGATGATTGCGCAATGAGAACGTCTGGTACGCTCGGGCCTGAGCTCGTATCAAGTCCCTTCTGAATCCTGTGTGTGGCACCTAGATGCGCTGAGGCATACTGACGGGTTTTTCAATTGAAACATTTAAATCTTTGAAAAAAGCTCTTTACGATAGTGGTAATATGCTTTCAGGGGTCATTCTAGCTTTTATCTTAAATTTTATTTTCACTTCCTATATAACAAATTTATTTTAATGCAATACTTTTTCCGAGGCTTGTTCCCTGACTGAAGTAACCAGCTGGATAAACTACTGGCTTGCTAGCTCTATCGTAAAGCCTCATCAGCCGTCGCTTTTTCAGACTTTTAGAGCCTTATCTTAGCAGTCCAGGGAAAAATAGTTAGTCGCCCTATTTGGCTTCTAATAATTATACTTTACTTTGTGCGTCTCGCATCACGTGAAGGAGGGACTGGCCTTTGGAAGGACCTAATGCGTATGAAGTACTAGGGATCATGGTAAAGAGCAACAAATATTGTGGTAGAAGAGTGATTATACAGGATGCTGAGATTATTGTGGGAAGAGAAAACGAATCCAGAAAAAATACAATTTTCTGCTTAAGATATTAAAGTATTAATTATAACTCGAAATAAGGATGAGGTTATTCGGAATATTTTATGTGGAGGTGTAGAAGACTTCAGTATCTGAGAAGTTTGGTAGAAGAGAATGGAAGAGACAAAAAGGAAATAAATGATAGATGCATAAACGAACAAAAATTCTACAGAAGAATCAGAGACCAAATTTGAAGGGAGACGACACAGAAATACAAAACGATTATTTGAAGTACTTGAATTCGGCCAACAAAGGAGCATGACTGGTAAAATGAGACCGGACAATGTGCGGAAAGAGCATTTGAGGAAGGCAGTTAAACAAACCGTTACAGTATAGGATTGAAAGACCAAGATTCTAGCGGTATGGACACATGGAGAAGATGAGTGACTGAGGGGTGCCAAAGGGAATGTCTGACTTGAAACTTGAAGGGAGGAAGTCTCAAGGAAATTAAGGGTCAGGGGGATTAAGGGAATAATAAAGAGCCAGACAGAGGAGCAAAATGGAATTTAATGGAAGATGTACGAACAGGATGCGCTGGCGAGGCTGGAAACAGTCAACGATGGTGACGATGATAGCGAAATTCTCTCACTACTGATCAATATCCTCATTCTTTTAATCGAAAAAACCACAGCAAACTGATTGAGGTAATGGAACGTTTCAAAAGGATAATCATGCATAATCCACTCACCCGAGATCCATGTTCCATTGAAGGGCTGCGGCCTGAACCTGCTGCCGAGGACGTCTTCCAGGGTGAACTTGGCTCCCTTGACGCGGGGTCCCTCGTCCGGTGGAGACAGCAGCACGATGGAGAACACGATGAGGCCGAGCACTGCGGCGATCACCACCAGCGCGATCAGGATACCTCGCCAGTTACGCTCGTTGGGACCACTGGACACCAGCTCCTGTACACAAACACAGTTACAGACAGATGATCACCTTAAAACGCGCTTCACCTGGCATCACGCCGGAAGGAGTCCGGTCGTCATCGAATGTACCTACGACCACCCTGAGTGTTCTACCAACCAACAGAACTGTCTGCCACAAAGAGGCCAATGCCTGGAAGAGACAGACGTCTGATGGGGTTCCCCTTCTCCTTAGTACTCTTGTTTGTATGACTACCTTCGCAACGTTTAAAGAATCACCAACGGAGTCACTTGCCTGAAATCCAACCTGTTCATCTCATGTTACTTGCAGCGCCCGTTATACACATCTTAGGATTCGGTGGACCACCTTCATTCAACATTAAGGGCAAACTCGTGTGATCTGCCGAGGGCTTGTCTCGGATTCTGGGACCCGGAACTTCCTATAAGTGCTTACACCTCAAGCAACTGTCCTCGCTGATACCATATGGAACGATCCAAGTCGACTCACGCTGCCTGAGGGAATAATGCTTGTTCTCTTGTTGGCAAGGCTTCCCTTGCACCGTTCGAAGAATCACCATCGTGGGCACTTACGTGATCTCCCTACCACACGTCTATGCCTACTGACAAGCATCCGTTGCCCGATTGTTTGGGATTGGGTACATTGCCAATAGCTTTGAGGGTAGACACCGTGCGGTCTGCCTGGACCTAATAACATATACTAGAGCTGCGTGCGCTCAAGCGACTGCAGATTGCGCCTACCCAACACTCTTAAATAACTCATGAAGTTCAAATAGCGAGTCATCATTAGAAGTAGTGCTTAGGACGGAGTGTCGTTGAACCATTAAGTTTGATTAGCTGGATTATTAACCCTGGAAATCCTGCAATTTTTCTATTCTTGTGATCGAAAATAGTCGTTCAATACTCTCTTCTTTGGTCACCAAGTTTGATTTAAAGATTTATCCTAGTCATTAATCAGAAATTTTATGTTTAGTGCGATAAAATAAGATTTTCATCACCACCCTTTCCTAACATTTTGTGCATGGCTGCCTTTGGAGCTTTTATGGTGGCATGCGGCAAGCATCTGATACCTACTGTCAGGTTGCATACTACGTACTAATGGGGGATGTGAAGTCTTGTCTGTGAAACGTGTAACTATGGTCAGTGTTTAATAAGTGTATTTTTTGTTTGTGAAATGTGTAGCGTATGATGCGGCGATTGGGGACCGTAATGGCATTCGTCTTGATGGCTGTACTGGTGGGTCTTTTAGTAGAATAGATTTATTACTACACTGTTCAGTCAAACCATCGAGCACTAGTAACCATTTTGAACAATAATTACATTTTTTTTTTTTTAAACTGACAGCAGTGATATTCAAACAATACGAACATCTAATTTTAGCTTAGTCATTATACGGGCAACTAAACTCGCCGTTGTTTCCCGTGGTCGCCCCTGCGCACTAATTCACATTAAGTCTTGGCTGTACACTCACGGGTCCACATTGGCGCTATCGAATGTTGCGGCTGTATTTAAACGTTTAACTACCGTGGCGCATTACGATCGCAGTCTAACACCTCTGTGTATTCAAACCGTCCAAGGTTGCGCCTGCTGGCCTATATACGTCTCAAGGCGGCGTCTGGTCGCGAGCTCTCGACTTGTTTTTCTTTGCCCGATTTACGAACCTTCTGAAGAACTTGCTGTTCCCTCCTGTAGCCAAAAAATTGTAGAGAGGTGAGTGTTTCGTTACAGGAGGTACCGAACAAATTAATAATAACTGCAAACAAAGACAGTAGACGTATCGGAATACCAAAGTCATGCATAGAAGGACTTGAGGTTGAAGGTGGAGACTTTTGGAAGATTTGTACAGTAAGACATAATTGTAAGCCTTCTAGAAAAAATCTTATATGAAACACCTCAGTATAAAATTTCTTCTCGATAGTCACTATACGAGGATGTCGGGTTAGTGTGCTTCTACTCTGATAGAAGCTGTACAGTCCTGGGGGTTCAGATTTAATATTTTCAATACTACCCACACAGAATCCAACGCCTCTGAAATGAGCATTGCTTTGCAAAAACACGCAAGTTCTTTAAGAAATTTTCTTTAGTGGTGATGGAAGATTACTACTGTGTTCTTACAGAGTATATTATAGTTTTGGAAACTAAAGCTAAATTAGGTAAATATGAAACAAGCGGAGTCATGTTCTTACTAATAAGACCAAGGAAACAATATAATGAAATAAACTGATTTCAGATTCCTAAACTGTAAGACTTTAAAGACAGAATACAGCAATTTGCAATTTATTCACTGATTGCAATTTGAAAATTCACCAACTTTATGGGTAAACATTATGTCATTTTCATTCCACCGCCGGTCGAGACTTACTGTTTATAAATCTGCATGTAGGCTGATATTTTAGTAACCACGCGTTTATCCAAAGAACGAGTTTTCATGTATCCAACCCACCAATCAGAGTTAGAGAAAGGTGGTGGGCTGTGATACTACCATATTCCAAAGTTGTAACATTTTTCAGTTGGAGAAGATTCCATATTATTTGAATAACTTGTCTTCTACAACAGAGGTTCCCAATTTTTTTTTGGCCGCGGAACCCTAATTGGTCATACATTTTTTAGCGGATCCCCATTTTTATAAGCGTAAGCTGAAAAACCTGTCTCGCCTTGGTAAGTCGTCACAAACTGAAGCAGAACCATGATAGCCTTCTCACGACGTGGTTATGACTCTTTTCAACGAACATTTTATTTAATTCTTGGACGGAACACGGAACCCTTGTGGCCCTTCCGTGGAACCCCAGGGTTCCGCGGACCACCATTTGAGAACCACTGTTCTACAATCTACTCTGTTGCCAAATAGATCCAATTCAGACGATTCCATCTATAGTGCAACGGGCATGTGGAAACTAGGAAAAGTTTCTCTAGATTATTAGAAATTGAACTTTATCTCGAAAGACCACGGAAAAACACTATACATGGGAGAGGACTCGAAACTGACTCCAAATTTCACCATGGTTTTGTACTGATTCTAGCTCATTGTACCTTCAGTAAGTTGCTGCCAGAATAATAGAAATGCTATTTTTTCTGCATGGGTATCGCAAGACCTCCACTTTTAGATGCCTATAGACTTTTGGGTGTCTATAGACACTGCTGGCTTATGGCATGTGGTTTGAGAATTACCTGCTCATTAAAACAACGTTTTTGTCTAGTAGAATGAATCTATTGAGGAAAAATTTCTAACAACGTAATAACTACATATTTTAGCAATAAACGATGTATGTAGCCCACTCAAGGGGAATTTCTGGAGGTATTGCTCTGTGTACCATCCCTTAGGCTTAGACCGTAAAGGTCGAAGAGCCAATGCTCAGGCTCAGCAGCCTTGGATCATGAAGAAATTTTATCCACGTATTTCATTTATAGAAATTAGAAACACGTCGAGAAGAGAGATGCAAAGCTCCATGCTAGAACATTGTTGAGACAGGATAATACCAAACTTGCAGAACTCATGTTGCTTTCTATGAATTATGCCGTTAATTCTGTGACATTCGACTGGTCTGACAGTTTTCAGGAATTAAAGAGATATCATTGTGTACCGTAATATGATGAAGTGTCGTGAGCTTATTAGGGACTAGCATATAAAGGATACGCGGCAACGGTATTCTTGAGATGGTGCAAGGGAACCAGTTTTACTCTGGAGAAGTATATTCAATGTGTTATATAATTAACTGAGTTTACATTGATAGGTTCAAGTCAGAGTTCTGGCAATTAATTTCTTTGAGTTTAGTATTAGAATGACATAAAATATAGCGGTAACAACTACAACGAATATAAATACCTTGCAAGCCTGTTAACGGGTTCAAAGCAGTCACGTTTGCTTAGCTAGTTAAATTGTTATTAAATAAACCTCATAACCTTAAAAATGATGTAATATAAATCTTTCTTAGTTTACTCTAAAAGCGATAGCTCTGGAATGAAACATTTACAGTGACTGAATATAAATATCCAAACAGCAACTACTAATTAATATGTTATTTCAATTGCAATACATACTTTTTTAGTGTTCTAGCAATGAATTTTTTTGCGTTTGCTTAACTAAATGGAATTGTTATTAAATAATTCCCATACTACACGATGACCAAGCTTAGCATTTTATTATCAGTCTATAGATTAAAAAATATGAATGTAATAATCTCAAGGAGAACTGGAGGAAGTAAAACTTTTTGTACCATTCCTTAGGCTCAATGATGTGGCAAGCACCCTTTTAACCTCAAAAAATTTTATCCGCGGAATCCAGTGGGCCTGGGGAATCTTCCGGACATTCAGCTTTGAGAGAAAGGTCTTAGCCTCTTGGTAAATAACGAATGTAAAAGGATTGTACTGTCTGTCGTCGTAAAACCCTCCATTTTCTCTCTTTTCGTTCTGCAGTATGTCAGACATTAGTTTTGTAAACCCACGTTAAGTCTTAGAAGAGAGTTTGCTATCGTGAAAAAAGGCAACAGTATTAGCAAACTCCAGTCTACTACCAAAGGAACAGCTCCATCAGTTACTATATTGCGCCCCAGTGTATCGAGCTATTTGTTCGCCCTAAGTGTAGGATATTCTCTTGGACGCTCAAAGTGGAAAGGACGTGAGCCACCCAGGGCTTGCTTTCTCGTCTACTCCTCTCTCTTGCTTTTAATTAGCGAGAGAGCCCAGCCGCTAGCCGCTTTGCGCCCTTTGCATACTGGAGGCGCCTTAACGTAGTCTATAGACACTGCTGGCTAAAGACACGCAGTTTACCAATTACCCCCTCATTAAAACCTCGTTTATGCAAAGGAGAACGAATCTATTGAAAAAATCGCTAACCATGTAATAACTGAATCTTTAACAAGTTGTCGTGAGATACAGACAGAAAAATATTCAGATCACTAAGGAGGGATTAAAACACCAAGAGCAAATAATGTTAGATAACTATAACTTTCTTTCAATTCTTTTCACCTATTAAATGAAATTTATTTATCCATTTCGTGTCAAAAGCGTAGCTGTTACAATCGTTAGAATCACAAGCAACAAGAAGAAAATAACAGAAAGATAGAAAAAATAAATAAATAAGAACACGATTGCGATCAACAAAAATCTGTTCATATTATAGATGACAAAAAGTCAGACACTTGTACAGCGTTGTCACCAGCGCTATGGAGGCCTTGCAATGTTGATGAGCACTGCGAGCAATTGTATAGGTGCTGGAAGGTCTGTTCCGTCCCACATTCACTAGTAGTATTTGAATCATTAAATGAAAAGAAAACATTAGAGCAGCTATCAGGGTGTTTATCATGTCACATTGTGGAAGAGATTTCAGAATCTATATTGGAACTTAAATCAACTCATCTCGGATCAACAACGAGAAATAAAAAAATACAAATGTTTACGCCATATAAATTGGAAACGGAATGAATCAGGGCATTACTAAAAAAAAAAATTCTGCAGCGCTTTAGTCGCTAGATGTGTACGAAATATGGGAAATTTGTAGTTGGATATATGATTCATTGCAAGCAATAATCCTAGGGTCTATGAGTAGACGGAAGGCATTGCAATACCGCGAAGGCATTTTCTAAGAGGCATACAAGTAACGTGATAAAAAAAAAAGAATTCTAGTAATCCACAGTAAAACACTTAGAACCAAGCATTTGGACTGGGGCGGTGCAGTACGGTATCACAAGAACGATATTAAATGATAAACATGACTTTGTAGACAACCCGGGGATTGGCGTGCCAAGCCAGTTTGTCAGATTTAGGACGGCCACTTTACGTTTTAGATTACTGCGATTTACACAAAAATTAATTTTCGGATTTTGATGGGGTTGTGATTAATGTACAACTTGTGGCCCCGCGGTTGAAATAGGGTATCTTTCATTTTGGGGTAACATCGAAAAACTGATACTTAAAAAACTTTGTTCACAACCAGAAGGTTAGTTAGATCCTCCCAAAGGAGATATACTAAGACGTTGTGTCAGAGACAGGACGGCCAGATCCTTTCCACTAGGACCTACAGTTTAATGTGGAATCCGAACCACGGAACGTCCTGCCATAGCTCTTATGGTCAAACGCAATTTAAAAAATTCCCACTCTCTCTGGGAGTTGAATCGGGTATTGGACAATAAACTTTTGAAAGGAAGCCTTTACCATTGAGCCGCTTTAACTGATGCATACAAGACAATATTTTCTCGAATGAGATTCTCTGGGTGACATTGTCCATCCATTTCTTGAAGCGATTTGTTTTTTTAACCCAATTTTTTCGGTTCGAGTGTTTCAAATTCCTATTATACATAGATACCAACAATCTTAGCAAATACATGAAATATTGTTTCATTAATGTTCTTTGTGTTATGCATATGCTAATTTCATTGATTTTATCACTCAGTCACTCACTGATGATCATCAAACTCTAAGGTACTTACGTAATCGTAGAAAGCTGACATTTGGTACAGAGATAAAGTTTTACCTCTGAATTACAGGAAAATCTACTGCCTATACATTTCAGCATATCTTCTCATTATATACGAGGCATGTTTTTTAAGTAAGTACCGTTTTGAAATTAAAAAAGACGTGCAAATATATATCAATAATTTTATTTTTACATGAAAGCCTGTTCCTTACTCTACTTTTCTACATAATTCCATTCAATATTGAGGCACTTGTCATAACGTAGTACCAGTTTTCGAAAACCCTCCTCATAGAAGTCTGCCGCCTGACTTGTTAACCACTGCATCACAACTGTTTTGACTTCGTTATCGTCTTCAAGACGCTGACAGCCCAGGTGTTTCTTCAAGTGCAGGAACAGATGGTAGTCACTGGGCGCCAGATCAGGGCTATATGGAGGATGATCTAGAGTTTCCCATCGATAAGATGTGATGAGATCTTTGGTCTGATTAGCCATATGTGGATGGCCATTGTCATGCAGCAAAACGATGCCCTTGCTCAACTTGCCAAGTCTTTTGTTCTGGATTGAACGGCGCAGATTGTTCAGTGTCTCACAATAAGCTGCTGCATTGATTGTTTCATTACGAGGCAGAAATTCCACAAGCAATACTCCTTTTCTGTCCCAAAAAACTGTGCACATGATTTTCCTGGCAGAAATCGTTTGCTTGAACTTCACTTTTTTGGGTGAATCTGAATGCCGCCATTCCATGGACTGTTGCTTTGATTCAGGTGTGAAGTAGGCCACCCATGTCTCATCGCCCGTAAAAATTTGGCTTAAGAAATCATCACCATCGTTGTGGTACCGCTCAAGGAAAGTCAATGCACTGCCTAAACGTTTGGTTTTGTGCACATCCGTTAACATTTTCGTTACCCAACGTGAACACAGTTTTCGGTAATTCCAGCGCTGGGTCACAATGCCATACAAAACACTACGAGAAACATTAGGAAAGTCATCACACAAGGAGGAAATCGTAAAGCATCTGTTTTCTCTCACCTTATTGTCCACTTTCTGCACCAAACTTTCGTTTACGACCGAAGGACGCCCACTCCGTTGTTCATCATGCATATTTGTGCGGCCATCTTTAAATGCTCTCACCCAATTTCTCACCATTCCATCAGTCATAATGTTTTGTCCGTAAACTGCACAGATCTCACGATGAATATCGATCGGTTTTAGGCCTTCAGCACAAAGAAATCTTACTTCACAGTCGGCGGGACTCACGATTATCGGAGGCATCTTAAACACTCAGTGAACAACGTAAACAAGGAAGAATTAGACTGTAATGGCGTCAGTGCGTAGGCGAGAGATGCAGGTACCCAGTGCGCATGCGCAGAACGTGCGACCGTAGCGCTGCAGCCACGGTGTGACAAAACGGTACTTACTTAAAAAATACGCCTCGTACATCAAATGTGAAATTGCTTTCTGCCCTAATATCTTCATGGTAAGCTCACTAAGCTAAACTAATGTGTTAAGTTTTTCTTTGCCCTCTCCTTAGTCTTAAAGCTAGTGAAATTCGAAGTCTTTAACAGACTACCACATTCCGTTTTTATGATTCCACTGTGTTTAAAGTGGTCATACATCCAGGTAATTTGGTACATATATATGGTTTAACCCTCCCCCCCCAAAAAAAAAATCATAAGGAAAGTGCAAATTGGAGATTTCCTCCGTATTTATCGAATGTCAACACCCATCGTGAAATCTTTCTGCGGGAATTTGTACGTTAATTGCTGTATTCCGGATGACACTATATACCTCAAAGTAATTTTACGCATACAGATCAACAAACTTCACCAATAGATTATATTTTACTTTGTTCCCATGCTTGCAAGTTACTTGAATTTTCGTTGATGGCAGTTAAATCTACGGCAACAGGGCATCGCTCGCCATGGACGTACACACATTGTTTACAAAGAGTGTGTTTCTTGTTGGTGTCGGACACATGTATATTGATAAGACTAATTCTGATGTGTCCTTAGCCACAGATTTTAAATAGAGTCAGCTAAGAATAACCGATCAACTTACTGAAAGAAATGAAGTCGCACAAAAAACAATTATGGTAAAAAGAAAGTTATGAGATTTTTGTTCTGAGCCAAGACTACACATTACAGTGTCTATTGACTTCACTTTTCTATCGGTGTCGTGGATCGTTGATTCAAAATAAAAATCAGGTGACTTGACCATTATACATTCCACGTTTAAGAAAACTAGAAAGTAAAACTTCTATCTATATAAATGCCTTAACTGAGTTGCTTTATTAATTTTACAAATACATAGATTCGAAGATTTATTGCACCTCTTTTGGGTTTGACAAGTCTTAGAATAAATCGTACATTCATAATGGCAAAAACTCTTTATTTTAATTTTAAATCAACGATGCGTAAAACCGATAAAAAACGTTGTTTCAGAGAGTACTGTAGAGTGTAGACATGGCTTAGAACAGCAGCTTATAACTTTTTCTCACTAATGAAGCTTGAGACTTGGCATTATTATTACAGGAATTGTTTTTGTGGTATTATGCAAGCATAAATTTTCAAATAAAAACAATAACTGTACAGATCCTTAACAAGCTATATATATGTATACCGTACAGATGTCTCCACACCTGAGGTAGAAGGCGGAGCTAGTCGCCGAAATATGGTGTTCTCAAAACACAATCCGGCGGTACACCCGTGAAGACTTCACTGCAATCGTACGCCGGGGAAGTCTCCGTTCTTACACGGTACCTACTTTGTTATAATTGTTCCTTAATAAAACTTTCACAAGGTGGATTAAAATGAAGGAGGTGAAATCTGTTGCAGTGTATACTTCGCTGAGTTAAAGCAAGAGTGAGGGCATCGGAGAGTAATAAAGATATGCAGTTTAACCACTAAAACTGAGGAATCTAGAAGAAATTGGAATTGACGTATTTGGAGAAGGAACAGCGAGGGGGAATATCATAAAAATTATGAGCTATATACCACGGAGAAAAGGAAATATAGGAAGAGACCATTAAAAGATGGAAACAACGACTTTTGTATATGGGATCCTGAACAATTTACAATAAAGATTGATGATAGTTGTTATTATAAATTTAAATTAACATGCAATGTAGTCTTCACGGGTGTACCGCCGGATAGTGTTGTGGAAACACAATATTTCGACGGCTGGCTCTGCCGTCTTCTTCAGGTGATGAGACATGTGTAATGGTCGGCTGACCCACAGATACTGAGATGGTTCGGGTGCCGCTCTTCCTTATATACAAGTCCGCGTGGCTTCGGCGATGGCTTACTATGAGCCAGGCCCGCAACCAACTGGCGGTTGGCTGCCCGTGGGCGTGGCTAAGGTGTGAAGAACATAAACGCCACCTCCGCTTGGGACAATATAGCAAATCAGCGATTGCCGAGCACGTGTACGACCACGGCCACAAAGTAGAGTTCAATAACGTTAGGATATTGGCTAGAACATCACATTTTTGGGAATCTGTCATCAAAGAAGCCATCGAAATTCGACTGGCCGACACATTTAACAGAGACAGTGGTCTATGTCTCAGTGAGGCATGGAAACCTGCCTTGGCAAATATCCGCAGAGAACGTTGTACTTCCGTCCAGCTGCCGCCGTAGAGGGCTTCATATTAGCTCGGGCTGGAACAAGAACCTTAGCCACGCCCACGGGCAGCCAACCGCCAGTTGGTTGCGGGCCTGGCTCATAGTAAGCCATCGCCGAAGCCACGCGGACTTGTATATAAGGAAGAGCGGCACCCGAACCATCTCAGGCTCCAGCAGTCGTGATGCCTCGCGACTTCAAGAATCCACATGTCAGCGTTGAAGAACGACATTTTGAGGGGTCGAAACAAATAACCACCGTGACTAAGGCTCCAGACTACATAGCAGCGTTCAACGAGGACACCCGTCAACTGTGGAGGAGCCGACTGAGTCCAGAGAACACCGAGAAGTGGACGCTGTCTGTACTTATCCACCTCGACCATGACAACAACTTCGCATACGATCTTCCAGGAAAATACAAGAACCTCATGAAATGCCTGACGAAGAGGGAATGCAGCCATCTTGCAAACCAACGGATCATCATGGGCCATGCAAGATGGCCCGAAAAATGGCCCGAGGCGCTAGCTTTCCCGACACTGTTGGCCAACGATTTCAACATGCAAGAGTACATCGAGGTCATCAAACGAAGGTTCCTCCTGATGCCATACCCGCGGGAAGACTTACAAGAAGCTGGCCCAGCAGAAGAAGATGGCACTGAAGAGAAAACAGCGGACGAAGAGATGCTACAAGAAGCTGACCAAGCAGAAGAAGAAGAAGATGGCACTGAAGAGAACACAGCGGACGAGGAGATGCCACAGGAGGGGGGACCAGAACAAGGACCGGTCCTTCCAGTAACGGCGCGGTTCGACGGAGGATACATGGAACTTATCGCCGAACTGCAAGCCTTCACAGCTGACATCATCCTGGCCATCCCCATCAAGGGCGGTCTGAAATTCATGCCGCAACACCCGCAACAGCTAAAACTCCTCCACAAGTTCCTGGAGGCGCACGGCATCGAGCACGCCTCACAGCTGCCCAGGAGACCCGCCAAACTGGTGATACGGGGGCTGCCAGGCGACACTACCGAGGAAGCGGTCGCCGCAGAGCTGAGTGGCTGCGGGATTGCCACCCTCGCAGTCCACCAGATGCGACGCCCGGGCACCGACGAGCGCCTCCCACTGTACACCGTACAGCCAGCTGAGCGGGTACCAAGAGAAAAGCGCCCTCCGACACTACTCGGACACAAGGTCCGGGTAGAGCCGAAGAAGAAGCCGCCGCTTGCCCTCACCCAGTGCTACCGGTGCAATAATTTCGGTCACCTAGCCCGGGATTGCACCGGGGCACAGAGATGCTTGCGTTGTGGCGAAAAACACAGAGTGGCGGACTGCCCGCAACCAAGGGAGGCAACGAAGTGTTGCAACTGCGGGGCCACTACTCACGCAGCGAGCTGGGGCGGGTGCCCGTCCCGCCTCAACCTCCGCCGGGCCAAGCCAGCGCCCCCCACCACCACCAGCGAGCAGCACGGACACAGCCAGACGCGGAGGGTGACGAATCCGAGGCCCGCAACGGACGCGACCGGGCCAGCTCAGAGAGGAGCCGGTCGAGCAAGACACACTCGTCGCCCAGCCGCTGACCAGGACGGACGGGAAGGTCGCAGGCACACTCGCCACCTAGCCGCCGAGCAGGACGAACGGGAAGGGCGCTCAACAGCACCTGACCTGCAAAGCCTGATGCAATCGATGGCAGATGCCATCACCAAGCTGCCACAAATAGTAGCTGAAGCTACTGCACAAGCAGTTGCGGCAGCACTAACACCAAGATAGCCAGCAACCCACACCACGCTGGAAAAAAAAAAGGCTCAACAGAAAAGACAAAATACCAAAAGAAAAAAAAAAAAAAAAAAACAACAAATAAAATCGGTAAAGCCAGCAAATTAAAGAAGGCAATGCCAAAATGGCAAGAACTTCTTAAATAGAATTTCTTAACCCACGGGTAAAGAAAGCAAGATTGAGTCGACGGGAGGAGGCCTCCACTGGCGCTCGCCCAATGCTTCAGATGTCAACAGTTCGGCGGGCACTTGGCCCGCGACTGCACTGAGGACGAGCGCTGCGTGAGGTGCGGTAGCAATCATGGACTTCCTGATTGCCCCGTTCCCCGCGATGCAGAACCCACTTGCTGCAACTATGGCGGAACCCACGCAGCTTCATACAGTGGGTGCATCGCCAGGAAGAATCTCCGCAAGACGCCGAAACAACAAAGCAAAACACCAGTCGCCACTGCGGACAACACAGTTCGCGCTGCACGCGACCAAGAGACGACAGCGCCACCACACAAGAGGGACAACAGGCCACGCAAGGAGGCCCCGCCAACAGTAACCAGACAGACTGCAGGCACCAGGACGAGAGGATGGGGCGACAAGCGCCCCCCCTCCAAGCCGGACACAGCCGCTGACCTGCACAGTCTGCTCCAATCCATGGCCGACGCCATGACAAAACTACCACAAATTGTTGCAGAAGCGACTGCGCAAGCAGTTGCGGCAGCATTAGCAACACGATAGCTGGCAAACAACTTCTTGCCAGCAAAAAAAAAAAAAAAAAAAAAAAAAAAAAAAAAAAAAAAAAAAAAAAAAAAAAAAATTGCTCCAAAGCAAAGCCAATTCCAAAAAGCAAAATACCACACAAACCCAAACAGCAATTAGGAAGGTGATGCCGAATAGGCAAGAACTTCCAAATTAGAATCTCTTAGCCTAAGGGCTAGGAGAGTAAAGAAGGAGTCTAGGAACCATCTCAGTATCTGTGGGTCAGCCGACCATTACACATGTCTCATCACCTGAAGAAGACGGCAGAGCCAGCCGTCGAAATATTGTGTTTCCACAACACTATCCGGCGGTACACCCGTGAAGACTACATTGCAGTCATACGCCGGGAAAGTCTTCGTTCTTACATTAAACTAACATGTTTTATACGGTATTTATTTAAAGGACAGAGCACGAAGACAAGAAAAATTTCTGTTCTCACTTGAGAACACAAGGCAGAAATCGAATAGTTGACTTCTCGTCTTTGAAATCCAGATTTAAGAAGTAATAGAAGTAAAGAAGAATTGGACCTGGTAAAGGATTTTTGTATCTAGAAGACGAAAGGTATATACCGAACCAACACTGAGCATTATATAAAAATTGTTAATGGAGAAAATATTGTTTTCATTTTTGAAAGTTACTTTCTTTCTTTCTTCTGAAGTGACGTGCGTTGTTCCGGTTGGTTTGGAGCTGCACTGCCATATTAAATGTATCAATCCCCATGAGACAAACGCGGGGAAACTTCCTTGAGGCTGCTACATGGACCTATGAATATTTCACCAGTAAATGCTGTCCAGCTGCCGGTTAACAACTGGACGGTCGCTCTCAGACTACAAAATTCAACAGCGGCTACAAACCGTCGGAACAGCAGAGAACATGTCGCAATATGCCCTAATATTCAGTAGCAATCTACTACAATACTCTCTCGTAGCACGAAGCTTCCCGCAGTTAATCTTCCGGTGATGATCACCATACTCTGTGACCTTCGCATCGTCAGGTATCATGGAATAAGTTGCTCCTCCAGGGCAACTTTCCTGGTTATGGAAGCGTATGTGAGAGTTTCTGTTTTGTGTAGATGATTGTGATGTGAGTGTGTACGAAGGGGTACCCAAAAATAACCGGAATAGCATTGCCGTGGGTGAAGCTAGTGTAGTACGCGTTTCTGCCGCTAGGCGTTTATAGTGCAACTCATTGTCAGTTCAGTGCCGCCTGTGTTGTCGAACTGGCTTGTTCTGTTAATCTGCAGTGATTGTTTTTGCTAGTGCTGTTTTGTTATTGATTCGTTTTTGATGATGACAAGCTTATGTGAACAACGTGCAGCTGTGAAATTTTGTTTTCTGCTAAGCAAAAATGCTGCTGAAACTGTTTTAATGATGAAAACAATTTACAATGATGACTCAATGCGAAAAACTCAACTGTACGAGTAGTCTTGGTTTAAAAATGGCGACATGTCGATTAATGACAAACCTCGTTCTAAACGTCCATCAACTGCCTGAATCGACGAAAATGTTGAAAAAATTGGAGATCTTGTGCTCTTAGACCGTCGACAGACAATTGATCAACTGTCAGAGATTAGTGGGTTACCTTAACCGAAGATTTGGGAATTAAAAGGGTTGCTACCAAGTTTGTTCCTCGGGCTCTGACTGACAATCAAAAAGAACTTCGAGTTGAAACATGTCGTGCTTTGAAACAACAGCTTGAAATTGATCCAGATTTTTCGTCATAGGTCATTACTGGTGATGAGTCATGGTGCTATGGTTACGACCCAGAAACAAAGCAACACTCTAGTTAATGGAAGACGTCATTGTCACCCCGTCCAAAAAAAAAAAAAAAAATGTCGTCAAGCCAAATCAAAACAATGCTCATTTGCTTTTTTGATGCCATGGGCGTAGTTCATTCAGAATTTGTTCCCCCACATAAGACCATCATTCAAACCTTTTTATTTGGAAGTTTTAAGAAAATTACGCAACAGCGTTCGTCAGAAAAGACCCGATTTGTGGCAGACAGGAGACTGGTTCCTGCACCACTACAATGCACCTGCACACACAGCTGTTTCTGTCAGGCAATTTTTGGCTAAAAATGCCACAATTCCGCTGCCCCACGCACCTTACTCGCCTGACCTGACTCCGTGCGACTTTTTCTTATTACCAAACACAAAAAGGAGCATGAAAGGACATCGATTTGACAACATTGAATAGATCAAGTAAAAATTGAGAGAGGAGTTGTCAGCCATTTCTAAAAATGACTACAGAAAATGTTTCGAACAGTGGAAGCATCGGTGGGACAAATGTATTAGTTGTTATGGAGAGTATTTTGAAGGGGATAAGGTTGTTTTGCAAAAAAAAATAAAATATATAGCTTTTAAAAAATAATTCCGGTTTTTTTGGGTTTCCCCACGTACAGCAGGTTGAGTCCTGGGACTTGCTAAGAGGAATTATAGAGGATGGTGTTGCGCAGTTCCTAATCACTTGATTGTTAAGCACGGTTCTGAGTCTAATCCTCAAGCTATCCAGAGTGCGTATGGAGTAAAGTAATACTGTAGCAATCTTGTCCATTTTTAGGCATTGGAAAGTAAGGTAAAGTACTGGAGTTCCTTCCCAAGCTTTATGTAGTGAAGTCCCGGCAGACAGAAGTATCAGTAAACGTATACCTCCCAAGCTCTGCTTACTTCAGGGTTAAAATTTTCCGCCTCATTGTGAGAAACGGTCTCTGCAGAAAAATAGAGGTAGGTTCACTATGCAGAGTTTACGGGGGCAGTAACCAATCACGCCTCTTCTCTCCGCTCCACGACACTATTCGCAGAACGGACTTCAAGCAGTTCCGCAGTAGTCGATCACCAGCTATGAAGATGTAACTAGCTATTTTCAGTGATGTACTGCGTAAAGGCTAGTTTTATTTCTGCATACTTTCTGTCGGCTCAGGAAATGCGTAAATATTGAACTGTTAGGCTTATTTCTCCAGTGACTTGCATTCTATAATTTTCTCTAATGCTTGTAAAGGATCCATCAGTTTGTTTGACTTCATTAAAACTAACGAAGCCTTTCCATCGTTATTTCATATCTAGAACTAATTACTATTTCGTTTTGCTAGCAATAAGCAATAGTGAAAGGACACAGATGTAGATGTAGATGTAGATGTAGTGTTAGTTAGGTTCTTGAAGAAACTAACCTGGGAGTTGTCTCGTAAAGACGAATCCACAGGTTGTGATCTGCGGCAATCCGCTCAGGTCGCTACAAGGCGACATGGTAATACGTTCATCGGATGTGGATGTTCGCGTTTTTCGAAAAAAATTGTTCTAAATGGCCTGGTACTTCGTTTCACCATTAAGACTTCCTTTATGTTTCATCCACAACAACAACAACACTACGCTGGGCATATACACCGTGATCCAAACAAAATAGTAAAACTTGAGAATACTTTCACATTGAGGAAGCCAACAGCAGATAAGCACAGTTAATAGTTTACTGGGAGGTTACTGGAGAGGGATAACAGACTCCAGCTGTACTGATTTTCCTAACGTAGACAATGCTAAAAGTCGATGAAATATTTTTAATAACAAAATATCATTAAATTATGTTAATAAAACAGTGCAATATTTACAGAAAATTTCTTAAGATAAAATATTAATTAAAAATGCTTTAATAATTTTATAGATCGTTGAACATGATTAAAATATAATTTATGAAAGGCTAAAAATTATTTCACAATACACGGAACTAAATTAAGTAACATTGTAATTTTCTTATGGTTTTGTTCGTGCCTAGGACTTGAAATATTAAATTAGCCAACACTCACTTGGAAGAACTGCATTGAAGATAAATTAACACTTTGAAACAATTCTTCTCTCCTTTAATCAGAAGAGCCGAGAAAGGGGGGGGAACGAACGGGAAGGAATTTGCCGTGGCCTTACCCCCATTCACCTGGAGAGATTTCGGAAATCGTGGCAAAACCGAAATCTCGGTGGCCTTACCATGAACTGAACTCGAGTCCTCGCGAATGCCAGGCAAGCAATTCCTAACAATGATTTCTTTCCCGAGACGAAAGACTTTATTGTAAAACAAGGCTAAATAAATTATCACAAATAACTACTCAATAATAGATAACAATAAAGCCCGAGGAACCGCCAATAACCATACATTTTATTCACTGCACGTTAACCTCCAAATACGTTCCTAGTTGGATAATACAGACGCCTTCATTTCAAATTCCACTTAATAACAGTGTATATGAATAGTGCCGATTGTCCAAACAGAGGCACCAACTAAAACTATATCAGTGACCGTAGTAAAAGGAGACCATCAACAGGAATAGCCCTGTAATGGATATCGTGCCTGACCCCAATACCCTCTTCTTCTCCAGGTTTACTCGTCTCTAGTTGAAGCTGAGTTGATGACGATGAGGCAGGACTTTCCTCAACTCCAACTATGTTGAATGAATGAATGAATGAATGAATGGTGATTTAACTGTGATGGAGATATATTTCTTTATTTCAAGAATTTTTAAGTTAACTCCTATCAATGTCTGAGATAATGTGTTCAGCATATCTCTCGAAAATTTATTTCAGTCCCTCACTCTCTTGCCTGCAAAAGAAAATTTTACCACTTGTGCCGTTCTGAACACCTTCCTCATGTGAGTTGATACAATATAGGATGAATTCCTGTTCATATTGTTACCAGCACACTCTATTATGAATCATTCTTTGAAAAATCCCAAGACAATGATCCTATATCCTCCATCAAATGACAAAAGGTGGCACTGGGTTTAAATATACTTGTGACCTTGTGGCAAGACTCTAATTTACGTTGCAGAAGTCGACCCTCACGTCTCCCATGTTTACTAATTAGCAGCAACACCATTTTCTTTCCACCTTCTAGACTCAATCCTCTATTCCTATACATCACCCTTAATGATAATCCACCTTTGACACTGGTAACGGGTCAAACGCATTTCTCCCAAATATTAACAAAGTATCTATAAAATCTGTTTATTCAAAGACTTGTTACAAGCTCTCACTCCTTTTTTTCTTCCTCTCCATTTCTATTTCATCATGTGAGCCCCATCAGCTCTAATTTGATGGTTCAGGTCACTGTATTGGAAACACCATGTGAAACATGGTCAGCGGGTGAAGCAGAAATACTCAGGTTACGTCTCTCTACGTCATAGGTCCCAAACTGGGGGGCGCGATGACACGTCGGGGGAGGAGGGGGAGGGTACTAAGTAGTTTCGCACCCCCGCATTCCTACATCATATGTTACTACTGAGAATAAGGCATTTATATTTTCAATAATAAAACTTTAGTGGGCGAGCCCGTGGGAACTTTTCATTTGACTTTGGGAACCCCTACTCAAAACGAAAACGTAAGCGAAAGGAATCAGAGAATGTAAATTTATAGCTCTATCTTTCAAAATGTTGTAATCAAACTCTAAACAAAATGTAATATTTAAGTAACATTTTTCCCGGTGGTGATAACTGGACGAAAGACAAAAAGTATACAACAATGAGAACGTTTATAGTTCTAAAAGTCTTAATTTTCATTATTTAATAGTTATTTCTATCCTGAAGTAATTAATGTAAACAGAGTTATTGGAGCATGCCGTTTTAAAACAAAAAATCTAACACAGTTGACCAAGTAATGGAGAACTGTATGTCACATCCCAAGCCAGAATGTAGAAGCTACATTACTGGTATCAACTTTTTGGGAAAATGAAAACGTATCAAAAATTAGTCTCAGGTTGTGATGCCTTATGCACAAAAGAGCAGTAAGCGACTCACTGTGGGGCAGCCTCCCAGACATACTCGAGGGGACGATGTTACACCAAATACAGAATAATATATTCACACTCTTGACATAGACTTATAGTCTTTCTGTTACAATAACTTCATTATCATTTGCATTCTTTTGCCATAAGAATTTCTTTTTCCTTGACAATCTCTCACCTGATTTAATGCTATCCTCCATCTACTCCTTTCTATTACAGTCAACGTCCTCACTTATCCTTTCCATAAATTCGAGTCTTTGTCTTCTTCAACAGTTAATTTTTTCGAGTGTTTCCTCTGCTGACAAATTAACCAATTCTTCACGCCTTAAAATGTGATCCACCATCCTATATCTTCCAAAAACTTCTTTCCTCACCCATCATTTCCAAAATACGTTCATTTTACACTTAATTTTTAACATCCTCCTAAAACAACACACTTAAAATGCTTTAATTTTCTTTCTTTCTGGTATTCTTACTGTCCTAGCTTCACCCACATAACTTAATGATAAATAAAAGTTCAAATGTATTTTTTAATGTAGAGATTTTGCACATATACATTGCACTCTGGAAACTTTAAGCATTACTGCATCCCGTCAGATACATTTTACATCAAACACAAAGCGTTTTATTAAAACTATCCTCAGGTGACGAAATCCAAAAACATCGCTTAACGCTTCTTCTTCCAATTTTGGCTTTTAAAATGTAGCTGTTACCACCGAAGTGAACTTTTTATCACATATTCTAATACGCGTTTCTCAACATTTTTCAACCCGAGGACCAGTAAATGGTCTGAAATGTAAGCTGAGTTTTTCGAGGCGTGTAAAAGCAACATATTCTTCCCGAGTTTGCAGCCACATAGTTAGATAAAAAAATATGACAACATAAATACCTGATGAAAACAACAGGAGACGTTGTCGAAACATTGTTACCTTTTCAAGACACTATCCGGCTGCAAACCCGGGAAGAATACGATGTGGTAAATTGTTAAAAATAATTCTGCGGACCGCTAACCTATATGGATCTATTTTTTTTTTTACGTATGTGTGTATTAATAACATCTGGGACATATTTTATTGAACTTTTGTAACATAATTAATCTAAAAGCAAGTTTTCAATTCCTACGGAAACATAGTAGTTATGAAATTGGAAGTGAACATTCGGAAGTGAATCATATATTTAACAGATTATTAATACTTATTAACCAAATGAAAGGCTGGATGCTACACTACACCACCGACTCACATGCACAAAATAATAGAAACTAGACCTGACGCCCTTTATTTTTATTTTACCAAACCTACCACACAGCGTGTCCATCACATCTACAAGACTCACAGAAAACGGTCATTAATTTAAGCCTTAAACGGACGGCGCTTTCTTAAACGCTGATTGGCAATTCGACTATTTTAGGGAAAATGCTCTCCTATGTTCATCCTGCAAATGTCATATTTTTGGCTAGTCATTGAAATATTTGTGGCTTTTAAAAACTTGGGCTTACAGCTCACGCACGATTATAGCCGTAAACATTACGGATATGGTATCTAAATTTATAATATTCTACCTGCGGAAAACCTGAACCATCTTCGCGACGGGCTGTGAAACACTGTTGTAAATGATTCAACATTAGTACACTAAAACTCATAGCGAATAATAAAATATTGCGATGTATTCATTGTTTATTTCGGAATGTCTTAAGGCGATTAATAGACCACAAGGATAATTTCTGTTGTGAATTCAAGCCTTACGGCAATTACTACTATTAAATAAATGAACTAAAATATTATGTTTGGTTACCTTCTCGCAGCTATGAACTATTAAGGCGCTTACAAACATTAGTCCATGGACTTTCTTCAATAATTTCTTGAAACATTTTTCGAGCGAGTAGTTGTTCATATCTAGATTCATGGGAAATACTTTATGGAACCACTAAAGTGCAAGCTGTGTAAACTAACCAGTGTATTTATTATAGAATTATTTCCTTATGTTTCAAATACTCCATTTAATAAAACAGGGTAATAATTCTTAGTGAAGTCTGGTGGCACCGAATATCAATTCGATTTTAATAGCAGTTTTATTAAAAATTTACTTCATCGAGAGGCTAGTGGCGCTTAATAATGACATTTCTTGAACGAATTAATCGCTTTATCAATATCTTCTCGGGTTTAGGAATTAATTAAAACACTTTTTGTTTTTTTCGTTATATAACGTCTTATTGCTAGTTTATTACTATGAGTCTACGATTTTTGGTCTAATGCAGTGTTCTATAAAATTCTCTAATATCAAGAAAGCATCCTTTAAGTTTAATGACATTTATGCAGGACGTTGAACACAAATGGCTGCATTTTCGGTAGATACTACGCAGAATAAAGAGAAACCGAAAATAATATATAGTTTATGTCTCACGGTAAAAGCGAAACTTCTTTAGACAGTCACAAATGTTCTTAAAAATTAAAGATGGAATACAGCTTTAAAATTACGATTAATTTATTTTTTAACAGGTAAACTTTTATTATTTCCACTTGACAATATTTCAAAAACTTAATAACCACTCGTTGTTCTAATTTTTCTATGAATCTAGCGGACGTTGTATCGAGTGTAATGCCTCATCTCGCCGTCGCTTTTTGGCTCAAATAACTTTAAGAGACGGTACAAGCCGACACTCGTTTCAGATGAGCTTCACATGTAAGCCGCGATTAAAGTGCTACGCGGTTGGCAAGACGAGAGCAGTCTTATTTAAACAGCACTCTTTACAAAGTCGCTAAATCTTATACACTTTGCTTGATAGGTATAATAACTGCGATGTTAATCTCTTTGTTGCGTAATAGCTTCAATTGCTAGGTAACGTCACTTTGCATTACACTGCTTTGTATCACTCTCAAAAGGAGCTTCAGTTAAAGAATAATGTAAACTCGAACATCATGACTTGATAACTTTCCTTGCAAAGTATATGCTTCAGTACTTCTTTTGTTGTGTTCCGTACCAGCGTTGATCGCTCGGTGGAGTAACTTCCTTCACACTTTTCAGTTAAAATTTATTTTTTTATTTGATTTTTTTTTACGATTTTACGCCTCATCTACGTCGAGATCAATAGAAGTGGGACGGTTATGAGGACAAGGAACCATATCGGCATTAGTCTGGAGTGATTTCGGAAATTTATGAAAACTAAAAACTGGATGGCCACCTATAAAGAACTTAAAGAAATTTCACTCAAAAAATCAGATTCTTATCCAGCACTCATGTGTTGTCACACGAGCGGCTGTATGCTGTGTAATGCATTCGATGTGGAATTGTCTCGGATTTTGGGAAAATGTTTCTCAAGCAACTTGTATGCTAGTCTTCCCGTTACTAAAACGATTGAGCGATCATACCACTGTTCAACTTGTGGTTTACGCATAGATTTGGGAAGAAGCTGCAGTTGCTAATCTGCGTCAATACTTTTGGCGACACGTTTGATAACATAGTCATCGGAAGAAAATGCATTTGTTTCAACTCGATACCTCTTTTATTTCTCCCAATGGCGCCACACGTATTTGTCTACAATACGAATGTTGATCTGGTCTTCCCGTGGATACACATTATGTCTGGTTAGATAGATAAGATGGCCAATTCCTTTTCTCCGTGTTTACAAGTGTGTATAAGATTGTGATGGCTTTTGTTTATGAAGGTGACGTATGAGAAAGGATGGAGCAGACTGTCGGACCATTCAAGCCTCACTCTTACGAAAGACATCTCAAAGTTTAATTATCACGTGAGATGAACGAATCATTATGAACAATGTCAAAAGCATTGCGTAAAGTTTTGGATTCAATTCAAGATTTTTCTACACAATATGTTGACTAGAAGTCGTGTACTTACACTTTTTCTCATCTGCAGAAAAATTAACGAAAGGTGAAAATTTCCTCCACTATCGAGGCTAACTACTTAGGAGGCTCCGGACTCCTTCAAGATGTCAAAATGATAAGAGACAAGGGAATGGTCTTATACAACGCTTGACTGATTATGGAAGGACGGTTTGGGAACTGAACCACTTTCGGAACCTGCCAGAAACTGGTACTAACCTGTTGGAAATTACATCAGTCGCTTCGTCAACATGTCCTCTTCACGTTTTTTTCTGCGAAACCTTCTAATGCTATGAAGCTCTTCATTTTAGGTCAAGTGGAACCGTGTTAGCAAATCGGCAAATTGCTTTATCTGTAATTACAAGACCATAATACCTGGGGCACTGATCAAGGAAATCCTCTGCAAACGGATTGACGAAAATACGGTGCCGAACTGTGGATGAAGACACTAGCATATTTTTGCATTAATCCATAGGTGTATTTTAATCTGTGACGTTAACGATCATTCATCTGGAAGTATGCCTACGATTCCAAGGTGGTGGCACATTTCGTTGCACAATGCCTTATTTTCCAAGGACACGTTCTTCACTTTCCTCTTACTCTGTAGTGTTCCTTATAGGTATGGAGATTATTCCCGTATGTGTAACAGGGTTCAAAATCTACGTACATCAATGATTCGTCCACAGTTTACAATCAATCCTTCTTAACCTAAGAAACATTGTAAAACCAGGGATAACGTATACAGTTCATTGTTCACCGTACACTACTTGTGCGTTTCCTAAACAATTTTATATTTATAGTAGTTCCGAAACGTCTGCTGAATCCAAATTTAAGAATTATTATGTAGTTGCAAACGTCAGCAATTATTAAAAATGCAACACCTAGACGGAGTTGTGAAAAATGAATGAAATTTGGCACCAAGTATACTCATATGAAGAATATTAAATGTTTAAAAATCGAAAGTTTTATATGAGAATTTCGGGGCTAATTATTATGCGAAATTGCTATGTTCTTGTTTTGTTTTTGCGTGGAAGTGGTGAACAGTATGGTGTAAGAGTGATGACCCTCTACACCCAAGTGTCGAACTATGGGAGAGGTCGGAGAATTGTCGTGTGCGAAATGGGTGCATAATATCGTGAAATCTCCGGATGGATTGGCCGCAGAGCAATGTCAGTACACAGACTTGTTACACAGAATGCTCAAGTACTTCTAGAGCAGGTACAAGTCCATACAGCAGAACAACAGCATGCAAGACCGCCAAATTGTGTATGTGACTTTTGCTGGCAGACGGATTTAATTTATTTAATTTAATTTAAATTGCAATGGAGCACACGCTAAGGTGGCAATTTCCCTAAACACCCATCTTCCATTTTTCCTGCACTCACCTACATTAGCCCTCTACAAATTTTAACTTTAAATTCTTTCAACGTTTTTGGTAAATTATTCATCATTTCCCTCGGTAACTTATTCCAATCCCTGACATCCTTACCTAAGAAAAAAGAATCTTCCCACACCCTTGTGCCTGAAATCCAGTGCCAGCTTGTGCTCATGGTCATCTTTTTCCTTCCACGTACTTCTTTTCATATCTACACTAATGTCTTCCCATACCTCATCACCAGTATACGCCTTGTACACCGCTTGATCCAAACAGTGTTTACAGAGAGAGTCAACCCCTGGACGATTGTAAACCCATTGCTTGAAGCTGGATTATACTCTCTGATCCCTATGCAATGTGTTCCATTAATCTGATTTAATTGCTAGCATCATCTAACCTGGTGTAATGCAAAACGTAAACGGATTCGTGAATGGCGTACATTTGTGTTTATAGACGAGTCTTGATTCTGTCTGTGGCAACGTGATAATCCACACGCGTAGTGGAGTAACTGCTTACCCTACTGTGATTTCAGAACGCCAACACGTCCAGCCACTGGTGTCGTGTGGTTTGGGTTGTTGTTGTTGTTTTAGGGCGCGTCGACAGCGGGGTCATTAGCGCTCGTGGTTTGGGGGCAATCAGTTTCGACAGCAGGACTGAGTTGGTCATTGAAGGCACAGTGACAGCCCACTGAGTGCTCCACCCTATTGTGATACCCTCCCTATATGTCTATCATCCAGATCTCATCTTCCAACAGGATTATCCCCGTCCCCATACTGTGGCTATCACAACACAAGCCTTGCAAGGGGTTACGATCAAAATTTGGAACAAACGGTCCCCAGATCTGCCCCCAGTAGATTTTTTTTAACTGTTTAACGTCTCTTAACAGCGGGGTCTTTAGAGAGGATGGGGTGGCAAGGAATGGGAAGGAATTCGGCCATGACCTTTTGAAGGAAGCATCCAGGCATTTGCCTGGAGTGATTTGGCAAAACCATGGATAACCCAAATCTGGATGCTCGGACGGGGATTCGAACCGCCATCCTCCCGAAGGCGAGGCCAGAACGCTAACCGTTACACCACCAACCTCGGCCCCCCAGTAGAGCAGGTTGGGATGCCAGGAGTAGGCACATCAGATCACATGGTCACCCAGCACCAACTGTGCAACAACTGACTGCACAAGACATTCAATCATAGAGAGACTCCAAGAAGACATTCGAACACTTATTGATTCAATGACGGCAAACATCCATGAATATATAGGTGCTGAAGGTGGCCGAACTTACTGAGAACTGTATCTAAAGGTCAGAAACTTAGACTGATCCATTTCAATTTCTTATCATTTGTCTGGATATGCCCATGAATATATCCACAAAGTTTCCTAAGTTACCACCATTTCTGTATTTTAATTTCCGCCCATATCTAGTAATTATCGTAAAAGTATTAACATTTCTTCATAGTGCAAACAGTCATTTATATTTGCTCTTTTTTTGTTTTTGGCTTTACGCCTCGTCAACGTCAAGGTCACTAGAAGCGGTTAAGGACTAGGGGCAAGGAATGGGAAGGAATTAAGCCATGGCCTTTTTTGAAGAAACATGGAATTAGGCTGGAGTGAATTTGACAAATCATGGAAAACACAAATCTGGATGACCAGACAGGTATTTGAACCCGCATCCTCCAGAATGCGAGGCCAGAGAGTTACCACTCACCTACCATGCTCGGTATCTGCTCCTTAATCAATTACTGAAACCAGATTTGATATTGCTGTTATAGTCGTAAAAGTGAGTAACGTCTTTTACTCATTTAAAAGCAGAATTATTGATCAAGGGGGTAAATATTCCATATTCTAACCTAATAACGATTTAAGTAAAATAAAAAACCTAGGAATCATATTACGGAGCAATTTATGACAAACTTATACTGTATTTAGGTTGTTCTGAAGCAGGGTGGAATGGAGCGTAAATTCGTCTCAGTAAGATCTTTCCATGAAACAGGATAGACTAAATTATTATCAACCCTTAAAGGCTGTTTCTAAGATATGCAGTTTTCAGATGTTTTGAAAATGTACAGTATAAAAAGAACTGTAATTAGAGGTGGAATACAAATCGTGAAGTTTCGGAATTCTCAAAAAAACGTGAAAGAAAATTTTTCACTGATAAATGTTATAGTAAGGTGAAAAGTTCCGGGCCTGACGTAGAAATGAGAATGCTATCATTGAAAATGAAAAGGTAGCAGTGATAGATTGGTGTTTTTCAGAACTTCCAGTATCGCATTTCAGAAATTTTAGAAATTGTAACTGAACAGTCTTGGCGGTGGTGGTGGTTTGGGGTGGGGTTGGGAGGGGTTGGGGGGAGGTATTTTAAATCTGAATATTTGGATAGTGATTACTTGTTGCTATAGTTGCCATTGTTCTGCTGTCTGAAAAATAATTCATTTACAAATTCTTTTTTACCACGGTCACCACCTTTGTATAGGTGGAAAACGTATTAAAAATGCCAGAAATTAAAAAAAAAGGGAAATCAAAGCATCTAAACTAATGAAATTCGTGATATTAATTAGGTCTAAACAATGAAATTTTCTTTCCTCAAAACTCCGACAGTAACAATGTAATTTGACCGTTTTGATAGATTTGATATCGGTTCTTCGCCATAAAGGTTTGAAATTCTAAAAGAATTCGTCATTCTCCAGATAACACATTAACAATGTAATAACACACGAACAAATTTCCTAAAAGAAGCATTAGTTAACATGCTAAATATACGTCAAACTCCTTTTATTAAATGCAATGTTCTTCGCTACGTTCTGAAAAATTTAGCCACTCTTGCCATATTTTTAAGCTTTCTACGCTAAATTCGCCGAACATAGTTACTCGAACAAAACGCGACACGTTCTGTCTGTAGCCTAACGCCATGATGATTACTACCCCTAAATATAAAATTTAGCTTGCTATTCAACCTGAAGGTTGTTTAGACTCTTCCGAAGGAGATATGATTAACTTGGTATTGTTGGTAGGGTGGCCAGTTCCTTTCCTTCTTTTCTTACCTGACATAACCTAATTCTGTAATGAGTAATGGAGACCTGCAATTTTACGTGCAATTCGAACCATGGACGATTTCTGGACTACTTCACATTAAATAGCAAGGCCGGGTTAAGGGCCGCCGAGACAGGGATTCGAACCAGGGACCTTTCGTTTTCCACTCAAGACACCTTAACCACTGACTCACCAGGCTGCTATTCCTCCACATAGGCTCCCACTTCGTATTTGCGTTTTTACCACTCTCTGTTAAGCAGCGTGTGGTGACACGCGCAAAACGGCTTGGTCACACCAGTGAAAGAACAAATGTCACTGAAATCCTTATAAATCTTTACAATCAAGGTAGAATTAATTTAACTAGCTTCCTTTATTAAGTATTTCCACCTCTAACGTTTATAGTAATTAATAATTTACATAATAATTCAAACCAGCCAACCAGCTTACTTCTCTCTTGCTTCCTTGTGCGCGCTTATTACGTAAAATTCCTATGTTTCGGAATAATTTCCGTCCTAACAAGACGCCATACCACCATTCAACTTGTTATGTAACATTTACCAATTATTATTAAATTACTAAAACCCCTCCAAAACTATCAGACACCACTGCAGATACATCATTCTTAAAGACTTTTTCTACACTAGCCCTGTAATATTGTATTTAAGATTGAGAAAGGTTTATTTCCCTAAACATACTGTGACATCACAAAATGTTGAAGAGTGCGTTAAACTAAAGGAGGTCTACGTAGAAAAATAAATGTATTTTTTTCACTGCTTGATCGAAAATCTTTGACTTATAAGTTACGAGAATGTCTTCAGTGGAATAGAAAGCCTTTAAAATGAGAAAAATTTGCCACTAATGTAGAGAGCTTCTCTGAATTTCTTAATTTTGTGTTCGAAATTTTGCAGCATTATTAAAATTAATCTTCTTCTCCCACATTCATGTAGTGTGAATTAACTGATATTAACACTAGAAATCTCTTAAATAATTTAATGTTATTAGTTGGCAAAAATAAAAATCTCAAAATGGAATCCAATTGAAAGGCCTTTACGTGTTTCTAAATACAAGGGCTGATGAGGTTTTCAATTACTTACGTATCTCATCCAAGCCAAGATTAAGAGTGAAAATATCAGTAGGTCATGTAAAATATTAACATTTGTACATGATATAAATAGAAAAGGAAAAAAGGTCAACAACTGATTAACAGATGTAGCATAAATTGGAAAGAGGCAAATTTTTCCATAAAAATTGCAATAGAAGGAACATTCCAAAGGAAACAACAGTGAGCAGAGTACCTACACGTTTGGTTGAACAGTTTTGTGTACCCGAGGGGTGAAATTATCTCGCAATGCAGGTCAATTGATGAGCGGTATATTGAACTATCCTATTTGTTTATTTCTTATGATTACATGTCTCGTCGAGGTCATTAGAGACGGGAAAGAACTGATGCAGGGAAAGGGTAGGAATTCGTCCATGGACCTTTGTAGGAACCCTCCCGGGATTCGCCTGGTGTGATTTCTGGAAACTTTGGAAAAAAGTAATCTGGATGGCTGGGCGGGGATTCGAACCTGCACCCTCGCGAACCCAGTTACGAATCTGTGGACTGGTATAGTGGCGTTCTCTGTTCATACTTTGTTAGACTTATTTGCTTGGTGGTATGATGAAACAGGAATGTCCAGGAGATATGGAATTTGTGATACAATTTCAGAAGATGGGTTAAAAGAGTCAATTATTTTTCAGATATAGCATTGAAGAATGAAAGTATAAATTTTCAAAGTTAAATCACTAAACCCATTCGACTCTTTACAGAAATCTTACTTTGTATTCCTATTTATAATTTGCTTTTGCCTTCTTTTAAAACTTAATACTATGTTATGATCAAATTATTATTGACATCAGGATTTAGTTCGTTACTTTCCCTAGCTTATACTCTTAAAACGATGTTTTTTTTTTTTTTTTTTTTTTTTTTTTTTTTTTTTTTTTTAAAAAGAATATGATGATGATGTGTGCGTGGAGACTTTCCCGGCTTACTGAAGCAATTTAGTCTTCACGGGTGTGCAGCCGGATGGTGTTTTGGAAACACCATCCGGCTGCACACCCGTGAAGACTACATTGCTATGATGATGTTGCTTACCATACATTCGTACCCGATTCTTGCCTATTATATTAATTATCTCTCTTCACACTTTCGGTTCTCGAGCTATAAGTATTGGGTATTCAGCCACTAAACAAGTTAGTTAGGTTTGCTCATGAATTTTATCGATTCCACGAGAAGATTTGATTTGCAGATTCATTACATCATTTTTAGGAAACTGCAGTAAGTAATAATGATAATTTACAAGCTCACAAAAAATAATCGTGGCTTATTTGTTCCACGTACCAAGTCATGGGTAAAAGCTATTTATTAAGACAATATAGCGATGCGTTGTTTGGTCTTAAGTAGAATCTTTAAACACCTTCATGGAACATTGTACCAAGTAGGCCCCACTGTGGTAACAATTTACTGTGCACTATGTTTACTTACAACTATTTTATATTGGTAGATAAAATGTTTGTCTGCATAATATTTTAACTTTTTCAGTATTAGGTAGTATCTGGGGTATTTTAATTTTTGTTAAAAGACTCTACTCGACATACCTCACTGAAATATCACACAATAAGAAGAAATTTGGTAAATAAATAACAATAACAATTCTCTAAACATTATATGACAATAACGAAAGAATCTAGAAAAATACAGCAAGAAAACATAAAACTGAGTAAAATGGAAATATGTACTCAATGCGGAATATTATCAGCAGAAAATAGGAAAGCGAAATTCGCAATTTTTGAGGTGTCCTCTTATAGTACAAATTGATCTACACAAGGAAGAAGAAAATGAAAGTTTGTCAGACACGATTAGAAAGACCAGAATCAGTTTTGTTTTTTTGGTCACATAATGAGAATGGATAGCGGCAGACTTACAAAAATATTTCTCAATCACGTCTACGAGAGTAATAATGGCAACCAATGGATCCAAGGAATAAAGAAAGATATGATTGATATTGGAGTAACAGAAGACATAACGCAAGGCACAGCAACTTTCAGAAGATTGATACGAAATCTCAAGGGTTCCCAAAGTAATAACATTTGGACCCAAGAAAAGAGGAAACAGAAAGCGAAAGGATAAAGATAATTAAAAGTCAAGAAAGCACAGGATTATTAGTCCTTAGATGACCAAAATCGATGAAAAGACAAATTGCTCTTCTGCACCCAATTGCATTTTGACAGTTTTAATATCATATATCTGAGTGTTTGCCATGCCTGCAAGAAAAACCGCATTTTTAGATGAAATATAGCAGTCTCAAATAAAGTAATAAAATTTCGGAGGTTTGTTTATCTATACTGGAGGTCAATATTTAACAGAATGTGTTGGGTAGTGTGTAAATTACCATTAAAGTTTTTGCCCGAATGACAGTTAAAATTTTTATTTTTGCTATTAATGGCGAAATTCCTTCAATAATAATAATAATAATAATAATAATAATAATAATAATAATAATAATAATAATAATAATAATAATAATAATAAACCAACGGTGAGTTTTTATTTCAATAAAAATGTATTTAAAAAGTTTCATATGCAAACTTTATGCAATAATATTTAAGCCGGTTCACTTTCGCTTAAATGAAATTTAGAAAAAAAAAAAAAAAAAACAATTGAGGTAAGAGACTACTGAAAAGATTTTTCACAATCAAGATGTTGTATCAACGAAAATTGGAAACGCTGGACTTAGTTTGACATAAGATTTTTTTTAGGTTGCATTCCTCCCAAAAGAAGTGGGCTGTTGTAGGATCTCGGGGCTCCTTTTCAGCCAATCTATCATAAGGGGAGGGAACGGGAAGTCGAGAAGGAATTCGTCTATGTCCTTTTAAAGGAACTATCCCGTCATTAGCCTGGAAAACAGTTGTCAGGATGGCTATGCGAGGATTTGAACCCCGATCCTCCTAAATGCCAGGCACCTTACTCGGTCAACGTGAGAATTTAAACTGGACGTGAGAATTTAAAGTGGTCACGAATGGGATGAACAATAATTATCGCTGAAAGAGTATTGCGGCACGAGTGTGTCCACTGTGTGAATTAGAGAGGTTGCTGACCTGCGTGGGGCTGAGCACGGTGACGACCTTCTTGACGGCTGAGGCTCTGCGTCGCTGGGGCGGCGGTGACCGGATCACCAGGTGCCTGCGAGGGGTATCCTGCTGCAGCTGCAACCTCTCTCCCTCCTCGTGATCGTGGTCGTGGTCGTCGGAGGTGCCCAGAGTCAGTGTCGTGCCCTCAACCACCGACAGCGTGTCCTCGGAGCCGTCGGGATCGTCGTAGGGGTACGGATCGTCGCCGCGGGAAGACGACATGGCTGAGGTGCTATCAGCACAGGTGGACGCACCACCTCGGACCAGTGGTGGAGGAGCCAGCGCGAAATACTACGGAGAGCTTCGTAATGAGGTACAGTTTAACCAACTCTCTCTGAAGAGCCAGCCACGCTAAGGAACTCACTTGCCAATGTCAATTTTTAGTGACGAATCTCTTTAATGATCTCCTCGGATTGCTACAAGGAAATAGCAACTCAGTCAGCAAGTCAAGGGACCGATTTCCTTAGATAAACTAGATGCTAATCGTCGGTCTTTAATTTTATGTCAGATCATTCCTACGTAATGAGAAAATATGGGATCAATGGCAACATATTTCCATCCATCGTGCGTTACAGAAGTTGAAATGAAGGATTACGACAGCATGAATAACTTTACCAATATATTTTAGACCACCCTACAAAACACTTATTTCTCATGGAGGTAACAAGTAGTAACAACGCGCGGCGTGAGACATACATCATTCCCAAAATCAGTGGAACGGTGTACAGATATTGACCCAGTGGAAGAATCAAAACTCTTTGCTTGCAAAATGGTACCAGGTGTTTTCACAACTCTGTCAGTGGTCAGAAATAATGGAATAAAAGTGTGAATATTAATGTCTGGAAGAGTTCAGTGACTTCGAATATCTGTATCTGTCAGTTACAAAACATTAACTTCCTTTTATGAGTGCCTTCGCCTTAGCGAATAATAAAATAACCAACAATGAATTTAAATTATTAATTATTTTGCTTTAAATAAAAGAGACCAACTTGATCAGCACTCTTTATTTGCATACTTTCTGGATTTATTCTTGATCCGTAGTGCTTAGTTCGACTTTAGTTTCAAGAGAAGCTGATAAAGTACGAGTGTTCCAAACATTTTAGAAGATGCTATTGGCTATAAATCAAAGGGTTATGTTCAACGAACTATGTGATTATCTTATAGCTTCTGCACTTTGGAAATAACACCTAAGAAAATTACAAAATTGCTTTGTTCGTTCCACAGTATCTCCAAGTGACGAGATGAGCCACAGGAACCAGATCAGAATAACCGCTTGATTTAATGTGTTTGTGGATTATTAGCGACTAACTCAACATTGAATTTCTATAAGGCAAAGAAACAATTGAGGAGGTATCCAGAATTTGTGGAAACGCAGAATCTTCAGGCTGCATGCATGACGTTATTTGCAACTAAAGGCGAGGCTTGCTTATCGAACCACAATGATATACAAATGTTTCCACTCGCAGTCGCAGAACATGTTTTATCTATGGTAGGCTGTAATATTAATTGCGTTGCCTTGGTGCACTATAACTATTTCGGACACGGATCTGTACTGCAACTACCATAATGATGAACACGACTAAGGAATCACATTACGACCGCATGTTGAAGGTGGTGTTAGCAGAGACGATGTTGCTCGATGTGTATTGTCTACGGTAGAATTCGGAAAGCACTGTGAGACGAATCGTCTCTTGACGCCCGCACGCGACTGACTGATGTGCCTCGGCACCGGGGCGCCAGGCGTCGCTGCCGAGCTCCTCCGATTACGAACGGACTTTCCCGAATCCGTATGACTGGGTGTAGCTGTACGGCCATTCGTTCGCACCTGTTGCCACGATTTGGCGTCCTGCCAAGAGAACAGTGTTTTTGGACACTTTCGCATTATTAATGCATCAACCGTAGTTTATACTTCTCCGGAAAAGGTGGAATGCGCGGCAAATCGATACTCTGTCAACAGGTCGCAAGACCACACGAATTTACGGGAGAAGTTTGGCTCCAGCAATTCCGCTTCTCAGAAACCGTCAAAAACGTTTACATTTAGCCCCTCTTTCTGGGAACAACGTGTTTGCATTTCGTTCCCAAAATATTTTGACAACTGCTTTAACGTCATCATTAAAATTCCCTTTAAAGTCACTATTCGTTTAACAGTCAACAATTATGAGAATGCACGAAAAGGTCTTTGCATAGAACACAGGTGACATTGTTACCAGAAAACTGAGAAACAAGAAATTTACGAAAAAAATTAGTGGATTATCATCGTTCACGAATAAATTTACCCTCCACTCGGTTATGTAATCGACTAAAAAATTGCTTGCTTACTTATCTGAACGTCATTTTTAATGTTTCTACGCAGGAAGCTGGTTTAATCATCTTCCCAGTCAACGAAGAATACATTATATTTCTCTGATTTTCTTTATGAGGCGCTAAATAGATGAAACTATAATTTCTGTACTTTCAATTTCTGCCTGACGGCTTTCACATTTTTCAATAAATTTACTTTCTCTGTCCTTCAAACTGCCCGATCTTCACCCAGTTCACATAAATTCGTTTAGATTGATTCACTGGGGATGTAGCATTTAGTGACATAGCGGCTTGTTGGCTTTGAATTTAATCTTCTGTAATCATGTTTTGATATTCGCTTAAACGCATACTTGTACTGCCTTATACTAAGGTAATGCGTTTGTGTATTTCCTCACTATTAAATATTCTGTACCTTCTATAATGATGCAACAGTGAATCTCTGGAGGTTTCTTTTCTTAATTATTTATTTGAGTTTTTTCTGTAACATTTAATTTAAGATTGAAATCCTTCTTCAATCTGGACAGTAAATATTTCTGCACTCATACGCGTAAGAGAGATACATATGTTCGTTTACCGTCGACAACTTAACAACTTGTTTTCAAAATTATTTATTATGATCTCTAAATTCATTTGCAGGAGTTATTTTCATTAGCTGTAAAATTTTTTTTTTTTTACTAGCACAGTTGTCAGTCGTATAAGTGCATTTTAGATTTAATCACTCTCGATAATGTTAGCTCCAAGAATCCAGTTGATTGATTACTGTGTCACTGAAGAATAGACATCGAAACAATCAGGTTAGGAGCTCCTTAGACCATTAGAGTAGGTTATGCGAAGAGAATGCCATTTTAAAAAACATCAAAAGCAGATCTGATTAGCACATGTTTGGATGTCGAAGGAGAATAACACAAAAGTTTAACTTAAAAAATAGGAGCTGCCTTTACTCAGTTCTCAAATATTGTTATGATGGCTGATAAGAAAGATGAGAAATTGTCTGCGATGAGAGTTGAAATATCACTTGTCTTAACTTTTATTTATAATTACAAGTAATAGTAGATTACCTACGGTACAGAGGGCTACAAGGAACAAAAACAGAAAAGCATAAATAAACGAAGAAAAAAAATCCGTCTCCAAAATTCTTTGAACTGAAAAATCTGATATCTAAAATATTAGTAGAATAGAAAGCTGTTTGCATCATTAAAGATCGTAGTACCAAGATTCTCAAACGCACATTCTGGAAGTGATAATGTACTAATGTTCTACAGTTGAGATTTTAGATACCTTCACGAAGCTTGTCTATGACCAACAAGTGTATCTGCATTCTGAATTCTGTTACTCATGTAAGGAAAACACTTTTACATATCATCCATAACTTGAAACTACGCATTTTATCCTCGAGAATTCCTCCTCTGAAATTAAACAATAAAACAGTGGCAACTCTCCTTTGAGGGGTGGCGGAAATATTCAACCATATGCAAGACTAGAATGAAAAGGGTAGTAGAAGAGATAGTAGGTGAAGATCAGTTTGGGTTTAGGAAAAATCGCGGTACAATGGAAGCAATTCTGGCTTTAATATTAATACTTGAAGGGAGAATAAAAAAAAAACATACATACTTTTATGGTGTTTGTTGATGCATAAAAAGATAATGTTAGGTGCCACAAGATGCTCAAAATTTTAATTAAGTCAGGTCTAAGATATCGATATAAAAGAATACTTTATAAACTGTATAAGAATCAAGTGGCTATAATAAAAGTAAAGAACCATGAGAAACATGCATCAGTTAAAAAGGGTGTGAGACAAGGTTGTAGTCTATCCCCGTTTATATTCAACTTGTATGTAGAAGAAGCAATAAAGGAAGTAAAAGATTTTCATGTGGCATAAGTGTCCAGCGAGAAAAAATCAGTATACTACCATTTGCTGAACAGCTGAGAATTACTAAATGGCATGAACAAAATACTGAAGGAAGATTTGGACTGAATATAAATTAAAGCAAGGCAAAAGTGATTAAATGTAGCAGAAATGATACCAATACTAGTAGATTAAATATAAAAATATCATCAGATGCAATAGGAGAGGTAAGTGAATTCTGCTACTTCGGAAACAAAATTACAACCGATGGCCGAAGCAAGAATGATGTTAAAAGCAGGATAGCACTACAAAAAGAGCCTTCATGAAAAATAGAAACCTTTTAGTTTCAAACATTGATCTTGGAATTAGAAAGAAATTTTAAAACTCTATGTGTGGACCACAGCACTTTATGTTAGCGAAACATGGACTTTAGGAATACCAGAAAGAAAGAAAATTGAAGCATTTGAAATGTATTGCTACAGAAGAATGCTGAAAATTAAGTGGACAGACAAAGTGCGAAATGAATGAGTTTTGAAAATGATGGGTGAGGAAAGAAGTTTGTGGAAGAAGCTTACAGAAAGAAGTGACAGGCTGGTAGATCATATTTTGGACATGCTGGATTGGTTAATTTGTAGTGGAGGGAACAGTCGAGGATAAGAACTGTAGATGAAGGCAGAGATTAGAATATATGAATCAGATAACTGAGGACGTGTGTTGTATGGGATATGTTGAGATGAAGATGTTAGCACAAGATAGGAAAGGATGGAAGGCTGTTGAAAGGGGGGGGAAAAAAAAGAAACAAAGCCCGACTTTGGTCGGGCTCAACATTTGTGTCAGTCCATTGTAGAAGTTGTAACAGTATTTTTGCAATACCTGTGGCAGTTACAGTGTGTGCGACATCAACGGACGTCGCACTTGATCCAGGGTTTACTGGCAAAGAGAGGAATTACGTTTGTTCAGTCGGCCCTCTAATCTCCTGGGATGACAGGGTTTGGCTTCAGACCATGAAAAAAGTTACGACTGCACTGGAATGTGTACAGAGGAAAAAGCGCCGGACTCACCAAAGAGGTCTAGAAGAGAATTAGTGGGCTAGTCGCATGGAAATTGAAGAGGACTATTTCGGATGAGGATAACATTTAGATTGCTATACAAAGTTACAGACACGAAACTTTTTATTTTTCTTGGTGAAAAACGATAACCTAATGGGTTCTCTCATTTTTCCGTCTCTATCACATCCTTATAAATTCTGAACCCTTTAACTTAGATATATATGATTAGGAACTACTTTAGTTCTTAATAACCTTAACACGACTTTAATACAAAATTTAAAAAAATATGTGGGGTTGAAATTACGTACGGAATTTAATGGGAGATTCCATTTACATAATCTTCATAAGTATCAAATGAAAGCTGGCAACCCGCCAACTGTCACAATGTTTGGATTTTACTTTTTTACCACATTTTAAGCAAGTTAATAAATAGCTTGTCAGTTCACGTTGCATCTTCGTTATACGTACTTGAATTTAGAGGTGTTTTATGGAGGTCACCAGGTGATTTATGACTTTCACCAAAGTATGATAACTCTTATAACTTTTGAATAGCAAGACCATCGATTCATGTTTTATTTATTTTTTTATTCCGCGTAAATCCTCATAAACACGTACATGGATAAGACACCAACTTCTTCCAAAGATTCTAAAGCACATTACGATCAAAACAAACACAGCATTGTGTTAGTATCGTTTCAATCTAAATAGAAGTTCTTGATATTTGTTCATAGGGAAGTTAGTTTCAAATTCAGATTAAGTTTTTAATTACCCAGATCACGTCACGTGGTCATGACATGTAATTCTGGAAATTCATTTTTTGTCTCTAAAATCTATTTTTTCACTTTTGAACACCGTGCAATGTATTTTTTGGTTTAAATCGACCATAAGAGGTCCAACAGTAATCAAACTGAAGAAGTAAATCAGATCAAGTCACACGATGTGACCCTAAAACTCTTGATTTTAACTCTAAAAGTCATCCTTTGTTACTCTTAAGTTCTGAGAAAAACATTTTCGGTTTAAATCGACATCAAGATGTCAAAAACGATTAAACTCAAGAAATAGATGATAACAGATCAAGCAGCGATGATCTGTGATAAAAAATAATAACTTTTGTTACTTTTACATTTTGTGCAATGTATTTTCTATCTAAATCCACATTAAATGTCTATTTAATACTACTCTGTATGGCACTAAACTCCTCACGTAGGAAATATACTTAATTCGCGATCAAACCCAAAACAAGGGTACGATTCTACACTTGTTTTACACTTATTCGTACTATACGTTAAAAGACATTTGCCTCCATACAAAATCTCAGATATCATGACATAAATAGTGCGTAAGGTCCAGAAATTATAGGTTTTTTCTTTTTTTACATTGCTTTAGCTTTACTATTTTTTTAAAGCATTTTTTAATTAAATTGTACGTGTTTTCATCAATGTGGAATAGACTGAATGGAAATTAATATTAAGAGTGAAACTGAAATGAAAATTTTCAACTGTTCATTATACTTTTGAGTATTGTTTTTGTCGATGTGGGCATGATAGTTGGTACCATATTAACCAATGACAGTTCGTACTATCATTAAATACTTTACGAACACAAACAAACAAATGTTCACCCGATCTGTATTTTTTTATGTAAATTATAGCTATGATATAAATGTGTAAAGGTTATGGAACCGTAGAATAAAATAAGGAAAAATGTAAACTGGAGTGGTGAGCGAATGCATTTGCTTTTTGCCCAGGAACGAAACCTTAGAAAACCGAAATCTGGATGGTTGGACGTGGATTTTAACCTGTCAGGACCCAGCATTACAACTCACTTATCTGTCTCGGTGAGTGAATGCTGGCTGTCCTTCTGCAGTGGGCGAATATACATGAAAAGCACGTCTGAAATGTCAGGGCAGTAGTATCAGCAGAAGATAGCTGACTGCCTGACGTGGACGAAGCAAATATACATGTATCCTCGGAAAGCCAAGAGGGCTCCACCAACTGCTGAATCCCCGCACTCTAAGCCAAAAGTAGCTGACTCAAGAGAGCATTCGATATTACATTTTGTGTATTCCGTTTACTGATTTACGGTTCGTATAGTGGATGGGAGAAGGATCAAAAAACGAATACCACAGATAACAATCTAAAAATGGAGAAATAATTTTTTTCTTATTTTAATTTGAGGATTATTACTAGTTGACCTAGAAATGGGACTATACTATTTTTTGGTTACGGTTTTACGCCTAATTGACGATGAGATCATTAGAGACAAGAGGGGAGAGGGAGTGGGTGTTAAGAAACTGGAAGAAATTCAGCCTTTGGATTTTTGAAGGAACTATCCTGACAATCTCCTATAGTGATTTAGGGAAACGATAGAAAATCAAAATTTCGATGGCCTGACGGTGATTTGAGCTCACGATCTCCAGAATGTCAGACATGATCGTTATCTTTCATCCATTACGCTCGGTGAGAGGACTCATGGAATGGAAGCTATCTGACCACGGTAGTTTGAAAATAATCACAAAGCGATGCCTTGAAGTGAATTCGGGAGACAGTAAAAAAAAATCGAAATCAGTGTGTGGTAAGTCCGGGGATTGATACCGGGTCCTAATTGATCTTAGGCCAATCTTTCACCTGATTTCTCCAAAGCTCGGTACTTTGATTATAAGAAGATAGGTATATTCGTATCTCTTATTTGAATGCACTAAGTTTAGACTTGCACTGACTTGCCTGCTCGTTAACATTATCAAGGCTAAAATTAGGTTCCATATAACAAGAATTAACCCCGGCCAGCAGGAAATAAGACTAAAAAATGGTGGTAATTGTGACATATATGCCACATGTAACTAGCCCACCTCGACCTATAGTATTTGCTAATTATGGTTATTTATTTCAAAATTAATTGTAAAGTTTCTTTTTCTTGAAATAGTAATTCAGATCATAATAATGAAGCCTTGTTTCGAAACTTAGAGAATCCATTGTTTGTTAATAGACTCGCCAGCCAGCTTGCCGCGCAGTACAATACACTCGTAATATAGCTACATTACATTTAGTGCAGTCCGAGCGAGGCCACCGAAGAGTTTAGTCATGGTTTAGGGTGATAGTGCATTCAACAGCCTCGACATGTATGAATGAGAAGAATATGAGAGTTGTGAAAGATTTGAATATAGGAACATTATGAAGAACATTATGAAGAATTGTAATTTGATTTGTTCTGCATATTGTATTGTTATTTCTAAATTAATAATACCTCTCATTGAAGTATTTTTTAAAAAAGAACAAAATTGATAAAAGAGAAAAGAAGAAATTAAAGTGAGTTTGTTTGGTGAGAAGTGGTAAGAGAAGGCAACCTGCTCGAGTGCTCGAAACAGTTAGAGGGCCAACTGTTGGTAGCAAGGGTAAGGATGTCGTATAATCCACACCATAAAGCAGCATGCTCTAGTGACAACTTAATGCTTATACTGTATGTTTTAATTGCCTTTTCTCGTAACATAAAATCCGCGCACTCTAATAACAGAAACATATATCTTGTCATATACCAGTCGTTTGGCACAAAGGTCAATGCCTTACACAGGTAACAGACTCGCGTCGACGGCTCTCCGATGTCGTGCATCATTGCCGCTCATGCTGCTAAAGCTGAACAAATTTATGTTAGGTACAGTAATATGAAACGAACTCTGCATTAAGAGACCTTTCTATAAAATAAAACTAAGATATGACAAGGTTACCTCAAAATTTAAAAAAAATCTATTGTTTCGATTACAATTACTAAAATGATTTTAATATTTCTTGTTTAAATAAAGAATATGGTCGATAACGGGTACAAATTTCAAGTTCCTAGATAGAATAGCATTAATGAGTTAGACCTAGTAACAAAAATAATCTAAAATTGACAACTTTGACGCTCAGTTACGTCTTTATTTCCTGTGAGAACAACCGTAAAAATATTTTAGTTTTCTACCTGACGGGCACACCAGATACTGAGGTACAAAGATTTTTCCATCCCCTTCAATTCTATAGAACGCATAAAATATAATTTTACAAAGTTTTAAATACAATTTCGGGTCAATGACAGTAATAACGTGAAACGTATAGCAGGTGGATATTTCGAGACTGAAACTTAGTTTCTATACGAGCTGAAAGGATGTGATAGACGGAAATACTGGAAAATGGTCAGACGATCAGTGACAGAAAAAGTTCTTCGTTTTTCTTTGAGAACGGTACCCTAGAAATCAACGTCTCTATACACGTGCTAGTGCGCTAATAAATATAGAACTACTCATCCGTTTTCCACGTATCTTGTTTTTAATTTGTAAATTTATTTTTTGTTCATAATTCAGAGTACATTTTACTACACTTGATAAAGTAGATATTTAATGTTCAATTTACTTACGTAACTCGATAAAATCCAGCATGATAGAGACTTTCTCGCCATATGTTGCCTAAACGGCCAATATTGGTTATCTGGCAGTTCTGATGAGGATAATATGTTATATAAAAGTCAAGCTATCTGCATATTTTTATCATCAGCAGGTACAGTATAAAAAAATAATAAGCTGCAGCTATATATCAGAAATTAATTTAAAACTCAGACAAGATTTTTCATCACCCTTAATTATGCTTATCAAAATTAATTGGAAAGAATGAATCTCGGAGAGAAATAATAGTATAAAAAATACAAATATATTCACGTGAGTGTCGATATAAGGCGGATTCGGAAACATTCGTTTTAAAGCTCTGGAATTCTGTCCCTCCTCACCCCTCGAGGCATTCACTGGTCAAGTCCAAATAAGAGCGCAGGCGGTTTTTACGTCATTATGTTGCATTAATATTTTTCAATTATTATTAAGAAAATAATGTAATAAAAGTAAGAAAAAGCATTGCTTTATGTACAATAGTGTTCATTGGGACCAAATCGCTGATTGTTACAGTGACTTTGAATAGAAGAAACAATCTTTAAATGACTTTATAATACTTTACGGGTGTTGATGGTTACTTATCGATAATAACCATTAATGACTCACGTTTTGACGCTAAGCAGTTTTAATAAGCTGTATAATTATTTGGATCAGCATATTTTGGAAAAGGACAGAGGGGTTCAGCTCGTAATTATTATAAATATTTGGTGACGTCTAGAGAAGTCAGCAATGTTCTATATCGTATGTAACATTCTGGACAGATGTACGAGGGAATGGTTTACCGTTGCCTTCCACAGTCTGAAAGTGCTTCTAAGTTATATTGTATCTGTTGATGGCTCTAATCGTGATCGTATTCAGAGATGAAACTGCCAATTCCAAAAGACTGCAGGTTTATCACAATTTGTGATGTCCCCATTCGATAATCGAGTTACCATCAACAGTGCCCTTACTCTATACGCACTGAGTACAGGTTTGGGATTTAGCCGAGGACTTCCGTTCGTACAGAATCCGGCGACAGGAATCGTACATCACCATGTCTCCTGCTGGCCAAATCTTGTTTGGTGAAAATACCTTCCATAAACGTGTCGACTGCCAAAGGGGAGACTTGAACCGGGTACTTTGAATACCACGCAAAACCGACAGACATTAAGTTCTATGAGAGTTTTATACATGTTTTCCTTTATAAATTTAATATAAAGCCTCATAATTCAACCTATAAGTAATTATCTGATCGATTTTTGTACTGATTCTATTTTTACCTTACCTTACTTACCTTTCACATAATAGACTACTTCAGCTACTCTCCTCATATTATACTCTTGAATCAGCAGGCGCTTTAGTTCGATATGCAAATGAAAGATGCTCTCATTGTGTTCTAAGTTGCCTCTTGTGCACGGAAGCAACAGGTCGCCTACCGTATCGATCCCCGCTATACGAGACGACGTGACATACGGGCACGCCTACCCCGCAGGGGAAATGAAGCAACCCACGCCACACAGTATCACTACCTTAACACCTCCCACGAGGACTATATGTATTTCTATTCAGCGTCACTCGTCGATGAATGAAGCTCCTAAATCTGGTACTGTTTTTTTTTTTCGGTCTTCTGAATCGAAATTTTACACCCAATGCCCGCATTCGGTAGTAGGCTTCTAGTCTCCATCCTGCCATCTAAATTTCGGTTTTCAATGATTATTTGAAATCAGCCACTGTTCCTCAACCTGTGGTCCATAAAGATGGAACAGGTGATTCAAAGGCCGAATGTTTAATTCTAACTGAATCAATTATATCATAAAAATATGTCTGAAAAAATGTTCACCAAAAATTGATATAAGCCATGAATATTTCCAGGATAATAAAAAATCTGGCATTTCCGGTTATGAGGATATGATTGCATTATTACTACAATAGTCTATTCACTAAATATATTTCCAATAGGCACCTGAACGAACGATGTTCCTTTGAGGATTTAATTCCAAGATGGTCTTGTTGTAGTTATAAATTTTAAGGTACTGTGGTAAGTTCCGATAACAATTGCTATGTCAATTTTTATAAAGGTTAATAACACGCTAATGTTATTGAATTTTGTTTTATTCTTTGTGTCGTATGCGTTTCACTCTATTTGTAGAGCATCATCAGCGACATCTGTTTGGTATTTGTATGTACAATTAGTTAGTTGCATCCCATTAAAAAAAAAAGTTAAAATTAATTTTACTTATATCTGGTCAGTGCAGTGTAGTGCTGTATATCTTAGGGAAGATTCCACAATGATTCCTACAAAACCTACACGGAGAAAAAAGGCTGACTATGAGAACAAAAATAAAAAAGTCACATGTAAGTAAAATTAATTTCAAAGGAACTTTATATTATCATTTTTAAATGGGATGTAACTAACTAAATGTACAAATACCAAACAAATGTCGCTGATGATGCTCTAGAAATAGAGTGAAATGCGTACGACATAAACAAAATTTAATTGCATTGGCGTGTTATTAACCTTTATAAAAACTGATTAACTGGCAATTGAGGAAACGGTCCACAACACCCAGTTGTTACAATTGGTATGGTCGGTTAGAAATACACATAGGTAAAAAAAAGGATCATATCAGTTAGTGGTCCATAGAGTTATTTTTGAAATTTTACTGGTCCTCGTGTTCAAAAAGGTTGAGCGAAAGGCAATATAGTTAGTACTATATTCTAGGGCCAAATTCCTTCCCATTCCTTAATACTCTCCCACTTCTAATTACCTTGACATTAATGAGGGGTGAGCACTAGAGAAAAAAAAGGGTCGAAATAATAGTTTTAATTCAGATCATGATAATACAACATATCTTGAAGCTGGTAAGACTGGCTGACGCACAGGAACAAATACAAACCTTTCACTATGGTTCAGCAAATAGCGTTCATTGTTATTTCCATCACATTATGTCTGATACATCAAGGTGTGGGACAAAGAATTATTTTTAAATTTGTTGAAAAGCAGAAACGTGAATCCACTAAAAATCACTGGAACTTGTTAAATACAATGTGATGACGTAATCTTGATAAACAAACCGCCTACTAAAGAGGCAAGACTACCTATCACTTTCAAAGATGCCCGACAATATGTTGAGACTGAATTGAACTATTGACGAACAAAAACATCGACCAAGGAAAAAACTTTTATTTCCAAAGAACACGTAGCTCCCGGAAAGACGGCATCAACGTACTGCAAAGCAGTGGAACATCACTAAGAAATAACATTATTCAAATTAATTCGACATTCCTTTTTATATAAATGTTTAGTTGTAATTTAAGTTAGAATAACCCTCACATTTTTTTGAGACCGATTCTAAAGGGTGAGTGGCGAATCTTGGGTCTGGCTTTCTTTGGGATGCGGATTCAAATCCCCGCCCAGCTAACAGGATTTCACTCTCCCATAGTTTCCCGAAATCACTCCAAGTGAATGCTGGGATAGTTCCTTCAAAAGGACGTGGCTGAATTCCTTTCCGCAAATGAAAACCCTCCCTTCTCTATGGATATCCTTTTAGTTTTGTCCTTTGTCTTCCGTATCGCTTTTGAACATGTTCCCGTGCATAAAATGTTGACTATCTGGATCTGTCTTTGTCGTGTTATAAAACCTGTATGTTTCTTTGTATTTTGCTTGCTTCTTTCCTTTATTATGCATGGGTACACGAACAGTAATTTTATTATGCAATCTGTCAACTTTAGTCACTCCTGCACTGCGTCCTTCTGTAGTCTATCTTCTCACGCCTTTCCAATAACGTTTCCGATGACTCTCATCTAAGATGCCTGCATCCGCTCCAACCTTTTTTCCTCACTCTGAATTAGTGATAACAAAAGCTCCAGAAGATTGCGCGTTTGCATTTGAATGAGAATTGGAATTCCATTTAAAGTCAGTAATAAATCTTTAAAAGTTTTCTTCAGTCTTGATTCTATTGATAAGCTCTTAATCAATAAAAGTTTCCGCAAAAAAGACAAAAATTGGGCGGGTAAGAGTTAAGCCTCGCGCAATAAGGTTTTTGACTGTAATAGTCCAAACACAAATCTCGCATTTAGTAAGCCAGACATTAACCATTTGACTCGTAAAATCAATGCTAGACATATTTTCAGGTTAGGTAGCGAACTTCATGCCGCGTCACGTTTCAGCTCGCTCTGTTAATAATATGGTTCAGTTAAAATCAAATCTGTAATGGTCACAATTTGTTACAATGCATTCTGAATTAAAAGCAGTGTCAGTAAAATACGATTAAATAAGCAGAAAATAAATACGTTTGAGCGAGTCTAGTGAGGAGGGTGGCAGTAATGCTGAGCCGTGTCTTTAGCGACTTCGCGGGTTCAAATCCCCGACGGACCATCCAGTTTTCGTGTTTCCATGGTTTCGCTGTATCACTTCAACTGAATGCCGGGATGGTTTCTTCAAACAAGCCATGGCTAAATTCCTTGCCGTTTCTTATCCTCGTCCTCTACCGGCTGTAGTTACCTGGACGTCGACAAACCATAATTCCGAAAGAAAGTAAATTGCATGTATGACTGTCTGCATGCGCAACAAGTGAAACTTCTATGAGTCATAAAAAATGTTTCCTGTGTATTTTCCCTCTTCATTGTTTTTCTGTGTGTGTGTTTTATGTTTCTTTCGCACTCGGCGAACGATACTATCTTTATACTATTCTTAAAGTAAATAGGAGCTTTGCCCAAATTATTCTCCTAAACAAATGAAAATTATCAACAATTTTAACCTTAGTTCGGTGGATTGTCGAGTATTGCATCGAACATGAATTTTGTAGGTAGAGCTTTTAAATCAGAGAACAATTTGATCAAAATTATCGAATAAACTTTCTTACAAGCAATAGGATGCGAGAGATACTAGCAAAATAAACTATTTTATTACGTAGATAAGTACAGATAGTATGTTAAGGATGATGAAGATTTTTAACTAGTGTAAGGCAGTGATCGTTTTTTGCGTATCGTCACGGTTATAGAATAGTTCTAGAATAGTTTTAGGGTGAAACATTACGACAGGTTGACCTTATCTATCAAAATACGAACTTGATTTTATTTCATCCTTACGTTGGGTAAAATCTCTTGAGCTTGAAGAACTCAGAAGTATTAATAGACGTATTAAACACGGACAGGGTGATCGCTCTATCGTATAATTGTTTCAAATATCGTAGACTCGAACTTGATGAAATACAAACTTGACTTGTATTTTACCCTTAAAGTTCACTCTTCAATACTTAAAGAATTACTTCTTGCTTCGAAAGCATCACGTTGTTTTTTTTATTGAGTTAGGGTAAACATTCATAATGTAATATTTGGTCACAGTGTTTGTAACAGCCAGAGAACTTAATACAGATTCAAGATTATTAAACAGTTGAGCAACTCCAAAGAAATGAATTGCTAAATACTCGATTCGGTAACATATTTAGTCTGATTTCAACTTTAAACAACCTAATAACTTACTTACAGCGAACATGAACAAAGATCATTAACGAAAATGGTCAGTAAAATGCGTAAAAAGTAAATAAATCTTAATGTATAAACTTTGATCAAGCAACAACATTAGCGAAAGTTTTAATTAAACTGAAATTTATCCTTGACCGGAATGAAAATTGGCACTCGTGGTTACCGCAGAGACCATGTGCAATTAGCAACATGTTAGTGAAAAGTAGTTCCAGGTTTTTTAGCCGTAAAGTTTATCGTTAATGTTTTAACTATGACTCGCTACGAAAAGCAAACATAAAGCATAAATTATGGCAATTAATTGCTTAGCTATTAAATTGTTGACATAACCTCGAATTTCTTCTGATGATATCACTGGTAGCTGTTGATTTGTCAGCGAAGGTTGACACGTGACACCGTTGTCTAGCCAATAGCTATCGAGGTGAGTGACTGAGATTAGGAAATTATATAGTAAACTAGCTACGAGCCCGTCAAAAATGACGGTTTGAATGCAATATTCTAGCAGTTCAGGTTTTTTTTTTCAATTGGTTAATTATATGGAATTGTTATTACATAATGCTAATGGCCTGGATTTTATAATGTTCTATACATTTCATTTGCAGTTCACATAGCGATTTAGTAGTAACTTCTACTGAATTAATGACAATGGAAGTATAGAACCAATAAAATTAAAAACAAATTAGTAATCCCATAAAAACTTTTGCTTTCAATGTAATATCAGTTTTATTCCTGGTCCAGGCACAATTCAGCATGATAAATATGGAACTTCTTTCCCCCGAAATAAATAATACTTCCAGTAACATGGCGCTTATGAAAGCACTTTAAATGGTTTGTAAAACTCATTTTTTCAGAGCGAATTATGCTGTAACAAAATGTGTCAGTTGCGATTCTGTTCAACTTAGCCCCAACCTCCATTAACATTACATTCGAAAATCATAGCTTTCATTACCCTCATATGAATGACGACAGGCAGCACCTATGGTGGTAGTCTGAACTTATTCTGGAAAATATTGCATGAAAAAGCGAATATCGACCATTTTTAATGAAATCTTCGTGATATGAGTACCACACTGTGGTTAGATTATCGGAGTATTTGACTATGATTATTTAAATAAATACATTTTACTTTAAATTGACGGAAAGCAAAATATCAAAAACGGATAACGGTGATTTATCTTGAGTGATACATTTCGTGATTCGTAAATTTGGTGTAAACTTTCTTGGAGTTTTTAATTAACGTCCTGGTTTCTTATCATCTGCCAAAAACATTCTTAGGTTATGTTTTAACCTTGTTCTTATAACTGGTACAGATAAAATAACGCAAACATGGAATACTCTTTTCCTTGCATTAATTTTTGCATCTAGTTGTCATAAATAAACAAAAAGCAACATGTAAATTTAAACGAACGTACCAATTGTAACTTTGTAACGTATGATTGCCTCGCATCGTTTTCTATCTCTGCTCGCCGCTATATGGCTGCTAGAATATCGTTGTTGAATTGCGAATTATAAATTGAAATCATTTTTAATTATATCTTTCGTGATATGAGTAATTTATTCTGGTCAGATTATCAGAATATTTGGTTAGATTTTATTTATATAAATCCATTTTTATAATTTCGAAAACGGATGATTCTTATTTATTTGACTGATACATTGCGCGATTGCGTACGTTTCTCTGAGTTTTTAATAAACTCCATTGTTTGTTATCGTCTGCCAAAAAAATTCTTAGGTTATGGTTTAACCTAGTTTTGATAACTAATACAGATAAAATAGCGTAAATATTAAATCCCCTTCTCCTTACTTGAATTTATGCGTCTAACTGATACGGATAAAATAGCGTAAATATTGAATCTCCTTCTCCTTATATCTCTCTAGCTGTAAATAAACGAAAAGCAAGATGGCGGTACAAATGTATTATGGTGGTTAATGATTGGCCGTTCTTTAGCCAATAGCTGTAAGAGCTATAGACGACGCACGCAGACGCCACGTTAGCGTTTTATATAATAGGATAGTAATTTACATTACTTAATTATTATTATTATACTTCCATTTAATTTCCTGAATTCATATAATTTTGTAATCAAAGATTTATGGTAACTGCAAGAGTTAATATTTGATTCATATCTAATATTATCCACTGTTTAACATGAGTAGTTTCTTGCATCAAGGTATTGTTAAGTATTTTACTGACCACTTCAGTTAATGGTCTTTGTTCGTGTTCGCTGTAAGTAAGTTATTAGGTTGTTTAGAGTTGACATCAGACTAAAATATGTTACCGAATCGAGTATTCTGGCAATTCATTTCTTCGGAGTTGCTCAACTGTTTAATAATCTAGAATATGTGTTAAGTGCGCATTAGCGAAACGCTAAAAAGTTTATTACTATTGTGCCCAAAGTAGTTTCACTTGAATTTTTAATTTTTACTTTTATTTTGCTCTCATATTACGAGTATTTGTTGTTTAAATACATGGTATGGGACCAAATTTCAAGTTCATAGGAAACAGACCTTAAACAAAAATGGTCCAACGCGTTAATGGCTGTACAAGCGTTTATTTTCCGGTAAATAAAGTTGAAAAATATCTTACTCTTCTACTTGCTGAGCTCCACACATCGATACCCAACTGGAGCTAAAAAAAATTTTTCGACCAATTTCATTTCTATATAACTCCCCTCCCCAGGATATACTTTCATAAAATTTTAAATATGATTTTGAGTCAGCGAAAAATTATCACGTGAAAATTGGAAGACCAAAACGATTTTAGTTTGCTAGGTAGATGCATGTGGCAGACAGCGGTTCAGTTTCTTTTAGTATCCTGAAAAGAAAAATATATTAAATCTTCAAGGGTGTTTACAGCTTGCACTTTGAAGATACTGTTGGATTATTCTTGTCCTCACGTAAATTAATACATTTACATGACCAATGAAACTCAAGAGGTTTTGAACAGAATAAAAAAACTCTGATTATATTTTTTTAAACTGCTTAACGTCTCTTAACAGCGAGGTCTTTTAGAGACGGGAAAGGTTGGGGGGCAAGGAATGGAAAGGAAATCGGCAATGGCCTCTTGAAGGAAGCATTCCAGTAATTGCCTGGAGTGATTTGGGAAACCATGGAAAACCCAAATCTGTCTGATTATGTGTTCAGTTCCAATCACTGATGGTGATTTTCATCTTCATGTCAGTATACTGTTTGGGAGAGGCTATACTAGTCTTTTCCAACCAAATGTCAACCTCTCCTTCATTTGGTGCACCCTGGTTGCACGGACGAGGCTCTGGCGACTGAAAGATTCCCGGTATAAGGAATCACCCACTGCTTGCAAACGGCCTCTGAAAGGAGGGCGGAAGAACGGGGAGCGGTCCAGGGCACCCTCTTGCCCTTGGGGTTGGAAACTGCCCCTAAAGTCGGATGAATCAGAAATGTTCAACATAATGGGGATACAGAAGGCAACAGGAAACCACTGCATTAAAGACCCAAAGGGTATCCCGAGGATATGTAATCCTCTCAAATTACATATATCATGATGGCTTCTTCCTGGGTAAAATATTCTGGAGGTAAATTAGTCCCCCAATCGGATCTCCGGGTGGGGACTGCTCACGGAGGGGTCATCAGAATGGATAGAAACATTCTACGAGTCGGAGCGTGGAATGTTAGAAGTCTGAATAGGGCAGGTAGGTTAGAAAACTTAAAAAGGGAGATGGAAAAACTTAAGTTAGATGTTGTTGGGATTAGTGAGATTAAATGGAAGGACGCACAGGATTTCTGGTATGGGGAACACAGGATAATTAGCACACAAGCTGTCAATGGAGTCACTGGTGTAGGATTTGTAATGAACAAGAAAGTAGGTAAACTGGTGAGTTATTATGAACAGTTTAGTGACAGGATTATTTTGATGAGGTTAGAAACTAAGCCCGTCCCAACCACATTAGTACAAGTATATATGCCAACGTCACAGGAAGAGGACGAAGAAATAGAAAAAAATTGAAGAATTAATCCAATATGTGAAGGGGGAGGAAAACCCAATAATCATGGGTGATTGGAACGCAATAGTGGGAGAAGGAGAAGAGGGGAATGCTGTAGGAAGTTTTGGTCTAGGAGAAAGAAATGAGCGAGGAAGCAGGTTGCTAGAATTTTGTGAAAGATATAAGCTAGTAGTGGCAAACACACTGTTTAAGAACCATGCAAGAAGAATATACTCCTGGACACGTCCTGGGGATGCAGGCAGATATCAGCTAGATTACATCATGGTCAAACAGAGATTCAAGAATCAAGTTCTAGACTGTAAAGTGTACCCAGGAGCAGACATAGACTCTGACAATAATTTGATAATAATGAAGTGCAGGCTGAAATTTAAGCGAATAAAGAAGCAGTATAAGCAGAACAGACTGTAAGTGAATAAACTGAAAATATCTATCACAAGAGAAAAATTTGCAGGAATGGTAGACTTAGGTCTAAGAAGTAACTCTGAAAGGAGTTCAACCGAGGACGAATGGAATGTATTAAAGACCGAAATAATGAAAGCTGGTAAAGAAACATTAGGCTTTAGGGAACAAGCTGCCCGAAAACCATGGATCACAGAAGAAATTTTGGAGCTGATGGATCAGAGGAGAAGGTACAAAAATGCTCAGGATGAAGCAGGAAGTGAGCAGTACAGACAATTTAGAAATCAAATAAATAGGAAATGCAAAATACCAAAAGAAAAATGGCTTCAAAAAAAATGTGAAGAAGTAAAAAAGGAAATGGTCGTAGGTAAAGTAGATGTTGCATATAGAAAGATCAAACAGAATTTTGGAGAAATGAAGAAAAGAGGTATGAACATTAAAGCTGCCGATGGAAAGCCTCTTTTAAGCTCAGAAGATAGAGCTAACCGATGGATGGAATACATTGAGAAACTATATGTTGGGGACGACTTGAACAATAGTGTAATGGAAAAGTAAGGCGATGTGGACATTGATGACTTAGGAGATCCTGTTTTGAGGACAGAATTTAACAGAGCTCTGAATGACTTGAAAGCAAATAAGGCAGTTGGAATTGATGAGATCCCTGCAGAACTTCTTAAATCCCTAGCAGAGGAAGGAATCGAAAGACTATTCAAGCTGGTATCAAAAAGATATGAAACACGAGAAATTCCAACTGATTTTAATAAAAATATCATCGTCACACTTCCAAAGAAAGCACAAGCCGACAAATGTGAGAATTATCGCACCATTAGTCTAACAACACATGCTTCAAAAATACTGACCAGAATAATATACAGAAGAATGGAAAGGGTAGTAGAAGACATACACTCCTGGAAATTGAAATAAGAACACCGTGAATTCATTGTCCCAGGAATGGGAAACTTTATATACACATTCCTGGGGTCAGATAGAACACATGATCACACAGATAGAACCATAGGCACACAGACACAGGCAACAGAGCATGCACAATGTCGGCACTAGTACCGTGTATTTCCTCCTTTCGCAGCAATGCAGGCTGTAATCCTCCCATGGAGACGATCGTAGAGGTGCTGGATGTAGTCCTGTGGAACGGCATGCCAAGCCATTTCCACCTGGCGCCTCAGCTGGACCAGCGTTCGTGCTGGACGTGCAGACCGCGTGAGACGACGTTTCATCCAGTCCCAAACATGCTCAATGGGGAACAGATCCGGAGATCTCGCTGGCCAGGGTAGTTGACTTACACCTTCTAGAGCACGTTGGGTGGCACGGGATACATGTGGACGTGCATTGTCCTGTTGGAACAGCATATTCCCTTCCCGGTCTAGGAATGGTAGAACGATGGGTTCGATGACGGTTTGAATGTACCGTGCACTGTTCAGTGTCCCCTCGACGATCACCAGAGGTGTACGGCCAGTGTAGGAGATCGCTCACCACACCATGATGCTGGGTGTTGGCCCTGTGTGCCTCGGTCGTATGCAGTCCTGATTGTGGCGCTCACCTGCACGGCGCCAAACACGCATACGACCATCATTGGCACCAAGGCAGAAGCGATTCTCATCACTGAAGACGACACGTCTCCATTCGTCCCTCCATACACGCCTGTCGCGACACCACTGGAGGCGGGCTGCACGATGTTGGGGCGTGAGCGGAAGACGACCTAACGGTGCGCGGGACCGTAACCAGCTTCATGGAGACGGTTGCGAATGGTCCTCTCTGATACCCCAGGAGCAACAGTGTCCCTAATTTGCCGGGAAGTGGCGGTGCGATCCCCTACGGCACTGCTTAGGATGCGACGGTCTTGGCGTGCGTCCGTGCGTCGCTGCTGTCCGGACCCAGGTCGACGGGCACGTACACCTTCCGCCGACCACTGGCGACAACATCGATGTACTGTGGAGATCTCGCGCCCCACATGTTGAGCAATTCGGCGGTACGTCCAACCGGCCTCCCGCATGCCCACTATACGCCCTCGCTCAAAGTCCGTCAACTGCACATACGGTTCACGTACACGCTGTCGCGGCATGCTACCAGTGTTAAAGACTGAGATGGAGCTCCGTATGCCACGGCAAACTGGCTGACACTGACTGTGGCGGTGCCCAACCGCTGCGCAGTAAGCGCCCTTCGACGGCCAACACTGCTGTTCCTGGTGTGTACGCTTTGCCGTGCGTTTGATCATTGCTTGTACAGCCCTCTCGTAGTGTCCGGAGCAAGTATGGTGGGTCTTACACACCGGCGTCAATGTGTTCTTATTTCAATTTCCAGGAGTGTAGTAGGTGAAGATCAGTTTGGGTTTAGGAAAAATCGCGGTACAAGGGAAGCAATTCTGTCTTTAAGATTAATACTCGAAGGGAGGATCAAGAAGAAAAAAGATACTTTTATGGCATTTGGTGATTTAGAAAAGCTTTTGATAATGTTAGGTGGGACAAAATGTTCAAAATTTAAAAAAAGTCAGGTCTAAAGTATCGAGATAGAAGAATACTTTATAAACTATATAAGAATCAAGTGGCTGTAATAAAAGTAGAGAATCACGAGAGACATGTATCAGTTAAAAAGGGTGTGAGACATGGTTGTAGTCTATCCCAGTTAATATTCAACTTGTATGTAGAAGAAGCAATGAAGAAAGTCAAAGAAAAATTTCCATGTGGCATAAGTTTTCAGGGAGAAAAAATCAGTATGCTACGATTTGCTGACGACATTGTCTTATTAGCAGAGAGGGCTGAAGAAATTGAGAAGTTATTGAATGGCATGAACAAAATACTGAAGGAAGATTTTGGACTGAATATAAATCAAAGTAAAACAAAAGTGATGAAATGTAGCAGAAATGATACCAATACTAGCAGATTAAATATAAAAATAGGATCGAATGCAATAGGAGAAGTTAGTTTCAAATATTGATCTAGGAATTAGAAAGAACTTTTTAAAACTCTTTGTGTGGAGCACAGCACTTTATGGTAGCGAAACATGGACTTTAGGAATACCGGAAATAAAGATAATTGAAGCATTTGAAATGTGGTGCTACAGAAGAATGCTGAAAATTAAGTGGACAGGCAAAGTAAGAAATGAACGAATTTTGGAAATGATAGGTGAGAAAAGAAGTTTTTGGAATAAGCTTACAGAAAGAAGAGACAGGCTGGTAGGTCATATTTTGAGACAAGCTGGATTGGTTAATTTGTTAGTGGAGGGAACAGTCGAAGCTGTATATGTAGACAGAGATTAGAATATATGAAGCTGATAATTGAGGACGTGGGCTGTATGGGGTATGTAGAAATGAAGAGGTTAGCTCATGGTAGGAAGGGATGGAGGATTGCATCAAACTAGTCGAAAGACTGACGATAGCAAAAAAAAAAAAAAAAACTGTTTCACTTTATGCTCCTTTATTAAAGTTTTTTATTCCATAATTTTTTCAATATTACCGCTGAATTATTGATTTTTTAAAATAAAATTACCAATAATGAGTGCCTTATAGAGGTATATAATGACTATTACACAAAACTACTGGACCGTATTTGCGAATTTTGCTCCTCGTTAAATTTCAGCGTTAATATATCGCATAAGTGCACAACTAAAACATCATTCTCGTTTTATGATATAAATATTCTCATAGTAAAAAATCTGCTTTTCGTGGAAGAAAATCTCTGTTACTGCTTTAATGATACTGGAAGAAATGCGATAGAATTTAGTCAATGAGTTCCGTACAGAGCTGGTAGCGATCTTATTGATGCCAGTCACATTTAGAAGGATGTTCATAACTAATTTGTTGGTAAAAAAAGGCCTCACTAACCACGTGGTAGAGGTTCACCTTCTTTCAATTGATCAATTGATTCTTAGTTTCTCGGAGATAAGACAATATTACACTTAATGTGACAACTCATTATAAATATGTATTATTAATTCACCGTTTGGTTTCATGTAATAATTGAGACTGGAATATCAGGCATTGTTAAACAGAAGGGTCTTGATTTACATTGTGTTTTAGTCAAAATTTATTCGTAATGTTAATATAATAACAGCGAATATCATAACAATAACATTTTCCCCCAGCGTATAAGGTACACGGCTACCTCCCATGGCAACAGACAACCAGCTACCGAGAAGAGCACCAGAAGAAGATAGGAAGGATCGCATTAGAAACGATTCTTCAATAATGTCTAAGGTATATTCGTGATTTTATTATAAGTGATTTTGTAAGATTGGACTTGTCGTTTTCTACTTGGTTTCGATGACTAATTTTTTTTTGTTGCAGAAACAGTTATTTAAGTCGTAATAATCCGATAGCCTCTCATAAAATTTTGCGGCATAATATTTAGTATCTACTGACCTCAACCAGTGAAGATACTTAGCAATTTCATAGAAAATTATATCTTTCCTTCGTCTAATGTGTTGAAATCTAATAAATACAAATTTAATCAGGTGCTGTTGATGCAGATATATTTGTTTTACTGTTAGAGAAAGAGTATTTTTTTGTAATTATGGTGAGTTACGGATGTAGGGAAAACTTTGGTGAAAGCTAAGAGTAATATATTGAGCGAAGAGAATAGAGAACTCATCTCTGGTTGGTATCAACTCACATTATTTTGTGCCACATGGATCAACATAAACAGTATACTATATTACTGGCTTATAATGTTGACAGAACCAGTTTCAGTGCATTGCCCATTGTCCGATCAGCTTTTTAGAGTCATCTAAATTAACTGATTAAGCAAGAGGAGAGGATTGTGATTATGCCTGTTTTTTTGCATGTTTATTTATTTTGTTTTTTACACATCTGGCAAAACTAAGGTGAATGAAATGGCTCTGCACTCTAGCAGCAGGTTTTCTAAGCATTTTTAACGTGTCTTTATTTAATTTCGAAGCAATTCTTATCGGAAAAACCGAGCGTGGGGGGTGAGTGGTTAACGCTCTGGCCTCGCATTCGGGAGGATGGTGGTTCGAATCCCCGTCCGGGCATCCAGATTTGGGTTTTCCATGGTTTCCCAATATCACTTCAGGCGAATGCCGGGATGATTCCTTCAAAAAAGCCATGGCCGAATTCCTTCTCGTTCCTTGTCCCCAGTCCCATCCCGCCTCTAATGACCTCGACGCCGTCGAGGCGTAAAGCCATAAGAAAAAAAATTATCGGAGTTATTTATGAATAATAAGTACTGCATAATAAAGTGGAATGTTTCTTTCATTCTTTTTTTTTTTTTTTTTAACTGCTTTACGTCTCTCAACAGCGAGGTCTTTAGAGACGGGGAATGTTTCAAATATTTGGGAAGCTGAATTGAAGAAAATGGAAGAAACAGAAAGGAGATAAATGAAAGAGTAAGATGTGCAGATGGATTTTTTAAAGAGTTTTTGCAGTCTGGTATGGAGTAGGGATGTTCGTCAAAAGAGCAAAGAGGCAATCTATAAAACGTATTTTGTACAAATTTTAACATATGGGTCTGAAACTTGGGTGATGAAGAAGAGGGACAAAGGGAGAATACAATCTGTGGAAATTTCAGAGTAGAGTTGGATAACAAGAAGGGACAGAATAAGGAATGAGAGAATCAGGGAGGTTATAAAGGAAGAACCGCTACAACAGAAAATTGAAAAATGATTACAGTGATATGGCCATGTAAAGAGAATGGGAGAGGAGAAGTTACCAAGGAAGATGCTGGACATGGGGCTGAAAGGGAAGAGGCCCCGAGGAATACCGAGGGACAGATGGGATAAAGGTGTTAAGGAACGTGTGGAAGAAAGAGTAGGATATTGCGTGGCAGTGGAAGAAGAGAGATTGTGGATGAACAGGAAGCGTTGGCGAGGATTCCCCGCAGACCCGGCGAGAGGCTGGAAGCTGTCCGTAGAAGATGATGATGAAGTACTGCATGACAGAGATATAGCATCTGATAAATATTAGTATCAGACCAACCTTATAACTATTCACGACTTCGAAGTTTATCAGAGCTGAATCCTATCTCCACCTCTCTCGCACAATATGAGAATCGTTTTTCTTATCGACATACATCTCGTCAACGGCGAGTCATTAGAAGTGGAAAATGACTGGGAGCAGGGAACGAGAAGGAATTTGGCCATAACGTTTTGAAGGAACCTAGACAGATTTCGGGGAATCATTGAAAACTTCAAATCTAGATGGTGTAGTAGTCGTCACGGCTGGTACGTATACCGATGTCGAAATAAGGCAGCAAAAGCGAGCTAGACAGGTTGCACAAATTGCGAGGCAGTGCCCTGAAAGTAGAGTGCTGATAAGTAGGAGTTGGTGCAATGACCGTCTCAAAGAAGTCACCAGACGACCTGGTAACAGATTTATGATTGGCGGAAAATTGTCCCCATTTGACGGAGAGATCGATGGTGGGGGTGGGGTTAAGGCCTTAGGCTCTGGACGGAGCTGGAGAGAGGACTGCTCGACGCCGATTCGACCCGACAAGTCGTCTGCAGAGGGGTGCCGCTGATGGAGGCGTCGTCTTCGCTGAGCTAGAGGCAGACAGCACCCGGGACCGACGCAGCCAGCACGTCGCCCAGCCTGCCATGATCGCCGGACACGCTGCCAGATTGACGACGGGACTCGAATAAAGTCAGGTGGGGCCGACTGTCTAATTCTCGTGGATGGTCATTGCTGTCTTGGGAGATATTGTAGCCTTAGCTCGCTGTTGCTGGCCGAGACACGGCTGCATGGGGAAGCTATAATACCTCTGCATATTAATTGTCAGCGCCATTGAGGCTAATAACAAAGGCTAATAAATGTTCTGATATGTGCTATATTGTGACTATTTATTTTTAGAGCTCTCCTCTGATGGTGAAAAATTGCTAACCCGAGTGGCAGATTAAACGAGGGTCTACTGGAGTTATTCCTGCAACCCTTGCCCACATTCTCTCTCTCCTTTAGTGGTGACTCGTAGGGCGGGTAACTACAATGGCGATAAAGCCGTTTCCGAGAAACCAGATACAAGAATTGCTGACTCTGTAAAATCGCGTTTTTGCAAAAAAGACACCTATTTCTAAACTAACAAACAAAACGTTATCTAAATATGGAAGTTCATCAAAATTGTTAGAGCTATTTTCGAGATTCAAAATATATACATACAAGAATTGCTCATTTAAAGATATAAGATACTGTAAAGACCGTGTAATATTTCTTAAAATTTCAATAATCTTACATTATTTAATTAGTATGGGCCCAGGATGCGCAGTGCAATAATTCGAGAAACTCTCTGACCCTGGTGGCCTAGTTGGTCAAACACCCATCTTCCGAGAAAGGGGTTCCGCTTGGCCATTGTTCCCCTAGCAACAGCACAAGAGGATAGACCATCGTCACCTGTAAGTCAGTGAAATCTTCAATAGGGACGTTTCTCTAAAGTGTAATACAGGGTTACTACAAAAGAATAATTCACTTTCAAAACCCGACTTATTCCAAGGTATTATACTTACAAATATGATGGGTGTATGAAAATAATCAAAAAATATCCAAGTTTTATGCTCACTCTACAAATGTTCTGTGTGTCCCCCCTTAGTCACACGTCCAGGCGGTAGTTCAATTCAATCCACACAATTTCAGCGTGATCGCGTCAATGTTCATCAATGCATCACTGATCCGTTTCTTCAACTCTTCTATCGTTTTTGGTAGTAGGGGTACATAAACAACGTCCTTAATGGGCCCCCTAAGGAAGAAGTCACACAGCGTTAAATCCAGCGACCTGGGAGGCCAGGGTAAGAAAGCGAGGTCAACATTACAAACACGACCAATCCAGCGATGCGGGAGTTCATGGTTCAGGTAAGCACGAACATCGAGGTTCCCCGTCTTGTTGGCAGAAAAAATCCGTGGAATCTTCGGCTAGTTGCGTAAACAACCATAAATGCAACATGTCTAGGTAAACTGAACCATTCACAGTCTTCTCAACGAAGAAAAACGGCCCATACAACTTTGTTTTTGAAATTACACAAAAAACATTGACCTTTGGTACTGCCTTCTCAAAGAAGATTGCACTGCTATGGCAGACGAACATTTCGCATATTCTAGGACGCTGAAACTCTTTTCTCGCTTTGCCTCCATTTCGGGAGAGACTGAACTGAACTCGTTACGGATACTGAACTAGTGCTACCACGCCTCCTGGTGTACAAACTTGAACTAGTGCTGTGACGCCTCCTGGTGTACAAAGTTGAACTAGTGCTACCACACCTCCTGGTCTACAAACTTGAACTAGTGCTGCCACGCCTCCTGGTGTACAAACTTGAACTAGTGCTACCACACCTCCTGGTCTACAAACTTGAACTAGTGCTGCCACGCCTCCTGGTGTACAAACTTGGATATTTTGTGGTTATTTTCGTATACCAATCATATTTGTAAGTATAATACTTTTGAATAAATCGGGTTTTGAAAATGAATGATTCTTTTGTAGCAACCCTGTATTTATATGATTCCAGCATTCCTCTTCTGTATTCCTGGCATTTTAAAGTTTACGCGAACTTACGGAAACAAAACTCAAGTGACCGTAGCGAAACGAGACGTGCTTAAATAGATATTCGCCTGATAAGCTGTTTCTAACGTAAACACGCGAGACAAGGACAGACTACATGTTAGACAGAAAAGTTCGATATTTGTAATTTTATGAAATGTGAACATTGAGGGAAAACTAGCAGCCAATAAGAATGAAGCAGGTGATACGTGGGAGAAGAGTGGTTGAGACCCTACAATAGCAAGTCATCTAATTTAAAGTTCAATTTGTTTAAATTATTTTTTCATGTTGGGACGTATAGCAAGATCAAAGGAAGAACATCGAGACATCATTGGCACAACCGACCTTCATTGGTGGGATATTAAGGTCTCCCTAAGTGTGAAGGCAAGCGGCAAGGGTCGCAAGGGGGACTGATCCACCATGGAGGAAAGAAATATATGGAGACGACGCAAGAGATCTTCACCAAGCATTGAAGTGACGCCGGGGGGAGAGGAGTGGCCGCCATATTACCTATCCATACAGACACGGGGAACATGAGCAAAAACCTCAAAGGGACTCTAGGATAAGCGTGACGCCGCAATCTGACGATGGATTACTATGTAACTCGATGAGAAAAATAGAAAATTAAGAATAAAATTTTTTGATTTCCTGCTTAGTTTTCGAGATATTCTGTCTCAAATGTGAGATGTTTTTGGTTGAAATTCAGAAGAAATAATTGGTCAAAGTCAAATTTGATGATAGATTCTTATTTAAAAAGACAAATATAAAATAAAGAATAAAAATTTTCGATATCTTGCCTAGTTCTCGAGATATACTATCTCAAAAGTGAGTTGAAATGCAGAAGAAAAATTTCGCAAAAAGTCGAATTTGATTATGGATTCTTATGTAACACGACGAAAAAAATCGAAAATAAAGAATAAAATGTTTCGATATCTTGCTTGGTTTTCGGGATATACTGTCTCCAAATAGCAATAATATGGATAGGTAATATGGCCACTGCCGCCACTGCGCATGCGCAGTATCAGCCGAGAGTTTAGAGGCGGCGTCACAGAATAAGCGGTATTTCGTATCCATATATTTCTTTCCTCTATGTGATCCACCGACAGCCGTATGGAACGCATCTCTGATCAGCTGGCCACAGTGACCAGATGCATTTTATGAGCTTTTCATGAGTTGAACATAGTTTTTTTTTTTTTTTAAACAGAAGATTGTGTGAGCGCAACGCGCGGTGCGGCCTCATACGGTAACATAATACCAGATTCTTCGAATTGTATACTAAGATTCAAACAGCTCTCTTGCCCTTATATCAGCCATGGCATGTAAACCTGCAGATAAGAGTCTCAATCTGCCGAATAATCATGAGTTTTAGCCGGAGCATATATTTCAAATAACACTTTGGTTACAAAATCAGCGCCGTGCCTTTGGTGTTTCTTTATTTCATTAATTTCGTTTGTAAATTGTAAATGTCACATTGCTTGCTGAAATATTAGTTTTGTTTCTCATTTATTTCGTTTGCTTAGTGAATTCATATTTGTGGTGATGGTGTCATTAAGATTCATTGTACGTGTTTGTTTAAAAAAGTTGGTATAAGAATAAATTGTCAGGTTATGGCAATCAATTTTCTCCATGAGCTGTTATGATTTTCAATATTTATAATTTATGAACCCTTTCTCATTTGAAATAATTTTTAATAAAATTTTACCGGAGATACGTAATAAAAAATAAATTTATGAATAAATTAAGGCACCAATAGAAACTTTACGCTACAACCGGGACTCGGTATTAACCAGTATGTAAAATTTGGGATGCTTCTGTTAGGCGACACTGAGATTTCTGACTGCGGGCTCTGAGGTCATCAAACATAATAGGAGGGTCGCTTCAAGACATCCAGTGTCTCAACTGTTTCATGTGTAAGCCAAGGAGTTATAAAACCACTAAACACAGCAAGGGGAAAATGACGTTACAATTCGCTTACAGGAAGTTGCCTACTGCAAACATCGGAGCACTGAACACCAGAAATCTTTTAGAGAGTGCAACAAAGATAAAGTGTTTTATTATACTCATTTCCCGACGTTGGAAAGTTACCAGAGACCAGGTATTCTCCAGGTATTAGAAACAGCGCTCTTTTCCAAATATTTGGTGTGCATAGAACGAGAACTGGAAGTGTTGAAATACAGTAAATTGGACATCCTTCCGCAGTTGCTTGTTAAACAATTGTAAATGAAAACATCATCTATTAGCAACTGCCCAGACGCGTTTCCCCCTTGTGGAATGGGTCATCATCGTCAGTGACTGGGAATGTGCTGTACATGTATATTTATAAACACAAACTACAATATAATCTTTTGGCACAGATATGTTAATAATGTTATTTGTTTAATTGATGAACCAGAACAAAATCATCCAGTTCCATAGTGAAATTAACAACATCCACAACAACATACAGTTTAAAATGGAAAAAAAATAAACATCTGGACTTCCTTGACACAAAAATAACTAGAAATGAGTCACTCCTCTCATTCAACATATACAGACACAATAATACACAAAACATCTAACTACCCTCAAAACCACAAACAGGCAGCTCTCAGGCACATGATAAACAGGCTAAATACCGTACCACAAACCAAGAATAATTATGAATCAGAATACAGCATCATCACACAAACTGAAAAAAAAAAACAACTGGTACACAGAACAACTTATGGCACAGCTCAATACTAAAATCCAGGATTTTTTTTTTTTTTTTTTTTTTTTTTTAACAGACGTCACTCAACATCACACATCATAACACACTGAACAAAAAAACAAAACAAAAAACCCACACTGGTACAAAATGAACTACGTCAACAAACACACTCATAGAATAAGTAACATATTAAGAAAACAAAGAATAAACATTGCATTTCACACAAACAACACAGTACAGAAGCACACAAACAACCATAAAAAATAGATCAGTACCAACAATCAGGAATATATGAACTGACTTGCCAACAATCTCAAGCTAAATACGTATGACAGACAACCAGTAACTTTATTACAAGCTACAAAGAACATATCAGAGCCATTACATGCACAAATCACTCATCATTTGCATTTATTAGGTCACAACCATCAACCCACCACGATACAAACAGACATGAAAATACTGAAAATAAACAATCACAAGAAACACCTACTTACAATACAGAAAAGTTACTACATTCACAAAGCCATTGCATCAAAGCAAACTGTACTTAATGAATTCACTCATTTATCAAATGAGACACTGTTCAAAACATTAAAGGATAACCAAGACACAGGAAAATAATACACATTACAGTAAATTACAACACTGACACCATTGCACAAACAGAGACATATTTTAATAAAACGTAGACACAGACGTTATAACACAAAACATTAGGTTGGCATCACCTTACACGCATGTAAACAAGAAAGTTCTTGCTGGCCGTCAAAAACAAAGTGTAAATTTCAATAGATTTTGACACAGTGATTTTGTTACTCCAAAAACAAAAAGTGTAACAATAGTTATTCTTATAGTCATGTGGAACCACAACAAAGTTCTGGTCGTCGTAAAAAAGTGCAGATAGAGCTGCTCCCAACCACCTTGTGACTACCTCAACCATAATTCGTAAGTAGAGTGTAGTTTATTATTAGTTAGTTATGTGTATTAATATTGAAATTTTCTTAACATGTATGTACTTTCAATCACTGACGGTGCCTCATTCCACAAGTGCGAAACGCGTCTGAGTATAAATGAATAAAACCAGTTGCTAATAGACTGTGTTTTCATTTACAATTTTGGAAGTGTCGAATCAATCAGAACAATTTTAGTTTTCGATTCTGCTGTTTGTTTATAATTGTTTATACCAGAGGGCAATGAAAAGTCGAGCAGGGCTTGCGGACGAACATTACTGTTAAACGAACAGGAGAGGACGGTATACGGGGGGAAAACAGTAAGTTTTCCCGCGGGATGGAGGACGAGAAACTGAGTTACTTGGCGTTACCAGCGCGCTCCAGCCAGCTCATAGCTCATTTCAACGAGTGCCGTGAGCCGAGTCAACATGCGTATGGTAACGCTTTCAGCCGTAAAAACGACCCAGATAACTCATCAGCTCTTATCTGATTGCACTAGCCAAGTCAAACAGATTTTTATAAATAAAATAGAAAACAATAGAAATAAGAAAAATCAGGAACTTGAAATATGTAATTACCTTTGTCGACTTTAAAAAGGCCTACGACTCAATTGACAGAAATGTACTAATAGATATTCTGAAAGAATTAGGACTCGATAATAAAACAACTGAAATAATTAAAGGAACACTAACAAATACGACGTCCAAAGTAAAATTTATGGGAGAAATTTCCGAGCCGTTTGAAATTAATTCAGGTGTGAGACAGGGAGATGGTCTGTCTCCACTACTTTTCAACTGTGCATTAGAAAAAGAAGTGAGGGAATGGAGGAAAGCCATCAACACAAAGGGTGTTCAGCTGGGAAGAAATCCAAATAAAATCACCATAGATTGTCTAGCTTTTGCAGATGACATGGCGGTAATTACTGATTCACTGGATAGTGCAAAAGAACAAATTGAAGAACTGGAGAAACAGGCAGCCAAAGTAGGATTACATATATCTTATGAAAAAACACAGTTCATGACAAACATCAATGATGCTTCTCAAAATCTTAAACTTCGCAATGGAACAATAGCTAAAACAAATTGTTTTAAATATTAAGGAGAATGGATAACGAGTGACACAAAAGAAAAGACTGCAATAGAAACTAGAATACATAAATTGGAAAGAGCATTTCATATGACAAAGAACATATATAACAAAAAATCCTTATCATGGAACACAAAACTAAGGCACTATCAAGCAGTGGTTAGACCAGAAACGTTGTATTCGGCAGAAACGCTTAAGCTAACAAGATATGGGGATCTTGAAAAACTGGAAAAAGTAGAAAGAAGAATCTTGAGAAAAATACTGGGACCCAAACCTAATAGTAATGCTGAATACAAATTAAGACCAAACCGAGAACTATATTCGAAAATAGAAAAATTAACAGTTATAATGAGGAAAAGAAGACTGAAATTTTACGGGCACATATACAGAATGGATAGTAATAGACTAACAAAACAGATCTTCACCTTACTGAACAAATACAAATCCAAACCCACATGGTTCACTGAAACTGAAAAGGACATGAAAAATGCTGGAGTGAAAGCAGATATAATAGACAACAGAACACTTTTTAGAGAAGTAATTCACAAGGCAGGTTTTCAGGAGAGACAGAAATACATCAAGGGAAGGAAATGGACCCAGGAACAAAAGGAACAACACTCTCAAAGAATGAAGGAAGTTTGGAAGCAAAGAAAATTAAATACAAAGAAACATAGCCAAAGTTGATTTATCGTACCCTCCAAAAGGGTTATTCGGAATAATAATAATAAAATGCCGTATACGAACAACTGTTGTTTCTAATATTATTTTATTCCCAGACGCGTTTTGTCGCTGCGGAATGAGGCTTGGTCAGTGGACGCTCACCAAAGTTGAAGGGAGGAGGGCAGCAGCAACACAAAACAACACACAGACAAAAAAAATACAATATTTACGTTTCAGGCAGCCACTGGTTTTTATAATAGTAATAAAAAATGTAAATAAATATTTAAAAATATAACTGAAATTTTTTGAAAAATATATGAAACTAATTTGCTGGCCAGTGATGGGTGTATAGGGTGAGGATGGAAGATATTAACGGAAATTAAGGCCTGGGGGATGTCCGGTCTGCAGGATGTGTTAATATGCCAGTGGCTGCGTGGAACGCATGTCTTGCGCAAGCCCAGCCACCCACCTCTGTTAACTTGAGAAAGGGTTTTTCATCCGAAATATTGTATTTTTTGTTTGTTTGTGTGTTGTTTTGTATTGCTGCTGCCCTCCTCCCTTCAACTTTGATGAGGTTTGGGTGTATTTCACCTGTCCTTTCCTTTCATTGTTTATATATATATGCTTACAGACATGGTGATAATCTTCACATGGTGGTCTGTAACAGCACTTTATGCACTTTTGCAGTCTTGTAAATAAACACTTTTGCATCACATTCAATTACAACATCGAAAATACATTGGTTTGTGTTATTGCATATGTGATAATCTGTTAAACCATCACTTTGGTTTCGTGAATATTCGTGTGTATTTTATTTACAAAAATTTATTCTCCAGTAACTGCGGAATATGGCCTAAAACTAAATTTGTAAAGTCAAACAAGTTTTATGCTGCACCATACCTTTTTTCAATTCGTTAACTGTAAGAAAAATTATTTTGCTGAATGAATAAATTCCATAATACTGAGTCAAGGTAATTCGATTTCTCGATAAATTTTGTAGAATCATTTCATTCATCCTTAATGAACCTAAAATTTATATCATGTGTACTAGGCATCTTGAACCATTGTGATCAACGTAAAAGTCTTAGCAATTTGGGGCACGCTCCGTATAGTTAATAAGTCACTTACCCAATTCCTGCTCAGTATAATACAGAATAGACATTAATACGAGGTATTCTGGGCGAGTATCTTATCCGGATTTTTTTTTTTTTTTTTTTTTTTTTTTTTTTTTTTTTTTTTTTTTTGTTTGTGTAACTTTGTTGCATACATAACTTTACCCTTGTTTGTTTCTGGATCAACTTCATTAATCTCATCATTACATAAAACAAGATCTCTTATGCTGTTGTGCAAGAGATTGAAAAAATATTCTATCCATCTTTCAACTTTCAAGCTTATTTTTTCTCTGAAATTGTTTTCTTACTTGCATTTGTAAAGATTTGATTACAACGATTCTGTCATAATTCGCTCATGTTTCTAAAGTAAACGTGTTTCTCCTGACGATTTACGATATCTTTACTTTTTCCAAGAGATGTTGAAGAATGATACTTATAGGCTCAGCAATCTTAAAACTCTTTCTAAACAAAGACTGTCAAGAGCTACAACATAAACTTTAACTAAAAACACAATTCCTTTTTTTTTTTTTAACATTTCATTCCTCCCAGCAGAAGGCTGGGAGGCAGGCTGCTGGAGAGTCATAGGGGACTCTTTTCAGCCAATCTACTACTACGGGGAGGGAAGGGGGATGGAAGGTCGGCCGTGGCCTTGTAGGGAACCATCCCAGCATTCGCCTAAGTGTCTGAGGGAAACCACGGAAAACCTCAGACAGGATGGCCGAACCGAGTTTAACCCCGGTCCTCCCGAATGATAGGTAGGAAGCCATTATTGGCCTCCTCCCATCTCGGTGACACAATTCTTGGGCTTAAAAGTAATTTAAAGATATGTTGAAACAATGCAACTGCGAGAAAATACATTTGAAAGGTAAACACTTAAGCCAGAACATTAAGAATACCTACCTACTATCGATATAAACCCGCTCAGGCGATAGCAACGTCAACTGTTGAAGAACGGCAGCTAGTCAGACACACGCACAGTGCATGTAGTATCACTGAGCGTGCTATCCGTATTTAGAATGGGGAAGGCTCGCGATCTATCTGAGTTTGACCGAGGACAGATTGTGATGACTCGGAGGCTCCAATAGCATTTCGGTAACTGCACGACTTGTCGGGTGTTCGAGGGGTACTGTGGTAAGTGTCTTCAACATGTGGTGATACCACGTCCAAACACCGAAGGGTTGGGCGGCCATCCCTCATTACAGATGTTGGAAGTCGTAGGCTGGGCAGATTGGTAAAACAGGGACAGGCGGCGAACTGTGGCGTAACTAACATCGAACTTTAATGCTGGACAGATTACAAATGTGAATGAACACACAGTACACCGAACAGTCCTAACGATGGGCCTCCACAGCCGAGGACCCATGCATGTGCCAATGTTAACACCATGACATCGCAAATTACGACAGAATTGGGCACGTGACCATCGTTACTGGACGTTGGCGCAGTGGTAGAGCGTTGTATGGTCTGATGAATCCCGATACTTTCTTCATCATGCCGATGGGAGGGTGCGAATCCATCGTTTTCTATGGGAACAGCTTCTTGACACCTGTACTGCGGAACGGAGACAATCTGGCGGCGGCTCAATTATGCTCTGGGGAACATTCACGTGGGCATCCAAGGGTTCAGTGGAGCTCGTGCAAGGCACCATGACGGCCAATAAGTATCGCACACTGGTTAGCAGACCACGTACACCCTTTAATGACGATCATACACTCCTGGAAATTGAAATAAGAACACATTGACGCCGGTGTGTAAGACCCACCATACTTGCTCCGGACACTACGAGAGGGCTGTACAAGCAATGATCAAACGCACGGCACAGCGGACACACCAGGAACAGCAGTGTTGGCCGTCGAAGGGCGCTAGCTGCGCAGCGGTTGGGCACCGCCGCAGTCAGTGTCAGCCAGTTTGCCGTGGCATACGGAGCTCCATCTCAGTCTTTAACACTGGTAGCATGCCGCTACAGCGTGTACGTGAACTGTATGTGCAGTTGACGGACTTTGAGCGAGGGCGTATAGTGGGCATGCGGGAGGCCGGGTGGACGTACCGCCGAATTGCTCAACATGTGGGGCGCGAGGTCTCCGCAGTACATCGATGTTGTCGCCATTGGTCGGCGGAAGGTGCACGTGCCCGTCGACCTGGGTCCGGACAGCAGCGACGCACGGACGCACGCCAAGACCGTCGCATCCTACGCAGTGCCGTAGGGGACCGCACCGCCACTTCCTGGCAAATTAGGGACACTGTTGCTCCTGGGGTATCAGAGAGGACCATTCGCAACCGTCTCCATGAAGCTGGGCTATGGTCCCGCGCACCGTTAGGTCGTCTTTCGCTAACGCCCCAATATCGTGCAGCCCGCCTCCAGTGGTGTCGCGACAGGCGTGTATGGAGGGACGAATGGAGACGTGTCGTCTTCAGTGATGAGAGTCGCTTCTGCCTTGGTGCCAATGATGGTCGTATGCGTGTTTGGCGCCGTGCAGGTGAGCGCCACAATCAAGACTGCATACGACCGAGGCACACAGGGCCAACTTAGTGTGGGGAGCGATCTCCTACACTGGCCGTACACCTCTGGTGATCGTCGAGGGGACACTGAACAGTGCACGGTACATTCAAACCGTCATCGAACCCATCGTTCTACTATTCCTAGACCGGCAAGGGAACATGCTGTTCCAACAGGACAATGCACGTCCACATGTATCCCGTGCCACCCAACGTGCTCTAGAAGGTGTAAGTCAACTACCCTGGCCAGCGAGATCTCCGGATCTGTCCCCCATTGAGCATGTTTGGGACTGGATGAAACGTCGTCTCACGCGGTCTGCACGTCCAGCACGAACACTGGTCCAGCTGAGGCGCCAGGTGGAAATGGCTTGGCATGCCGTTCCACAGGACTACATCCAGCACCTCTACGATCGTCTCCATGGGAGAATTGCATCCTGCATTGCTGCGAAAGGAGGATATACACGGTACTAGTTCCGACATTGTGCATGCTCTGTTGCCTGTGTCTATGTGCCTATTGTTCTGTCTGTGTGATCATGTGTTGTATCTGACCCCAGGAATGTGTATATAAAGTTTCCCATTCCTGGGACAATGAATTCACGGTGTTCTTATTTCAATTTCCAGGAGTGTATTTCCCAACGGCAGTGGCATTTTTAACAAGATAACGCGCCATGTCTCCAGGCCACGTGTGTGATGGAGTGGTTGGAGGAACACAGTGGCGATTTGCAATTGATGTGCTGGCTCCCCAACTCTACAGATCTGAACCCGATCGAACGAATCCGGGATGTGATTGACGTGGCGAGAATTAGGTGACTTGTGCGTGCAGATGTGGGGTCAACTCCCTCCAGTGACCTACCAAGGCCTCCATGCCAAGACGAGCCGCAACTGTTATCTGTGCCAAAGAAGGACATACCGGCTGTTAGGTGGGTGGTCATAATGTTCTGGCTGATCAGTGTAAATCAGTCTACATTTCAAATGATATTTAATGAATTCTCAACAAGTCTGGATAAAAATCTGATGCTTGCGACCAAGCTAAGAGTTCAAAGAGAATAATCAGTAAGCTGCGATATAATGTCGATGACGTAGTCATGTTAGCAGACAAGAATGACGGTAAAGAGAAATAACTGACAATCCACAACAAAATGCTGTAGATGAATCAGTACTAAATATAAACCGAAACAACGCAGTGCTATTAAATGTGGCAGAAATGCTCAGTAAATTAAGTATTAAATATAAAAATAGCATCAGACGTAATAGAATCCTTTTTTGATTTCAGCTAGCAATATATACTGATAACTGAAGTAAGAATTGTATCAAAAAGTAGGATAGCTCTATCAAAATGAGTCTTCCTCAAGAAGATAAAACTTTCAGTTTCATGCAACAACCAGACATTCAGTTACGAAGGTTAATCAAAAAGTACGTTGCACTTAGGGCCAACTTCAATCTAAGAACAGATTTTCATTAGTTTTGGTGCAACAGAATTCAGTCTTACTATATCATATCGGTTATTAACTAGCAATAATTTTTATGGTTCGTTACGTTAAAGAAAGCTGGCACCGACATCGCAGCTGACTTATCGCGTGGGAACATCTTTCACGTCGACAACATGTGGCAACATCAAGCACATTAACGACTTAACACAATCAAATCGATTGATAGAAGTTTAACTTGTGCTTAACAGTGCATTACTCAACGACTTGATAGGTGGGATCTCCGTTACCGGTAGACGAATATCAAATACGATGTATGCAAGCTTAAAAGGCGATTTTGTGTCGTTTGGACAAAGAAGGAAGAAGTTCATTTTTTGATAAGATGGTGAGAGAGAATGAGACCTGGGTCCGTTATTTTCATCAAGAATAAAGGATCAGTTGAAGTGTGTGGACACATACCTCTTCTTGTTGCAATTTAAGGATTGCTGATGTTCAGTCTACTCTTTGACAATCAAAGTGATTTCCATTGAGACTATATACATGTTTAAAAAACAACAATCAACACAGCTGCCAACAGTGAAGCCCATAAAAGACAAAGGTAGTCCTTTCTTTTGGGTGTCATCAGTCCTTCGTCTCGTTTTAATGCAATCCTCCATTCCTTCCTATTTTTTGCTAACTTCTTCGTCTCAGCATACACCTCACAACCAACGTCCTCAATTATCTGCTCGATATATTTTAATCTTTGTGTTTCTCTACAGTTCTTACCTTCGACTGCTCCAGCCACTTATAAATTAATCCATCCCGCATGTCTTAAAATGTGACCCACCATCCTGTATCTTCTTTCTGGAAGACTCTTCCACAAGCTTGTTTTCTCACCCATCATTTCTAAAACTCATTCATTTCGTTGTTTGTCTGCTCATTTAATTTTTAGGATCCTAATGTAACACCAAATTTCAAATGCTTCAATTTTGCTTCTTTTTGGTATTCCTAATGTCCATGTTTCGTGACCATAAAGTGTTGTGCTCCACACAGAGTTTTAAAAAGTTATTTCTTAGTCTTAGATTAATATTTGAAGCTAAAAGATTTCTCTTTTGCATGAAGAATTTTTTTGCTAGTGCTATTCTGTTATAACATCATTCATTCTTTGGCCATCTGTTGTAATTTTACTTCCTACGTAGCAGAATAGACTTGCTTCGCCTGTCACATCCGATCCTATTTTAAAAGTTAATCTACGATTATTGCTGTCATTTCTGCCACATTGAGTCATTTTTGTCTTTCCTGTGTTTATATTTAGACCTTAATCTTCCTTCAGTATTTTATAATGCCAATCGGTAACTTCTCAGTATCTTCATTCCATTCTGCTAACAGGACAATGTTAACAGTAAATCGTAGCATACTGATTTTTTTTTTCTCCTTGCACATTTATAACACATTCAAATCTCTCTTTCAGTCCCTTTATTGCTTCTTATACACACAAACTGAATATTAATGGGGATAGACTACAGCCTTGTCTCACACACTTTTTAACTAATACATGTCTCTCATGATTCTCTACTTGTATTATAGCCACTTGATTCTCATATATATCACAAAGTAATCTTCTATTCTGTATTTTAGACCTGACTTCTTTAAAAATTTTAACATCTTGTTCTACCTAACATTATCAAAAGCTTTTTCTAAAACAACAAACATAAAAGTACCTTTGGTTTTCTTGATCCACCATTTAAAAATCAATCTTAAGGCCAGAATTGCATCTCTTGTTCCGTGATCCTTCCTAAACCCAAACTCATCTTCATCTACTATCCCTTCTCTACTACATATTATCCTGGCCAGTAATTTTGAAGCATGTGATGTTAGTCTTACAGTGCGATAATTCTCACATTTGTCAGCTTGTTCTTTCTTCAGAAGTTATTAAAATTGGTTTGAATCTCTCCTGCTTCAAAACTTTTTGATATCAGTTTGAACAATCTTCGTATTCCTTCTTCTCCCAGTGATTTCAGAATTTCTGCAGGAATCTCATCAATTCCACTGCCTTATTTGATCTCAAATCATTCAAAGCTCGATAAAATTCTGTCCTGAAAACAGGATCTCCTAAATCATCGACGCCACTGCACTGTTATCCAAATCAACTCCATAAAATAGTTTTTCCTGTGTATTTCTTCCATTGCTTAGCTCTATTTTCTGAGTTTGAAAGAGGTTTCCCATCAGGAGCTTCAAAATTTATACATGTTTTCTTAATTTCTCCAAAATTTTGATCTATTTTCCTTTATGCCACACCTACTTTACCTACCCTTTCGTTCATACTTCGCACAGCTTCCATATAAATCTCAATTTTTCCTGTAAGCGCTAACATATCCGCGCCAGCACTAAATGCCAAAGCAACAGGTGGGCTATATACTTGGTCATCATTGTTAAAATTCATAAGGTGCGCCAATTACTTACCGCAGACCACATACATCGACTGGATTATTGAAAAAGTACCGCACATCTTTCTCTAGAAACTATCAGTTTAAAAAAGATACAAAAAATAACAAAAAATCTATTAAAATTGTCTGTAAGGTGTGGCCGAAAACAATAATTTTGTTTTTGGAATGAAAAAAAAAAAAATGATGTGGTTTCTGAAACAGGTCATTGGACTGAAGGATTTTGAAATGTCGATGTAGAGAGTGACAGCCCTCATACCTGAACTTTAAATAGAATTGTATTTAATGAAGTATTTATAGTAAGCTAAAGTTTGCTTGAATATGATATGGTATGTTTGCTTTGCAATTTCTTGTAAATCAGTGTATATAGACTTTATTTTATGAAAAGAAATTATTTAAAGGCCATTTAATATGTTTAAGAACAGAATTGTACAAGAGAATTGCTTAAATGTCTGTAATTCCAAGTATTAATGCAAGTTACGATGTCTACATGACAATTTTCTACAGTTTAAAATGATTTCTGTAAACAATTTTGTGTTTAAATATCTTTAATTTCCAATTCTGACCATTTTGTAAAGATGTTAAGTGATTTTGTATTAATTCTAATTGTTTATAATATGTTTAATTGTTTGAGTAACTGTTAATGTTCGAGAAATATCTCGCTGAAGCTTTCGAAGTGTTCGGGAAATTTCGATAGAGCCTATATAAAGAAATCAGCAAAAGGACAGTTAGTTAGTTTACACAGATTCACTTTGAAACTGTCATGGACTGCGTTAGTAGTATCTCTGGATTGTATTTATGCATGTCAACAATATCGTTGATGTTGTTTTGAAAATAAATGAAAGTTTAAACTTAAATACCTTGTGGACTACTTAATTATCTTATTAATTAAAAAACCACGAAGAATCTGACAAGAGGACGGAGAAGATCAGATGTATGTACAGAAAAAGAGGATGTTCAAATGAAAGTTGTTGAGAGGAGAAATATTTTAAAGAGTACCAGAAAGAAGAAGTAAAATTGGTTAGGCAATTTGATAAGTCATCAGATTGTTATTGTGGATGCTTTGGAAGAAAATGTAAAAGGATGCAGAAGATTTCGTGTAGTGGATGAACAGAGCAGAACAACTACACCCGGATGAATAGGATGGCAGAAAACAGAGACGACTGGAGAAGTTTTAAAAAAGACACGCTATTTCAAGACCTGCCTCTGGTGTGAACACCTTTTATTATTAATCAATACGTTAGCGGGACTTTTGCTAAGCCTTTTATCAGGTATTTGCATGTTGCAACCATATCAATCAGAAATATGTTCACTTGTATAAGAAGGTGTGTAGGAAATATTAGATTTGCCGATATTTATCCTTAAAGAAAATCATTAGAATCTTAACGCTGCAGATGTTACCAGAAATTTAATAGTTAAACAACTTCAATAATAAAGAAGCGACGCTTTCTAAGCAAAGAAATATTTCTGCTGTGGTCTTAATGACGCCTTGACAGGGTTTCGATCTGATCACTTAACACAACTCGCTAATACTACCGGGGAAAGTTCAACCTGAAATCTAATCACGGAGCGTCATAGTGTAAATCCCTCAAACAAAGCAAAGCTTTGCCGGAGGTGAAGGTCAGTTTAAAAGTTCGTAAAAAACCTTCGTGATTGGAATACGAAGCGAGGACCTCTCGATTCCTATCAGATAACGTATTTTTTAATGGTTACACAGGAAGCAGAACGTTTATATTTTTATTAATTGCATTTAATTTATGATCATGTGGTAATTTTCCTACACACTTTTATTTAAAATTCTTTCTTTGTTTCAGGTGATTCGTTCAGAATCTCCCTCGATAATATATTCCATTCTCTGACTCCATTACCTAAAAAAATAAAACTTTCCACTCTGTACTGTCTGAACTGTAGTTCTAGGTTATTGTTATAAATATTTTTCTTCCTTTCAGGTATTACACATGTTTCTTCGGCATCCAGGCCTCATCGCCAATCCTGTTAGACTCCCCTTCTTTATCAGCCATTTCATTTACCTTTACCTAATACCCTCCTATTTTTTGTTCTTTCGTAGTGCACATAGCGTTAGAGAAATATAATATATTTTGTGAAAACCGATATCGGTACCCCTACGGCTCGAGACCAATGCTGCTGCAAAGCTACCTTTGCGCTCGAAATTTTAGCTGCAGGCACTAGATGGCAGCAGCTGCTGTGTTTTGCACTGATCGTTCTTACTGGAAGTAGTTGACAGCGTCGCCGAAGAACAGCGCTGTAGTCATTCCAACCTTCGTATCCTTAGGTTTTAAACTTTGGGCCAGTAGCTACAATGCAATACAAATAAATCCATAAAAACCAAATAAACTTCTATCTGTTATGAAGGTGAGTGACTTAAAGGCGCCGTGTTAACAGAACTGTAGCATCAACCAGCGAACCTGTTTATTTAACCAACAACTAAGCATTTTTTAAAAAATCTTTCTACAGAACTCGAATATTACTCGTTTAAATTGCCTTCTTTTACGTCCAAACAATCTCCGTTTCATATCGCCAATTTTCTAATGTGACCTCTCGCAATTTACTTGAGTTACATTTTGACACTGGGGAAAGAAGTGGAAATCACTGGAGGTAGATAGTACAGAAATTGTGAAAAAAAAAACGATCTCATTTAAATTCAGATCCTTGCAATGGATGCGATATTTTTTTTTATTGTTTTTAGGTTTGTTGATAATACGATCAACTCACGCGTTGAATTTATTTCTCTTGCATATATAAACATTTACAACCATGCTGTTAGTCCTAGCCTTATTACAGTCTAGAGGAAAACTGCAACATGAAACACTGTTCAGATCCACACTGTTGATTACCTACTTTTTGTTGCGTGATAAAGTATTCACAATAATCTAGCATTATAATGAAACCACTCATTTAAATAAAGGTGCATGCAAACTGGATCAGTAGTTCCATAGTTATAACCATACTATCGGAAAGACTTTTCATTTTATATCTAGACGTCTATGATCTACTAGCTTCGAGCCCGTCAAAAATGACGGTTTGAACGCAATATTCTGGCAGTTCATTTTTTTTTTTTTTGCAGTTGGTTAATTATACGGAACTGATATTACATAATGCTAATGACCTTGATTTTGCAATGTTATACATATTTCATTTGCCGTTTGCATAGCCATATAGTAGTAACTTCTACTGAATTAATGACGCCGGAAGTAAAGAACCAATGAAATTAAATCAGATTAGGAATCCCAAAAACTTTTGCTATCCATGTAATATCAGTTTTATTCCTGGTCCAGGCACAATTCAGCACGTTAAATATGAAACTACTTCCACCCGCATTAATTAATATCTTTAGTAACATGGCGCTTATGAAAGCAGTTTAATTGGTTTGTAAAACTCATTTCAGAGTGAATTATGCTGTAACAAAATGTGTCAGTTGCGATTCTGGTAAAATTAACCACAACCTCCACTAATATTGCGTTCGAAAATCATAGCTTCTATTACCCTCATATGAATAATGATGGGTATCACCTATGGTGGCAGTAGGAATTCATTCTGAAAAAGCTTGTAAGAAAAAGAATCAATCTTAATTATACCTTTCGTTATATGAATATGTTACTCTGGTTAGATTATCAGAGCACTTGGTTAGGATCTGACATAAATAAATGCATTTTACGTTAGATGACGGAGACTATAATTTCGAAAACGAATAACTGTTATTTATTTGACTGATACCAGTCGCGAATACGTATGTACGATTCTCTGAATTTTTAATAAGCTTCATTGTTTCTTATCGTGTGCCAAAAAATTCTTAGTTTACGGTTTAACCTGGTGCTTACAACTGAGGCAGATAAAATAGCGTAAATAATGAAAACCCTTCTCCTTACATTAATTTCTCCATCTGGTTGTCGTAGATAAATAAAAAGCAATACGTAAATTTAATCGAACGTAGCTTTGTGACATATAATTGCCTGGCATTATTTTTTTCCCCTACTCTCAGTATTTCTAATATCACTGCTATTTTGCGGCAATAATATCGTTGTTGAATTGCGAGTGTCACATCGTTTATACAGTAAATAGTCATATCCTTGATGATTTAAATCTGATAAAAAAGTTATCTTAAATCTCATTTAATTGCTAACACATGTATCAAAAACTAAGGGTAGAGCTATCATATATAATGGTAGTAGGTTATTATGGAAAAGTTTATAAGGAGAAACGAATAAGTCATCCTTAATGATATCTTAAGTTATATGAATACGTTACTCTCCTTAGATTATCAGAGTATTTTGTTAGGATTTTAAAATAAAAAAATGCATTTCACTTTAGATGACGGGGACTATAATTTCGAAAACGGATAACTGTTATTTATGTGACTAATACATTTCGAATTATGTACGTTTCTCCTAGTTTTTAATAAACTTCATTGCTTCTTACCTTCTGCCAAAAAATTTTTTGGTTATGGTTTAACTTAGTCATCATAACAGATACAGATAAAATAGCGTAAATATTGAATCCCCTTCTCCTTACATGAATTTCTGCGTCTAACTGATACAGATAAAATAGCGTAAATATTGCATCTCCGTCTCCTTATATGAATTTCTACGTCTAGCTGTAAATAAACGAAAAGCAAGATGGTGGTACGAATATAATATGGTGGTTGATGATTGGCCGTTCTCTAGCCAATAGGAATAGCAGCTATAGACGACCCACGCAGACGCCACGTTAGCGTTTTATATAATAGGATACGATAATTTCGTATTCTCTGTGGCTGGAGAACGGTGACGTCACACACCAGCCTTCGCTCACAAATTAAAAGCGTCCAGAGATGTTACCAGAAACTTAATAGCTAAACAACTGCGATGAAATGGGTTGCCAGAATACATTCATCAAGTTTGCTTTTCGTAACATTTCATAGCTATAAAAAATATGGAGAAACGTTAATTCCGGAAAAAAACATGGAACTACTTGTCCTAATAAAAGTAACATTAAAAAAAAAAACATTACGTTTTAATTGCTTTATGTGTGATTTATTGACCACTTTGGTTAATGATGGTATTGTCCGTGTTCATTGTACGAGGGCTATTAGGTTATTAAAAGTGGACATGAGTTTCAGATATGCCACATAAACGAGTATTAGGTGGGTGCAGGATAGGGGGAAGTTGGGTGTGTAGGGAAATTGCCACCGGAGCGTGTGCTCCATTGCAATTAAATACATTAAATTAAATTCCGGCAGTTAATTTCTTCGGGGTTACTAAGCTGTCAAATAACGCTCATGAGCTGGAATCTGTAATAATATCTCTGACCGCTAAGGACACGATGACCAAAGATTATATTATTAATGTTTGGCCAGCCTCAATCAAACACAACTAGATGATTTCGAAGAAATTGTTGGTACGATGCATTATGGCAATCTCTTCAACTTCAAAAATTCTTCAAATTTTGCAGAGTGAACCTTAAGGGACAAATACGACTCAAGTTTGTAGCCTATATCAGCCACTTTGTGTTACAGCGACCACCACCTTTGAAAGAGTAACATGATAGCACCATTGTTTCTGTTCGTGTTTACCACGTTTATTAATACTTCTAATTTCTTCAAGCTCAAGAGATTTTATTCAAATTTTGCATAGAGTGAAACACAGGTAATGTTCGTATTTGGTCAGTTCACGTTAACCTGTCCTAACTTTTGACCCTGAAAACTGAAACTATTCTAGACCCGTGACCATACGCAAAAACCGCTCACGGGGTTACACTAGTGATTATATGTTTTACTATACGGTGATTCCTACTGTTCCGAAAAGGCCTTATGTTCCCTTTCCCAGAGTTAAAGTGCCTATATAACCAACTGCTTGTGTTATTTTTGAAAGATCACCCGGCTTTTCTATCCTCCAAGGATGGTCTAGGATCATATGGTTCGTGTTCTCCTCTCACCCATAGTTTAAACCAGGCATGAGGCCATTTGGTTGTTGCAGTATAGTGTTGATTTTACCGAGCTTGGTGGTTGAGCGGTAACATTCTGGCTTCGCTTTCAGGAGGATGCGGGTTCCGGCCATCCAGATTTTGGTTTTCCATGGTTTCCCAAAATCACTTCAGATGAATGCCGAGATGGTTCCTTCCAAAGGCCTTCACTGAATTCCTATCCTTGCACCCAGTCCTTTCCCGCTTTTAATGGCCAAGACGTCAACTAGGCGTAAAGCCACAACTTAAATAAATAAATATTTTTATTGAATTTCAGTAATATTTTCGTGGCATTAAACCCATATTCAGACTTTGTAATTTAGGGGACGATTCCAGTGTCATGTTTTTTCTTATCTCCTGTTGATCGTTTCAACTATTGTCCCATTTAGACCTCCTTTGTATTATTTTATTTGCATTTTGTTTGTTATTTCTGTTGCCTCATTGTAATTGATACTGGTGCGAATTCGAGACTATAGAAAACTTTTCCTCGCATATTTCATTGGTATGTTTCAAAAGCTTCTAAAGTAACTAGTAGTTCCACTGTCATGATAGATATTTCTTGAAGCAACTTTTAGCGCAGAGCTTTGAGCCAGTCGGTGTAAATAATGAAATATAAATAAAGAAGTAAGACGACGATAAATGCTATTGTCATTAGTTACAAGCTCAGACCCGGTCGCCACGAACAGAATTTTAGAAAAATAGTTCAGAAAACGTTAGGGCTTTCGAATGATCATTCAGAAGCAGTAGAAAGGTGACACCTTTAATTGCCTCGAAGTTCAACATGACCAACCACCTGCTACAATTCTGGCCGTGAATTATCCATCGGAACATCGTATTCGAAAAAGCAGGCTACTGCGTTGTTGACATCGCCACGAGCACTTGCTCATCCGTGAATCACACGCACAATTCCCTACACTAAAGAGACTGTCTTTTCTAGTTTACACTGTCTACTTTACCAAGAGCACAGTCAGTGTTCTGGCGACACAGCACCATTGCAGAATCATTACTTTAATACATACCGCACAAATAAAAAAACCACTTCTCCTTTCTATCGGAGTCGTACCTGGCGCTCGATTTCAGGCACAAGGGTGTGGGAAGTTTTTCTTTTTTAGGTAAGGGCGTCAGGGATTGGAATGAGTTACCAAGGGAAACGATGAATAACTTACCGAAAACGTTAACAAAATTTAAAGTTAAAATTTGTAGAGGGCAAATGTAGATGGGTGCAGGATAGAGGGAAGTTGGGTGTGTAGGGAAATTGCCTCCCGGAGCCTGTGCTCCATTGCAATTAAATTAAATTAAGTTAAGTTTAATACCTAACCAAATTTGTCCTCTGGCCACCTCCGCCGCTACTCCCCAACCACTCCTCATTGGTCTAAGCTCGTCACATGACTGCACAGGCAAAGATATGCCTGAGTAGATACATAGACGATTCAGTCTGTGGCGTTTTTTGTGGTGGCATGTCTCCTTTTTATTTTCGACAGGACTAATAACAGTAACAGTTGAGTGTTTTCCAGCGTATTGATTTTACATAGTATCCACGAGTATTCAACCGGAGAAATTCGTCAAGACACAACGTTTCAATAGATTCATTCGCTCTTTTCATTGGGTGGAGTAATATGTCAAAGAGAATTCTTTGGTTAATTACCACCCCAATAGTTTGTGTCGTTACTTACCAAAGAATTCTCTTTCAAATACTTCTCCACCTGATGAAGTCAGTGAAAGAATCTATTTAAACGTTGTGCTTAGAAGAATCTATCTGGTTGAATGTTAGTGGAAACTGTGTAGAAGGTTGTTAGATTTCTCTTACAAGTAGTAGCTACTGCTCTCCGAGTCACATTCTGGAGGCATACGATCGGGATATTTAAGTGATATGGCAGGATCCTGCTCACTTAACTAGGGTCTTTCTGTATAGTACCGTATGTTAAGGTGGTTTTTTATTTTCTAATAACTGGTGAATATACAGTATTTGATAGCAAAGTTTAAGTTCTAATTCAAGTTACCTTATTCAAGTTGTTTTGGTTGCTCCCGAGCCGTAAGTAATTTTTTGGTTTTATTTTAATCGAGCTTACACAATTACGAAAGTGCTGTGTTGCACTTTGTCTAATTTCGTTATCGATGCTTTTGCTCGAAAATCCAAAATGGTAATACTGCAACTTCAGATTCAGTGGTATCTTATGTGTAACCAATAATCAGTTTTGCAACCTTTTCTTTGTTTGTGTTTACATAGAATACTATCGATTAGGTCACCAGTGTTGAGGGATGGTGTTCGCAATCGAACTGGCCATTTCAGTTTGTGCTGTTATATAACCAGTCCTGACACACTAAATTTTGAAAAAAAAAAAAAAAAAAAAAAAACTGCGTCTGTTAAATATCACGGATTTCTGCCCAACTTACAATAATCACTTTTAAGCAAAGAAATATACGTGTCAAACATTATACTATACTAGAACAACATAGGTATTGAATTATTGATTAAACTACTCTTCAGAGTAGTTTTCTTGATTTTAAAAAAAATCAGTTGAATAGGAGTTGTAAAGTAGTATGTGCTCAAAATTAAACTCTTGGAACCTCGATCTGATTACGCAGTGGATGGTCCGTTCCCGGCTTCAAATCCCGGGGAAAGCAGAAATTTTTGAAAGCTGTGTTTCATCATATGAGCCAAGACAGGACGCTCCGTTATTCGGATTCCACGTTAAACTATAAGTCCCAGAGGAAAAGAATGGGCCGTCCTACTTGTGACACAATGGCCTAGTATGTTTCCTTCGGGAGCATCCAACCAACCTTCGGGTTGTGGACTAATATAGTTAACGTGTAAACATCTAATTCTGTGATCAAATGAAAACGACTTGTACTCCTTGCTGATGGCTTTTTGTCTTTTCGTTTATGCTAACTAACAACACATAGTAATTGCACATATACAATAACATAAACGTGCGTTCCCACGACGCTTCCCTCGGCGCGTGGTTGTGGACACCTTTCATCTTTGCCGCATATACTAGCAGGGACGGCGCGCTTCGACCCACCGCCAGGCGATAAAAGATGAAAGGCGTGTACTGTCACACCACGCACCGTGGGAATGCGGCTTAATAATGCCAGAATTTGACCTCGACGATGCAGTGACCAGCTCGCTGAACACACGTTGTAACGTTCTTACGTTTGCGTTCAACCTAGGTCATGAGTAATTTGATTAAGTGTTGTGTTCGTCTAGTGCTATAAATGTTGTGGTATCAAATAGTTGTAGTAACAGTGATTAACTGGTGCGAACACTTGGCTCTCACAGAGCGTTCACGAAGGACTAATTTAATTTTTAGATTTTTTTGGTAATAACATAATTAAAGGAATGGACATTGAAACCCTATCTCTGTATCGCTGGGTAACTATGATTTCTACAGAGCTGTATGACATGACTATGGAAACTGCAACTCTTCTTTGTCTTCAACCGCTTCCCTTTCTCAGTAAAAATCCTTCCAGATACGTGTGAGCTATGTTGTCGTGTATTTGAACTGTGTAGTTCCCTCTCACATATTGCTGACCTCAGCCCAATAGAAGTCGAGGCCGGCAGGCTATTCTGGTAGCCATCAAAGGAGGAGTCGTGCTCAAGAGACCCCGAGGCTCAAGCCATGGTCATGAAGCTCCAATTAAAAATAAATTGACATAGTTTAACCATTACAATGCCTTAGAAAATGCATGCTGTGCTAAATAAAAGTTGTTTACTAACATGATGCCATAACGCATCCAATACTTTATACAGTATGATTGTGTTGAGTTCGTTATTTTTTTTATCTTGTTAAGACAAATAAGAATACTTGTGTAACCATTGATTCCATATATAGATGCAACTATGATTTTGGATACATTTTTATTGAACTAATACTCTCCACACAAATACTTGTAAACGGAAAAACACTTTTATCAAATCCAAGAGAACGAACTTAATCATACGTCTGTTTCCTTTCATATTATTTATGATTCGATTAGTTTAGATATTGTGATGCTGCTTGAGAGTAGTGGTTATAGTGTGTAACATTACATTAACTTATTTTTAAAACCAGTAATATTACACTATATGTTTGATATTACTTTTTAAGCAACGCAAAACCACTGTTTTCGATTATTCACATATACTCCTAATTTACACTTTAATTAAGAGATTTTTGGCACCATTCCGGAAAGAATTGTTCACCATAACATTTACAGTGTTTTGATGTTTTGCCAATAATGACACACCTCTTCAGTGGGTACAACTAATTTTGTTATCACTTCTGTTTTCTTGTACCACATTATCAGTCCCTCTTAGATTTCTAAGGCAAAGATGAAAATTCTTTTAGCACTGTAAAAGTGAAATGAACCTCTTTCTTCTTGGACGTAAAGGCGTAATTATGCAACAAAAACGTTTTAGTTATTGAGGAAGGACGTCAAACATAAAAGTTTTGACAAAATATTACACCTTCTGCAATGACTTACTTGTGATTTCTAGTAATTCAGCTATGGATATCGTCATTTGGACCGAAGTGTTGAGGATTTTGTGCCGCAAAAGACAAGAGGAAGTCTATCAGTTCCACTGCTGCTGTAAGTATAGATGATATTTTTTAAAAAATTTCTTCATTATTTCAGCAGGCATAGTCAATAAATAAATTGAGAGTTTTTTGACTGAATTGCCAGTAATTATAAAAAGTAAAATTATTAAATCTTAAAGTAGTGAACTAGGAGTTTATATTTGTAGAAAGTTTCATTTAAATTAAAATTTTGTCGAAACTTTTTTTGGTTATGGCTTTATGCCTCGTCAATGTCGAGGTAATTAAATGGATTGGGGGCAAGGAATGGGACGGAATTCGGCCATGGCCTTTTCAAAGATTTTTTACTTTCTGCTTTATGCCTCGTCGACAGCTAAGGTCATTAGAGGCGGGATTGGACTGGGGACAAGGAACGTGAAGGAATTCGGCCATAGCCTTTTGAAGGAAGCATCCCGGCATTCGCCTGGAGTTATTTGGGGAAACCATGGAAAACCCAAATCTGGATGCTCGGACGGGGATTCAAACCCGCGTCCTCCCGAATGCATTTTTCAAAGAATAATCCCTGTTATGAAAACAATTGGTCGAAGACAGGCAGACGTTACATGGACAGACGCTTAAAGGCGTCCCAGATCCTGTTTACCAACTGAGATTTGTAAATCTGAATTTTGGGTAAGTAACATATACCCTTCATCCTGTTATGCCAAATCACAATGCTTCCATGAGCGTTTATAGTCAACCAAGTTGTTGACACCTTTTGCCCGTATCACTGCAAAAACTGCACAATGCAGTCTGTTTATTTATGCGTCCCGATGGAGATGCGTCGATTGATCCAAATCTATCATTTCATTTGTCGTTCTGTGACTATCGCCATGAATATTTTGAAAGAGCAGTGTCGGACTATTGTATCACTAAACACTGATTTGTTGTACCAACCATCAAGAACTATGAGCTGTGACATACCCTTCAGGAAGTCTGCAATTTCAAGGAATCATTCCAACATTCGTCTGGAGTGTTTACGGAAAATCATGGAAAACCGAAATCTGGATGGCCGGGCGGTGATTTTAAATCCACATTTTCCCGAATGCCAAGTCCGAACGTTACCGCTCACCCACCACACTCGATTCGGCAACGCAGTTGTAAGTTTATGTCGATATGCCAATGGCGCGAAGTTTCATCAGTATCATATGGTATTATGAGGTACAGAATGGAAGTTTTTATAAAAATCTAACAAAACTAAACCGACCTGCGGTCACCCATACATGTTATAACATAAGTCATGGAATAAATGTGCAATTTATATCTGGCAGCCTAGATACTTTCAGAATCCATGCTGTTTTTAGTTTAATATATTTCGTTGTCAGTTCCCACAAGAGATTCGCAAACATTGTAAACAGTGAAGTATGTATGATATGAGACTGAAGATGAAAATTCTTAACATCATTAAAGGTAAGATGTTTCAGTTCAGGTAAAATAATGGGGTAATATTGAGCTAAATGATATCTCAGTAGTTCTTTCACGCCAGTTATCTTAAATAAAAATAATATCGTAATTAAAAATGTTAAGAAGCCAGTATAATCGTGGTGGATTCTACTGTAGATTGCGAAACAGTGAATCCATTATTTCATCCATCCGGGCATCCAGATTTGGGTTTTCCATGGTTTCCCAAATCGCTCCAGGCAAATGCCGGGATGCTTCCTTCAAAAGGCCATGGATGAATTCCTTCCCATTCCTTGCCCCCATCCTTGCCCCCCCATCCTTGCCCCCCATCCTTTCCCGTCTCTAAAAGACCTCGCTGTTAGAGAAACGTTAAGCAGATAAAAAAAATATTATTTCATGTGCTACAGAAGTTTTGATACTTGTTAATATTCTCACAATGGACGAGTGAAATAAAGAATATTTCCTTGTGTTAAAATTTCGAGAATGTCGCCAGCCGGACGGGATGCTGAGGCGATCCGTTAGGGGAACTTTCTAACTGTGGATGCCAGTTAGTGGTTGGCCAGGTACGAACGGACAATGGACAGCCGTTTGTTTCGCGGAGAGTGCCTGTATTTCTCCTGGGAGGGTCGATCGTCGAGGAAGATAACAAGAGGGAGTCTGTGAATGAGGCATTCTTGCCACATCCGAAAAATATCGTAACGGATAGCCATCGAACGTTTACGGGATGTGGCGGGTATTTCCGAACAACGGGGAAACCACTTCACGCAATAGGATTGGGATTGAGAAAGAGACTTTCTTGGAGAATCAGTCGGCGTTGTAAAATTATCCGTGTAATATTAATTTATATGAATTTTGTTTACATGTCACCCAATGTCGGAAAGAGTTGTCTCCTGAACAAAAATGTTGGGGGAACGACGCAGAAGCTACATGACGAAGAATGATGATGAGTCTCATGTTTCCTGACTTCGAGGAGTAAACACATCTTAAGCCACGTTCCCACGATCACTTGTAACGGAGGCGGGACGGGACGGTACCTCATTAACCGAAGTGTAGGGACGAGCGTGCGCTGCAAGTTAGCCTTAAGCCGCGTTCCCACGATCTCTTGTAACGGAGGCGGGACGGGACGGGACGGGACGAATACTCAACAACACGCCATGGGGTTAGGGCCGCCTCTGCTAGCGGAGATGAGATGTAGCTACCCACTCTGTGTCGGTAAACATCACAGGCGTGCGTAGGGGTGCGTTGTTGTCATCGGTTTGCAGCCCTTCTGTTGCTGTAAAGTGCTCTGTGCCAAACGACACTAGGCAACGTGGGGGGAGGTGGCGGCGAGGTAAGCGAAGGCTAACCTGTGGCGCGCGCTCGTCCCTACACTTCGGCTAATGAGGCCCATCCCGTCCCGCCTCCGTTTGGAAACGCGGCTTTAGCTTACCTCGCCGCCACCTCCCTACCACGTTGCCTAGTGTCGTTTGGCACAGAGCACTTTACAGAAACAGAAGGGGCGCGCACCGCTGCTTCAAACCGATGACAACAGCGCACACACGCCTGTGATGTTTACCGACACAGAGTGGGTACCTGCGTCTCATCTCTGCTAGCAGAGGCGGCCCTGTTCCCATGACGTGTTGTTGAGTATTCGTCCCGTCCCGTCCCGCCTCCGTTACAAGAGATCGTAGGAATGCGGCTTTATGTGCGCCACCTTTTTGGAGTGAAGGCGCAAGTGTTCTTTTCTGGGGCCTAGGGCCATATGTAAGAAAGATCGCATGGTCCGAATTACTGTCCGTTGATGAGCTAAAGTGACTTGTAACTTGAGTGTTGATGTAAGCAAATGCTATATCACTATCGTCACCGCAGCTACATTTCAGTATTGATCACAAAAGCTTCTGTGTAAACAATATTTGAATCAGTGCTACTTGGCGCATGTAAGAAAAGATATTTTCATTAATATGCATACAAATTATTATATAAAATCCATGATTTTATGAAGAAGCCAGTCTGTTACAATTTGAACGATTTTAACACATCTTCATAGTGTTAAAAGGTCAATGTTATCTTCTGTTTGCAAGTAAGTGAACTATTTCAGCGTATATGAGAGTAACAGAACTATTTGTAGCAATACAAAGGTAAAAACAATCACTACGTTTGTTTCTTTGCTTGCACATATTTTGTGTTTATTGCTGTGAAAATTTATTGGCATGTATACTATATCACTGTGTTACATTACATTACAAACAAAACAATGGTTTCCCCGTTAAGGATGTAACTCATTGGGGTGAAAAGTATGCCATATATTTACTATTGATTCAAGCTACCACTATGCGTAAGTTTCGTTCAAATCAGTTTGTTAATTTTTGCATAATGCGTGCACATAGAGATAAAAATTCCAAAACTTACTGCTTTTTTCCTTGTGTCACCAAGAACTTATATAACTAATTTGGATAAACGTATCTTATATGTTAACTGGCGACATAATCTGTCAATGCATCTTTCTGTTTTACGTAATGTGTACACAGACAGATATGCCGATAGACAGACAGACAAAAAAGGAAAAAAAAAAGCAATTTGGGCTCTCTGTCATCATTACTGACCATTGTCATTATTATTTTTGAAGTATATTTCTGGTACAGACACAAATTTAATTATGTGCATAGATTTTTCGTTACTTTCATGAATGTCGTGTTTCTTAATGTCGTTACGTCATGCAGCCTCGACCATAACTACCATTCCGCAATACAAAATAATATAGAGGGTTAAATTATTATTTTTTTAAAATTACATCACTTTAAATATCGACATATTGCTTATTTCATTCTTCCTATCGCATGTTTGTAGTTAGCACTCTATCACCATTATGCCCTTATTATTACTACTAATTTTATACGAAAATCATTGCTAAACATACAGTCTGTTAGTACAGATTTTCATGTAATTTTCCTTCTTTACTACTTAATTAACCTTTACCTGCACGAAAAAAAGGTATCATTTGAGCTGTCAACCTCCAAACAAACAAGAGTGTGTGTTTGACAGGGTTGATCCATATGACTTCACACCTGTCTGCTCATGCCACCTGGAAGATCTCAGACTCACCGCCTCTGCCCCCGCCGCTGGTGGGCACGGCGTTCATGCCTACGCGCCACTGGGGGCAGCAGCCGCCCCCGACCTCAGCCACGTGGGGCTGCGCGTGCGCTCTGCCCCCGTCACCAGCTTCAGCGTCATTAAAATTGTTCTTATTGTTCTGACCTGTTACGATGCCACCGCTGCTGATGGGCCCACTATTTAGCATTATTGGAAAGTGCGTAAAATTCTACTCCTGAGATGTGTTCCATGATTATCCTGTATATTACGTCTGCTGTAAACGTCCCTTCTTATCAACTCACAGAAAGACTGCAGTGATTAACAACGTATTACTGTATATGATTATTTTTACTGTATTCTGAGATTGCATACTGCGTTTACGTTTGAAAACGTTGTTCGTTTAAAATTAAAGTTAAAAGTGGTTCCGCGGATGGTCGAGACAGAGTTTACATCAACGCAGTGCCTGCGGTGGGTGAGACGCAACCAGTCACGCACCACTGTCGTGATGGCAGCGGCAGATTCAGTGGGTTATTTGCCAAATGATATTTTTACCAACGGAAAATTCTATGCAGCTTTATCCAACAATATTTTTGTATTAAAATGACAAAAAATTAATATATTTACGTTCTGACATACTGTATACTAAGAGGTACTGTAAATATGTTCATACTAACAAACTCTCTTTTGCTATTTTATATATTCACTTCCTGAGTATTTAATTTCCACAATCCGACAAAAGAGGAGGGAGGTGAAGATTTAATGTGCGAAAGTTTTGTACAAGTTTACTGGTTAATTGTTGATTGCGATGCAGCATGTGGCAATGTACTTACACACCTACTTCAGCACTGCACGAATTTAAAATCTTTCTTTAAATTGTTTAGCATATCAAATAATAATTTATTCAAATCTTTGACCATTACCAACAAATGGAACGTCCCTCACTAATTTGGTCCTGAAATCAAGTGCTGGTTTAAAGTCAAAGATGATTTTGCCGTTCTGTATATTACTCCTGATTCTTCTTCCAGCATCCAGACAACACTCAACGCCAATATATGTCTTGCACATCTATGTCTTCTGCCATCTACCCTCCAACGACTATCAGCCCCACTTATTGATTCTTTTCTACAACAATTTCTTTAAACCAATGTAGCTAACCTGCTTTCCAATACTTGCATTGTAGATCCAGTACTGCTTTACCAAACTCTGTCCCTGACCTAGGATTTGTATCCTAATCCCCTCACTTTCCTGCCAAATCCTCTAATGCTAGGAGAAGTCGACTAATACCAACTACGTTTTATATTTTAATATTTCATATACAAGAAAGAATTTAGAAATTGTTCAAGAAACATTTGATTGTTCCATAGAGATTCAAGGTGAAATAAACAGATGAATTTATCGTTCTGTTCACATTCAGGAGTGAGCTTATAGGAAGTACATCAACGGACGAAGTGAAAGCCAAACATTAAAATAATTGAAAGAAGAAAAACTTATGTACTGGAAATTCAATGCTGTCGATGGTTATTAAAAATCAAAAGTAGATGAAAAAAATTAAAACGTAATGAAACTAATGGGCGATGGATTCCTTTTTTTTTTTTTTTTGTAACAGTTTAACGTCCCTTTTTAACAACGTGGTCTTTAGAGACGGGAAAGGATGGGGGGCAAGGAATGGGAAGGAATTCGGCCATGGCCTTTTGAAGGAAGCATCCCGGCATTCACCTGGAGTGATTTGGGGAAACCATGGAAAACCCAAATCTGGATGCTCGGTCGGGGATTCGAACCGCCGTCCTCCCGAATGCGAGGCCAGAACGCTATCCGTTACACCACCACGCTTGGTATGGATTCCTACAAAAATATGATTTAGAATGGCAGAATACACTTTAATATATATGTTGGTATGTCGGAAACTAAAGGTCCCCAATCGTTGCCAGAACTTTTACAGGCCCTTAGGTTGACCTTCACCCTTAAAAATCTTGTTGTAGCCGATATATGTTACGATTATTACACAGTTCAGTTTCCAGGTTAACCTGTAAGTTTCACCGCAGAGCTTTGATACACCGGCGTAGTATCACTCCTTTGGTAGAATCGACCTTGCTTTCTAGTTGGTCCCTAAACCATTTTTTAAGGGATCTGTAGAGTAAGCGAGGAATAAAGCACTTGAAGCATATAGCTGAGATTGTAGCGCACATATAAATAAGGAGTGAGTAGCTCAGGATCGAAGATATAATCAATCGTTACACTGGTGGCGAAAGTAAATAAGTAAACACAGTTTGTAAATTGATTTGGTTTGTGTGATCTAGTAGCATTTTCACTGTTTTCCTCTAATTGATCTTCTGGTAAAGGTTTTGCTCGTGTTGTCGTAATGTCCTGATGACAGGGGTTTTATTGGCTGCGAAAACCGCCCCTGTTATAAGCCGTTTACCCAACCCGGTAATACTACTGGGTATAGATGACATACAGTTTAACAAGGATTCTCAACCACGGAAGCGTTCTGGCGTACTTATTCCTAAATCATGGGAGTGTATAATATAGAAAGAAGGGCAAATCCTGCAACTGTTTTAATTCAGAACTTGAGATTGAAAAGTTTTTATGATTTCAATGTATTTATGAAGTGACTAGAACGTTTTGGACGAATTTCAATATGCATAGTTAGGGTGAAAAGTTTAGTGAAACACTGGTAGAACTACTGATCTCTAAACGGGCACAAGTCTCATAGCTTAACTCTGGTGTAAAATTTTACATAAATTAGTTCAAAATTTCTCTTTTTCATGTCATTACAATCAGCTGTCAATAGAGAAGTTGTGACAATTATTATTGATGGCGATGCAGCTTATGATTCTATAAAAATTTCTCTAGGCACCTTCTTATAAGTTATACACACTTATATATAACATTCTTTTTGTTAATTGAAATATATTATTTGGCAGCTTTCTTGATAACTTATTCCAGTCTCTAAATCTCTCACTCGCAAATGAAAACTTTTCCACTCTATTATGCCTGCGATTAGGTGCTAATTAATTATTACGGTCCTCTCATCTATTCCACATACTACTCCCAATATTACAACAAACGAAAGTCTTATTACATTCCTACATTGTTGTGCTAAAAACTGTTGTGGACTAATGCCACAAAATATTTTCACGAGTGACGCAATTTAGGACGCATGTAAGGCATTTTCTTTTTTAAAACCTAAATTCTGGAGTAAAGGAGGAGATCCAAGAAATAAGAAAAAAACAGGACTGCTCCTGCGCTTTTTTCTTACTCGTCAACATTTATTTCATAGTTTAACTATGAATTAACTGCACCAATCTAAAATTCCCTGTGAACGAAATCGCGGGCTCAGGTCAGGGGTGTGGCTACTATGGGGCTAGGCGGTGCAGTGCACCGGGGCCCCTACGCTCAGGGGGCCCCCTAGCGCAGTTCAGAGGGCGCACGGGTATCACGACAAACTGGTGATTTTTTTTAATTATTATTATTTTTTTTTAGCTCTACTGTCGTCTAAGGGGCCTCTTAGACACAGGGCCCAAGCGCCCTCATTGCTTAGTGGGGCACCCAACCACTGCTCAGGGAGCCCCCAAGCAAAACTCAGGGGGCCCCTACCAGCAACACAATGCATAAAGAAAGGTGTCCACCTGGCCTGAGGGCCCAAAATAATTTTTTTTGCACCGGGGCCCTTGTTGACCTAGCTACGCCACTGGCTCAGCTATTACTCAATAATTATTTATAGTTTAGTTCAGTTGATGTTGAATTTAAGAATGAATCAAACGGAAAAAATATGACTAACATTGTTGAAAAAATTACGTTTTTTGCTAGTTACGTCCTTCTTCAATAGAACTCCACATCCTCATCTCCTTTTCCTCCCTCCATAACTATACAACCAAATCGGACTCGGGTACGTGAGATTGCGTAATGTTGTCGAAACTGAAAATTCTCTTTTTGTACTATTAACTTACTCTGCTCTATTTTCATGTTTCAAGAGAAATTTCACTGGTTAATTTGTTAGTGGTGGAAATCAGAAGAACTGTAGAGATAGTAAAAATTATAATATACTTTGCATTAAGTGAAAAATTAATTAATGTGTGTGTGTTAAGACGAGATTAGCTCAAGCCAGATGGAGGATTGGGTCAAATCAATCGAGAGAATTATTACTCATAAATAAAACGTATTGTGCTGGGAGAAAGTAAAATTATTCATTTACTGGATGAGAAAAGTGAATCGTGCCAATTAGGAAGCTAGTATCAAACAATCTTGCAGTGGCCAAAAATTTAGGTCCGCTGACAGGATGTCGTGTTGGCTGGCAGTTTGCGAGGCTCGGCTCCTGCTGGTTCTCTCTGGTAATAAGGACGCGTAAAAATTCTTCCAATCTCACAGACTATTTCCATAATGGTTCACATCGGAGCAAATAGTCGAGACCGCCCCCACCCGTGATAGAACATGCACCGCCTGAGACCAATCTCGCACATGAATTTACAACTACCTTTTGCAATCCACGTTTCTACTTCCATATCACACAACAACTGACTGACAGTGAAACAAGCGGCATTTCCAACAAACTGGGTTATATCATAGCAGTTGTGTGAAATAATCATTGTGACGCAGATATATATTTAAGATATATGTGAAACTATGTTTAATTTTGTGTCTGAGGTTCCAAGAGTGGAGTATTTTGTGTAGTAGACGTATGAAAATTGAACTATCAGTGTCAGAGCCACTAAACAGTGTGAGTAGGCAAAAGGAAGTCATATACAGGGTGTTACAAAAAGGTACGGCCAAACTTTCAGGAAACATTCCTCACACACAAACAAAGAAAATATGTTATGTGGACATGTGTCCGGAAACGCTTACTTTCCATGTTAGTGCTCATTTTATTACTTCTCTTCAAATCACATTAAACATGGAATGGAAACACACAGCAACAGAACGTACCAGCGTGACTTCAAACACTTTGTTACAGAAAATGTTCAAAATGTCCTCCGTTAGCGAGGATACATGCATCCACCCTCCGTCGCATGGAATCCCTGATGCGCTGATGCAGCCCTGGAGAATGGCGTATTGTATCACAGCCGTCCACAATACGAGCACGAAGAGTCTCTACATTTGGTACCGGGGTTGCGTAGACAAGGGCTTTCAAATGCCCCCATAAATGGAAGTCAAGAGGGTTGAGGTCAGGAGAGCGTGGGGGCCATGGAATTGGTCCGCCTCTACCAATCTAAAATGAGCTCTAACTTGGAAAGTAAGCGTTTCCGGACACATGTCCATATAACATATTTTCTTTGTTCGTGTGTGAGGAATGTTTCCTGAAAGTTTGGCCGTACCTTTTTGTAACACCCTGTATACACGTGAATTCGGTCAGCTGGGTCGGTGGCCGGCCTCCCCTCGAGACCGAGAAGGCATTCTCAACTACACAGTAGGCAATAGAAAATGGTCAGATATAGTAGTGGCAGAGGCATTCGTGTTATGAGGTCGAGACAGACTGTTTAGTGTCTCTCATACTGAATGAGCTACTGTTTGTAAAAGTTTATGTCCTCCCAGTGTATTTGTGTGGATTAATATGTGTTTTAAAGTTCATGGTATAACCAGTGAGACTTATCATCAGAACTATACCCTTTAAATCAGATTCAGAGCGGTACTATGTCAAGTAAATGTAGAAACTTATGATCTACAGTAGTATGTTGCAGAATTGATTAACTGATTTGGTCTACAAAGTGCAGAATACAAGGAGAACGATGGATAAGGGAGTGTCCATAATTTACATTGCTCCATTTCGGTCTCTTTTGATCACTCCTCCCCTACTTCCCACGTAGCCTGACGTGGCTTTTGACTTGACCAATCCCCAGACTTCCCCCACCCTACTCCCCGTGTGCAACGTGAAGCTTTTTACCTACTAATTCCAGAAGATATTTTGTGCTGCTTTCTCTCACCAGGACCCGAAAAGTATGACTATGTGACCTGCGTGCGTGGCACTGTCAGTATATAGGGTATCTAAAATACGAAGGCAAATAAATGATGAAAATAAATATCCAAACGGTGTTTGCGTATTCTGTATTCCATTTTAAGTATGACAAATAAAATTAATGAATAGTTACGTACCTTAGTTCTGACAACGCTCCCCCCTTTTCCTTTCCCAAGTAGCCCAACGTAACTTACTACCAACCCCTTGACAGAGCGTATCCGTTCGCTTGCATGTCATAATTATTATAATAATCAAATCAAAATAGTGGAGGACAATTAATTTGATATGTACCTGATTCGGATGATTACAATATACTGCCCACAAAGCATTTATTAACTTTCACTACCTGCCAAACCCGTAAGCGACTAAGGTTTAGTGTTTCATCATAAAATAAAATGTGCCTTGCTGCTTTATTTGCAAAACCTCTCTTGTAACTAAATACGCAAATCCTTCCTGTAACAGTAATGCTATAACAAATTGATTCAATTAAATAATAATAATAATAAGTTCATTCACGCTGCGTAACCGTTCCTGCAATTTTTTTATCGCCGAAAATCACGGAGTTGTGGAACTCCTACGGTTTTGGAATTGATTAGTTTTCATCCAAGCACACTGAAGCAGAACAGTTGCTTCTAAAATACGTTCATCTTTATTGATGAAATGATGCACCTTGTCCAAGCCTCACCTTAATTCTGACGAGTATCGTCATATACCGTGAATCGTGGTAAGCAAAAGCACGGCTCAACACGTAACAGACGTAATGTTACTATGTTACAGGGAAAAAATTTGCGTACATACAATAGTGTGTTGACATCCACAGACTGCTTGAAACAACACCTTATCCTCGTTTTTGAAATGTATTAGCTCCCTGCCTGAAGAACATTGTGTAGTCAGAGATTAATGGATCAGTGTCTTAAGGAAATGTACCATTCCAAATACACTCCTGGAAATTGAAATAAGAACACATTGACGCCGGTGTGTAAGACCCACCATACTTGCTCCGGACACTACGAGAGGGCTGTACAAGCAATGATCAAACGCACGACACAGCGGACACACCAGGAACAGCAGTGTTGGCCGTCGAAGGGCGCTAACTGCGCAGCGGTTGGGCACCGCCGCAGTCAGTGACAGCCAGTTTGCCGTGGCATACGGAGCTCCATCTCAGTCTTTAACACTGGGCATGCCGCGACAGCGTGTACGTGAACCGTATGTGCAGTTGACGGACTTTGAGCGAGGGCGTATAGTGGGCATGCGGGAGGCCGGGTGGACGTACCGCCGAATTGCTCAACATGTGGGGCGCGAGGTCTCCATAGTACATCGATGTTGTCGCCAGTGGTCGGCGGAAGGTGCACGTCGACCTGGGTGCGGACAGCAGCGACGCACGGACGCACGCCAAGACCGTCGCATCCTACGCAGTGCCGTAGGGGACCGCACCGCCACTTCCCGGCAAATTAGGGACACTGTTACTCCTGGGGTATCAGAGAGGACCATTCGCAACCGTCTCCATGAAGCTGGGCTACGGTCCCGCGCACCGTTAGGTCGTCTTCCGCTCACGCCCTAACATCGTGCAGCCCGCCTCCAGTGGTGTCGCGACAGGCGTGTATGGAGGGACGAATGGAGACGTGTCGTCTTCAGTGATGAGAGTCGCTTCTGCCTTGGTGCCAATGATGGTCGTATGCGTGTTTGGCGCCGTGCAGGTGAGCGCCACAATCAGGACTGCATACGACCGAGGCACACAGGGCCAACACCCGGCATCATGGTGTGGGGAGCGATCTCCTACACTGGCCGTACACCTCTGGTGATCGTCGAGGGGACACTGAACAGTGCACGGTACATTCAAACCGTCATCGAACCCATCGTTCTTCCATTCCTAGACCGGCAAGGGAACATGCTGTTCCAACAGGACAATGCACGTCCACATGTATCCCGTGCCACCCAACGTGCTCTAGAAGGTGTAAGTCAACTACCCTGGCCAGCGAGATCTCCGGATCTGTCCCCCATTGAGCATGTTTGGGACTGGATGAAACGTCGTCTCACGCGGCCTGCACGTCCAGCACGAACGCTGGTCCAGCTGAGGTGCCAGGTGGAAATGGCTTGGCATGCCGTTCCACAGGACTACATCCAGCACCTCTACGATCGTCTCCATGGGAGAATTGCAGCCTGCATTGCTGCGAAAGGAGGATATACACGGTACTAGTGCCGACATTGTGCATGCTCTGTTGCCTGTGTCTATGTGCCTATGGTTCTGTCTGTGTGATGATGTGTTGTATCTGACCCCAGGAATTTGTATATAAAGTTTCCCATTCCTGGGACAATGAATTCACGGTGTTCTTATTTCAATTTCCAGGAGTGTACTCACATTTTCACAATCTGGTCAATATTTCTCATGAAAACAGTGCGTTCAGACGGATAGAGTCATCCTGGTGTTTAATTGCACTAGGCGTATTCTGTCACAGAAGTTGAAGCCTACTCCAGTAGCAAGTAAACTTATAAGCAGAGCAGATGTATTCTAACTACAGCGATGTTTGTGGGTCACAGAGGCAGAGGAGAAGCGGCTGAGTGACGCGACAGGCATGATTTATTTTTCGGGCGTTTTCCACAGTCTGTACGAGTTAGCTCGGAAAGTTTGCTGTTACGCGAATTCTCGACAGCTGTTGCGGATGTTTCTACTTTCCGGTGACGTAAGGACCTGGCTTGCAAGCTCTGAGAGAATCGGGATGATCCTGTTCGTCCCTGAGGAGACTAGAGAATCACGACAGAAAGCTCTTATTTAAAAATAAAATGGAAATGTTCCATGTTCATTTCAATTTTCCTTTGTAAAGAATTTAGTGCTACAGTACATCACCAAGACAAAAGGGATTTTATGTTAACGACATACCAGAGTTTGTTTCGATGGTTTTCAACGTGTGCCTGCGTATCTAATACTATTTGCGGCACTACGATGTATGCCAATTAAATTCAAGAACTGATACCGGAAAAACTGCATCATATTTCGTTACTGAATGTCACTGCAGTTACGTTAGACGCATGTATTACTCTCGAGATCATGGCTGTGAAGCGCAGAAATACTCAGATTAAAAAATATTACCTATATGTTTTTGCCGGGCTACCTTCGTAGTTTTCGCAAGGTGATAAGTTTCCGAAGGCAATTATCACAGGTCGTTTTTCTGTAACAAATTTATTTGAGCATGGTATCTCCAATAATCGAAATTCCTTGATATGTTATGTTTAGCTACACTTTTATGCTCTTTACATATTCTCTCAGAGGCTTTGTGTTACCGCCGTTTGGTGAAAATTCATAGTACAAATAAGTGCAAAATAGCAACGTATGAACGATGATCACAGAGAAACCAGCTATATGGAAGATATTAAATAACATGTTGCTTACTAAGACAGTACTATTCTTTAAAAACATCAGTAGAAAAATATGTTGACGGTATTAATACTAAATGAATACCAATAATTTAATTTAATTACGATTTAACGGATGATCCGGTCATCTATTTACCCATTTATTTTAATTATTATTACTTTTTATTATATTATATCCTAAGTGTAAAGATTTCTTAACCCGTCTGTTTTTGTACTTTACGAATTTTAATTTGAAATGCTTTCAATGTTTTTGGTATTCATCACTTCCCTTGGCAATTTATATCAATCCCTGATCCCTTATCCAGAAAAGAAAACTTCCCCATTTCATTATGCATGAAATCAAGTGCCAGTTTGTGGTCATGGCATATTTTATCTTTCATGCAATATTCCTAATTCTTGATCATACCTTTCCAAGCCTCATCACCAAATTTTACCTTTTACACTCCAGCACTCTCTTCACCCTTTTCTTGTCATCCAATGATTTCTAATCCAGCTCTTTTATCATATCGGTTACCGGCTGTGAACTGCGGTAATTTCCGCAAACAAATCTAGCTGACCACCATAACATGCCCTCCAATTCCTGCATTTAATACCCAAAAAGTGGGTCTCAAGCTAAAACCAATATATCCAAGCAAATCTGACCAAAGTTTTTGTAACCTAATTTCCTCACTTCTCTGGTACATGGCATAGGACAGCATCACCTTCTCTAATAAATCAAGGGTTTTGTAACCTTTTTCTACCACTGCCTAATATGTCCTTTCCGGTTGAGTTTGCTATAAAATTTTATGCCAAGATAAGATAGTCGTTGTTGTCATTCTGCCGAGCAACAATATGCTGCAAATATCTCTTCTTAGCTAATTAGTCACCACAGTCTTTGACGGCGCAATTAGAGAACTGTGATTAAACAAAAGTGTACCAACTTACTACCAACATAGTTTTTATTTTATTTCGATCGCATTGTTGACCCGTAACTTCCTGGTGATAGAGTTAAATGACCTGAGATTCCACCTAGGGAGGGGGCAAAACCACTGTGCGCTGTCATTGATTGCCACAAAACAAAAGTCGTATGAATGGTCAACGCTTCCAGGCAGATGAGTGGTGACTATAAAGACTGCTGTTTGCCCGTCTGAAGCCCCCCCCCCCAAAGAAGCCAAAATCCAAGCTCCCCAGCCAAAATCCACTCAAGCCAAGCCCCCTAGCCAAAATCCACTCAAGCCAAGCCCCCCCCCCCCCACAAACCAAAGTCCGCTCAAGCCCCCCCCCCCAAAAAAAATCCTGGATCCGCCCCTGGGGAAACGGTTATTTGACTTCTCTGCAATATCGTATTTTTTCTGAGTTCTCGAATAAATAATGATTTTTATATATTCAGTTAGTACAGAATCTTAATTGAGTTTGACCAATAACTCCGCTTTTTGTTTAAACACATATTCCTAAATTCCAGTATATTTAAGAGAATTGCAAGTACAGTCCTAACATGTCGGTCAATCTATATCAGTGGGTGAGCGTGAGCAAACTGAAATCTTTTTATACTTGGCCCGCCATCCACTTTACTTCTTTTTTGTGCTTCTGGCTTATTACGCCTCGTCTACTTCGTATCATTAGAAATGGAAAAAGAATGGGAGCAAGGAACTGAAAGGGGTTCCGCTATTGCCTTTTGAAGGAACCATCCGGGCATTCGCCGGGAGTGATTTGGGAAAACCACTTCTAAACCCCATGGAATACGCTGTTAGTTTTTTCAGAGGGTAGTTGGTAAATTCATTTTTTTCTGCCACCAACGAACGAAAAATCACATGTAAAAAAGTAAACAAATGGTTAACTTACTTTATATCAGTTTCCCGTCAATAAAGTAGTTTGTTTTAAAAACTGAAACGGCTTCCCTCGTTATTTTCAGTTAATTGATTTGGTCAACAGGTTCAATGAAATGTAACTCTATTCATTGACTTATTATTTTAATTGGTTGGTTTGTTAAATGTAGTCGTTTGCCCGCTTTTTAATCGCACAATCGATGCTGCACAAAATTTTATATACTGTCTTAGATATATACCAACCAAGGTTAATAACAGAGAAGATATTTAATAATATACAGATCGTAATTCACGAAGTATCCCATACAATTCTCAGCTTTCGTTTTTAAATCACCAAGATTTACACATTTCTCCGAAGACAGCAAAAGTTCAGAAAAAAAAATGTATGCATTATATTCACAGACGTTGAATAAGCAAAAAACTCGCAAATTATCTGAATCAAGCTTGAAAACTGTTAAGAAGATGTCCTGCCGAAATACTGAAGGATTTTTTGATTGATTTATCATCACAGACATTGAAGTGACAAAAGTCATGGGATAGGAAGATACAAATACCCACATGACAGTAGCATCACAGAAGAAACGTATAATGTGACACGCAGTGTACAGGCTTTCATCTGTACTCATGTATTAAAAGTTCTCTGACGTGATTATGGCCGCACGACGCTGGCGCTAGATGCATTCTAGTTTTGAAACATTGATATGTTAACTACAATTGTGCCGCGAATTTTCGCACATACATTTTGAAATTAAATTTGAAATTAATTAACCGTTCGTGTATAGTGATAATGTTTCTCCAACGAAAGGACAGCTGGAGACAATTTGAACCACGAAATCGCTCTCAGGTAACTGATAACTAATAAATAATTACTGTATAGTATCAAAAGTGCCATTAAACTGAAGATTGAAAGCTTTGAAAAAATACAACACACTATAATCCGAATTCAAAGGAAATATTTAACATAGGACAAAATTTACTACTTCGTTACAGCATATAATGTGACGTTTTACGCCACATTCTAAGGCACATTTTATTATGTAAATGATAATATTGGACTGATTTTCGTAAAAAGCTTTGGCGAATATATATATTTTCTAGATGATTTCTTTATAAAATAATTAAGAAGGACTGTGATGTAAATAGTAAATATCTAGTTTACCTTGAGTATGAAACATTCATTGAGCTTTGCAGGCTTGTCAAGAATCGTGTCCGTCCTGAGTGGCAATAATCGATGGGAAACCTTACCTGCCAGCGACAAGGTGCCGCAATCTAACAAAAGACAGAAGGTTGCGCTGGTTTTTCCCGGGCCGTACGCTCCGGTAACCTTGAGCATGATATCACGGCGAGGGTGAACAAGAAGAGATCGTGATTTCAAAGTAAATTACAATTGTTTGCTTGGTCATGACGGCTAATTGTACCTCTGGCCGTTGCTTTGTAATTTTTCTATCTTGTATTAACATTAACGATAAATTCGCTCAGATTTGTAATTGCTACTCAAACTAAATAAATGTAATATTGTGACAGTTTTCCTGTACTCCAAAAATCATCGAGATTGTTGCTGAATTTAGATTTGTAATACCTCGTAAAATTAAACATCCTTGCCAATAATTGATAATTATGAAATTAAAATTAGTACCCCAGAAACCCACAACTTGGCACCCGACTCAGGGGATAGATAATCCAAGCTCCACAAGCACAAGTATTTTCTCTAATCCATTTCTTAGACGGTACTAGTAAGCTTTGTGCATACCAGTTTTGCGTCATTCTATTCGTGGGAAGTACAGTTTATTTTGGTGGAGAGAGGGGACTAACCCAATATTCACTTAGGTGAGTACGGAAAGATGGGTTTAACGCAATAACCAGGATGACTGGCACGTAGTAACCGAGGTTAGAACTCAGACTGGCTGTATATCCCCTTCCTGCGTGATGATGTTTGAACACGTACGGACAAAGCGGCTGATAGTTACAGCTCGTTGATTTTATACAAGACTGAGAGAGATGTGAAGTACAGTAGGTGTATCTGCAGTGGTACGAAAAAGTAATAAACATGAAACACAGGTACTTCGGAGCAGAACAATCTTACAGGACACAAATTAATTATTAGTGGAGGAGACCGGCGTGTGAAGAGCAATAGATGAAGGGAAAACATAAACATATTTAACTAGGACCAAAGTTATCATTACGACATAGCAGCATTCTCTGATGAGTGACAAGAATATCTGAATAGTTTACATGATGTGAAGCAGAAGGTAAAACAGTAAGGTTATCTATGAATTCAGGATCTAGAGACTAGTTCCACAATTCATCCAAGACCTAGATACAAGAATGGTTGCTTCGCCACTTTACAGTTAAGGAGTCAGGAACGGAATAAATTACGAAAGGAAATCCTGAACGAATTTAAAATAAAGTAAATAAAATGTGAGTAGAAAAGTTGCAATAAATAATTTAAAATAAAAAATTCTTGAAGTAGGTAAGAAGGGTAAGATAGAAAAATTTCCTCCCAGCAATATATCCCATTGCATTTAAAAAATTGAACCTTAAGTCCATTTTCCTCCTTAGTCCTAGTCATTTTTTCAGTTCTCGACATCCATTTTTATCAACTAATTGAAAGCCTAAAGCGATGAATGCGGTATCAATGGATAGAACGTTTTAACGATTTGTGATATTGCATACCCAGTTTGCGTTAAACTCATTAATTGTTCAAAATTTAAGATAAAGATCCAGTGGCGGCCGGGCCACAGATTACCTCACTGCAGCGACTGCGTGAACTAGACGCAACCCGTCGAACGCATAAATCACTTTGGGAGTGGCAGCTTCAGGGGTTAACAGTAGTTTGTTTAATTCCTGTATAAACAATATTTTGTATCAGTTGCCGAAACTGACAAACAAATCATTCAGATTGATTGTATTCCGACAGCAAATTTTTTATATAAAGAGGTGTTGCAAAATCTAAAAATACTTACATTAGTTAATTGTTATTTTTGAAAGGAAGTGAAAGTTTAAATATGCTGTTGTTATATTCGAAGCAATAATATGCATATTGTAGTTTGTAGTGCTTGTTTTATAATTGCACGCAACATTTAAAATCCTAATCGTTTACGAAGTGCTTACAAACATTACTAGTTGCTGTTGTCTGAACCCACTAACCTTAATGCGGTTTGTGGGCCATTTACCACATTCTCCAAAACAAATAGCGTGCTAGTACTGCGATTACGCTCTATTATTTCAAACTGATACTTTATACTTAAATAGCCTCAAAGCCCGTAAAAACTGACGGGTTTAACGGAGTTTCTGACAGTTAATTTCTTTGCAGTTGCTTATATAAATAGAATTGTAATAAAATAAAGCTCAATGTAATTTCTCGTTCCTTGTGCTGTAGTAAAAAGTTTCAGTTTGTAACTTGATCTAGATTCCATTTCAGCCTAATCACAATCTCCGATAATATTGCGTCTAGAAAATCAAAGCTTCAATCACACACGAATTACTACATTCCCTCTATCGCATGTCATTGTCATTATGCATCGTGATATTAATTTGACCCAAACTCTACACGATTTCTTACAATTTTCTTTTTTATTATCTGTGATGCAGATCAATATTTTAACGGCTGACACATTTACATGACGGCTGAAATAATGACCCCAGTGAAAACGAAGGATGTTGAAAATAAATCTTAACAACTTACGTTGTGTCACTTAATATTATTTTTAAATGACGGACGAAAGGAATGTTCTGACAATTCATTTCTCTGCAGTTTCATAGATAAATAGAAATGTGGTTATGTAATGCTATAACCTTATTTTGTAATTTTTACATATTTCGGTTGCAGCGAACACAGTGATACATATGGAACTTCTACTGAATGAGTGATGTCAGAATTACGGAAACAATTAAATTAAAAATAAATTAGAAATCCCAAAATCTTATGCTATAGCGCGTGACATTGGTTTTACTCTAGGTTCAGCACGATAAATACGGAGCTACTTCCATCCGTATAAAAATATCGTAACTTCAATAACTCTGAGCTTGTGAAAGCAACTTAAATTATTTATAAAACTAAATTCGTTGTCAATTATTCTGTAAAAAAAGTGTGCCAGTTGCCATTCTGGTACTGTCTGCACTTCAACATAACAACAACTTCTACTAATATTGCTGTTCAAAATTCATAGATTCTATTACCCGCGTGCGAATACATTCATTGTATTGCGATTTAAATTTGACCCTCTGGAAATATTTATATGTGTCTGATATAGTGAAATCAGTAATAAAAGTAACTAATAATTAATACATTAATTCAAACGCCGTATATACCTTTATTTCAGTGCTTTGGCAAATTATTTCTTCGAGTATATTATAGTTTTATAACTGATTAAAATATCTATATTGGATATAAATATCTTGTAAGCCTGTCATAAATGACGCGTTGAATGCAGTATTTTAGCAATTCCTTCCTTCGCTGACTAAGTACAATTTTCATCAAATAATGTTCATTATCCTGAAAATGATGTAATGTAGATATTTGTTAGCTTACTATAACCACAGTATCGCTGTCCAGAGTATTTAAGAAAAATCTACATTGAACGAATTTTAATTAATTAAGAAAAATCAACTAATTATTAATATACCGAATTCAATGGAATACGCATTTTTCTTACAGTGTTTTGACAGTTAATTTATTCGCGGATGCATTGGTAAATATAACTGTTATTAAATAACGCGCATATCCTCGAACATCTCCCTCCCTCGTTTGTTGGGTAACGGAAGCGAAAAGCATGACGTCATAGTCCGACGTCATAGTGTGACATCATGGTGTGACATGACCATATCGTGACCATGAGTTGCGTTTTATAGGTATAGATGCTTATGAAGCAAATTAAAGTTTATTGGCATAATACTGTACCTGGTATGTGTTTCGTCTGATGTCGTAGAGATAAATATTTTTCTACAAATAAATATGCATTAAATTTCTCGTTTTGTGAAGATATTTAACTTTTGCAAATAAATCGATACATCTAAGCATGGTGGCACAATTTGTTCCCCTTTTAACTGTCTGCTCATCGTCAGTAAGGTATTTCATCAGCATAGGAAGTCCGTCATGACGTCATAGCTGCTAAACTGTGGAAGTGAGTGGAGCCATCTGTCTGTGTAACAGACAAACTTTGTGCCTTGTGTGTTGTGTTACTGTGTTTGCAATTGGCGTTTGCTTTGGGAGTTAAACAACAGTGCACCGCAGTTGCGGTTAAAACTCGGATGTTTAGAACGCAAATAGGATCGTCAGTCTACTTGTGTCGTATTGTACAAACGTTCTGTAAACATGGAATTGTAGCGGAAGAACAGGTTAGCCCTCTCGCGGACGTGTTAAGATTCTAATAGATTTCTTATGTAGGCGTTTAATGTCCTGCATTCTGTGTTATTCAAAGGTGATCTTCCGTTGTTGGTGTGAAAAGTGAAGGCTGACATCGTACTGAGATAATTGGTTTTGAATTTGCGGTTTTTTTTTATCAAATGAGTTTTTAGGGGGTTGGGGAGAAGTGTGAATGGGTACAAGGGTATAAATGTTACAATAATTGTTACTCAATGCGAGGCCAGAGCGTTACCACTCACCCACCACTCTTAATAGCAAGTAGAAATCCTATCACCAGATCATTAAGATCACACGAGCCTTTACTTTTCATCAGGTGTAATTTCATTTCAGACTTAAAGTATCCACAACCTAACAGCATTAACGCAACAACAGCAACCTGATTTTTATAAAACTTCATAATTAGTCTTGAGGTTAATTTGCTAGTTAAGATCTAGCTTGAAAAATCTCGAAGCCTCCTACATTAATAATTTATTTAAATAACGAGGACAGTAATAAAAGACTTTGTTAGGGTGCACTGCGAGAATTTCTGTAGGGATTTGACGGATCGCTATACAAATTCCCATTAGGGCAGCTGTCAGAACATGGTTACATGGCTATTCTGGACAGATGAGCCCTGCCAGTGTCTGAGTGAGGTCAGTGTATCTGGTGACGTTCGTCAAAAAATTATGAAATCATGAATGGGCTCAAGACTTCCTGGCACCAGCAAAGAGTGGATTGTTGAGAAACTCGCTTGTCAAGACGTTGGTGCGATAAAATTTGGGCGTAACTTATGCTGTCTATGAGAAGCGAGTTATATATATGTATATATAAAAGGGAAAAACGAGGAATCATTCTGTTGAGAGAAAGAGAGAGGGAGCAAGATCGCAAGTTTGATTCAGGCAACAGATGTCAAGTCAAGAACTTCTGATAGTTGCTGCGAGAGTCTTAAATACTTCTGTTACAAGTGTCGAGAGAGATACCAGAGTCGAGAGACGTGCTGTCTCTCTTGTGTGTTGAGGCATCCGAGAGTCTTATATGCGGCCGGTTATCATTTACGGCGATTTGCTGGTAGTGACAATAACATGCTATCTAACAGACATCACCTTCTTCGTAGTAAATTGACGCCAACATCTCTCCAGAGAAAATATCAACGATAACATCCACCAGCGCGGAATTATATGTACGATTGATGTGTTCTCTGCAGTCTATAAATCAGACAACTGTGTAATCGTCCCGGCAGACTAATGTAACAAATGCATAAAGCCGAAGAAAATAATTTAAGATTGTCAAAAATCCATTTGTTTTGTTGATATAACAAACGTATAGCCTTAATTCCTTGCATAGTTTGAAATATATCCATTTAAAAGTTACAGTTGGTCTCATTATTTGCATCTGTGATTTCTCTTGTTAAATATAAGGTAATTTTTCATTATTTGATCATGACGTCACCAAAACTCTATAAATAAGTTTCATAATGAAAACTCCGAATACGTGTGACATTACAGGGTTGTGGCTCAACATATAATACATTATTTAAATAACGCTCCGAAATTAATATGTTGGTGAGTATCATTTTAAAGATGAGACGAAGATCAGAAAATGGTTTGATAAACTACGTCGTATTTTCTCTTGAAATACAATGGAGATTATACATGGCCAGAATTTCCTTCCACACAATGAGTAAAATTCCCAAAATCCGATATCTGACAATCTCACTTCGCACTCGGTTTCTTAGATGTTACGAATTTAGAATCTTATGTTACGGAGTTGTGAAGTGGATCCCACTGAAGCTTTATGTTACGAATTAAAAGTTTCCGAAACGTCCACTTAATTCAAAATCCTAAAAACACTTCCGACGGTCAAAACTGTAGAAGTTGTAGAACGAATGGACTAAAAAACTGAAATTTCTGGTTTGTAACCTGTCAAGAGAAGGTTACAATGTCGTCTTTATATGACGCAAAAACACAAATTCCTGTTACTTCAGCGGGAAATTGATGGAAGAGCCGATCCTTGTCGTCAAAGAATATGATTGCTCAAGAAATTAAATAAGAAGCAGAAGAACCCACGTACAGCAATGAAACATATTTCTTCTCCCTAGATAACAATGAGAAATATATCTTCAGTTTTCTCCCATGAAAAACTGATTCGCCAATTGATAAGATTTTGCATGAATATATAATCGCTGATACTTTCACTACACTTGTGATAACTACGTATTGCTTGAATTTTGAAATCTTCTTCAAAGTCAAATAATACATTTTTGAACACTGTAGCGGAAAATAAACCGTCGGTACATGTATATATGCAAATATTAAAAATGTTAAAGTATTAAATATTAAAATATAAAATAACATAATATATATACTCGTATAATAAAATATATAAAATATTAAAAATTTGTAAACACCGCAAATAGCTGTTTATATATCAGAAAAGTTACTATGAATAAAGAGACAAAATTCAGATGCAAGACAGTACTCAATACACTAAGCAACAAGACGTTAATCAAAATATTAAAATCCAATCATAACACGCAAAGTTGATATATACACATAATAACACGTGGATGTGTGTTGCAGATACGCACGCAAAAAGAAATATTTACGCAGCATAATATTCGGATACAACACTAGTAGCACAGTAGAAAGGAAAATAAGCATTGCAAATTTTTTGGAATGCAGCCTGATGGAAGAGAGATTATTAACAGCAGTTACAAAATATACATAAAATACCTTTGTCGTATGTTTACCAAAATTAATACCATGAGAGTGATAGGAAATGTTGTTGCTGTAATAGATGTAACATATAGAAGTAATAGAAACTTCTAATTTGTAAACAGAGCGTGTTTTTGTACCTGGTGACATCAGAAATGTTTGATGAAGAGACTACACAATCCGAGGAAAAATTACACTTACAACTTAGAGGCACTCATAATATTCCACACCATAAAAGTGAAAAGTGTGATATTACAAGCAAAAATCATACCAGTTATACAAAACCTACTAGAAATTAGAATTAATTAATACAATAAATTTTTTACGGCACACAATGGAAATGAAATCGGAAAATAATTGTGATTTTCCGTCTTATACTGTTACTTTTATTGATTAATAGCGACCTATAAAACAATATCAAAATTGAAACTAATTTTGTCTGAAATGACTCAAAGGTCCTAACAGATCATATCAATAAACATGAGCATAATCGAATGTAATTTTTTACCGCTACAAAGTGTTTTAGTACATATTAATGTCCTATCTGTTGTGATGCAGTTAAAAAGAAATGTAAACTATCTGTTGTTCCCTATAGTGCATATTCTTCTGCTACAGTGCTGCCGCCTATAGGGCAGCTATAACCGTGCCGCTCTGCGGCCGTCTCTCGTACTACCTAGTGGAATGCTGACGTCAGGCGGCTGCTCTCAGGAGGGCGCCGCCGTCAGCACTGTTATGTGTAGTGTGACGACAAAAGACGGCTGCCGACCGCAGCGCCACTCCAGCTGAGCTGAGCCGGATGGTGGCCAGATACGGGACTAATGAGAACGGCGGAGAGGCCGCGGTGGTCAGCACTTCCCGATCTGGCCCGACTCAAACAAAGCCAGCATTTGCAGTGACCGTAAAATATGACAGTCAGTTTGCCGGTTTATTTTAAAAGTATGAGCGGGAGTACGCGCCACTTCGTTCTTCCGCTGAAAACAACGCCAGCACCATGACAACACCAAATAGTAAATTCATTCCTTGAAATTTGATAAAAATATTAGTAACAAATCTATTTTAAAGGATTAAATGAAGAATCATAGGAAATATTTTGCTTGCTAATGACTATTTCGATAATTTAAAACTGTTCCAGAGACTGAAAAAACACGCATAAAAGAAAAAAAAAATATTCGAGTCGCCTTTGTTGTTTCAGTTAATTCTACACATGATACTACCTGAATCAAACCTCGATTATGGAGAATATGGTTATTTGAAATACGCGCCCTATATTATTATTATTTTAAAATGAGTATATATTATTTATTGTTGTCCGACAATATACAGACCTTGAAGATTGTATAAAATCTTCTAAGGCTTTCCACCGAGGTAGCGCGTCAATGTAGGGCGACGTTTCGAAGCCTGCCTCCGGCTCCATCTTCGCTGGAAGATGGAGCCGGAGGCAGGCTTCGAAACGTAGTCCTACATTGACGCGCTACCTCGGTGGAAAGCCTTAGAAGATTTTATACAACTGACACACCGAGAAAGCTTACATTCGTTCAGACCTTGAAGATCTTTGCACAGGACGGTCATTTTTGTGTATCTATTATTGCGGTGCAATGAATACTGTTCTTCATAAAATACCCTTGTGGTATTCATATTCTTTGTGTTAGATCTAGTTAAGTTCTGTGCCTAATCTATTCTTCCACGGTAACCGCACCACCACAACAATCTTACAGGAGTATTCTACTCGTAACAGCGGTTGTTTACGGTTGCCTATCTCAATGTGAATGTGTAAATGTTACTCTTTGTGTGGTGATTATGATGGTATGTAGTAAATTATGGATGAGAGATGGAAGAAGGGAGAGGTTCAAAATCAGTACCGCGCATTCAGGCGTGTTCTACCTAAAGACAACGGGAAGTGTCACTACTTAAAACTTCCCGTACAAAGAATCAAACACCATCACCAGAGTCATACAAACTTACTTACCCCACAAGCACTGTGAAGATTTTTGGGTTTACGCCGAAGTTCTTGGTAAACAATCCGGTAATAGGAATTGTGGCACACTATCTGTCTTTTCTTAATGGCCGTGGGTGAAAATTTGTTCTAATAGGAGCTCGAATCAGCTAATCGCTTCCGGGAACCAGGAACTGTTACTGCGTTGTAGCAGTCACGGTCAAGGGACGGGTATAATCAGAAGAAAGGAGCGAAAGGCAATTTGGTGTAGGCTGGTCCACTCTAAATGTTTACTTATCATGATTGACATTGATACCGAAGAATCAACACAAACACGTTTTCCAATTAATTGTTTCAAGCAACACTAAACTTAGATAGAGCGGTCGGCGAGTGGGAAATAAAGAAATAATTTTATTTTATGACTAAATAAAATAAGATACAGAATACTCACACGATTTTCCAGAAAACATTTTTTTCTCTGTTTCATATATTAAAATTCGCATTCACATTCAAATGGTTCTAAACAGTCATAGGTGACGATTTTTTTTCTTTTCGACTACATTACATCATAACTGTAGGGCCTAATGACTTTTTTTATCGGCCCTGACGGACCACGAAACACCTTTAGGCACCCGTGCATAAGGATCCGGTTTTATATATCTATTATCTTACTTAAACCGTTCAGCAGGAGGCCTATTATGTTTAATGCATATAGCAAATAACTTTTATAATCATTTTCAATAGTAAAACACTTTTCATCTCAGAACATAACGTTGTTATTTGTCCATTATGTGGCTAAAACCATTTAGAAGGAGGCAAATCTCATATAATTGTAGAGGAGAAGGTGGCAATATGGCCCCTGCATATTATATGGCCCCCCCTTCCGTATTTTTTAACAATTTACTGAAACCTAGTGGAGTACAATGGAACTAGTCCACAAGTATACCAACTGGTTGGTAGGAACGCTGGAAGCCATTCGGCGCAGTCGCTGTGTAGTTGTGAGGTGAATTCTGTTTTTGTGATTTTCAAAACTTTGAAAGTATGTAAATTTCTTGATTTTAACCAACCATGACTGATAAATGCTTAGTTCTAGGTACTATGCATATGATTTAGAGGCTATTGCCAACAGTTTAACACAGACTAGAAGGTTCTGGGGATTTTATTTTTCATCTTATAACTACCTTTTTTTAAATATGTTCATGTCTGCAATATGGCCCCCTTCGGTAATGATAATATGGACTCCAGGGTCCATATTACAAGAAATTTCAATATTTGTGGTTAATTTATTTTTCTGATGCCTAGAGCCAGCTGGACACCAAAACTAACCGGTAGAAGGCAATTATGGGCAAGGATAAGATGAAAGAAGCAGTATCTTCTGTGATTGAAAATGAAATGGGTATCAAAAAGACTTCAAACATTTTGAGGTGCCGAAGACAACCTTGCGAAGATATGTAAAAGAGGCTAGTACATTCCAGGGAGCTGAGGTCACCACAAAGAAACTAGGAAGGAAACCAGCTCTACCTGAAGCACTACAAAATATACTAGTAGGTTACGTGCAGTATATCGAGGCAAAATATTACGGTTTCACTCGCTTGGATGTTTGCCGAATGGCATACAACTGGCAGTTAGAAATGGCATTAAAACCAACTCTAGAAATGAAGTTGCTGACAGGGCTTGGCTAGACCATTTCGTTAGACGTCACCAAGACAAGCTATCAATCCGCAAGCCAACTGGATTATCATATGCTCGTGCGAAAGGTTTTACTCCCATATTTGGAGTATAGTTCAGACCAAGATACCACAGGTAATTGCCAGTAAAGGTAAACGTCAAATATATTCTCTGACATCGGCAGAACTTGGATCTTTGATAACAGTAATCTGTTCAATGATTTCAGGAGGATCTTATGTCCCTCCGATGTTGATTTTACTGAGAACAAACATGTCGTATCTCTCTATAAAAGGAGCCCCTCATGGGTCTATTGGAAGAGCTCACCCATCTGGATGGGTTCAAGCAAATTTGTTCAAAAACTGGTTGACCCATTTTGTCGATAAAACTAAGCCAACGGAGACCTCGCCCATACTACTTATCCTTGACGGCCAGTTTTCTCACACCTGAAACATTGATGTGATACACTTAGTGAGGAAGAATTAAATCACGATTTTGTCCTTACCTCCTCACAACGCATAACTTGCAACCGTTAGACCGAACTTTCATGGGAGCCCTGAAGACCCACTACAGCGAAAACACCAGACAATGGATGCGCCATGCAAAAAGACCTATTGGACTTTACGATATAGCGTTCCTTAGTGGAAAGGCGTACCTGCGATGTACCATAGGATTAAACGCTGTGAATGGAGTCTGGGTCATGGGAGTATACCCCCTGGAAAGGGACATATTTCAAGACAATTAATTAATTGCAGGGGAAGAGGAAATACAAAACGAAAATCAAGCTGATTACCCTGATGACCTGCTTGATGACACTCCAGTGGTTGAAGCCAATCCTCGTCCACTCTCATCGACCTTTACTGTGTCACCCCATCCCAGAAAAAAAAAAAAGATAAAATTGTGGATGAAAAGCTTCCGTCGCAAAAATCTTCATTAGTTCTCCTTACAAAAGAGAGCTAGAAAATTTCCTGGCAAACAAAGAAGCCGCTGCCAGTCTTCGTGATCGTGGGAGAGGCGCAACAACAAGTGTCAACAGAAGTTTGACGTTTGATAACCCCCAGCCTTCTTGTTCCGGACTTCAAGCTTGCGCTACAGAACAAGCAACCACATCTGACTCAACCCAGAGTGTCAATGCTGGGAAATCAAAGAAGATCAACCCTAAACACCAACTCCCAGCTGACAGCAGGGACGATGATGTTGCTGGGATACAGCTCTCCACTTACTCCAGTGAATCTCTTTTTGACATCCCAGTTGGAAAGACTCAACCAAACCAAGAAGACGCATTATGTCTTTTTTTGTTTGTGAAATCTGCTCCAGTAACGTCCGCGGGGAATTATGAGTTCAGTGCCTAATGTGTTCTCTTAGGACTTATAACAAATGTGCAGGGGCAGAGAAGGAGCGTATGTCTCCGATTTCTGTGGTTAATTTTTTTCCCATTATTGTGATCTATATTTCATTTTTTTATATCTCCTTATATCTACTATATCTACTTATATTTACTTATGTATAATAAACATGTTTTTGTCACAAAGTAGCTGTAATAATTTATTTCTCAATATTTCCTTACATTAATAAGGGGGTCCATATTACAAACACCAAGGGGGACATATTAACTGCACATCCCGTTTTCTGAATAATGTGTCGACTTTTTAAAAATATAAAATGATGTTTTAAACGCCTCTACCTATTATAATGTGTTCAGTAACTAACACGAGATTCTAACTGTGCTAATCACCCCTATTTATTATTAATAATATTCATTTTATAATAAAAAAAAAACAAAATGGGGTTCATATTACCACCTTCTCCTATACAGTAAAGAACTTTTATAACCATTTTCTCAACAAGAAAGCGCTTTTAAATTGATTCTGAACCTTTTCGATAAAAGACATAAGATTAAAATAAGTTTTTTTCCCCAGTCATAATGAATTTTTGTGTATTTATTTCCACTAAGAAAGCAGAGAATAACGATCAATTTAAGGTGTATTTTGTATGTTTTTAAAATTTATCTGAGGAGATATTGAAAAAATAAAGAATTTGAATCTTTTAAATAAAGGAATTGGGAAGATAAAAGTAGGCTTAAATGAGAGATAAAAATTCATTTAATAACAATAATATAACTGTTCAAAGGTAACTTGAAACTTAATGGGACAAACATGGGTTTTAGTATCGACATATGATGGCATCATCATGTGTGACTTTTAGAAATTAATAGCTCTTAAACGAGAATAGGTACGAGGAAATTTGTCATGACCAAAAATATTGTGAATAAATTAAACTATAACATATTAAAATATCGGGAAAATCCCAGTAAAATTAGTGTTCCACAGGAATGGGGGATTTTGGTACTTCACCAAAGAACAGGGGCGCCCATACCCGGGGGCAGGGGGGGGCCGCGGCCCCCCCCTAGTTCTCGGGAAATATATATAGTGTTCACGGTTACAACATTAACTGCTTTATTTATTTTGTTTTATACAAGCGACTATCTTTTATTTATTCTTTTAGTCAACCTGATATATAATAATATAGTATTTACTTGCTAGTTTAGCATAACTGCCGTATAATGCTGGTTCAAATCAACCGCCAATCAAGCAATATTATTATACCTTCGCGCTACGCTAGGAAACACTTTATGTTGTACGTCGCGCTCGCAGTCGACGTGAGGCACCGAGTGCATATATACAATATACGCCGACATTGCTATATATTCCAAAAGTCGTTCTTAAGTGGTTTGAAGAAAGGAAGAGGCATCGTCACAACCTTGATCTTGCACCTGTCGACTCTCAACCGGCAATACCACCGTGTTTATTTATTGCCAGTATCAGGCTTCATCTTTTCTCTCAATATTTGGTGAGTATACTGTCACATTGATCTTGCAAAATATTGGCTCACTCGTTCTGACCTAATCGAGTCAGAAATATTTATTTCAGGGATGGATATCAGGAATTTCTTTGGAAAAAAAGGTGATACTGCTACACAGAAAAGGAACCTCGATGACTCATTAAAAGTTCCAGATCCAATACCTTCGAAAGTGCGTCCCACAACTACTTCTAAATTCTCAACACCAACTCCTGACTTCACGTTGCAACAATGTCCTTCCACCATTAGCCCTGAGTCTGCTGATATCATTACTCCTGATGCTACTGATATGGATGACGCCAACCCACCCGCTACAGTTTCCACCGTTAACAATCCAGAGTTCGTTAGTAGTTCATTAACAGTTAATCACAGCTTTGATTTAGGTGAATACATAAATGATTCAGTGTCAGACGAAGTCAAGTATCAATTAATAACAAACATACATGCTCTAAATATGAATTATGATTTCAAAAATGACATTGATGAGAAAAAAACTATCAAAAGGCCTTTTCAAAAAACTTGGCTACAAAAGTACTCATGGCTAGTATACTCGCCCAAGTTGAAGGGGGGCCTTTGTAAGTTTTGTAGTCTTTTCAAACCTGTTTTAAAAAGAGGGATATTTGGTGCTTTCGTGATAAAGGCTCATCAAGATTACAAACATTTTCATGAAGATGCTCGAGGCCATGAAAAGAGCAGTTGGCATCTAGAATCTACGAGTAAGGCTAAAAGTTTTTGTGAGTCTTTAGAAATGAGAAAGAAAAACGTGATCGAACAGTTAGATAGTGGGATCACGGAGCTTGTAAATACCAACAGAAAAAAACTAAAATCAATTCTTGCTACTTTAATTTTCTGTGGCACTCATGACATATCCATCAGAGGAAAGAATTCAAGCGAAGGAAACTTTCAGGATTTACTTTTGTTTAGAGTAAGTGCGGGGGACAAAGTGTTGGCGGATCATATGCAAAACTATTGTGGAAAAGCGAAATATACATCACACAGAGTGCAAAACGATTTAATAAGTACATGTGGCTCCGTGATACAAAACGAGATTATTGATGAGGTAAACAGATCATCAGCGTTTGCATTACTGGCAGATGAAACGGCTGACATTAGTGGAAAAGAGCAACTGTCTGTGGGAGTACGATTTGTAGACGAGAAAGATAACTTTACAGTAAAAGAAGAATTTTTAGGGTTTACGGAGCTTATTACATTGGATGCTGAAGGAATTTCTTCATCTATTTTAAATTTTGTTGAAAAATTAGGGCTTAATATGAATAAGCTGATTGGCCTTGGCTTTGATGGCTGTTCGACAATGGCAGGCCATGAAACTGGAGTGCAGGCCAGGATCAGAGAGAAGTATCCTTCAGCTGTCTATTTTCATTGTGCATCGCACAGACTGAACTTAGTTGTCAATGATCTTAACAGTGTCCAGGAAATTCGTAACACTATCGGAACTATAAAAGAAGTTATTAGGTTCTATAGAGAAAGTCTATTGCGTAGGAAAACAATACCTAACATTCCACTGTTTTGTGAAACTAGATGGTCCCATAAATATAAATCAATCAGGATATTCAAAGAAAACTTCTTGGTAATAAAGGATAGTCTGAATCACCTGGCATATAACAGTGAATACAATCAAGACACTCGATCACGTGCCAGCCAACTTGATTGTGCAACATCATCAACTACATTTATCGTTTGTCTACACATTATATCGAGGTATTCTTCATATCTGGAACCAATAGTGAACAAACTCCAGAGTACTGATATGGATCTCCACTCAGTTACAGATTCGTCAACACCGACTTGATAGCCAATTTTCAAAAGCAGAGAGAAAGTGATGACGAATTCAGAAACATTTTCGAAGCAGTGAAAGAAGATTGTAAGGAACTTGACATAGATGTAAAAATCCCAAGATTGACTGGAAGGCAGACCCTCAGATGCAATGTGAATGTCCATTACTCATCACCCCAAGACTATTTCAAGGTGGCAATTTACAATCCGTACATGGATTCCATAATCACGTCACTTATCACAAGATTTGAAAAAGACAAAGACATACCATTCAAAGGTGGGATTCTTCACCCACATTTAATGAAAAAGGAGAAGAAAGAAGATTTCATGAGAGATATAAAAAGTTTGGAAAGGTTTTACCAAATAGACAACTTGGAAGCAGAAGCCAGATTATGGTATGACGTTTGGACAAATAAGGAGTGTTTGGAAAAAACAAAGCTCAATGATATACTTGCAGAAACTATGTTTTACCCAGCTGTAAGGAGATTGCTTGTATTCTACCAGACCATACCCCCCACAACTTGCACCATAGAACGTTCTTTCAGCACACTGCGTAGAGTGAAGACATGGCTGAGAAGTACTACTAGCGAGGACCGTCTGTCCAGCTTGTGCCTTCTTAGTGTTCACAGGAAAAGAGCGGAAAACCCTGGTTTCCAGGACAAAGTGATTGACTTGTTCGGCAAGAAGAAAAGAAATTTACAGTTTGCTTTTTCACATAAATATTAGTGTTAAATCCATAAACCAACCAATGTATAATAATTTATTTCAGTTTGCTTTTTACATCACTACTAGTGTAAAATCGTCTGAAGTGTGTATTTTGAGTTTGCATTCTGTATTAAAGTTGCTTCTGCATTTACGTTGCTAAATATTAAATGGTTTCAGTATAGTACTTAACGTGTTATTGTTTTGTTATAAAAGGGCCAGTATAAAGCCGCGGCCGAGGTCGGCCACGTGGTCTCCCCATTCAACAAAAATAGTAGAAACAAAAGGGAGAGAGAAAGAAATCATTTTATTTAGCTTTCTCAACTAGTAAAATTTGTTCAAAATTTTTTGTTTTGGACAAGGTGCTTTTAAACGGCAGAGCAATATGATTGCTCTGTTGTGTAACTCTCCCTGTCCGATTTCCTACGTATTCCACCCGATCGCACATTTCTGGAGTTATTATTCCGCGTACCATTTTAAAAATAAATATTAAAATATTTCGCTTTATTCGCTCATTAATAGAAAAATAATTTAAAACGTTACGCATATCCCGCGTTGGTGTATATATATCGCAATGCAATATAGTTCGCATTGCCCTGTTTGTAACTTCTCAATTTGCTCCTGGTTGGCATAAAGGAGCACTTTTGAGCAATACTTCACATGAGGCGCAGTCATGGTGTTTTAAATTAGGTTTCGCGTATAGGCTCTAACTAAATTGCCTACTCTATTCAGAGAGAGAGGGAGAGACATAGGGTAGCGCGGCGCGCTCTAATTCCGTTATACTTGACGATAAACATGTAAGTGAGAAAATGTTTGAAAAATTACTGAAATTGTGCTTAAAGTTTGTTGGAAGTGCTCTCATAATGAAACACTGGATGAATATTTGAGGGGATTTTCGCTCCATTTTTTGGAAAAACACGTCTTTGGCGCATATCATTATTTATGACATCATCTATCCTCAACTATTTACTGTACAGCGATATAATTGTGCAGGTGCATGCACGTATACATTGACATATGCCATATGTAAAATAAGTTTTGAATATCTTTTAGTAGCAAAAAAGTGATAAATTAAAACGTCAGACATGATGTTGTGTTTACTGCATTCCAATGTAAACAAGCATATGCTGAAGTTTAACCGCATGAACAGCGAAAATTTAGTAAGCGATAATTTTTTTAATTTAATTTATTTTCGCGGGGGGGGGGGGGAGGGGGGGGAATCAGCAAAACAAATTTCAGTATAGGTATGATATTAAAAATACCCCAATCGATCAGGTCTTGGCCCCCCCCTACAAAGTATCATATGGGCGCCCATGCCAAAGAATAGTGTTTCCCCGCGGGAATATACCGTTGTTCTACGACGATTCAGCGAAAGGTAAGCCATGGCTACAAAAAGCCAACCAGAGCAAGTAGTCTCGAATAGTTTTGGGAGTAGTCTTGAGAGGTAGTCTAGCGGAGTCAGTTTTGAAGTAGCAGTACGTGTCGCGTCGCGAGGTAAAATTAAAAATGTAACTACTGAAAGTTCAACTATCTCGCCTCGGAACTAGTTCGTGGACTTTCTCATTCACTTTAATTAAAACTCAATGAAAGAACTTTTTTTACCATGGTTCAAGGAGTTATTAGTAGTAGTGGTTAACACTATCACTAAGCTCATTCTGAACTTTGGGGTGCTAATACAAGTACGGTTGCCAGAGTGAATGCTTCCATACAGTGGTGTACCTTGAAGGATTATCTGCATCTTCATATGTGATTTCGAAGTTCGATTTGCCTTAAATGTTTTCAACAAGTGTAATCTGATACCAGCTTTACTTCATAAAACATTCCTGCAGTGGATTGGTCGGTGGGGGAAGATTAATTGCTTACCTTGCATAATTTAAATCGCCACTTTCCACTGCCTTCTGCAAAGCATATATATTAATTTCAGGAAACAGAGGTGAAACTATTACTTCTGTTATTAGTATTTGAAAAGAAAATTATGGTTTATTTGATTCTCATGAATGCTTAAACATCTGTCGGTGGGAAAATAAAATTCAGCGCAATACCTCGTCTTACAGTTGCGAAATAGCAAATAAACAATTATCGTTAGTTGAAGCTAAGAAATTGCAATACATGCACATTACAAAGATTTACAAATTTCATATGCAACTGAAACATAAACTCTCTTAAGCATAATGAGAGCGATTCTTGTATTACAATGATAACAAGTTAACTTCAGATTTATCTGGATTTCATAGGGCGCCAGGTAATTAATTTGTTCCCACAAAGAATACACAGACGGAAAAAAAAATCCCAACACCAAGAAAAAATTATTGTAGAGTAATGAAATTTGGACAATGCATTTGTCAAGTTAACATGTTTAATTGATTAAATTTTCAAGATCACAGGTTAATTTAAGCTCAAGAAAATGCATTTCAAATGTGAAATACTGTTAAATTAATAGCCGGTGTAACCTCCAGAATTTTGAATGCAAGCCTGCAAACGTGAATGCATTGTGTCATACAGGTTTCGAATGTCACTTTGTGGTATGGAGTTCCATGCTTGTTGTACTTGTGCTGTCAATACTGGGACGGTCAGTGCTGGCTGTGGATGATGCTGGAGTTGTCGTCCAATGATATCCCATACGTGTTCAATTGGAGACAGATCTGGTGATCTCGCAGGCCAAGGTAACATGTCGACACTCTGTAGAGCACGTTGCGAGACAACAGCGGTATGAGGGCGAGCGTTATCCTGTTGAAAAACTCCCCCTTGAATGCTGTTCATGAATGGCAGCACTACAGGTTGAATTACCAGACTGACGTACAAATTTGCAGTCAGTGTGTTTGGTATAACCACAAGAGTGCTCCTGCTGTCATAGGAAATTGCTCCCCAGACCATGACTCCAGGTGTAGGTCCAGTGTGTCTAGGCCGCAGACAGTTTGGTTGCAGGCGTTCCCCTGGCCTCCTTCTGACCAACACTCGGCCATCACTGGCACCAAGGCAGAACCTGCTTTCATCAGAAAACACAACAGATCTCCAGTGTTGGTCAGAAGGAGGCCAGGGGAACGCCTGCAACCAAACTGTCTGCGGCCTAGACACACTGGACCTACACCTGGAGTCATGGTCTGGGGAGCAATTTCCTATGACAGCAGGAGCACTCTTGTGGTTATACCAAACACACTGACTGCAAATTTGTACGTCAGTCTGGTAATTCAACCTGTAGTGCTGCCATTCATGAACAGCATTCAAGGGGGAGTTTTTCAACAGGATAACGCTCGCCCTCATACCGCTGTTGTCTCGCAACGTGCTCTACAGAGTGTCGACATGTTACCTTGGCCTGCGAGATCACCAGATCTGTCTCCAATTGAACACGTATGGGATATCATTGGACGACAACTCCAGCATCATCCACAGCCAGCACTGACCGTCCCAGTATTGACAGCACAAGTACAACAAGCATGGAACTCCATACCACAAAGTGACATTCGAAACCTGTATGACACAATGCATTCACGTTTGCAGGCTTGCATTCAAAATTCTGGAGGTTACACCGGCTATTAATTTAACAGTATTTCACATTTGAAATGCATTTTCTTGAGCTTAAATTAACCTGTGATCTTGAAAATTTAATCAATTAAACATGTTAACTTGACAAATGCATTGTCCAAATTTCATTACTCTACAATAATTTTTTCTTGGTGTTGGGATTTTTTTTTCCGTCTGTGTAGTTATTGAAAGTTTCCAAACATGGAAGTCAGTCTTTCTCGGCTTTTAGATGCAACTAGCTCAGAAATTTATGTCCGGCGGTTCAAGAACTCTTAATCATTAGACCGTTAAAGAGATGATCCAATGATTCATCGGAGTACACACTGTTTCCGGAGAAATAATTACCGTGTCTGTCTGGCTGTACGAAGCGTCGCAGCAAGAGTGCTATCGTCACTCAAATAGCACGTCGCGTCAAACAGTACATGTGAAAACATCGATCGGACTTGGCGCTCAGTCATCTAAGCCTCCAGAACACTGCTCTGTCAGCAGTGGCCAGACCGCTCGTTCTGGACGAAGTGAAGTCTTCTCCCTCATTCAGCAGGTCCCCTGTCTTTTCCGCGAGTCCACGCCTCTTTTTCCTCGGCATGTATCATGGATTTGTAAAATTTCCAATCACGTGAGGAAATAAACACATCGGATTGGATTCGAAAAAGTTTCCCCTCTCTGCTGGCTAATACATTGCATCTCATTTGCTAAGAGTCTTCGGGTTCTATCGGTATTTATCGAGAGGATTCGGAGGATTCGTAGGAATAGGAATAATTTTTCCCACGATAGACCGAACGAACGGCGCATTCAAGAATTCCTTCCGCAAAATTCTCCGTGTCCAGCCTTTCTCACCGTTATTAGCGTCGTCTTGCCAGAGCTTTGTCTGGGACTACCTGACTACACAGCTACATCCTGCTCAAGTCAGTCTCCTCACACGCGAACAGAATCTTTAGGATTCCTGTCTCCAGCTCGGAAAAGAATTTCTATTTATTTCTTATGTTTATTAAACTAAACAATAATTAATTTAAATTGTACGAGATGACCCATCTAGTCATCTTGCTACATTCCCAAGATATTTAAAATAGTAACTACAGTGACTTTATTTCATTTATGTATTATCTGTTAGCTATTACAGGGTAAACTAATAGCTTGTTGGCCGGTTTAAAGAACTACAGCATCTTCGAGAAAAAGGTATCAGTTATACAGGCAACACGATCAAGTTAATTCGAATGTTGCATAACCCCAAGCATCGTTTTCTCATTACACGGTGTATAATTATGGGAAATAGAAACGAATTCGTCAGATCCGGAGCATTTACAGTATTGGAGGAATGTCTTACTGTCATTTGTCTGAGAAAAGGCTAACTATGCTTTGCATGATAAGTGTATTTTTGTTTTTGAAATTAGGCGGAGATTGCGAACTATCCCAGCAGCCACCTCGATGATTGCAGGAAACTGCCTATAGCCCTCAGTCAGGACAGCCAGTACGTGGGCACCTTAAGGCACGCAGTCACTCTGCAGCGTATAATAATTACATTCATTTTTTAATCTACTTTAATGATATTTTTTCAAAAAAAAATAATCCTAGTTATGAGTTTTCGGGGTCTTTAACTTACAAGGGACACCTTTGACCTCGAACTCTCGAAACAGCATGAAAAAATGTTTAGAATAACAAATGATCATAAACAAAATAGTAGTGTGTCATTTACATACAAAACTCCGCACTTATCTGCTAGCGCCATTAAAGTTCCATGAAAAGAGCCTATTTTTGTGTGATTCCTGGCCAGGTCATACAGATCGTACCCCTCTAGATGCAACTTTTCCATACAAAGGTATTATGCTGAAGATATTGCCACCGAAAACAACAAGCTATTTCCTACCCCTTGTTGTTTACTTGTTTCGGCAATATAAGTTCTATAACAGAGGGATTACTGATTTTGTAAGACTACAATGTGCGAAACCACAAGTGAAGATGCATGATCGTTGTTTCATCATGAAACTTCACTCTGTGATTTAAAATCAATTTGCTGCACCTAAGTATAAGCCTATGTTGCAATATGCTTGGCGAAAGCCAGGTTATGGCATTGACATACAAAACATCATCATTTGAAAATGTAATTAGTGTGGCTTTTGATATTGGACTGCAAGATTCCGAAAGCGATTTAGAATGTGATACCGAGCGTGGTGGATAGGTTGACGCTCTGGCCTCGCATTCGAGAGGACGCCGGTTCGAATACCCGTCCGGGCATCCAGATTTGGGTTTTCCATGGTTTCCCCAAATCACTCCAGCCAAAGGCCAGGATTCTTCCTTCAAAAGACAATGGCCGAATTCCTTCCCATTCCTTGTACCCAGTCCTTTCCCGCCTTGACCTCGACATCGACGAGGCGTAAAGCTATAAGTGAAAAAAAAAATGGAATGTGATAACGTGGTTTTAGTGAAGTTTGCACATTGTTCTCTTCCAGTTTGTTTTAACCACTTCATCGAAATCCCGCATCTGCACTTTTAGGACTAGTATAAGCACTACCAGGTGTATGGTACTGCTGTATATGCGTGTTTTGAGCTATATTAAGTACTTTAAGCAGAGAACTTTTGGCACTGTTGATTGAAAATGTAATGATACACTGGCGTCATTGAATTACGTATAATTTCGTTTATATGCCATTGATATCTTGTTACTTTGTTTCTCTCTATTAAGATGTTACAAGAGGTAGAATGCAAGGTTTTACATGGAAATGACACAAACCAATGTTTTGTTTGTGATCGCTTGTTATTCTAAGCATGTTTATGGATTTTGTTTCCGCAATATAATTTACATATTTCTTGAGTTTATCTATGTCTTTGGTGAAGCACATTATGGACTCCCGGAGTCACAGGGCTTTCAGTGGATTCTTACGAACTGTGCGCTGCGTGAAGATAGCTCTACAAACACTTGTGCCACAATTGGTGCGACAATTGATCATACAGATTTTGTATCGTTTTGGTGAGATGTCGTACAGTAGCACCCCATCAGGAGATGTTGTTGCATGGCGACAGGTCGTCCAACGATTACGTCGTCGCACCACTGATCTAATACGAATTACGTCGAAGATTATATGAGAAACTTCAAATACACGATTTTTACCGAACATATCACTCGTGTAAACCAATGTTATGACTGAAATTCAGCAGATTCTATTCGTGAAAACATAAAAGTCGAGCCGTACTGCTAGTTAGAACTAAACAAACTTTATGATTCGTGACCACGGATGAAGCAAACTACACCACAAGTCCTCCCTCGTGGTCGAAGAAGAAGTGTCACCTAATGCGTTGGCTTCCGTTCAGGAAACCTCGCGTCGTCCACGGCAAGCGTCGCCGCTGTTCTCCGGTCGTTAGATTCTAGAAAAATCCTGAGCTCAAAATTGATCTCTTATTCACTACATTTTCCTTCTCATTCAGTCGATGTTCGTGCAGACATCATTGGTTTGTCCCTCTCTCAACTAGCAAAGGGTCATTTTGAAATTTCCAAGACTTCGGAAATTACTGGGATTCACTAGGAGTCCCTGCTGTCTGCCATAATTCACGTCTCCCTTCCTGGCCGTTCTCTAACCTTTTAAACGTTTAAGGTATCCATCTCTGGTGGTACTAGTAACTTACTGATGAACGTCTGGACTGGGCGCTTATCTCGTCCTGTACTGATATACTGCTATTGCATAAGACGTTTACAGAAGTGTACCTATCATTCGTATCGTTCTATTAATTATCATCTTGTTCACTGAACAGTCTTCATCACTCGCGTAACAGTAAACCGCGAAAATAAAAATAATTCTTGATAATTTAACTTATCAAACTTATTAAAATTCACTAATTCAAGGAGTCGACTCCACAACTGATTAGTACACTCAGGATGCACATGCACCTGTACTTCTTTGATTTCTCGTCTTAAATATTCGTTTACTTTAATTTAAGTCTGTATCACAGTAAAAAATGGTGAATCTTTTAACACTGGTAATTACTATAGATTTTGTTCACCATAATGTTCGTAGCTTGTCTATCGAACCAATGCTTACAATCTGTGACCACAAATCGTTGTTGCTGCACTTGCATTTGTAAGGCTACCTACACACACTAACAAATACCCGAATTCCAAGCAAAACGAAAAACATCGACCTTTAATAATTACAGGTATTCCATTTCTCTATAATAAATATTAATGAAAAGTTAAATCTAATTACCGATAATCTTTTTCAAAACTAGTATTTGCCACAAAGTTTATTAAGTATATATATATATATAAACTACTTCTTGCTCCATACATTTCATTGTGCACCATTCCTTATCACTAGATTTTGTTCCAGAGTATTGTATTAAATCCTAAACCTCGTCACAGTTATGATATATAGTACACTATTGATGGTGATTAGTCCGTTCGATACATACGTTACAATTGGAAGCTTTCTAAGGCTTCTTACGGGGAATTTGCTTGAATGAGCCGACAGCTGATTTTATTCTCTCCGTAGTTTTATATCTCATCGAAGACACAAATAGCGTTTTACTCTGAACGCACACACCACTACAGTATACCACACTTACGGTAACATTTATTAACGTTTCCACGATGGGGAAAGGGGAAGCAACCCAGTTACTTCTGCATTTGTAATGAAGGGAACTGTAACAGCCTTTAATGAATATTTTATTCATAAGCTTTTAAAGAATTTCACTAATGTACTATACAATTAGTACAACCACCTAATTCTACAACCATTTAACTGTACAACCAGCTTTGTTCCCTCAAAGCCACTCGCTTACTCTTATTCTACTGGAAAAGTCTTTTTTTAAAAAAAAATTCCTTCGTAAGTATAATTAAAAATCAGCTACCTGAAGAACTTGTGTCATTTATTTTTGAATGGAAATACTAAATTCTTATAAGAAATCTTTAGACTACTAACCATGTATTTGAACAACGGTGGCCACAACGTAGCAGAACCGCGGTAACTAAAAGTAATGTGTAATTTATAACTATTGCTTTCTAAACATAGTGGTATACGACCACAGCCAACGCCATAAAACTTATCGATTCTAGTGACATTTCTTATTCTTTCATACTAAGAAGCTTTTGGAGCGAAGAATCTTACTATTAAAGAAGAGATACCGACCGAATTCTCCAGTGCACAACAACAGCTGTTCCGCATTGGTTTGAAACCCTGGTTAGTGCAACATTTTTAATAAATTGCTCAAATAACAGTTAAAATAATTAAAAATAATAAAAATCTTTACCCCTTCCATGATATTGGAGTAACGGAAATTGTTTTTTTATTAATAGTAACAGATCTGATTTATTGGTGGCCGAAATAACTGGGTGAGAGTAATGTTCAGCTGCAATTCGAAAATGAGTATGAAGGACGATTTCTGATTCTGAATATACACTTAACGAAAGCGTTATCAAAACCAAAGTATCTCCATGCAGCTGATAATGGTTTCAAGAATGTTCCATTCTACTTGTATCTTGAGTGTAACCAAGCAGTTCCCATCTATAATGTAATAAATTACATCGATAATTTTTATAGTCGTAGGAGAGTTTTATACGCCATTTTCCCTGTGTTTTTCCCGCTTTCATTCAGAATTTGTCTTATAAATGCGTCCTCAGTTCGTCTTCTCGAAAACAATTCTCGATTTCGGTGTGTTTTCCTGAATTCATACTTTTGAGAACATTGCGGTTTGTTACAACGTCCTTGTGCAATTTAGCCTTTCAGTTCCTGTCATAATGTAAGAATAAGTCTTTTCGGCTGGAGTGAAAATTCGGTCGATGCAAAAAGCTTCGCCTTGAAAGGGCTCTCCAATATGCGCCTACAGCACTCAGCTCATGGATTAAAAGGCTTAATGCCATCAACAAGCGAAGAGTACTTGAATCTGATTCTCGATGCGAAAAATCTTTGGCTCCAGCGCTACCTCTTCCTCTATCAACGCGGTTATTAATCTGCTTATTCTTACGTTCGTTACTATTGTTCCTTGCAGATAAAGACTATTATATTTGCATTATATCTGTTTCAGTTAATATTCATCTGTCCAAGAATTTAAACGGCTTTAGGATATGTACACGACAAGTGATTTAAGTTAATGGAGTAAAAACTGCATTTATAACAACATTTGTCCAACCGACCTGATGTTCACTTTATGGCACATGAAAGGAAATAGCACAAACAGCATATGAAAGAACGAATACTTTCTGATGTTACAAATATATTTTCAATTCTTGAGCGCCCAGGACCTAACTGGCATTTGTATAATGATTATTATTTTTTCTTCCTTGTTATAACATTTAAATTTATTCACCTCCTTATATCAGTGTTATACTATATAGCAAACACAAAAGGTTTAATCCGTTTTATAGTTTAAAGATGGGTCGTATATGTGTTTGTTTCGTCTGGATATCTGGGATCTTGTAAAAAAGGTTGTTTTAGGATTCAAACGTACAAACATTTTTCTATAAGCAATTCCAGAATTTTTTATTTTATGTTCAATACTAGTTTAAACACCCGTTTGTATCACTTGTGGTGTTAGTAGGAGTTTGTTCTAAGGAAAAACGAATAACGATTCATTGTCATCTTTTTTTCTTGATATTTTTCGAGATTTGAGTAAACTTTCTCTGATTAGATTCTTGGAGTACTTATAAAATATTTTTAAATAACTGCATTTAATTTTAAATGACTATAATTTTTATCTATAATTTCAAAAACTTATAACTATTAATGATTTGACTTATATATTTAGTGATTACTTACATTTAGTGTAGTAGTTTTTTTTATCTTCTGTCAAACTGAATTCTTAAATTATGTTGTGACCTGGTGCTACAGAGATGTTTTTCTTCTTACATGAATTTTTGCATATAGTAGTGGTAAATGAACCAAAAAAAACACGTAAATTTAAACGAATGTGGTATTGCAGTATTTTTAGTCTCTGCCTCGAATTATAATTTTTTATCTCTAGCGTTCTTATTATTTTTTTTTTTTTTTTTTGCAGTTACTTCCTTAACAAACTATTTTATTTTAGCTGGAATAGCATTTAGACTTTCAAATAAAATCAAATGAAGTTATATATTTGTAATTTACACCTCTGTCTAACAATATGAATGAAACTAATACCAAATGCAGTTATTTATTTGAATTTTCATGGTTAGCCAAGAAGCGCTGTGGTGGCGGACAGTGTAACTAGCACTTCGGTCGTCATCGGTTCTCCGAAGGTTGCCGATCTATACAGGTGTCGTCCAATTGCCAGGCAGAACGCATTTTATTATAAGGAAATCGCATGTATACGATGTTCTTAAACATCATTTTTATCCTTTATTATCTTTCTTCTCTCATTAAACGTATAAATCTACATATTAAACAAAATAGGCCCTACAACAAAAATTAGTTTCGAAAATGATCATGGTTCACTTCTCAGTCAACCACTGCAAGAAAGTCATTACTGAAAGCATTGCATCGATCACATGAAATATAATGTCATAAGGAAGAAAAAATAATCAGTTTATTTTATTGTTTTTACTTCGTATTCATGTTAACATTGTTTAGCAGGAGGGCTGCCAGGATTTTCAAAATTCAGTATTTTATCAATCTCGGAACTGTGCATCATATTTCAAGCATGTATAGTGCGAAAACATTCTGTCTCTGGCGCAAGTAACTGGATAAACAGAATTATAGCTGATTGTTAGATAATATTTATTTCATCATAATGGAAACTACAAATCACTGACACAATTTTCTTAATAAAGATATTTTCTTCTATTCTATCAAACCCTGAATAGAAAAAAAAAACTAAAAAAATACCTGTAGTTAAATATGGTAGAAACATTTGACATAATCAGAATATATGAACTGGGTAAAAATTCAGTAAGTTTGGATTTATGCAAATGTATCTCTCTTTGTTATATGAAAAAAAATTATTTTGATGTTTCACAGCGATGTATCGTTTTATTCATTTATATAGTGCTTTAGAAAATACATAGCTAATAGTATATTAAGTTTGAATGGTCGATTTGTCATTCTTATTTAGTGAGTAGCCTTTTAATTTGAAGAACATGCTGCCGGTATTCGGGTTTTGGAGGTGGACGTAAGATACTTAAAACATTTACTATTTGTTCATATTTGTTACCCATTGCCTTCTCAAGCAGATCCAAGTGCAGAGCACGTCTTTCACGTTCTGAAAATATATTTTAAACTGAATAATAATAAATAACTATACTCTTATGACTACTAGAGCAATTCACTTCTCCATCACTCAGCAAATATTAATTATTTAGTTAAATAAGGAATTAATAATATAAGAGTGGAGTTTTTCACGGCGTTGTATATAGATGAAATGTTCTCGGGAAACCAGGTGAGAACGTTTGTAACGCATGACGTTTCGGCGGGCACAAACTCTGTCGCCATTATTAATTAAATTAACTAGTTCAATTTCTCTTGTTATTTACTGTATTTAAATTTGTTCCTCTACCAGTATGACCCACTGCATTCATTGAAAATAATTTACTCTTATCTCCCTATACCCAACTTGAACACAGTCTGACTCCAACCATTATTTTTTAAAAAAAGTAGATTTACACTTTTTTACTGTTTATAGGGTCAAGAGACATTTCTTGCCCCTAGTTCACTTTCCTTGGCTTACATTCTTTGAAATAGTTTTCATTTAAAACTATAAAATTCTAAGATCTGACGAATCTAAGTTATTATATAGACTAATAATTTTGTATTCTGGTTGAAATGATCCAACACACGACCGAGACAACGTTATTCAGAGCATTCACCACGCGTACTACCACTCATTTTGATTTTGTAGAAGAGAAATTTTAGACATATATCTTTGCTAAAGCTTTGTTACCCACCCTATGCATTGTGGGTACGCTGAAGTGTTAAATTTCTGACACATGGAATGTAGCTGCTGCCGCAAACACGAACGGATGGACATGTCCAATAATTACAGACTACCCGCCGAACGCTGTCGAAGCTAACCAGTTTAACAAAATTGCGGGGGCATTTGAGTGCCCCTGCGTCAGTCATTTAGGTTACGCGCGTGACGAGCAAACTACTTGTCTGTGGATTTGGTAGGGTATAAAGTTACATACTATACATCACCTATACATTATCCACTTAGCCAAATTCGTAACTACATCAAAGTTGATAACATACTATTGTAGCTAAAATAGGGCATTCAGCTCAAGCAGAGAATTTGCGGGATCGTCAAAACAACCCGAGAATTTATCAGCATTTTGAATGCGAACGAATGAATTACGACGCCATCATTTTCCATTCCTGAAATCTGAACTTAATGTAATATTAAAAGTGAAAAACATGTATAAAACACAAAATCAATGTAAGAGAAAGTGTGTTAGTATTTACGAATGGATTACGAGAAAAAAATACACAGAGCTAGAAGGCAAACTTGTCTGAAATTATTTGAAACTGAATATGAAGTAAGAAAAGTGCAAATAAGGCATGTGATTATTTTGTGAGGTGTACTGATTACTAAATTCATCTTACTTTTTTGCTTACTGTGTTGTTTCAATATGCCCTTTACGTATATTTCGTAGCTGCAGGATCGCAACAAGAAAAAATAAAAAGAATCAGTGCAGAAAAATTGGTAATTTAAGCATCCTATACTTTATTCACATCATGACACTCATGGATAATTGCCAGTTTTTATCTCTCTGATGATAGAAATTACTTCTAAAATACAAATAAGAAAACAAAGTTGGAAAGTTGGAAGATCTAAAATTATATGCCCACTTTAATCGAAGTAACATTTTCGTTTCTAACAATAAAGTTTTTGTCTCCTTAAATAAAGTACCATGAAACTGGTAAGAGTAACTCACATATAAATCCCATTTACAATTTAATATTTTGGTGTATTATCCGTATTTCAACAAAATCACTAAGTAAATAAGTATATATCTTTAATAAGTATGAGAAATTAACAAGAGATTGGTGGATATGCAATTGCACTATAAGATAAGTGACTAGACGACCCATGCAAAAATTTCTCGAATAAAATGCGATGAATAGTGAGGTTAAATGCTTGTAATATAATGAAAAGTAGAACCGTACTTTTGTAGCAAATATATATTTTTTTTAGTGTAATAGGTAAGCATCAAAATACTCACAACATATTACGAAACAGTTAGGTAAATTTAAAACACTCTGTATTTATGACAAACTATCACTGACCTTAACAGAATAAAACCAACCTGAACAAAATGCACACAACATATCAACATCTCTGAAATATTCGTTGCTGTGCGAATAAAATTTTTACATTGGAATTGTATAGCAAAACTACAGTGTTTCCGTAACAGAAAAAAAAATATCCGAAAAGCTACTTATTGAATAAAAAAAAGTTTATTGACATCTCTGTGGTATCTGCTGCTGCAATCTAGGGACTTGGCTCTGAACAGTCTCATACTCGCAACCACTTTAAGTACCAAATTCCGAAAAATTCTTTTTACATGGCTGGAGACGTTAATTTTTAAAACGATATGTCATTTATCGATTTCGGCTACGTATCGAAGAAGATAAATGGTTTGTAATGAAAAAAAAAAACACATTGTATAAATTATTTTGATACTTTAGCCCTTTAAGGGACGAATTCCAAAAAAAAATCCTTTTATAAAATATGGTGTGACGAAAGCCACCTTGGTTCTTGAAATGATATCTCATTTATCGATTTCGGTTAGTTATCAAGCGAAGTAAAAACAAAAAAAAAAGTTTGAGAAATTATGATATTTTTGCGCCTTAAGGGTTGAATTTGGAGAAATTTTTTTCTTAAAATATGATGTGACCATAGCGTATAATTTAACATTTAAATCGATACCTCATTTATTGATTTCGGTTAGGTATCAAGTGAAATAAATAGCTCATGACAGAAAAACGCGTTGTAAAAATATTAATACTTTTGTCCTCTATGGTTAGAATTTAAAAAAATTTCTTTCTTAAAATATGGTAATGGAACTGAAGACATTACGAAGACCTCAATCTTTTAAGTGATACCCCGATTATCAATTTTGTTTAGTTGTCAAGGGAGATAAATGACTCGAGACACAAATAACGCATTTTAAAAATACTGATATTTATACCTTTTAAGAGTACAATTCAGAAAAATTAATTTCTTAAAATGTGATGTAACCACACCGGAAACCTTAATTTTTAGAATCATGCTACATTTATCTATTTCGGTTAGATGTTAATGGAGATAAATGGCTCGTGACACAAAAATGCGTTGTAGAACCATTTATACTTTTTCCCATTAAGGGTTAAATTCAGAAAAAATTCTTTCTTAATATATGATGTCACCAAAGCTTAGTCATTACTCTTCATACTCCTACTTCATTTATCGATTTTGGTTAGAAATCAAGGGAGATAAATGGCTCGAAACACAAAAAAAACGGATTTTAGAAATATTGACATTTTTGCCCTTTAAGGGTCGAATTAAGAAAAATTCTTTCTTAAAATATAATGTGACTGTGACTATGGCGGAGACCTTAATCTTTAATATGATACCTCATTTATCTACATCGGTTAAATATCAAGGGAGATAAATGGCTCGTGACACAAAAATGCATTATAGAAAAATTTATACTTTATCGCTTTAAGGGTTGAACTCCAAAAAAAAAAAAAAAAAATTCTTTCTTAAAATATGATGTCACAAAGCTGAGACATAATCCTACTTCATTTATTGATTTTGGATAGATATCTAGGGAGATAAGTCGCTCGAGACACAAAAAAACGCATTTTAGAAAAATTGACATTTTTGGCCTTTAAGGGTCGAATTACGAAAAAATCCTTTTTTAAAATATAATGTTACCACGGCGGAGACCTTATTATTTAATATGATACCTCATTTATCTATATCGGTTAGATATTAAGGGCGATAAATCGCTCGTGACTCAAAAATGCGTTATAGAAAAATTTATACTTTTTCGCCTTAAGGCTCGAATTGCAAAAACATTCTTTCTTAAAATATGATGCCACAAAACTGAGACATTATACCTCATAATCTTACTCGATTTATTGATTTTGGATAGATATCCAGGGAGATAAATGGCTCGAGATAAAAAAAACGCATTTTAAAAAATTATGAAAAATTCCTTTCCTAAAATTTAATGTTACCACGGTGGAGACCTTATTATTTAATATGATACCTCATTTGTCTATATCAGTTAGATATTAAGGGAGATAAATCACTCCTGACACAAAAATGCGTTATAGAAAAATTTATACTCTTTCCCTTTAAGGGTTGAATTCCAAAAACATTCTTTCTTAAAATATGATGTCACAAAGCTGAGACATTACTCCTTATAATCCTACATCATTTATCGATTTTGGTTAGATATCCAGGGAGATAAATGGCTCGATTTTAGAAAAATTGACGTTTTTGGTCTTTAAGGGTCGAATTAAGAAAAATTCCTTTCTTAAAATATAATGTTACCACGGAGGAGTCCGTATTCTTTGATATGATACCTCTATATTGGTTAGATATTAAGGGAAATAAATCGCTCGTGACACAAAAACGCATTGCAAAAATATTGATACTTTTGCCCTATAGGGTCGAATTCCGATAAATTTCTGTTTCAATATATGACGCCACTAAAGCGGAGATCTTAATCTTTAAAATGATACTTCATTAAACGATATCAGATAGGTAGCCAGCGAGAAAAATGACTCGTAACACAGAAAATAACATTTTAGAAATATTGACATTTTTGTCCTTTAAGGGTCGATTGCCAAAAACTTCATTTCTTAAAATATGATGTGACAAAAGTGGAGACCATACGCTTTAAAATGACGCCTCATTCATTGATTTCGGTTAAGTATGAAGGAAGATACAGGCTTGTAACAAAAAAATACCTTATAGAAATAATATACATAACGATTATTTTTCGAAATTAATGGACTAAGTAACTTTAGTCTAGCAAGTATTATATCAGACTGTAACTACCAATATTCTAAGAGTTTGTTCTAGGAAGTCTGCACCAATATTTACTATTCATGCATTCAGGGTATCATGCTGAGTGTCAACTAATGCTTAAAAGAAGTTGCATTTTTTTTTTTTTTAAACACACACAATTTACTGAGAACTGAAATGTATTTATCAGGCATTTAAGCCATTGCTGTAATTACGTGTGGAGCAAACTCACATAAATCTGGCAGAACTGTTTTTGAAGAGTTACTATACACCGACAAGGCCAGTACAAATTTATTTGTTTTCTTACTATCTGTTGCCTCCATTTCGTTCACGTGGACTACTACTTCTCTCTTAGTTCGCGGAAATCAAGATAAATATTTTTACAGCGAACAGTAACGTACCCTTAAATGGATACTAATTTACGGAAATTTATCTTAATTTCACATTATTCGAAACCACTTCAAAACAACACCTGTAGTTTTTATGGGAGTCACGTTAAACAAAAATGGATACTAATTTTCTAGAACATTGATCTTGATTTCTCAGTGTTAGGACATAACATCAAAATGAAATAAATCCTGTTGTTCTGCTGTACGAGAACTCTATTTGAAGCCTCTTCAGCATTTAACCATTTTTGCATAAATCTAGTTAAAAAATAATTTGATCCTAATTTGTGAACACTTTTATGTTAAATTTCTTAATTTCAGTTTTCGCGTGGATCGTGTTCAACAAAAATGATTGCAATTTGGAGAAAATTTTATCTTAAATTTCTCAGCTCTCCGACTTTACGTTAAAAATAAACATACCATAAATTGACCCAAGGATCAGAGGCTATACAGTATTCAAATCCACATAAAATCAGCAACTAAAAGTAGTTTTCGCGTGTATCACGTTCATCCAAAGAAATTTTAAAAACATCTGATTCATTTTTTGTAGATCGTTAACAGTGGTCCAAACCTATTTTTCAAAAAATAATTTGATTGTATAGAATTCCTTGCGGTTGCAGTCTTTTTATAATTATCGATTTCAAACTTTTGTACACATAAAAACTTTGTTTAAAATACATGTCAACATAAAACCAGGAATAAAAACAATATCTTCAAAGAAAGCGAGGGATTACTAGTGCTACCGAGAGGATTAAAATTTTCAATAGCTCCTGCAGTCAGTACCATCGAATAATTAAATATTATTCACAAATTACGATAGCTGAGCTGAAACTGAAATACTTTCCGTTTCATAAGTCATTTTTGTCTGTAGAACAATTTCATTTTGCTTTTTTTAAACTAATGTGTATAGAGCAATAGATATATTTTTGGCTATACGAAAAGAAGTTTGATACATTACGTACCGAGAATGATTTTTTGAAAACAATGACGAAGCACAGCGTTCAGTATTTTTGATTAGTTACAAATCTTTGGATTAAGACTAGGAATAATGTTCACACTACTGAAATGTTTTAGTGGCTTTTGGATAAGGATATGCAAACATTTGATCATTTGCAGTTAATGTTGTTGTCTGCAAGAATGACATCATGCACTGTTTCCACTTCTCCAAAAATGTTTTTTTTTTATTCGGGCTTTACGGCTCTTGAGTGTCGAAATTATAAGAGTCAGGAAACGACAGGGGGACAAATAATAGTCAGAAATTCGGCCATGGCATTTGGAAGGAACAAACACGGCTTTCACCTGAAGTGATTTCTATAAATCATGGAAACCCAAAATCTGGATGGTCGGGCGGGGAATTCAACCCACGCCATGCCGAACACCAGTATCGAGCGTCATCGCTCACACACCAAACTCGGTCCCAATATTGCCGTGCTGTCACTTTAGATCAAAGTAACCACATGTAATCTAATGAAGTCGAGGCTATACTACTGCGCCAGCTACATGCCGACGTTAATTAGTATTCTGTTTATCGTGTACATTATTCAAACATATATCTATATACAAACGGGAAGGTAGATAGCACATTAGCTCTTTACCTATCCACTCTCCATACAATTCTACATCTTTATTCTCTAATTTATGAAAATGATGGATACAAATGAAGTTTTATAACAATACTAACATCTCTGAACATTCCAATCCTTGATTAAATGAAGGAAGAAAGAATACATGTATACAGCAGAGTAATTTTTTTCCCCTATTTCTACAAAACCAAAAACACATTATTCAAAATCCTCATGGTTCAACACATTTTTTTTTTTTGACTCTATACCTCATCATTAGTGACGGAAAAGGTACAGGGACAAGGAACGGAAAGGAATCCAGTCATGGCTTTTAAAAGAACCATCCCAGTATTCGCCTGGAGTGGTTTTGAGAAACCATGGAAAACGCAGATTTGGAATGGTCGAGGATTCGATTCCACATCCTCCTCGATGCAAGGCAAGAGCATTTCCCCATCAGCATAATTCTCGCATAAATCTATAAATAAAATTATTTCATTTTTTTATTTATAAAAGAAATACTGGGCCAAACGTGATTAAATTTATATGAGACCAATTTAAAGGCATTCTAATTCGGCTACGAAAAATAGAACAAAAATCACGAGAAAATGAATAATCAGTACACATACATTAACATTTTTACACACTTACCAGTCGAATTGAGAACCTCTTCCTGTCAAAAAAGAACCAGTGTAAGGAATCACATGCTCTAATGAATTTTCTTGAGTTTCTAAATAGCACTGAACTAATTTTGATTAAATTTATGCGTGACCAGTCGTAGAATATCCTCTTAAAAACTAACAAAATATCAGCGTATTTTCGGAGTAATCGGTGTAAGTGTATAAAAATATTCAATTTTGTTTTGGTTTTATTTGACATAATTACTCCACCAACTTAGATGTAATTTCTGTGATAGCATTTCAAGAGTATCCTCTTGCATATGATGATCACAAGTCTACATCCGTACCTAAATTACTTAACCTTTTGAATTTATAATATAATTCTGCATTAGATGTGATTAAGGATTGCAATCCCTCAGTGTTTTCAATCCCGCGGGATCCGTGCGGAATTGGCGCAAACAGTTTTTTAACGCATACATTTAAAACAAAGTTACTTAAAACGTTAATAAATTAAATAATAATTAAATTAATAAATAAAATTTAATGTTAAATGATAAAAATTAACAGTTAACAATATTTTAATTGGCAAAATGACATTAAAACTTTTTAGCATGTCTTAGGTACATTTCGAGGTTTTACATTTTTGTTTTTTAATCTGAAGCCACTTTTTAAATAAATAATAAATATCTCCTGATTCCTTGATTGATATAACACTTGATTCAATGTTATTAAAACAAACTGCTCACCAACACTTAAACTGTCAAGTATTTCAGTTTTACTTACGTGGCGTAACGACGTTTTTAGAGTGGAAATTATTACTATATAGTAAGAAAGGAGACTTTCTTGGCGAATGATTGCAGAGAAGTTTTCATAGGTTGTGTCCTCGGGATTTCATTGTAAAATCACGAAATTTCACACGTGAGGGAGACGGCGGAGGCAGCTTTCGAGGTATGGTGTTCCTACAACACAATTCGTCGATACACCCGTGAATACTTCATTATAACTTTTTTGCCTTTAGTCGAAATAATAAGGAGAAGAGGTATTAATCGATAGCCTGAGCGGCACATGTAAGCCGGCGGCTTTCGTCAAAGAAACGCATTGAGGCAGCGGCCAAAAGAACAATAAGTCAAAGGATATACACTTGCCTTTTGATAGCTGCAATAAATAGGTATGCGATCTTTAAAATAACGATAACTTTTTTTTTTTTTTTTTTTTTTTTTTTTTTTTTTTTTTTTTTTTTTTTTTTTTTAATGGCATTTGGCCATGTAAGCCATACAGCCAGCTCAACGTGTGTGTTTATCTTACAATGTAGACATTTCATTTCAGTGTGATTATATTCTATATCCTGTAAGGACGACACAAGACAAACACAACATTTAATTAAATCCACCCATGCCCTTGGCCAGACTCGAACCGGCGACCCCTGCAACGCGAAGCAAGCACGCTACCCCTACGCTGCCGGGGTCGGCTACGATAACATTAGTTTCATACCAACGAATAATCAAATTTTTAGCCGGAAATTGTCACAAAAACTTTATCTGCAAATAGAGAAAATGGGACACATAAAAAATAATTATATAGTTAGAAAATCGAACTAAATACGCAACATAACTCAAACTACAGAAATGTGTACTCGAAAATGAATATGTAAAAGTGTATCTATTTACTTAGGAATGACGAAGGTTGACGAAAACAAACGTTTATTCACACGAGTCAAATGTCAACTGCAAGGGTACAAGCAAACAGTGCAAAATATCCGACAGAGACCGAGTGGGGCAGCGAGTCACGCAGATTGACATACGTTTCCGCCGGATTTTGCGGATTGCGGGTCCGCTTAATTTTGTGCGGGATCCGCCAGACTGTCTAATGATGCGGGATCCCGCGGGATTGCGGGATCCCGCTTTGCTGGATTGCAATCCCTAGATGTGATTAAATTAAAACGAGACCAATTTGAAGGCATCCTCTTTTTACCTAAACAAATATTCACACAAATCGATAGTTCCGTGGTAATCAGTGGAGATACATTAAAATTGAAAGACTACATGCCAGTCGCGCTGAAATTTCGTCCTTTGTAGTTAGTAAAAAATGCAATTCCGTTAAAAATATAGACAGTGGCGATTTTTTTGAGGGATTATAACTGAATATTAAAGGAAACCCCGTTAGTTAAAACTCTTGTCGAAGAAAGAAGCGTGACAGCATTGTGAGGCGGGTAGCCATTGTTCCCTGCCGTCTTATTGATTCGGTGGAATGAGATCCTGTTATAAATCAACCTTCCTGAAAAGTTGCAGGTTTCGGCAATCCTGGCGACAATGGTCGAGGCCGGACCCACTGTGCAGGAGATGAGGTCAGCTGGAGGGGGAAGACACTCTTTTCAGTTCAGCAGCCGCCAGATATCAGTCAGCGGCGAGAAGGGGGCAATGTCTACTCGAGACGACTCGCATCTGTCCGCTTCTGCCTCCCGGCGTGGCCTAGTAACAAAATGATTCTGTACTCTTTAACTCAGGTATCCAAATACTCAGGCTGAAGTAGAGCAGTACGCCGACGCTCCCTTTATCAGATAACTATCAACGCTTACGCGGTGGCAACACTTAAAGAAAGCTTTTCGGACTGCCAGCCGTTTCAAATTATTTGACAAAATGACATGCCTGTGCCATGCAAGTGATTTTTGGGACAGATCGTTAAAGATGCAATAGAGATAAGACTTGATGGGAACGTTATAAATCGGGATCAAGGCCTCAACTTAAGTCAAACGTGGAAGCCAACTAAATAAAATTATTACATGTTTGGCGTGGTCGCAGCGTGTTAGGACAATGCTCTACACAAATATGACGTCATCAGTTGATCGGTGCCCTTCCACGCTTCCCCCCCCCCCTCTTTTCCTGGCAGATGCATAACAAGCGGACTACTGGTCAGAGGTTGAAAAGCTAGAAGCCTGAGAAGATTTCTTTAAGCTGTCTATATGCGCACGAAACATATGTGGGTCATCGCGCTTAATATATAGTGTTGTTGTTTTTTTTAACTGGGAATTTACGGCTTGACGATACTACGTCGTTAGAACTGAGAGAGGATTATAGACTAAGAACGAGAAGGAAATCGGTTATAGCCTTTTTGAAGAAACAATTTCTGAATCAGTACGTGAGAAAACCGAAATCTGGATGACCAGTTCGAGGATCGAACTCGCTACCTCCAAAATGTTTGGCACATAAATGATCTTTCACTCAAGAAGGTAATCATGCAGAGGTTTTTCTAGAGCGTTCCGCGATGGCATGATAGATTTTCATTGAAAAAGAAGACATTTCACGAGTGTTATTAGCACCGTAAAACCAAAATCGAGCGAGTGCCTACATTACGAGAAAATAAAGTTTTCGGAACTAACTAGGGGCTAAGAGACCGATAGAAACCTTACTAAGCCGGCGTAACATTAGTTATGTTACCACTTTTTTCCCTCCAAGATCTATATTATGTCCGTAAACGGTTGTCGTGACTACGTGTTGAATATAGCATGTCGTATACTTTGTGCAAAATGATGAAACTAGGGATAGAGTGAAATCCAGCGGCGGCATTTAATGGCCCTAAGGAGGCAATAATCTCATCCGATGGACTGGTCATCAAGACTGTCGTATGCCCTCATTGCATAGGCTCTGCTGAGAGACTTATGATTTAATACACCTCACAGCATATGGTATACTCTGATGCTGAAAATTGCGCACTGCCTTTTGTCCTTTCGAGTGGACCAAGTACCGAATGATATTCTTTTTTCATCACTGAGATTCAAATCAATTAAATCAGTTGACCCTGTGTCGAGCATCTAACGAAGTTAACGCACAGCAAAATAATAGCGTTTCTTCTTACAATGTCAAAATGAAAGGCTCTGGAAAAAAGTAAACCCAAGCACTTATTCGAATGTCTTAAAGTAGTTAGTCCCGGCCGTAAATTAAATTTCCTGAAGAAAAATAAGACGCTACAGGATTTTGAAACAAAAAAAGGTTCATATACATTTACGTCTTAACCGAGATATTTTTATGCACCTTATATTATCTATCAACCACTCGCTGACCACAGTACAGAGGCGGATAAACTACACTAGCAACCAGTAAGCATTTGAATGGTTTTCGGCAATAAAGACCAGCTACAACTTTATTATTCTGACACCAGTTTTCCAAAATAATTAACAAAAATTGAGCTTTACCACTTGTTTGCAGTGTCAAACGGTAGAGGAAAGTAGTTGTTAAATAAAGTTACAATTTTCCATATTGGAGTCATAAATCCTGAACGTCTGAATTTAAAGTACATGCTTTAAATATGGCCTCCATCCCTAATCTGAAAACACAGTTTTTATCTATAGTTTCATTACCAATCAGAATGACGTAATAGCCACAAATATTTTCAAACAAAAACAGCATGCATTGTATATACTTTATATCTCTCTGCACAGCGATGATTTTTATGAGGCTTACGTGAGCAAGAACGATGATTTTGTAAACAAAGAAATCAACAGTTACGTTGTGATGCAGCTTATGCTGTATGTAAAAATACTGTTATTATATTTTTGAACATGTTTATCTAAACTTAATTTAATTTAATTGCAATGGAGCACACGCTCCGGTGGCAATATACCTACACACCCATCTTTCATTTTTCCTGGACACACCTACATTTGCCTTCTACAAATTTTTACTTTAAATTCTTTCAAAGTTTTTGGTAAATTATTCATCATTTCCCTTGGAAACTTATTTCAGTCCCCGATACCCTTACCTAAAAAGACAATCTTCCTGCAGTCTTGTGCCTGAAATCGATTGCCAGTTTGTTGTCGTGGTCATCTTTTTCCTTCCATGCATTACATTTAATTCTCACACCGATATTTTCCCATGCATAATCACTAATATACCTCTTGTATACTCCCATGACCATCTTCACCCTCCTCTTGTCTTCCGATGAATCCCATTCCAGGTCTTTTACCATATCTGTTACTGATTGCGTTCTGCAGTGATTTCCAGAAACAAATCTAGCAGCCCTTTTTTGCACCCTCTCCAACTCCTGTATTTGATACGTAAAATGAGGGTTCCATACTACACTAACATATTCAAGCAATTACCAAAGTTTTGTAACCCAATTCCTTTACTTCTCTCGTACATCCCCTCATCACTCACTCCAACAAGTGCAGAATTTTGAAACCTTTTCCTACCACCTGTCCTATGTGTCCCGCCCAGTTAAGCTTGTTATCAAATGTAATGCCAAGATATTTACATTTCAAGTCTTCAGCAAGTAATTCTTTCCCCGCCTTATATTCATAATTAACCTCTTCTTTTTATTTGTGTATCTAATAAGCTGACTCTTCTTTGCATTTACCTTCATCCCATGTTTACAAACCTAACTAGATATCCTGTCCAGATCACCCTGCAACTGCTTACAGTCCTCTATCGTTTTGATCCTTTTATATAGCAGGAAAGATAAAATTAGAGAAATAAAGTGCCGGACTGATTCTTATATAAATTCTTTTTTCCCTTGTACCATTAGGGATTGGAATGCACAGCAAAGAGATTAGGTTTGGTGCTGATCACCCTCTGCCACCTACAATTTTGTGAATTGCAGAGTATATATGTAGATGTAGATCATCTGCAAACAATCTAATTTCAGATAGTAAACATTCAACATAATTATTCCTTAGAATAATGAATAGCAATTATCCCAATACGCTACCCTGTGGCACTCCCATTTTTACTTCCACTTCTTTTGATTCTGCATTTCTCACCATAACTTTCTGTTTTCTAACTTTTATAAATTGTTCTACTCAGTAAATCACTTTCTCATCAACTCATTTTCTACCATTTTATGGCTCACTCTGTCAAACGCCTTTGACAGATCTAGTACTACACTATCAATTTGGCCCCCCTTGTCCATTTCATCTGAAATATCTTGCATATATCCCACCAAGGTGCAAAGAAGGGCTGCTAGATTTGTTTCTGGAAATTATCGCAGAATGCAATCAGTGACAGATATGATAAAGGAGCTGGAATGGGATTCATTGCAAGACAGGAGGAGGATGAGGAGGGTAATGGGAGTGTACAGGGCGTATACTGGCGATGAGGCATGGAAAGATATTGCAGTAGGTATGAAAAGTAGTTCATGGAAGGGAAAAGATGACCATGACCAGAAGCTGGCACTCGATTTCAGGCACAAGGGTGTGGGAAGATTTTCTTTTTTAGGTAAGGGTGTCAGGGATTGGAATGAGTTACCAAGGGAATGATGAATAACCTACCGAAAACGTTAAAAGAATTTAAAGTTAAAATTTGTGGAGGGTAAATTTAGGTGAGTGTAGGATAGCGGAAGTTGGGTGTGTAGGGAAATTGCCACCGGAGCGTGTGCTCCATTGCAATTAAATAATAATAATAATAACTGAGATTCGCATGACCACTTACGTTCCGCACATGTGTTTATGATGTGGTTGCATATCAATCTTTCCATTAATTTACCTACCACTGATACCGAGTGTGGTGGTGTAACGGTTAGCGTTCTTGCCTCGCATTCGGGAGGACGGCGGTTCGAATCCCCGTCCGGGCATCCAGATTTGGGTTCTCCATGGTTTCCCAAATCACTCCAGGCAAATGCCGGGATGCTTCCTTCAAAAGGCCATGGCCGAATTCCTTCCCATTCATTGCCCCCCATCCTTTCCCGTCTCTAAGACCTCGCTGTTAGAGAGATACTAAGCAAATAAAAAAAATATAATAAAAAAAAACCTACCACTGATGTCAAACTGATTAGCCTGCAACTTTTTTAAAACGTTGTTATTATACTTGTATACCAAGGACTACTCGTAATTTCATGAGTTACCATTTACTACTGAGTAAATACGGTGATCTTTGCTTCTATTGCTGAAATACTATTTCATTTCAAATCCAGTCTAATCGTCTATCAAATATCCTTATATTTCGTAGTTAGATTTTTTCTCTAGAAGATTCTCCTAACATTTCTTACTAAACTACAGAATTGTACTTCCGCTGCCTGATTGTCTTTTCTTCCTAGTCTGTAGGTCTGGATTATCTTATACTTACTACATATAATCATTATCGGTAGTTTAAACCGTCTCACACACCATTCTTGTAGTTAGAAAAATTGTCCGAGTCCAACTGAAGTCTGTTTGATGTTAATGGTCTACATGAGTTGCGGAATTATGTTTCTTTTCTGTTGTAAATCATATTCCACAGTTTCCTATTCATCTGCGTGCTACTGATACAAGCTTCTCCAAGAACCTACACGACTGTCCCAACAGATCTGGCAACAATCTGTAGTAGCAACAACTGAAGATAAAATCTCTTTTAACACAGTTAATTTCTATTTTAGAATTCCCTGCTCTCACAGAAGAAAATCAAGAAATCCCAACTTAACTAATCTCTGAAAATGAAATAAAGACATATCGAAAACAAAATAAATCAGAACTTCCCACACATCTGTCTTACTTCTAATTTAATAAGAAATTTTTAAAATTCTGAAGAAAAAAAATAGTTTCAACAAACAACAGTTCTTTTCCTTCATCTGTTTAGTTTCATTCCTTCCTTTTGTTTTCCTTCCATCACTCACCAAGTTCTTACTAATTTCAACTAGTCCATAGTTATAGGAATCGACTTACTATATTATTTTTTGTCAATTTATCCAAACATATTTTTTTCTTTATTTCGTTTTTAGTGTATGGCTGTCATTGCCGGAAGAACCTTTTTTTTTTTTTTTTTTTTTTTTTTTTTTTTTTTTAATGGCTTTCGGCGACAAAGCCATTCATGTGTTTACGATATCTCTTCATGTGAATTAGATTCTCCAGTACGTTTTATGATTCCTAAGTATAGACACCACAGGACGGACAGGACATTCACACAGACACACAACACTTAACATCCATGCCCGCGGCCGGATTCGAACCGGCGACCTTCGGCACGCGGAGCTCGTACGCTAGCCCCTACGCTACCGAGGCCGGTCGGAAGAACTTTGCGGTGAGTGTTCTGTATGGTAAGTTTATTTTTCTTGGTAACATGTGTAGTTTATGAAGAAGAGATTGGGGACCGTCCCAGAATTCGTTTAGGCGATTGCGGGAAACCTCCTAAAAACCAGAACGGTAGGAACGTGGGCCCCGGGATTTGAATTTAAGCCCATTGCATCTGCCAAATCCAGTGTGTTGGCGGTTTAAACGCGCGCAGAAACACTGGCGCCTACGAAATATTTGATGCAATCGGACATTTCGAAATTTCAGGTACTATCATGCATTCAGTTGGATGCTTTCTTATGTAGGTCCATTATTTTAATTTTGAACGAGAAAGTAAGGGAACTAAGAAATTCGAGTTCTCTCCACGCATACTTCATTAATATCGGTAAATACGCCACTCTTTATTCTTCCAAGCACTTTTTTTTTTACCACACCTCCATATCAAACAGGATGCGTTGATTTATATAAAACTACAGCCACCAAAACACTGTGAGTCGTGTTTAGTTGTTTTATTATTTAATTCTTCGATCAATGTTTCTGATCCCCGTCTGTTAAAATTAATACTAATCATTACTAATTGCGATGGAATTGATGCATCGATATCAATCTTTCACATTCTGAGGTTTATTGTTCAAGTCCGTCACTCATACCTACAAATCAAAACTTCACTTATTCCTTATGCCTGAAATCAGTCCTTACATCCCTTCCTCACGTTACTTCTAAATATTCCATCAATAATTATCCAGGCCTCATCGCCAGTATATACGTTGTACATGCCCATAATTCTATTTACCCGCTTTCTATTTCCAACTCAGTTCTTTTTTCACTTCAGTTACTCGTCCAATGTGGAAATTGATTCTATCTGATAAATGTAATCTCAGTCAATGCAAGTCATACATTTTTGCGAAAAGTTGTTTTTGTTATTATTGTAGTTTTGAATTTGCGCAGTTTTTAAATATTCCCCATTCATTTCTCGTCCCTCTTGTGGCAGTTGTAATACTATCCAGTGCCGCACATATTGACCGTCCGTCATTAGTATCCGACCAGCAGTAACGTTCTCTGTTTCACATAACTGGCTTCAGTTACGCAAAGGTTCAATTAATAATTTACTGTCATTCACCGCAGCGCATGACTAGGAGGAACGAATGCATGTAATCGAGTTGCTGTTAATACGCATACGCACATCTACACCAAAAACGCATTTATTTACGCAAATTGCAGGTGGGAAGAATCACAACAAAACAATTTACGAACTATGAAAAGTAACTGTTCTTTCTGTATTGCTTCGGTATCGTCAGCTGTTACATAGTTTCTATTACTGTGCCTTGACTGTTACTGTGACTTAAAAAGTTTTTCACAGAACAAAATTTTAAATTTGGACAAAGTTGCTGATTCGTTCTAAATTTCGAAAACAAGTCATAAAATTCGTAATTTTATGGGACTCAGAAAAATTTATTTTTGTCGGTCGTCAAGATGAACAAAACCTGTTCTTTAAATTGTGACAGTGAACTCGTAATTGCTAACAATGAAATAATTTACAAACCATACTGAAACTTGGTTAAAAGATTCAAAACATCGCAGGAAAACTGTTAAAATAAATTGGAAAAACAATTTTATAAAAGCTTTAATCGTACATTTTACTCGAAGATGAATGGACAATTAATATAGCGATTGAGATAGAATATTAATCTAAAGATTATGTGACATAGATCGTTCATAGCACGAAGGAGTCTTCCCTAAGGAATTGAGGGCGTAGGATCTACATTATCTAATATTTTGCAGCAACCCAAATACTTTAAATTAAAGACAATGTCATGGATGTATGTGGTATAATTATAACTACTGTGTAATAAACTAGTAGTGAGAAACTGGTAAGTTCGTTAACTTATTTATTTGTTTTTATTGCAGAGCGTCTGTGTCAAAACAAGGCGTAAATTACAATATGGTTGCACTAATTTTCGTTTCAGCTTATGAATTTGAGTTCTTGGTTATATACTGAAAGTTTCATTTTGTTACATCTAAAATTTACTAATAAATCACTGAATTAACGACGGTGAATGCTGTAGCGTGTCACCCAAATAAATTATGTTTCCTATCTTCCGATAGTACGGGATGGCGTTCGAAGTAAGAACTTTGGTTTGCTAGAAGATAAAACTATCTATCAAACTTATAATGTAGCAATGTCCCACACGATAAATACAGTATGGCGTGATCTCTAACTTCACTGAAACATAATTTTCCAAATCCGGTAGAGAACAATAAAAACGAATGTAACTATCGCGGAATGAGAGACTGTTATAACAAATATTTAAAAAGCTGATTATAAAACATGTTGTTTTTGTTGCAAGCTATTTGTATGCAGCAGTTCAGAGAAAGCTAATTTTATTTGCTGTCAGCATTAGGTGAAACAAAGATTTTTTTTCCGACTGTAGATTACGTAGTCCACTTGGTACCCGATGAGGACGGTCTATTACATAACTTTTCACCAACAAGATTCGGCTGCATACCAGCTCAACATTTTTATGAATGTGAAATGAGTACTTTCTTGAGCTGAAACTATAATACTGTAAACATTATTTCATTTTCTTCTTTTTTGTCATACTTGAAAGTGCTTAGACTTTATAATTTCTAATTTTATTTTGATAGCAACTGAAGTTCACATGAATTCAAACTATACTAAGAACAAAGGCTACAGTGTGGAAAGGGCATTTAATCACAGCGAGCTTTCTGGTTAATTTATATATACTGCCAACTCAGTTTATCTTTCTGACCTCTGGGGAAATGACACTGTCGTGTTACCCTGCTCTAATCCATTAGCAGCTAGGCTTTCAGGCCATCATGGAAATTGCGCCCGGGTTTCTTGTTACAGTACTTGCGAATCCTTTCTTCCGTCCACACGGAAGAGTGTTGTTTAGGTAAAAAAGATTATGCTAGTAATTATTCAGTGAATCCAAGAAACAGTCTCTCACAGAGAATAACGCTATTTCGAAGAAAATTACTGTTATTCTCGTGTCACAAACGTCTTATTATAAATGTAAAGTTGCAAATATCACATTACAATCCTTTAAAAGAAAACATACTGCTAACGAAAACTTGGACATGTCTCGAGCATTTTAGGTCGTTTGGCAGAAGTCATTTTATCGAATCTCGAGGATGGGCGGTGACGCTTGGGCCTGACGTTCGGGAGGACGCGTGTTTGAATTCCCGTACGGCCATGCAAATTTCAGTTATTTATGGTTTCCCGAAATCACTCCCGGCGAATGCCGGGTTGGTTCCTTGAAAAGTGCATGGATGAATTTCTTCTCGATTCTTGTCTCCAATCCCACCCCGCATCTAATGACCGCGAAGAGGCATAAAACCATAGTCTTCTTCCGCGCGGTAATATGGACACAGCAGACAGTGAACCACTTACTGTACGATCTGATCTTGTCGGAACTCGCACCGGGTTGTATCCGGATATCGCCTTTTCTCTCTGAGTGGTTAACGCTCTGGCCTCGCATTCGGGAGGACGCTGGTTCGAATCACCATCCAGGCATCCAGATTTGGGTTTCCATGGTTTCACCAAATCACGCCAGGCGAATGCTGGGATGCTTCCTTCAAAATGCCATTGCCGAATTCCTTCCCGTTCCTTGTACCCAGTCCCATCCTGCCTCTAATGACCTCGACGTCGACGACGCGTGTAGCCATAAGTAAAAAAAAAAAAAAAATTCTCTCCGACCTCAACCTGTTCAGAGTTCCATGTTATCGAGTTCTCATTGTAGCCAGAATGTTACGGTCCCTTTTCCAACTAATTTCTATTACTGTAATTAGCTGAATTTGTGTCTGAGAAAGAAGCGAAGTGACTGATTGAAAATTTGTATAATTATTTTATGAATGTGTGATGTTTTGATGGGTGAAAGTGCTGTAAATTGAATTGCACTGAATTTAATCTAATTGCGATGGACCGCATGCTCCGCTGGCAACTTCCCTAGTCAACTAATTACTGCTTTCTTATTTTTTATTCTTATCATCTTATATACTTCAAGTGTTAATTTCCTCCATTCATCTACTTTTGCCATTTGCGAATTTTGATTTTAAATTCCAATAGAGTTTTTGGTAAATTATGCATCACTTCCCTTGGTAATACACAGACGGAAAAAAAAATCCCAACACCAAGAAAAAATTATTGTAGAGTAATGAAATTTGGACAATGCATTTGTCAAGTTAACATGTTTAATTGATTAAATTTTCAAGATCACAGGTTAATTTAAGCTCAAGAAAATGCATTTCAAATGTGAAATACTGTTAAATTAATAGCCGGTGTAACCTCCAGAATTTTGAATGCAAGCCTGCAAACGTGAATGCATTGTGTCATACAGGTTTCGAATGTCACTTTGTGGTATGGAGTTCCATGCTTGTTGTACTTGTGCTGTCAATACTGGGACGGTCAGTGCTGGCTGTGGATGATGCTGGAGTTGTCGTCCAATGATATCCCATACGTGTTCAATTGGAGACAGATCTGGTGATCTCGCAGGCCAAGGTAACATGTCGACACTCTGTAGAGCACGTTGCGAGACAACAGCGGTATGAGGGCGAGCGTTATCCTGTTGAAAAACTCCCCCTTGAATGCTGTTCATGAATGGCAGCACTACAGGTTGAATTACCAGACTGACGTACAAATTTGCAGTCAGTGTGTTTGGTATAACCACAAGAGTGCTCCTGCTGTCATAGGAAATTGCTCCCCAGACCATGACTCCAGGTGTAGGTCCAGTGTGTCTAGGCCGCAGACAGTTTGGTTGCAGGCGTTCCCCTGGCCTCCTTCTGACCAACACTCGGCCATCACTGGCACCAAGGCAGAACATGCTTTCATCAGAAAACACAACAGATCTCCACTCCGTCCTCCAATGAGCTCTGGCTTGACACCACTGGAGTCGCAAACGGCGATGGCTTGTAGTCAGTGGAATGCACGCTACAGGGCGCCTGGCTCGGAGCTGTCCTTGAAGTAACCGATTTCTAACAGTTCGTTGTGTCACTGTGGTACCAACTGCAGCTCGAATTTCTGTAGTGCTGCCATTCATGAACAGCATTCAAGGGGGAGTTTTTCAACAGGATAACGCTCGTCCTCATACCGCTGTTGTCTCGCAACGTGCTCTAAAGAGTGTCGACATGTTACCTTGGCCTGCGAGATCACCAGATCTGTCTCCAATTGAACACGTATGGGATATCATTGGACGACAACTCCAGCATCATCCACAGCCAGCACTGACCGTCACAGTATTGACAGCACAAGTACAACAAGCATGGAACTCCATACCACAAAGTGACATTCGAAACCTGTATGACACAATGCATTCACGTTTGCAGGCTTGCATTCAAAATTCTGGAGGTTACACCGGCTATTAATTTAACAGTATTTCACATTTGAAATGCATTTTCTTGAGCTTAAATTAACCTGTGATCTTGAAAATTTAATCAATTAAACATGTTAACTTGACAAATGCATTGTCCAAATTTCATTACTCTACAATAATTTTTTCTTGGTGTTGGGATTTTTTTTTCCGTCTGTGTATATTCCAATCCCTGACACCGTTAGCCGCAAATGAAAATTTTTCCTCTTCCTTATGTATGAAATCCAGTGCCAGTTTGTTCCAATGGTTATCTTTTCCTTTCCATTCTTTACTCCTGATTCTCCGACCAATATCCCTCCAAGCCCTTTCACGAACATACACCTTATAAACTCCCAGCACTCTCTTCACACTCCTGGAACTGAATGACTGCTGTAATCTGTATTGATCTCGTCGCAATTCGCACCGGGTTATATCGGGATATCCCAGATTGGTCTTGGGTCTTTTCCCTCCGAACTCAGCCTGCTAAGAGTTCCTTGTTATCGAGTTCTAATTGTAGCCAGAATGTCACGTTCCTAAGACCCTGTTCCCACTAATTTCTATCACTGTAATTAGCTGAATTTGTGTCTGAGAAAGAAGCGATGTGACTGATTGAAAATTTGTATAATTATTTTCTGTACACATCCAGTACTCTCTTCACCCTCCTCAAACTGAATGCTGTAATTTGAATTAAAAGCAGTACTGTCTATGGAATATTAATTAAAAAACTATATTCAGGAATATTGTATAAGCTATAATGGTTTGAGTAAGATTTTGACCGTCTGAGAATGTTTAATTTTGTAAATATTTCTTAAGTTACTCTAGTTAAGTTCCTTATTGTTTCAAGCAATTTTGAATGAGTTTTAATTGAATTTAATGTGATTTGTATTGTTCGATTCATTGTTAGCGCTACAGGAGAGTCTGTCGACGGCTTTATTTTTATAATCGCAACCGGGCAAGCTCGCTCGGAACAGTGCTAAGTCGAACGCTACGTCATTTGTTTTTTGTAATATACTTTTATCTTTGGTAAAGAAGTCTGTTGTAAAGTTTTTCTGAGTTGTTTCGACGAAATAAAAGTTAAGTAAAATTAAGTTAATATTTGAGAAGCTACCTGCCATTGGATAGTACAACATAGTTTAGTGAAAGTATTAACTACTTGGTGAATTGTTCGCAAATTTTCGTGACGGTAATGAGTAATTACACTACGACTACCAATGAAGTACCAAGTAACTTATAAAGGTGATAAATTATTTCTCCCAAGAGGGTTGGAGATCTTGTTTTCCACTGGTGAAATCTTGAATTTTCAACGGGAATTGTTAATTTCTGAAATGTCTGCAAGTAACTGTTTCTTGAGCGGTCTCTGCTCAGGCGGTTGGTATCCGTGCAAAGGATGAGCAGTCGCTTTCTACTTTCGATTTCTGTTTGTTTGCAGCTACCTGTCATTTAATACAGTGGTCGGCTTGAAGCAACCTGTTGCTATCCTACTTGTTGGCACATACGACTGTTTGGTTTGACGTGAACTGTCAGGCTAAGGAACGTACAGTTTATGGTTGGCAACCCAATTACTAACAAATCAGTTCATGCAGCAGGTTATTCTGTGTAGATTATACTAACTTGTGTTTCTCTAAAGTCAGAAGTCGAAAGTGATGGATCAGTTGTAAAAGTCGGGCATTCGGGAGGACAAAGAATCAATCCTAAATCTGACCACCCAGAGTACCTTTTTTTTTTATGCTTTCCCTAAATCTTTCAATGCGGATGCAGGTTTAGACCATGCAAAAGGCCATTATTAAAATCCTCCCCATTCCATTTCCCCATCCTCTTCGAACTGTTTCCTTTAATAAAAGGGAAGTTTAGACGTAATTGGTTATGGTTATATTGTAAAGATTCTAATTTTCATGTACTTAAATCATGGGTCTGTATATTTGTAGTGTTCTGTCTTAATGCATGAATGATACTACTGCAGGAGACGCACTAAGCCAAGGACGAAAGGGGGTGTGGTACGAGAAACGTTGGGAACTCCTATTCTAAAGTATGTAAAGGGACCTATATGTTAAGTAAACCGAGGCCTAGTGCTAGTGAAGATGTTTTGAAAATGGTTCATTATGCTCAAGTTCATAGTCATTTATCATACGGAGCAATACTGAAAGGACATCAGTCTTCTGCTTTAAGATTATTCAGACTTATATTATATATATGTATATTTAAAAAAATCCGGGAGAATAGTTCCTTTTCGTAGGAACTATAAACATATTTTTCTTCATCTCGGTATTTTAACTTCACCAGTTATATTTATCTTTCAGTGCTTAATTTATATTAAAGAGAGCTACAGAAACTATGAACTCTTAGGTGTGAATCTTAATAATAGTAAAAAGAGAAGAAAGAACATGATTTTCTCCTTGCCTGAATACAATCTCATTTACTATATGTGGATTAATTTCAGAGCCATCCCGAAATAATAAAATTAGTTTAAAATAATATGTATAAGATTGTGATTAACAATTTTCTTATAAATACCTGTATTATAAAATTGAGGAATTTTGTGTCATAGCAGCTAATATTTTGTAAAATTTTTAACATTTATAATTAATTTATGTATAACTTTCACTGAAGTTTGCAATGCTACAGATGTTCTCTACAGTTTCTACAGCAAAAACTGATTTTATTTGATCCAGATTTTCTATTTCTGTAAGTTCTTCAGCTGAAATGTCGAAATAGTTATCCAATACAAGCCAATTTGTATGTGATTATGCCTTCATGACCGTATAAAAAGTTAGAAATTGATTGCAAATCGATCAATGTTATTGTGTTCAAAAATAAATCTGTGTTCAAAGCGGACGAACCCAGCAAACTACATATTATATATATTATTTCTATAAGGTGTTTTTTTTTTCACAAGCCATTATATCCCTTCATACTTAACTAAAATCAATGAATGAGGCGTCATTTTAAAGCTTATGGTCTCCACTTTGGTCACATCATATTTTAAGAAAATAATTTTTCGGAATTCGACCATTAAAGGGCATATTTCTAAATGATGTTTTTTGTGTTACAAGTCATTTATCTACCTGGATACCTATCTGAAATCGTTTAATGAAGTATCATTTTAAAGATTAAGATCTCCGCTTTGGTGACATCGTATTTAGGACAGGAATTTTTCAGAATTCGACCCTTAAAGGGCAAAAGTATTAATATTTCTGCAACGCGTTTTTGTGTCACGAGCCATTTATCTCCATTCATATCTAACCGATATAGATAAATGAGGATTCATATTAAAGATTAAGGTCTCCGCCATGGTCACATTATATTTTAAGAAAGGAATTTTTCGCAATTCGACCCCTAAAGGGAAAAAATGTCAATATTTCTAAAATGCGTTTTTTTCTGTCTCGAGCCATTTATCTCTAGATATCTAACCGAAATCGATAAATGAAGTAGAATTATGAAGAGTAATGTCTCAGCTTTGGTGACGTCATATATTAAGATGGATATGTATATATATATATATATTTTGAATTCCACCCTTAATGGGAAAACGTATCAATGGTTCTTCAACGGATTTTTGTGTCACGAGCCATTTACCTCCTTTGATATATAACCGAAATAGATAAATGACGTATCATTCTAAAGATTAAGGTTTCCGCTGTGGTCACATCATGTTTTAAGAATGAATTTTTTTTAAAAAAATTAAACCTTAAATGGCAAAAATATCAATATTTCTAAAATGCGTTTTTTGTGTCTCTAACCATTTATCTTTCTTAATGATTAAACAAAATTAATAAACGAGGTATCTTTTTAAAAACTGAGGTATTCGTAAAGTTTTCGATTGGTTACACCATATTTTAAGAAAGGAATTTTTCCAAATTCGACCCTTAAAGGGCAAAAGTACTAATATTTCTACAACGCTTTTTTCTGTCACGAGCCATTTATCTCCCATGATACGTAACTGAAATCGATAAATGAGATATCGTTTAAAGTATTAAAGTATCCGCTTTGGTCACATCATATTTTATGAAAGAACTTTCTCCAAATTCAACCCTTAAGGGGCAAAAATATCATTTCTAAAACTTTTTATTCTTTTTTACCTCGCTTGAGGCCTAATCGAAATCGATAAATGAGGTATAATTTTAATGACCAAGGTGGCCGCTTTGGTCACACCATATTGGCATTTTTTGAAATTCGACTCTTAAAGGACAAAAGTAACAATATTATTTCCACAAGGGCGTGTTTTCATTATAATTTTTCGAGCCATTTATCTCCTTCGATATCTAACCGAAATCGATAAATGAATATCGTTTTAAAGATTAAGATCTCCAATTAGGTAAAATCATAAATTAAGAAAGAATTTTTCGGAATTTGATGCTTAAAGTGGTCACGCGTATGAGACAGTTCAGAGCCAAGTCCATAGATTGCAACATCAGATATCACAGAGATGTTAATAAACTGTTTTTTATATAATAAGTAACTTTTCGGATATTTTTTTCTGTTACGGGAACATTTTTGTTTTGCTATACTATTCGAATGTAAACATTTTATTCGCACAGCAATACATATGTTGATGTGTTGTGTCCATTTAGTTCAGGTTGATTGTATTCTGTTAAGGTCAGTAACAGTTTGCGTACGTACAGTGTGTTTTAAATTCTAATAACTATTTGGTAATATGTTTTGATACGTACCTATTACACTAAACAAATAAAAATTCGCTACAAAAGTGCGGTTCTTCTTTTCGTTATATTACAAGCATTTAACCTCACTATTCATCGCATTTTACTAACGAAATTTTCGCACGGGTCGTCTAGTTTAAAGCTATTAAAATAGTTTCAGATAACCAATTGATATTTAAAATCTTTAAAATTATATAATCCCTTCAGTGTTAATTTTCGGCCTGGCATTGGAATCAAACCAGAAATACTTTCAGTATTTGCTAAACCTTTTTCCCAACATCCCTGGTGTAAATTGACGCATCATTGTGGTAAACCAGAATGCCATATTGCAGACCTAAAAGTTTCTGTTAACTGTAAGCCTTATTCTATAAATAAATCCGTAAGATTTCTGTAACCTCTGATCATTTACATAGATGAAAAAAAATATGCTGTCGTATTTATCGTGCAATATAGAAAATACCATCCTTGTCCCAAAGTGAGAATCACACTGCGAAATATTAAACTGTGTATTATCAGTTTTACTATGTAAATCTCAAGGATTCTCAAGTGTCCTTAGCTAAAAAAAAAAATTAAAAAAAAAAAAAAAAAAAACAAGATTTTTCTCTACCTGCTGTTCTACCCAAGGCATCCAGATCGTTCGATAAACTGAAAGGGGAAGATGATCGGCTCGTAAAACATTTATACCGTCAATAGGAATAAATGAATGCGGAATGGTAGTGAAGTCGTGAAATATATTCCAGTTTATGGCATGTTTGCCAAGTCCATATTATTTTACCTTGGCGTTTTTATTGGTTCTTAACCTAACGAATATGGTGGTTAATTAACGCTTAAGTGCTTTTTATCTCGTGTGAAACATTTTAATACTGTCCTTATTTTTTCCCAAACAAATCTCTAGTGATTTCGTGAAATCTCCTTTCTTCCTAACAGGTTGTTATTTTTCCTACCGAGCCTGATGTGTGAGTAGTTAACATTTATACCTCTCAGTCCTGAGGACACTACTTCGGTTCCGAGTAGTGATGATCCGATACAAGTAAATACGAGAAAGTACTCGATACTTTGTTTCGATACCGAGTACTTTTCGTATTCGAATTAATTCATTCGATACTTACTCGGTATCGGAAGAAAAGTACTCGTATCGAATCCAAAGTATCGAAACGCACCCGGTGTTAAATTCTAAATGTGTTATCCCTGCTGCGCCACTCAGCCGCGCCTGCGAAATTAATATCCCGCTGACGTAAAGTTGGTAGCATTAAAAATCAAACAAAATCAGTCTTAGAATAGGCAATGTAATTCTCAAAGAGTTTGTTTTAGGTCCCTATTTCATTATAATAAAGTCGTACTTAGCGCGCATTTCGCTATACCTGGCGAATGGTCGCTCCCGCGCAGCCCCACACAAAAACTAAATGCTATTATTCATAAACAACTAAGTAGCCCATGTGAATCGGAAGAAGAAGCTGCTTCAGCTAGCGTTTCACAGGAATATCACTTCTGCAAACATCACAAAGAAAAAGAAAACGCACGGTAGTGACAAAGTCTCTCTCCATTTGTCAAACACCGTAATGTCTCTATAAAGCAATCCATTTACAGAATGGGAAGAAATGAAAATTATATTTCCTTATCTGTATAAATACGCACAACAGCATCTTATTTTTGCAGCAACGTCGGTATTGAGTGAATGTTTGTTCTCTATTGTGGTTGAAACAATGACAAACAAAAGAAACAAGCTGTCGACAAAATATTTGGAACAATTGCTTTTTCGGGGAAACCCTCTAAAAGTGGACTTTTATTGTTTAAAAGTGTTAAAACTATAATAAATAAATATTTAAAGAAATGAAAAAACCTTCAAAGTTTGTTTACAATGTGAGTTTTATTATAATTTTAATAAATAAATAAAAATGTTTACTGAATGTTATTTGATTTTATTACACTAGGGAAATAAAATAAATAATTTAGCAACATGTCAAGTATATTTTTTACATTTCGACACTAATTAAAAAAGTATCGATATGAGTAAGTATCGATACTTTTGCAGTACTCATATGAGTAAGTATCGATACTTTTGCAGTACTCATATGAGTAAGTATCGTAAGACAATCTGAGTACTACTCATTTAAGTAGGTATCGATACTTTGATGGTATCGGAACATCACTAGTTCCGAGTACGACTATCCAACTTTCGGTTTTACGTGGCTTCCCAAAATCACACCAGTGTCAGAGCAAAGCATTTAGAGAAAGTGACAGAAATGTCAGTAATTTCATTAAAATTTAATACGAGGCGCGAACGCTGCGATTGCATGAAGTAGACTACTACTGTGAGCAAGAGCCCAGAGACAATAACAGGCAGCTGTGGAGTTATTCATATGAGAATGTGTGGGAATGGGTCCTACTAACCGTACAATTTCTGTCTGTTAATTAAACCGATGTATGTACATGATAGCCTTGGGGAGGAGAGATTTGCGTTTCTTAGGACTCCATCCACATTGGGGCAACAGATGATTTCACATTTTCACCCCTCTGCTTCATAGATTTATCTATTTGGTTTCAAGTTTCCTAATGTCTGCAGTACGGCTGTTCAGAGCCTAATCAGTTTGCCAAGTGAAATTTCATTGAAGACCCGGTAGTATCAGTGAGCCAGAGATAGCGATTAGAAAAGTGAAGATAGATAGGTCAGTTAAATATTTCATCCACGCAGTTTGGAGGAGTAATCTACTCATACTAGTGCCTCATCAGTGATAAAAAAAAGTTTCTTTGTCGAATATCTAGGAATGACTCATAAAATAAGAGAAATCACAGCCAGAATCGATTCATTTCTATACTCATTTTTCCCACGAACGATTATGGAATGGAATAGAAAGGATTTTTCAAGCGAGAAACCTTAGAATCCAGTAGGAGTAGGTCTCAAGAAACCATTCCGGCCATCCTGATCTGGTTTCTCCATGGCTTTCCCAGATCGATCCAGGCGAATGCCGGAATGGTTCCTCAAAATAGCCCATGGGCGCCTCCTGTCATATTCCGTATATCCCTTCCTATGCAAACGGTTACACATTAGGACTGGTGCAATACACACTCCGCCACCCACTTCTAGTGAATCTCGGGTAATAATAATAACTTGACACAATTTTAATTCTTCTTAATATGTTAGCTCGTAGAAACTGAGGTCAGCTATTTCGAAAAGTGCTAGCCGATCGAATGGAATCATAAGGCAGGTTTAAAGATTTTTTTTTTCTGTCACCTCAAATTCGACAAAAGTTTCTAACATGTGTGCTATTGATGATTGCTGTGGCCAGTATGTAAAGCATCACGTTTATTGGTGTCGCTCTGACTGGTAAGAAAATGTATAAAAGTGAATATTATGGAGTACAGCATTTACACCGTGCACAAGAAGTGATAATTTAGGAACAACGAATTCTGTGCCTGTGAGAGGAGGTAAGTCGGGTCCTAATCAACGGAATTGTATAGTTTAATTAATTCAGAGATGACCAGCACAATTAGAATCACATGCGCAAATAGGAGAATAGAACTGACGGATAAGTTTTGGTACGGTAATACACCTTGGCAGTAGAATGGTGTGTTTAGTTGATAAAGTCCCTGAAGTTGCTTCTGGACTGCACAACTTGTTTGGCATTGGGGCTTCACGTTTAATAGGATGAAGCCGTTGATCCGCCGATACCTTCACACTTAAAACAAGGTATTTAAAGGTAACTGCAGAATAAAATATCTGTTTCAACTCCTTTAATGCGTCGATAATGGTTCAAATAATAGAGCCGACAGTTCTAATGAATTTTACATTCCAATAAATAAGTTAGAAAAAACTAAATAAAAATATTCATATCCGATACACGCATACTAATATTTAATGAGATCGTAAATCTAAATTTAACCAAATAATTATGAAATTTAAAAGACAACTGACACTGATACTCCGAATCATCACTAATATATTATTATGCGAGTCAATCAATAATTATCCCCAATCTTTTTTGTTTTTTTTTGGCTCCACAACTATAAACATGGTTTTCCCAAAGCGCAGCACTGCAGGTTTGTAATTGGCAAGCAAGTTATGTTGCTAGCTGATCGCCACTTGCTAACGATAGTAATGAAGGGAAAAGGAGAATGTTAAACTTTCTACCAACATTATTTCAGAAATGAAGTAATATATTAAAAGAATAGCACAACTCCTTTCTTTCTTCGTAAGAATAGTACAAAAGACAGACAGGCCAACATAGCTTCGTAACGTGATGGTGAATAGTAATAATGAAGACAAAGTTTGGAAAATTGACGGAAAAAATAAAATGGTTATAAATATGCGGATCAGTAGAAAACAGAGGTTACAATTGTTAATATGTTCTACTAGGAGATTTGAATAGAGGTTTTTTTCCGAAACATGATCTTCCGTATGTTATAATCCACATTCAGTGTTTTTTTCAAACTAAAATGTAATTAATTTTCTGAAGAGTGGTGCTAAATCAGATGATATGGTAGCTTTATTTCCTGATACATATTTCTTCTTTATTTCGAAATATGCGAAAATAAATGTTTTTCTGTTTGTTACGTTTTCATGAGTTAACGATTAAATTGATCTTGATGAAATTTGCCAAGAAAATAATACGTATCATTAGGACGTATGTTACATTTTTCTGGGAGAATAACATATTTTGTCATAATATTTTAAAAGTAACCGAATGGTGACAGACAGACGGATATCGTTTGTAAGTCTCTGTAATGTTATATCGTTCACACAGGCTTTGTTTCTCTCGCAGTCGGTTTGTGTATTATGTGTTAATAAATTTCAGTTACATACAAAAGTTAGTATATGGTATAGATGAAGATTTGCACTCCACCAGACTCTTATTTGTATATATTAGCAAAGGAAAGCAAAACCAAAAACGTTGTGTACAAAACGGTATTAACATACAATGTCCCGAGAAACTAACGTAATTTCAAATCACAAACAAAAGTTTTCCGGAGTAACTATGGGAGGTTCTCTCCCACAGTTATACGGCTCTTAGTTTGTTGCTATTTTTAAAATGTTGCAAATTGGTTAACTTCATGAGACATGTTCAATGACTGAATGGCTTCCCCGTCATATTATTCATACTCTGTGCATTTTAGAACACCTTTTGCGTAACTAACATCTTTCTGTATCCAATGCAAGCAATAAAATTCTAAGACTACACTTACGATGTCCCGGGTAACTGCTAGACATTCCATACCATCATTCAGCTGAAGCATCAACTCACACGTCGCTCGGTAATGTTTACTCCCATTAAAAATCATTCTATGGAGTTTATTTTTCATAGCAGTAGCCGACTGAACTTCTGCAAGGAATCTCATGTATCCAATAACATGCCAGAAGATTCAGATAATTCGACTCGCATCTCTAAGGACCCTGATGTTTAAAATTTCGGTTTCCGTAATGTGTTGGATTGATGTTTTATACTGTCCATTGAGGAATTCCTTGTGTTTTATAATGCTCTGTACTAATGACCTCGAAGTAGACGGTCCTGCAGCCTCAGTATCACACAGCGGAAGTGGTGGTGGTTGAGCGTTAACTTTTTTTTTTTTTTTTTTTTTTTTTTTTTTTTTTTTTTTTTGTAACTACTTTACGTCTCTTTTTAACATTGAGGTCTTCAGAGACGGGAAAGGATGGGGGGCAAGGATGGGGGCAAGGAATGGGAAGGAATTCGGCCATGGCCTTTTGAAGGAAGCATCCCGGCATTTGCCTGGAGTGATTTGGGGAAACCATGGAAAACCCAAATCTGAATGCCCGGACGGGGATTCGAACCGCCATCCTCCCGAATGCGAGGTGAGAACGCTAATCGTTACATCGCCCCGCTCGGTGAGCGTTAACTCTCTGGTCTCCCTTTCTGGAGGACGTGTATTCGAATCTTCGTCCAGCCAACCAGGTTTCGACTTTCCATTGTTTCTCGAAATCAATACAAGTTAATGCTGGGAATGGTTCCTTCAAAATGTCATGGACGAAGTCTTTCCAGTTCCTAGCCCCAATCCTACTCGCCTCTAATGATCTCGACGTAAATTAGGCATAATTTCTCAAGTAAAAAACTCAAAGATAAAAAGAGTCTTTGTTCAGACTTGTGTAACATTATAACTAACCCCTTCATCATCTTGTTATTAATTTTGAATTATGTAACATTTATTAGATATAAGTACCCTAAATAATGGTATTAATGTTTATAACTTGATATGTAATAGTGTTGGGTTTCCACAGTCTGTAGCTTGTTTAGTAACCAGGATAGCGTAGTGTTGTTATCTAAGTTGTGTAACAATCTTTGTCGCTGGTCAGGCTGGCCAGGCTCGCCGCTAGCTGTTTGAACACCCTCCCCCTGTCTAACTATAGCCAGTAGTGGATCTATGAATTTTCCGAGCCGGATCAAAAAACTGTGAGATTTCCTCCCCTTCGAACATAATTTTCCCGCCCCCATTGTTGCCAAAAAGGTTGCCGCTACACAAATATGCCACCACCCACTATGTCCGACGTTATTTTAGCTCTGCTTCTGTCCCGGCGGCGACATTCAACAGTCAATCACTCGATTTGCCGCCCCCTGGACGTGCCGCCCGCGTGCGGTACACGCCTTGCACGCCCACTTAAGCGGCCCCTACACGTTCAATATTATTGCACAATATTTACGGTTGCACAATAATATTGAACGTCTGTAGGTTAGATTGAGAGGTTGTGCAATATTATCGAGTGAATCTAAACAGTTTGAAATATATTGTGCAATCTGAAATACATTGTGCCGTCCGTGGGCGATATTGCGCAATATTCCCTCAGTTGGTCTCGAGACACGGACACGATTACTAGTCTTCGCTTGTATTTTGTTACTTTAATATTTTTTTCAATGATTTTTTTCTTCTGAAAATGAATGTAAAAGTGAAGTGAGTGCACGATTTACCAGCATTATGAAATGTCAAAGCGTCTGAGTATAAAAACAGACAGGAAAAAATAAGGCATACGAAATTCTGCTGCACAAATATAAAGAGAAATATGCAATTGCTACGAGGGAAGATGTTACAGAAAGGATCGATTCTTTGAGGACCAACTACTGGAAGGAAGCAAAACGAATTAAAGATACAAAAAAGAATAGTTGGGGGTGGAGATGAAGTGGTGGAGCTAACGTTTTGGTACTTCGACCAGCTGAGTTTTTTTTTTTTTTTTTTTTTTTTTTTTTTTTTTTTTTTTTGATAGTTCAAAACATACAATGGGACCACTGGAAGAGCAGAGAAAATTACTGAATGATTTAAGCATTTATTATTTCAGTTTTATTATTAGCCACAATAATAACAACTATCTTGAGTTACTATACATGTGACCTTAAAAGGAGTTATTAGGTATGAATACAATGCAAAATTTACTCAAACAATGCTAACAAAACTGATCTTTCCAACGAAAACTATGCTTATTGTTAAAACAGTCACGCATCGTCACAGAAAACAAAACAAATGGTACAAGCTTATTATCGTTTAGTAAAAGTTCTTGTGAGGTGACTAATAAGCATATCTCCAAATTTGGAACGTTAAGAAAGCCACCATCATATACACGAAGACACATACATTCGATCCGACGTCTATCAATAAAAACTTGTAATTTGCGTTTACTATACCCAACAGAGCAATACTGAGAAAGTGTTTAAATTTATAAAAAGGAATTCAGAACCAGGAGGTATCTTGATAACTAGATGTCTCCTGCAGAAAACCAAGACAGTTCGAAGACAATTCCATCATGTGTGAATATTTCCGCTTCACATACCAATTCTTTATCCGTCTAACATTTTTTTTTTTCACGCAGTACAGTAAAGCAATAGCAACAGCTGCAAGTCCTGCTCGGCCGTCATTTCGAAGTCAACTATTGTGCAATAATTATTGAGCAGTCTAGGGAGAACATCAATATTATTGCACAATAATATTTCGTGCAAAAAGTGAGTTTTTCATTTCAAGACTGTGTCAAAATACCATTGTATTTGTTTGTACGAGCTAATGGCTTGCATGTGTCGAAAGAGGGGAATTCGGGCCTATCTCCTATTACCAACACGCCGTCATCCAAAGTCAGGATAGCGTAAACATGGCTACCACTTCAGAATAAGATAAGCTAAGCTCACATACTTGCTGCGAAAAGTTTTGCACAGTGAAATGTTTATAAAACAAAACCAACACATCGAAATATTACGAGCATAACATACTATGTGAGAGTTTGACTTCGATGAATATGAAAGCTTTGGACAAAGGGCAGCTGTGAAGAGTCGTCCCTAGCTAATCTTATCCCCGCGATTGCAAATGCACTCACCCCAATTCTGCCAAGCAGCAAGGCGTCCATCTCGGTCTGGGGTGCAGCTTCCCCGGGAGCACCCCCATCTCCAGGCGTCGCGGCGGATCCATCTCCAACCAGGGGGTCGTCCACGCAAGCTTCTGCCACGTTCATCGCGGATTCAGATCACTCAGAAGGTTTCAACTGGTGGATGGGCCCAAATGATCACTGCTCTACCTAGTCGATGAGTTGGTGTCTGTCCAGTATGCCAATGTTATACAAACGAAAACTCGACACAGCTTACAAATTTGCTGTTCAGTGTTAAAAGACGCTGTCGATTATTATCTCAATGATAAACAACTAGTTATTCACCAATGGTGAGCTTAAATCAGATCCTTACAACATATGTCAAATTAGTTTGATGGGCAGAGAAGCTATAGTATGTTAAAAAAAAAAAATATTTATTTCCACCAGAAACCTTGTGCTGGATTCTGGCTCTTGTAGGTGGAAGTTTTTATTTTAGTTACAACTTGATGACGACCCGGAAAAAATCTATAATAGAGCGTTGAATATCGTTCCGTCTGCCTTAGGTTGCAGAAGCAGATCTTTTTTTAACCATTCCTTCGTGGATTGATGAGATCTTGTTTTTTTTGTTTTTCCATTTGTTCATTGGAACGGGGCGAATATTTCTTCTCGTCCAACAGTTGTTTCTGCTGCCAGCCTAGATACACAGATTGCTCAGCGGAATTTACTGCGCAGCTGACTATTGTTCTAGGAAATAGTTCTATGAATGGCGCACAAATTTTAGCATTAATACAATACAGTGGATATATCACAAGAGAAAAATGATTTAAGAAATTGGCTGCCTTCCCACTAAATGGATTGTGAGTTTGTTTTATAAATCGTTTCGTCACGGTTCTTTAATAAGTAAGAACTGAATCTGACAATTCCTTATTTCTTTGCCGGTGCCTCACTCTGAAATTTCCAGTGCATAGACAAATCATAAAGAAATGTACATCTCTGAGATGCTGTTTTTTTTTTTTTTTTTTTTTTTTTTTTTTTTTTTTTTTTTTTTTTTTTTTTTTTAGATAAATTGCTGAGAGATTAGAATTTTCTTGAAGTGCAGATTACTATCTAATATTTTCTTACTAGGATTAAGAGTGTACGTTCGTTGCACATATGACAATTAAAGTGTTGCAAACAAAATGCATCCATACCAAAATGGCACCTTTCATTGGTTAAAATCTGGATGAAACAATGACCTTGAATATCCAAGACAGTAGAGACGGAAGTTAAGACGCTTGGAAGACGTATTTTTTAAAATATTCTTCACAATTCGTATAAAAAATTAGTAATAAATGGTAAGGTTTGCCATACTGCATCACATCTAGCTATTCCAATGATTTTTTAGAGTTTCTTCATGCTCTTCAACTTTTTACTGTGAATCTTCTCTGTTTTTATAGTTGCTATTACTATGTTAACTAAAAAGAGTGACAAAACCAAAGAAATTAATTAATCACTTTGCAAAAACGACACTCGTCAATGCAAGAAAAGCGGTAAGTCTAAGCAGACGAAATAGTTTTTGATTGCCTTTATTTCGATTTATATCTGCTTTCTATAGGCTACTTAGGAGATAATAAAGTTGGTCATATCGGGGGAAAGAATACCTTCGTCCAGCTGAGGAACTTAGCAACAGGTGAAACGTTGCACACCAAAGTTTCTTTCACTAGTACGATGACCGATGTATTATTTTAATCCATTCAAGTACACAAAGCAGCAGACTGTCTCCTTACTATTTCGTCTTTAAGTTCAGTGAATAATGTCGTAATAAAACAGTTCCGACGACATATCTTGGACATCCATCTTGGTGCAACCGGCAAAAGAAAATATTTCAGACACTTTAGTTGAACGCTTACTATCAGCTAATTAACTGAAGAGTGATATCAATATAACTGCTAACACTCAATTCGCAGTATATTTAAACAAGGTTCTCATCACACTGCGTGATCGTGTGCTGTAACTTGCTTAAAGGTTACAAAGTACTGTCACAGTTTCCATTCGTAAAATAAATTGGAGCCTCAACACTGTTACTGCCACTTAGACTGTTATCCCAACACAGTTTAAGGATTTTATTTTCACGAAATACGGATCCTGCTAGCTTACGACGTGGGAGTTATTAACGACTCTTCTTACTATGCCGCGTGCTTGCGAGTTACAGACAGGAAAAACTTCCGCGCCAGCTCAGGCTGTGGCTTTGGACCACGGACTGGCAGCCGAGCGGTAAGCAGGCACAGGACTGAGGCAGTGTTAGTGGGAGCACAGACACCTGTTGCTGAAGAAGGGTGCGCGCGCAGAATATGCGTGGCTGGTGATTCGCTGGCACCTGTCCTTTCCTCATCTTTATACTCGCTCCACACAGTTGTAATAAAGTTTGACCATTTGAAAGTAATCGGACACGTTGATGCTTTGGTAAGAGATTGCTAGTCATACAAATTATATATATCGATGGCCTCAAGCAAGAAATCAAATGTTTTGTTCTAAATCTTGTCAGTTTGAAGTTCTGATTCATAGTTAATTCTATTTCGTATAATAATTTTAGTACGGATCTGGAAATGAAATTGAATTAAGCGAATAATACATAGTTTCGTGTAAGAAAGTGTAAGTGGTACTAAATTTCTTACATTAATTGAAATGCTATAAAATCTAGCAGTCAAAAATAGTAGGTTGTGTAGATATCTAACTATTAGGCCCATGCACTAAATTTAGTGAGCAAATCAAGAAATTACATCAGTATAGTCGAAACTTATTAAGAAATTAGCTTGCAATATTTAATATAATGCAACTTATTTTCAAAACGAAATTATGGTCAGTTGCACATGGCTAGTATCACTTGGAAACAAAGTGGATATATTCTGAATTAATATAATACTGTATACACTTTCCAGACTGAAGGAATTTATCAATTACTGTGAATTCGCTTGGTAAAAGCATTTAATTAAATTCAGTTTCATTTCAGCAACTAGTGCATAATTCGTTGATTCATTTTTATGGCTTTGTGCCCTATTGACGTAAAGATCATTAAAATCGGAAAAAGACAGGGCGCAAGGAACAGGAAGGAGTTCGACTATATCTTTTTAAAGGAGCCATTCCAGGATTCACCTGGAGTGATTTTGGGAAACCATTGAAAACCCAATCTAGATTTCCGGATGGGGATTCGAGCCGAGTATGACGCTAGAGTGTTACCACTCACCCATCATACCAGTACTCAGTTTGTTGCTTCTGAGTTGGCACTTGTTTGTAAGTATCTAGTCAGAAGATCAAACAAAAAATACAATTACATTTGCTATTTAAGTATTTTTCTTTGTCTTAAACAAAAAAATCAGCACATGGGGGCTTACTCGACAAATATTGCTTAAACTTTAACCGTGAATGTTTATTTACTCTGATACCTTAAATGCTCTTTCATAGACATATTTGGTCCCCAATCTGTTTTACTACTACCGAAACAAATAAAGGGTGAAAGGTTTTACATAGAAACAAAAGTCACTGTTGAAATGACGGTTCACTATACTCTTTCAAAGCTTTAGGAAACAATTGGTATCAGATTAACTTATAATGTCCTAGGATAGCAACGGATATTCGGTGTCCTTAATGAAGAGTGCAGTCCATCATAACTACAAATTCACAATCACTCCAGAAATATTTTCACAAAATCCTCAACTTTTCGTGAAAGGTGAAGAAAAGTTACAGCTCATTGTTATAAAACATTTAACAAGTTCATACAATGTAGGCTTTCACGGCCGGTATTAACTTCAGTTTCCGCTTAGCCCCCGAGTATGTCTTCCGCAGTTGAAGACGAAACGTCAGGGGAAAGTTTTACTTATCGACCACGGCCTTTTAGCCCGGAAATTATTAGTGAATTTTTGCGTTGTTTAAAGTCATTAGAAAGTCGTCGTCAATCGCGGATAAGTTCACATCAGTCTAAATACCTCATAGTCAATTGAACTCGCGTCAGTCTGAGAATTTTCTAAGTTCCAACAATTACATGTTTAATAAAAATTTCAAGTCCCAGCGTCTCCTGCCAAATTCACGAAACCATCCGGCGCAGACCGTGCTTCCCTTCAAAGTGCATAACGAGGAGAAAAAAAGTCTGAATGTTTAGGTTTAAAATTTGCTCCAGTCTTTTCGAAACTTTGTCATACAGTATTAATGATCGTTATATGTTATTGTAAATTTTGTGTCATATCACTTCATTTCAATGTAATTAATCTTAGAAGTTTCATTTCAGTTTAGATAACTTTAAAAATACTTAAGCCCCAGTAAAGTATTTTGTGTCAACAGCTTCCTTAAAATTTTCTTTTTTATTTGAATATGTCGAAGCTTCATCACTATTTCAAGTTTAGTGTAGTCTTTTATTAACTTGTGTTGCGTTTTAGTTTTCGTCTTGTTTTCGCCCGTGTGACATAGTGATAATTTTTTTTTTTTAAATCAATATCTCGTTACCTACATTTTACTTTAAAACCAAATTTACACATTTCCCTTGGAATAAGATACTTTATTTTCTTTTCGCAAATCCCTTTTTTTCCATTTTGATTGTCACACGTGTCAGATCTCTGACATATGATCTGATGACACATATCAACAAAGATAAATTCTAAAATCATGCAATTTACCCTTAAATTTCAAACTTTCGACAAACTGTTTTAGATTCTTGTTCTATGAATTTTTCTCTATCTTTTTTTAACCTTTTATTTAAAAATACTTTCTTTATTTAAAAAAAATATACTTAAACTTTACTTTCCAATTTTGGACAGAATGATTTTCTTGATGTTGACAACCAGTTATGATAATTAATTATATTGGATTATCTGATTTAAATCAGTGAATTTGTTTAATTATTATCATTTCTACTGTTTGCAAATTTTATGCCAACTTCGTTGTGTAATGACAAACATTGCTCTACCTCGTTTCATAAAACTTCTAGACTATACAATCCGTACATCAAAATGTTTGCTTGTGAAAATAAGTGCAAGAAACTTCATTCATTTTGAAATTTTTATTTTTCCCCTTAATATATTTATTTAATTCATAGTTAAAAGTTCCTTTGTTATTAAGATTTATTATTATTGCACTATTAGATAGTTTGAACTACACCCATTTAATGGGTTTTAGGAAACTTATTTACTCTTAACTCTTGTCAGCTCATTTATTCCACTGAATATGCTACTATTGTAAATTATGAACTTTTTATTATAAAGTACCTAAAAATTAAAAGTTTCTTTTATTTTTTAACAATTTACATTTGTTGCAGAACAATTTGAATCAACCTACAGCAGAGCCACGGTATTGATATCCATGAGAAAGGTTAGAAGCAGAAATAATAATAATAATAATAATAATAAAATGGGCGGTCAGACTGTAGAACATTTTGCATAATGGGCATGTTAAAGAAAAGGTTTAAAAGAGAGATGCATATTTACAAGACATTTGATGATAATAAGGCCTCGATGGCTACTGGATGGAAAACTATAAGCATTACGTATAATGGAATAAATTATTATGACCATACATTAGCACCTGATTCCAAATGCAGTATTATGGGATGGAAAAGTTTTCATTTAAAGGAAGTTGATTCATTGATTGGAATAGTTTTTATTATTAGATGATGTATTGAGCAATATGCACCAAGCAGTGAAACAATTTGAACTAAGAATGCAAATAAAACATTAGCAGATATGCAGGTAAATTGCTGTTTGGGCAATAATAATAAATAATTTTTACTGGTTATACACCACAGTTATATTAAGTCATTTCTATAATGATGTCTGTAGTTTTTTAGTTATTATCACTGAAAATTTTACATTTCAAACATTGGTTAGTTTTCCTTTAATTAGTTTACTGTACATAAAAGCAAAAGAAAGCTTCCTGTATTAATTTCACTAATGCTTTGGTGCTCTGTTTGCTGATGCATGTATCTATAGCTACTATTCTATTAAAATATAGTTTGACAGTTGTTTTCTTTCATTTTATTTTTCTTCCATTTTTCTAGTTTTGGTACATTAGTCATTTCCTCAGAACTTCTCTGAATATATGGTGTGAGACAACAGGCTTTTCAATCTGATTTGTCTTTGCTGAGGCGGTCTTAGGGGGTGACGAACAGGGCAATCGCCCGGGGCCTCGCTCTTGGAGCGGCCTCACGCAACAACTCGAGCAGTTAAAAGTTTATATATATATTTTTAAATTATCTTTAGCTATTAGTGATTACTATCAATTAACCAACTTTATTGTATATATATCAATAAGTACCCAATAAAAATTTTCATTTAGATTTATTCAGTATCACATTCGTATAAAAAGTAAGATAAAAAAATTTATCACTGAATAATATTTTTTTGTAACTTGACCGTAAAAAAAAGTTGAAAAATTCATTACTATTAGAATCTCTCACCTCGCTTACTAGAAAACCCACTTGAACCCTCAATTTTGTTACTTTCATAGTGTTTACAATTTACACCCGGACAATCCGTGTTTCATTTCGTTTGTCATCTCTAGTCACCTTATGCTGGAAGATCGAGTCACACTTGACCGGTACTACTCCGAATCATCACCGCGCCAACAGTCAGCCCAGTGGAATGCTCACCCTTCCTATGTTCACACTTTTCCCTAGCTCGGCGGTGTAACGAACTCGTTCTGCTGTCTTCAGTCTCCTTTAATGTTTTCATTTGGTTGTTTCACTAAAAGTGAGTTTGGAGTCACAACCAGGGTTGCCAACCATACTCTGTTACAGAGTATTGTTATTTATTTTGTATAGGTGTACTTCATATTCTACAAAAGTAATAAAAGTATGTTAAAATGTTTTCTTTACTTGACTCACGTTATCACCTCACTGATTGATCCTCTAATTACAAAAATTGTATCCAAATGCGGTCTTAACAAACCACCATTAAAAGTCTTTCTCACGCTATATTGGATTGAAACATTTTCACGTTTCTGAATGCAATTGCAATAAAATATCAAACATCAATCACTTCACACATGACATGTTTGTTAAATTCCCTCTATAGGCTTCTCCACATCCACCAGTTCCATCAAAAAAATAATAATAATTAAAAAAAAATAATAATAATAATAAAAAAAAGGCAGCATTGGAGAGACAATTTAGAAAGAATTCTTGCAATTGTAAATTTTTTGACATCTCACAATTAGGACTTCAGAGGTCATAGAGTGAAATATTCAACTCAGATTCAAGTGAGATTAGTGGCAAATTTAAAGATTTAGTAAAAATCACGATTTGATCTAATGTTCGACTTCCCTTAAAACAAGTAACAGACAAGATGATTACTGACCATTATCTCCAAAAAATATTCAAAATGAGCTGATACAATTAATGACAAGTCGCTTGAAGACTCAAATTGTTGACAAAATAGTAAAGAATAAATATTACTCAATTATTTTGATTGTGCTTGTGATGTTTCTCATGTTGAGCAATTGTCAATTATTATAAGATTGTTTAATACAAATCCAGCTGATATTGAGGAACATTTAATTGGCTTCTTAGCTGTCAAATAACCACAGCTGACAGCTTCATTAATTATATTATCACAGAGCTAGAACAGCTGGGTATATCACTGCAAAACCGCAGATGCCAAGGATATGATAATGAAGCCAATATAAAAAATGTGGTGTTCAGAAACGTATACATAAAATTTATCTATCCGCTTTGTTACCCTATGGGAGTCATAGCTGGAATCTCATCCTAGGAGATGCAGCATCGCCTTTCTGCCGGATAGAGTTATAAGTGGGCTATTTTAAAAGCACATGTAAATTCCTTTTTGCTAAAACCACTTTCTAACACTAGATAGGAATGTAGGGTAGAATCTGTGAAGGCCTTTAAATACCAACCAAGAGATATATTTGATGCCTCGAGGGATTTAGCAGAAAATAAAACAGATTGTCAGTTGGTCAATGAATGCCACTCTATAGAAAAGGAAATAACTACCTACGAATTTGTAGGTGCTCTTGTCGTATGGTATGAAATATTTGTTTTCATGTATAACACAAAAAGATTAAAGGAAATTAGTGACTGAACTTTTGAAGCAGTACAGCTACTTCCAAGTACCTCTAATAGCAGGAGAAACATCTGATATTGACATACAAGAATTGTATGAAGAACTGAATATGTTTATTTGTGTATAAGTAGAAAATGACGGTGTTATATTGGTGATGAAATATGTAATGAGAAGTTTTTCACGGTTAAAAATTATTAAAACTTATTTGAGGAATTCGAGACACAATATCGGTTTTCAGACCTTTCTATTATTTGAATTGAAAATGACATGCCTCGTTCGTTAGATTTTTGTGCTAGTCTTATGAAAAGCTGCAAACATCATTTTTAAATTCCTGCATATATCTTTCAAGGTATTAATGTACTACAGTTTATTCTTAAAAATTTGAAGTCTTTATGTTTGTTATCTTCTATTATAATATTTTAAAACTCAAAATTAATTATTTATGACTTTTGGATTTTTCGTTGATCGATAGAAATACCGACTTTCCATTCACATAATTTGCACAAAGGGCAAGGGCCTCACAAAGATCTGCCACCCTGTGCCTCGCAATGGCTAAGGCTGCTGCTGTGTCTTTGTGCTATTTATCAAATGAGACAATACTGATGGAATGAACCTCATTCATGTCATCACACTTTTCACCACATTCACTGAAGAACTGTTTTACTCCAGGCAATACTTGTCTTATAATCAGATTAATAACATGTTGCATTATATCTTCTGCAGTCTTCTAATTTTTAAGATGTTCTTTCAGTGTATTCACTTCCATTCACTCCCCATGGTTCAGCATGACATAAGAAAGGACTCCAATAATGTTATATGAGGGCAAAAGGCAATCCACATTATTTAATTACTTCTCATAACCCACTGTCTGAGAATACGTGATTCAAAGAGCTGCTCCACACACTAGCAACATCCCACATTTCATAAAGTATCATTCAGAAATATAAGTGAAACAACGGCAGATGGTTATTTGATTAATTTTATTTGAAAACATTACTTTTATTGCTATTTGAAAGACCTTCCATTTTGTCCATTCTTGAATTGTAGAAAATTTTGTGTATGGAAGATTTTGTAATTTCTGAAGAATTCAAATTGGAATAAGTGATTGTTAAAATATGAGTGAAATTTTTCCTTGGAAGAAATCTGGAATTTTCGTTGGAGTCAAGTATGATTATATATGGGTTAATAGGTAAAGCTCATTCTTTTGAATAATTAAAAGCATGCAAATTTCACATTTTAATTTGATTAAACAAACCAGATTATAACACACTATTCAGGATATATAATAAATCTCAGCTGTGGTTGGGTTGCCAAATGAATTATTTGGAGAAGAGAAACTATTAATTGCTGGAACCTAGTCAGTCCATATTAAACAAAACAGTTTAATTCTATAGAGCATATAGAAAACTTTCAACAATTAGCTGTCTCTGAAGAATTACTAATAAACTAAGAACCAAAACAACAGCTTCACTATGCAACAACTTTCTACCTTTTAAGAATTCCTCTACCCAGCAAATCATTTTTTTCATCCACTCCAATGATTTATAATGAACCAGAAAGTTTATCTGAAAGTTCATTCCCTCTTTCCACAATGTAAGATTTTATACAGACTAAACTGATGATCAGCTTCTTGGCTTGCAATGTTGAGATTAAATTTCCTTTTTCTTAAATTAATTTTAAAAATCACATTTCCTCTGGTACTTTAAGGATGCAAGCTTTATCTTACTGCCATTATATTTAGGATTTTCACGAATGGATACTGTGGTTGTTCCAGGCCCACCACTAGCGGTTTGAATGACCTTGTGCAACACTGATTATGCTGCCCCCTAACTACAGTTAGTGGTGTACCTAAAAATTTTCCGAGAACTGGATAATGAGATTGCCACCCCTTCGAACATTATTTTGCTGCCCCTATGTTGCCACCACACGGAGTGTCGTTGCCACCTGAAGCAGCAGTTGAGCTAAAAAAAGGTCATCACTATATAAATTTCGACAATGGAGTGTCAACTATCGGGGCGTCGACAGCCAATTTGGTGCCCCCTGGACATGTCGCCCGCGTGCGGTGCACGCCTTGCATTCAAACTAACAATGGGTCTGGGTTGTTCCACAAATTATACCTTTGTCTAAGTGGCTCTCATTTGAGAATACATCTACTATAAACATTTTTTACTGTAATTACTATCTCCAAAATTAATTAGTCTGCTACAATTTACAGATCTGATTATTTTCTCTCCTTCTATTATTTACTTTAGTCAATTGTAAGTCCTGTTAAACCAGTTATCACTTCTTTGGTACAGCTTTGTGAGACACAATCTTGTAGTAATTTGGGGAGTTCTTTCATTCATGTATATGTCATACAGTAAATCGAGAAAATAAGGAAGTAAAGGGAAATTAAACCCATTATTCACCACAGCTGGTGCAGGAGAGCCATGATAGGAACTCACTTGACAATATTTTGGTATCAGGTTTAATCATGGTTAGAGGAGGCCCCTCCAGCCACCACTTGCATTCAGTGATGCATTTACTATTATTATCATTATTAATTTAATTGGGATTGAGGACACACCCTGGTGTCAATTCATTTTGTCACCTATTTACCGCATTCTTTTTTTTTTAATTAATCTAATATAATTTGAGTGTTAAATTCCTCACCATTCACTTTTGTGTTTTACAAGTTTTAAATTTAAATTCCTTTAGCGTTTTTGGAAAATTATTCATCACTTTACTTGGTAATTTTGTTCCAATCCCTTAACACTCTTACCCTCAAAGAAAATTTTCCCACTCCCTTATGCATATAATCATTTTGTAGTCATCATCTTTCAACTTCCATGCTCTATTCATAATTTGATTCAGAGATTAAAGTTAAGAAGTCCAAGTGTAAAAACTGCAAAACAGCTTATATCCAACAACTTTAATGGGAGTGAAGTGTGGAGATCAGAGTGGATTAGAATCAGCCTCACTCCCTACTAAAGGGACTGGACCTCCCTGTGGTGCTGTGCACTGGGGCCACCAAGCTTTTGGTTACTTAATAGAGATGCATAAACCACAAATAGTTATTGGTGAAGAGTCTTGGTTAGTGAGAATAGAATGATCATCATCGTGGGGATTTAAATTTACCAGGTGTAAACTGGGAAGGGAATAAGATAAATAACACAAGGGAACAAAGATTTGCAAATATCTTAATAAGGGAAGGAGGATTTACACAAGTGGTTGAGCAAAACACTAGGGGACAAAATATTTTGGATATATTTCTAATTAAGCACGATGAAAACCTTTTGATGGTACCAAGTAACTGAAGGAATAAGTGATCATGAAGCAGTTCTGATGGATATTAGTGGATTCAGTAAACCAGCAGCCAAAATTGAAGGGGGAAATAGGTTACAATTATAAAAAGGCACAGGTTTCAAATTTGAGGAGATATTTCAGAGAACAATTCAGCAAATGGAAGGAAGGCTCAGGTACAGTAGAGTCAAGGTGGGAAGAGTTCAAGGAGATAATAAGAAAGGGGGGGTAGAAAAATTTATTCCAAAGCAAAAATAAAGAGAAGTAGAGAACCTATGTACTATAATAGGGAAGTGAGGAGGTTAAAGAGGTTGGTAAAAAAAGAACATAACAGAGTTAAGAGACAGCAGTGGTAGTAGGGAATATTTAAAACAACTAAACAAGGACTTAATAACAGCAAAGAAAATGGCTAAAGATGGGTTTATGAAGAGTATTGTCAGTGCCAGGGGGACCATTGACTGATGCATCTAAAACTTTCTATGGCTTATATCAGGAAACTGAGGGGAAGGGAGGATGTAGAGACACTTATAGATAAGGATGGAGAAGAAGTTACTGAGGATTTGAAAAAGGCAGAGAGTAACTGGTTCAGTGAAAGCATTAGGGACAATGAATCAGAAACAGGAGGGTCTAATTCGGAGAACGAGCTTAACAACACATTTAGAAATGATGATAGTAAAAAATTGATATCCATCCTGAGGAAATCATGAAGGAAATAAGAAAGCTGAAAAAACATAAAGGGGCTGGTGAAGATAATATTACTACAGATATCTTAAAGATAGTCGGATGTGACATTGTACCTTATCTTGAAATATTATTTAAATTGAGTCTAGACACTTGCTGTTACCACAGGACTGGAAAAGTGCAATAGTTAGTAACGGTATATAAGGGAGGGGTGAGAAATAGAGTTGAGAATTACAGGCCAATCAGTTTGACATCAGTGGTAGGTAAATTAATGGAAAGATTGATATGCAACCACATCAGAAATATATGTGAGGAACATAGTTGGTTTTCAAGCAGGCAACATGGTTTCAGGCAAGGATATTCATGCGAATCTCAGTTGGTGGGATATATGCAACATATTTCAGATGAAATGGACAAGGGAGGCCAAATAGATAGTGTAGCACTAGATCGTCTAAGGCGTTTGACAGAATAAGCCATAAAATGGTAGTAAATAAGTAAAAACGATTGGAGTGGATAAGAAAGTCATTTGCTGGGGTAGAAGAATTTTTGAAAGGTAGAAAACAGAAAGTCTAGGGTAGGAAATGTAGTATCAAAGAAGTGGAAGTAAAAATGGGAGCTGCCACAGGGTAGCATATTGGGACCATTGCTATTCATTATTCTAATGAATAATTGTGTTGATTGTTTACTATCTGAAATTAGATTATTTGCAGATGACATAATGCTGTATAAAAGAATCAAAACGATAGAGGATTGTAAACAGTTGCAGGGTGATCTGGACAGGATATCTAATTGGGTGGTAAACATGGAATGAAGTATAAATGCTAAGAAGAGTCAGCTTATTAGATACACAAATAAAAAACAAAAGGTTAATTATGAATATAAGGTGGGGAAAGAATTGCTTGCTGAAGACTTGAAATGCAAATATCTTGGAATTACTTTGATAACAAACTTAACTGGGCAGGACACATAGGACAGGTGGTAGGAAAAGGTTTCAAAGTTCTGCTTTTGTTGGAGATGAGTGATGAGGGGATGTACGAGAGAAGTAAAGGAATTGGGTTACAAAACTTTGGTAAGACCATTGCTTGAAACTGGTAGTGTAGTATGGGACCCTCATTTTTACGTATCAAATACAGGAGTTGGAGAGGGTGCAAGAAGGGCTGCTAGATTTGTTTCTGGAAATTATCGCAGAATGCAATCAGTGACGGATATGATAAAGGAGCTGGAATGGGATTCATTTGCAAGACAGGAGGAGGATGAGGAGGGTCATAGGAGTGTACAGGGCATATACTGGTGATGAGGCATGGAAAGATATTGCAATAGGTATGAAAAGTAGTGCATGGAAGGGAAAAGATGACCGATGACCACAAGCTGGCACTCAATTTCAGGCACAAGGGTGTGGGAAGATTCTCTTTTTAGGTAAGGGTGTCAGGGATTGGAATGAGTTACCAAGAGAAATGATGAATAATTTACCGAAAACTTTGAAGGAATTTAAAGATAAAATTTGTAGAGGGCAAATGTAGGTGGGTGCAGGATAGGGGGAAGATGGGTGTGTAGGGAAATTGCCACCGGAGCCTGTGCTCCATTGCAATTAAATTAATTAAAAAAAAAAAAGTTCTTGCCACCTGGTCATACAGTCAACATGGAGAATATCTGTGCCATTCGCATGAAGCATTTCGCCCAAATTTGTGGTGAAACAGTTAATTGAAAAACACCATGATATTACACTTACATCACAGATTTTGGCCAAAATCAACTCTTTCATGATGCCTGTGTGTCCGTATTCATCGGACATGGCCCTCTGTGACTTCTTTCTGTTCTCAAAACTGAAAATAATCTTCAATGGATAATGTTTTCCAACACTGGAAAGGTAAAGACAGAATTGTTGAAGGAGCTTGAAGCCATACTGAAAACTGTGCTCAAGAAGTGTTTCGGAGATGGAAAAAAGTGCAGAAACAAGTGTTTATATCTGAAGGGGACTACTTTGAAGAGGACAAAATTAATATTGATGAATAAACAATTTTTACTTAGTAAAAACAAAATTCCTCCTATTTTTTTGTGACACCATGTAAGAGATACATATTGATGATGATGCTTGGAAAGATATTGGTAGAAAAATTAGAGTAGTGTGCTGAAGGGAAGAGTTGATGGCAACAAACTGGCACTTTTTTTCTGATATAAGGGTGTAGAAAAATTTTCTTTTGTAGGTAAGGGATGCAATAAATTACCAAGGGAAGTGCTAATTAGTTTTCCAAACACATTAAAGGAATTGAAAACTAAAATTTATAAAGGGGAAAAAGTAGGAGATGGGAAATCATGCTCAATGAATTTAAGATGGGAAATTAATAAGAAAGGTGAAATTGGGTGTGTAGGGAAATTGCCACCAAAGCATGCACTCCAATGATATGAAATAACATGAGAATTAAATCTTTATCTGCATTTAATTAATTTAATTTAGTTATGATGGGCATACACCCTGATGGCAATTTCCCTACACACCTATTTTTCAATTTCTTGCTTTTAATCTTCAATTTCTTCACCCACCTACTTTTACTCTTCACAAATTATAATTTTAAATTTTGATAAACTGCTCATCACTTCTACATATACACTATGCTGTTCTATGAGAACTGTTGGTGATTTGGGAATCTCTCGTAGACAGTGAATGTAGTTTTTCATAAATTCTGTTTGTAACTTGCAAACAACTTATGAATGCAGTGAAATACTTTACACATCAATGTACTTGGGCCATAATGATAGTCACAATGAGCAGCCACAATTGAACCATGCCATGAGGTATATAAATTGAAGACCAAGGTGTTTCTTGGGAAAGGCATTAATTCTGTATTGAGGGTTGTGCCTGTGCACACGGTTGATAGGTGAGTCTCACTAGGCATGGCCTATACCTAAATAGAAGGGGGAAGGGAGTATTTCTGAGTTGTTAGATAAAGCAGTAAGGGAGCCTAACTTCCAGTTACGATGGGGTTAGGATTGTGCCTTTTTAAAGTTAGGGGCTGTTGGTGAGGGGATAAAAATAAGTGATCTTAGAGATACCAACTGAAGATGCATAAAGGGAAAAATTACTCATGGTAAAGAACTAGATAAAGCTGTTGAAATAATACCAGACAAAGATACGACTAGAAAGAAAGATACTAATGCTGGAAATATCACGAAGCCTATAATAAGAGCACTATAGGTGAACTGCAGAAGTGTAATGAACAGAGTAATAGAATTTGAAAACTTAAAAGAGAATAAGGAATGGTAGGAGTAGAGTCTTGGTTGGAAAAAGGAATTCTAGACAATGCGGTTTTCCCTGATGGTTACAGAATGTATCACAGAGATAGAGAAGCAATCGATGGAAGGGTATTCATTCATATTGGTTAGCAAAGATTAATACAATTCCCTATTATTCATAGACCATGACCATGAGATACTAGGAGTAGATTATTGGTATAGTAAAAAATGAAAAAAAAAATCCATGTTTGCTGCTTACTGTAGTGAAAGAATGAATGATGATGATGCTCTTGGGGAAAAACTAAACTCACATTCACAGTTGAGAGTTGAGTGTAGAATCGTTACTATTAGTAGGGATTTATATTTACCAGTTGTCAACTGAGTAGGAAATGCAATTAATAATGCAAGGGAACAGATCCGCAAACTACTTAGTAAGAGAAGAAGGGATCAAACATGTTGGATATCTTTTTAAAACCTGATGAAACTCTTGTGGGTTGTCAAGTAACGGAAGGTATAAGTGTTCACAAATGCAGTACTGGTGGATTTAGGGGACTTAGTAAACCAGTGGCCATAATTGAAAAGGGAAGCAGGTACAGTTATACAAAGGCATAGGTTTTAGATCTGAAGAGAGATTTCTGAGAAAGGTTCAGAAAATTGTGGAATGGCTCAAGTACAGTAAAGGCGAAGATTTCAAGTTGACAATAAAAAGGTTGAGGACATATTTATTCGAAAACAGAAAATAAGGAGAAGTACAGGCACTACCTCCTATAACAGAGAGGTGTGGAGGTAAAAGAAATTAGTGAGAAGAGAACACTACAGAGTTAAGAGCCAACAAGACAGTAGGGAATACTTAGGACATCTAAACAAGATATTGATAACAATGAAGAGGGAAGCTAACGATGGGTTTATAAAGAATATTCTTGGTGCAGGGTGACCACTGAATGATTCATCTAGAAATTGCTTTGGTTATGTTAGAAAACTGAGGAGAATTGAATATATTCAGACAGTTGTAGATAAGAATGGAGAAGTTATTGGTTTAATGAGACTATTAAGGACTAACAATCTGGGATGGGAGGGAATAAATCATAAGAGCATTTCTATATAAGTCATATAATAGGATCAAAACGAGAAAAGACTGTGAACAGCTGTAGGATGGCCTGGGTAGGATATCTAAGTAGGTAGGTCAACATGAAATAAAGATAAATGCAAGGAAAAGTCAGCTTATTAAGCATACACATGAAAAACCAAAGGTTTATAATTATAGGATGTGGTTAGAAATGTACAAGGGTAATCCCAAAAGTAAGGTCTCCAAAGCATTTAGTGATACAAAATCAATTTGTTTTTGTATATTATATACATCATTTTTAAAGGTTGGACAATTATAATTTTTCTACATAATCATCACTTTGATTGATGCCTTACTATTACTCCGTGATTCACTAAAAGTGTGTGGCAGAGGGTGCATTGCACCTATCCGAAAGGGTAATTAGTTTGGAAGGGATATACGGGATATGGCAGGAGGCACCCATGGGCTATTGTGAGGAACCATCCCAGCATTTGTGTGGAGTGATCTGGGAAAAACCATGGAAAATCCAGATCAGAATGGCGGGAGACCTTTATCGAAAGCCACTCCTGTCAGATTTTAAGTTTACTCGCCTGGTAAATCCTTTCTATTCCATTCCCTAATCCTTGTGGAAAAAATGAATACAGAAAAGAATTGGTTCTGGCCCTGATTTCTCTTATCTTATTCTTACGGTCATTCTGAGAAACGAATGTTGCTGGCAGCAATACTTGCTTGCCGTTATTCTGAAAATTTCAGGTGTGAATTTTTCAATTAGCTTCCATCAAGAGCAACACCTTTGTGGTTCCAGGTCTTCCCGCCCCAACTCCTCAACATCGCACTTATGCTTTCCCTCCAGCTATATATAACCTGTCACAAATCAGGCGGCTCTTCTTTGGACCTTCTCTAATGCCTCCATTAACCCCTTTTGATGGGGGGCCCATACATAACAACAATATTCTAAGTGAGTACGCACTAGTGACTTATATGCAATCGATTTAACTTCGGAGTGCATGTTTTAAATTACGACCTAGAAATCGGAGCATACAATTTGCTTTCCCAATTACATTCTCGATATGTTCATTCCATGACAAATTATTACGAATGTTATCCCTAGGTATTTAGCGCAATCTACCTTTCTAAGGAAAGTACATTATTGTATATGAGAGCTAAATGGTGTCACCTTTTACTTACACGCATGAGTTGGCACTTTTTAGCGTTTAACTCCAACTGCCAGTCTTTACACCACGCAATTATTTTCATAATATCGTCTTGGAACAAAGCGCAGTCTTCCTGGGTTTTGATTTCACAATAAATAATAGCATCATCGGCAAATAATCTTTTCATCCCCCTTTTTATGTCACACAAATCATTAACGTATATGAGAAATAACAGAGGCCCTATCACACTTCCCTGTAAATGCCTTCATGTAAACTCTGTGACAGTTTTGTATGCTCCTATCTTACTGCATGTCTTTGAAGAAGCGCTGAATTTATCTTTCACTCTCTGGTGATGAATTGCCTTCTGCCCGAATGTTCTTTCAGCTTAGAAAAATGGTGGTAGTCGCTGGGTGTCAAGTTTTGACTATAGCATGGATGTGCGACAATGTTTCAACCAAAGTTTTGTAGAAGAACGATGGTTGACATGCAAGTGAATGTTATTGTGAAGAATGCTTACTCCCTTGCTCAACATTCCTCTTCTGTGGTTGTGAATTGCCCACCCACTTTTCCAAATTTCCACCATTATAAAACACTAAAAACTCAGATGGGCAATTCATAATTGAAGAAGAATGTTGAGGAAGGGCTAAATATTCTGCTCGTAAAACCGTAGCTCTTCTGCAAAACTTTGGTTGAAACATTATCGCCCATCCATGCTATAGTCTGAACTTGGAACCCAGAGACACCTATCTTTGTAATATGAATTTGATATAATTTCGATGAATGCAGGTTTGTTGGCAAATTTCCTAGTCATCTAATTACACTTTTCTTAGTATTTATTATTATAATCTTATATACTTTCTCGAAGCTGAAAGTATATTTAGCCAGAAGGCAATTCAGCACCAGAGAGGTGAAAGATGAAGTTTAATGCTTGCTCGAAGGTATGGCATCAAGCTGGTAAGATATGGGTATACAAAAACTGTCACAGCATTTACAAAAATGCATCGACAGAAATGGTGATTATGTAGAAAATAATAATTGTTCAACCTTTAAAATGATGTATATATTATAAAAAAAAGATTTTATATCTCTAAATACTTTGGAGACCTTACTTTTGGGATTGCTCTCATATCTATCATCAGTGGATCTGTCTTTCGATAGATGTCAGTTTAACATTCCCAATTTATCCCTGTCCTGAACACCTACATTTGTAGCTTCTACCTTCTTTTCAATATGAAGTGGATTTAATTCCGATGGATTGCAGATTTGACACCAATTTCCCTAGTCATCTAATTACACTTTTCTTAGTATTATTATTATCATAATATTATATACTTTCAGTGTTATATTCGTCCCCATATACTTAAAATGGCAATTTAAAAATTTTATTTTTAAATTCTTTCAGCATTTTGGTAAACTATTCGCCACTTCTTTAGGTAACTTATTCCAATACTTAACATCCTTACCCACAAAAGAAAATTTTCCCACACTCTTACGCATAAAATCAAGTGGCAACTTGTGCCCATGATCAAATTTTCTTTTCCTTGCACTACTCCTAATTCTTTGATCAACATCCATTCGTCCCATTGCCATAATGCACCTTCTTCTTCAGCACTCTCTTCCTGTCTTCCAATGATTCCCAATCCAGCTCTTTTATCATATCATTTCCTGATTGGGTACTGTGGTAATTTCCAGAAACAAATCTAGATGCAATCATTTGCACACTCTCCAACTTCTATATTTGATACCCAAATGTGGGTCCCAAGTAATGGTCTGATTGAAGTTTTGTAACCCAATACCTTAACCTCTCTGGTACATTCTCACATCACCCTCTCCAGAAAAATATGGGATTTTTCCTACCCCGTGCTCAATGTGTCCTGCCCAGTTGAGTTTATCACCAATGTTATGTCAGGATATTTACACTTCAAGCTCTCAACAAGCAATTCTGTCCTCACCTATAATCATAAACAACCTTCAGTTTTTTATCTGTTTCTATTCAGCTGACGCTTCTTATCATTTATCTTCTTTCCATGTTGACCTGTGAAGTTTAGATACTCAATATACAGAACATGATCCAAAGAGTGGAATAAGGAGAATTGTTTTTTGTTGTGACGTTATTACTGAAGAAATTAAGATAACAAGTCAAAAAAATTAGTACCTGTTGAAAGGTAAGCTACTCTCGCAGTCGAAATGTTTATCGTGATTTCGATGTACGTGGCGTGGTGTATTATTCGGAGGAATGGAGTTTTAGTTTGTTATAGCCATTCTATATGCAAAAAGAAACATGCGTCTAATGAGCCACAGGGACCGAGGATCATTTAGCTCTTGATGATGTTCATTTAAGAGAGATCCCTACGTAGGCTAAATAGTTTGCGTGAACGAAATTGATGTTAACAGTTACTAGTTCCTTGTTATAGAGTAAACCAGAATGACCGCTCTGTAATCGCTCTGTTATGATCAGCTTTCATGACCCGGAGACGACACACACGACACATACCGACTAGCAGAGCTGAATAAAGAAGAAAAGGAATTCGTACCATTTGTGAGAGGCTTCATCAAAAAATAAAATTGACGAAATGTTGTGACCGGCTGCACAGCTAATAACTTTTGCGGAAAGTCGGTGAACATTTGTGCAATTCTACGCAACACGTGGCTGTGCACGAGACGTTAAATCGGACTAATTGCCAATTGTTCACCACTGGTCATTGCGAGGACATGGTACAAATTAGGTACAGCTCCGAAAATCCGATTCTCTCTTGTTCGGTGAATTGCCCGACTGTTCCGTGTATTAATTGCGAAGCCATCACTGAAACACAATGTTGTCGCTCACTCAACTAGAAAGCTCATCTTGTAGAACAAATGTATGCTGGTAGAAAATGGAATGAAAGGACCCTTGTTTTGTTGCACTATATCCGTTTTAACTTCTAAATACTCAATATTGGATACAATAACTGTCTCTCCTATTCCGATATGAAAACTTCCTAAGAGAATATGAAACCTGTAGGCCTACTTCTTCTCTAGCATGCGACGATCTGTAATCTGTCCTTGGTATTTTATTTATGTTGCTATCCTCTACTGTGATCTTTTTTTTGCCTCTCAAGAACATCATCTTTGCCGTCTGCAATCTACTTCAGTTTCTCTTCGGCCATGGCTAAGTTTCATGGCTATTCGTCAATATTGGTTGGTAATACACTTTACAGACTAAGATTTTTGCGTATTACACTACATAACCACAATGCAATCGCTTGCATTGGTCCTAGGTTCGTCTAGGCCTCTGATTCTAAGATAAACCGACTTGTCTTCTGCGGACTGTGTCACATAAAGCTGTAAGCAAGTCGGCCGCTAGCTGTTTGAGCGCCCGCTTGCTATACCGATTATGCCCCCCCCCCCCCGTCTAACTACAGCCAGTGGTGGATCTAGGAATTTTCCGAACCGGGTCAAAAAACTGTGAGTTGCCGCCCTTCGAACATTATTTGCCGCCCCCATTGTTGCCATCCCGACTGTCGCCGGCCGCCCGAAGCAACTGTTGAACAAAAAAAAAGGTCGCCCGCCACATAATACGTTGCAATGGAGTGGCAACTATCACGGGGTGGCGACTGCCGATCACTCGTTTTGCCGCCCCCCTAGACGTGCCGCCCGCGTGCGGTGCACGGCGTGCACGCCCGCTTACGGCGGCCTGGCTGTAAGCCTTTGCATTCAATATTTGTTCAGGCTCCATTTTGCCTTGGACGACGGCGAGGGAATCACAATTGTACTGTACATCTGAGTTTGTCTTTATTTAGTAATAAACACGATACACAGCTCCAATAACTAAAAACGATAGATATATTAGAATGTCTTGCACAGCCGACAATTTTCTCAATTACTTCGTAACGTGTCTTCCTGACAAAAGACTGCTCAAATCATCGTGTTTCCCGTCTGTCCCTCCTTGCTGCCCCTAGCATGATGATCGATGACCCCTCGCTCCCACCAGCTTGTAACGTCTTTTTTATTGGTTGAATTTAAGCCGCCAATGTTAACTCCAACATCACTGGAATAGCCATCTTCAAACGTGAATCTCGTAACCTCAGAACTAACGGGGATCCATTAATTACGTGAGGTGTTTTTGCGGAAATCTGGATGCCCCTCCCCCTTGGCGAAATTTGGTAAGATCTAGTGGGACTCCCCTCCCTATGGTGAGGTGTGGTGAGGGGAGGCGAGGCGAGATGTTGGCTGACAACTAGTGTTGTAAAAAAACTGTTCTTTTTTTCCCTGATGTGAAAAAAAAAAACTTTTTTTCGGGACACGTTTTATTTTCATAACTACTAAATCTCAAATTTCTAAGGCATTTTACATTTAATATGACTGTTTAGAGTTTATACTATCTTAATTTTTAAATCTACTATATTTTTCTGGTTCAGTTGAAAGAAATTTGCGAAAATATGGTAACATTGACTGAAGTTTTCTTTTTACGAACGGGGACTACCCGAAGAGACTAGGTTGCGCGAGAAGGAATCCGCGTTCCCCGTTGTTTGGTTCGTACTCGCTATTTGAAATAGTGCTGTCAGCCCTACGAATTTATCTGTAGACCTACGGATCTTTTTTAAAAAATGAGGAATTTTAAATTATTTACGGTTTTTTTGTTACTAATTGTGCTTCCTTATGTTTGTATACTTGTTAAACTCTCAGCGTATTGTGATACTGACTCATTAAATTGTCAGTAATTATGAATCGATTCCTTGCAACCGTTCACGTAACCAACGATTGAAAAAATAAATAAAGCTCCTATTTTGTATGATGATAGATTTAAATTCAAACTTAAAAGACCGTAATATAAAATTATTGGTGCAGTTTTTATGCACAGCGTGTACTTTGCTCACAATTTAAAATTGCAATCTCAAAATCTTTGCATGCAATACAAGAACAACCAGTAAAATAAAATGTAACTATTTCTGAAGTTATGGATCTAGAGGAGACAGAAGAAGAAACAGAAAATTCCGACACTGACCAAACTAGTGTTGGTAGTGCTGATACTAGTGAACGTGGTACTGACATAGAGGATGGATAAAAATTATGTTACCTATATAGATACATTTATGAATCATTATGTAAGACATTATATGATTCAGTTAGATTTAAAACAAACAAGTAAAATGTAAGTTCCGTAAATAAAACTATAGTTTATCAAATATATTGTTTTCTGAAAAAAAAAAAAAACAAATTTAGAAAAAAAAACAAGGGTGATAGTTTTTTTCATGTTTTTTTTCACAAAGCTAAAAAAAAACTTTTTTTAATTTGCAACATACTGACGACCTAGTTTTTTTTAGTTTTTTTGGCTCTCCTGTTCTCAAGTAATTAAGATTTCTGTCCATCCCCTCCCCCCTCCTTCCCCTTGGTGACATTTGGTGAAATTTCACCGGACCCCCACTCCCCCTCCTCCTATTTCAGCTCACTTAATAATGGACGCCCATAAGGAATATTTCACGAAGCCCACAACTCACTTTGCAGCAGTGATGGGAGATTATATGTTGCCATCTGTCTGCGATTCCTTTTTTTTGCAATATAATCTTCACAGCGTGAGCACCAGGCCTGAAGAAGGCGGCAGAGTTCGTCGCCGAAAGCTCGTCTTTCACCCATACAATCCGGCAGCGAACCTGCAAGATTATATTGCAGTGACACGTCGGGAAGCCTTCGTTCATACTTTTTTGTTTGTGAAATGTGTAGTGGAGATTGGCGACCGCTCTAGCATTCGTCTATACTGTATAACCAGCGGAAAACCGTCTAAGAACCGCAAGCCCCGTCGCCGGTACGTGGCTTCCTTGTCCAGTTGTACCTCCCCGTTACAGTATGGCGACGCATCCACACTGGAAGGATGTATAATATTTCCTGTATGCAGAAATGAATTCGCGTAAGTTCAAAATCATTTGCTTCTATAAATCAGAATACAGTTTTTCTAGTTGCGTTGATATGAGAAATTGATTGTGGAGGACGACTTTTTAATATTAGGCGAGTGTTGAAACGATGATAATATTATGTTCTCTGAGTATAGGTCTTGAGGTTTATCATATTGTGTAATACGATGATGAACTGAAAATATCTCGGCCTGAATCTACAGATGGTGATGTAGGTATAGCAAGTTAGAAATATGAAATGAACTTTGGTTGTTGTCACTGCTTAGTAACGAGGATAATAGTTTTATTACAACATTCTGTAAATCTGCTTATAACTCCACACACAATAATGCTTCGATAAATAAAAAGTTATTACAAATGATTGTCGCGGTTTAGTGAATTTATCATACGTGAAGTAGTGACGGATCTACGAATTTTCAAAGCTGAAGCAAAATATTGATATTGCCGCTTTCCCCCCCCCCCCCCTCCCCAATCCAAGGTAGCCGCTTAGAACCTCCCAAGTTTGCTTCACTGGTGGGTAGAGAAACTTTCGTTGTGTCGTCCACCACCAGGTGTCAGCGTTTGCAATTTGTCGGCTAACGGTCAAGAGGATATATTTTGTACTCTCCATTTTCACCCAACTCGGTCTGTTAATATGTCCAACGTTGCTTTCGGAGAAGGTTTGGAAAGGATCAACACTCCGATAGTATTTTGTCTGGTCCCACCTCTACCTAGGAATATTTAGGATCTGAAAGCGCGTAACAAAGCTGCATTTGCATCATCGCTGACATTCGGCTCGTGAGTGGGAAGAAAAGGATTACTGTTTTGATGTATGCAGAATGACAAAGGATGGATAAATAGAGTATTTGAAATACAATACTTTGTGGGTTTTTCTACACAATTAAACATAATTTTTATGGAACTCAGTTATACTATTTATAGACTCTTACTGTTGTTTTTTTTTTTTTAATATCAATTTTCTTTAACCTTGTCAAGAATTTCGAGAGATCACATGCTCAACATAATGAGAATATCACCATACTTAAGTTAGTTATTTATTCTTGTTTTTCATTCAAACTGTACCTACAACTTAAAGATCCCTTACGGAGGAAAGACAGTAGAACTATCTTTTACTTTAAAGCAATAATATGCGAACGTCTCACTTTTTAAATCTAGTTTAACCAGCTTTTAATTATATATCAAATGTGTTGTAGCCTACGTCTGATTAAAGTTACTGATATTAAATGTTCCATTGTAATATAACTCAGTAGTCATTTTAAGAAACATGTTCCACTGTAAT
>CM061919.1:148503121-148534608 GCA_031002005.1 Vandiemenella viatica
CTTCCTACGAAATAAAATTTTCCCATACACTTGTGCCTGAAATCGAATGCCAGCTTGTGTCATGGCATCTTTTCCTTTCCAAACACTACTCCAAATTCTTCCAACAATATCTTACCACGCCCCATCGCCGAATATGCCTTGTACACATCCAGCACTCTCTTCACCTCTTCCGTGAATCCCATTCCATCTCTTTTAACGTATCAGTTGGTAAGTGTATTCTGCAGTAATTTCAGAGACAAATCAAGCAGCCCTTCTTTGCTTCCCCTCCAACTCCTGTATTTGATACTTAAAATGTGGGTTCCATACTACACCACAATATTCAAACAATGGTCTGACCAAATTATTGTAACCCAGTTCCTTTATTTCTCTCGAACATCTCATCATCACTCTCTCCAACAAGTGCAGAATTTTGAATTCCCAAATCACTCCAGGCAAATGCCGGGATGCTTCCTTAAAAAGACCATGGACGAATTCCTTCCATTCCTTGCCCCAATCCTTTCCCGTCTCTAAAGACCTCGCTGTTGAGAGACGTAAAGCAGTTTTTTTTTTTAAAAGAAGAATTTTGAAACCTTTTTCCTACTATTCGCCCAATGTGTCTTGCCTGTTGAGTTTATTATCAAATGTTATACCAAGATATTAACTGACTGTCAAATACATCTGAAGCACTAAAGTCGCTATAGTAGACTCCATATTATTGTTAAGTTAATTTAAATTAACAATAATAATAAGAGGAAGGCTATTCTTTTTCACTATAGTGCAGTATTCTTTAAAAAGTGCTGTGAAAACCTGGAAGTGATAGACCATCCCAATGCTTTCATGTGCTGGATTTTTTTGTTTGTTTGTAATTTAGGATATGTAACTGTATGTTCTGGTTGAAGATGAAGAGGAAATAGCTTTGGGAGCTGTTGACACAAAGCTTTCGGCCAAATCGATTCCGCGGACGAGTGTTTCCTTCTAGAGAGGCTCAGGCTTCACCTGAAAGCGGCTCAGAATCTGCGATACTGTTTACACCAACCCAAGTAAGAATACTGTATACACAATCGGCATTCGCCTGTTTGGGCCATGCATCTGCCTTCAATAAATTTATACCACACCAAACTTCATATGCTTGTCATCCATTTGCGCTTTTTTATTATTAAATATTTTTTATTTATTATTCATGCAACCCGTTTAATCCTATGATTATTTACTTGTTTCTGTTTGAAGATATTTTTAACATTGCTTTCTGCTTCCTCACTGCCATCATTGATGTCTCACCTGTCCTTTTATTTATGAACTTATTCCGTTGCCTGTTATTCATAATCACCTCCAGGTGTTTTATTCATTGCAGTAACGTCTTAATTATCAGTTTAGGAATTCTATAAGAATTATTTTTCTCGATTTTCGTATCAAATTTATTCCAATTTTTATTTAGTTTCAATGTTTCCGCCCTCTGTGATTCATGTTGCTTGTAAATACTATAATTTAAGGAATCATCATCAACAGTTACCCAATCTCATTGGCAAGAATCATTGCTGCAACATGATTGTGTTCGGACCTAACTGGTTCGAGTCTGGAGACGAAAGAAATTTTCACGGTTCCGGACATGGTCAGTGGTCATCACATTAGGAGAGGTGGTTTTGCACGATTCCTAATCAACAGTTTGGTACCAAACCTTTTCGTAACCCTTGTGTATTGAGGACATTCAACACTGTTGGCGGTGTTTCATCCATCTGATAGAAACGTTGAATTTAGCGGCCCCTGTTGTCTTTCATATAAGAAACAGGTATCACTGCCAATCTTTTGCTCACGGCATACTGCACTGAAAACACAGTTACCCACACAAACAATAACGTAAATGGTTCAGTACCAGGGAAAACAAGTGGAAACCACCTCAGTACAATTCTGATGAATTAACATTGGGGATTAGCGCCACTGATGGCGGCTGCCTACCCCTGGGTCATCGAGTATAGTGATCATTCATTCATACTGAAATTAGGGTCTTACCCATTTTTATACATGTATCACACTACTATCTATGTGATTTTACATCATATATTAATCCATCCATTGTTGGTCACAGTTTGACAATGTAATCGTTTGAAGAGTCAGAATAACTTTGTAAAATCCTCTAATAACACTATAATTACGTAAATGAAGAGTATACAAACTCTCGTTAAAGCTATCAATCAGGATGGTAGATTAGTTTTTAGTTTTAAAGTTCTGATAATTTCCATTTTGCTTGGGAAAGACAGAAAATATATTAAATATAAAATTAAAATTGTGGTTTGAAGGACGTGTGATTGATACACGAAGAAGTAACTTAAAAAAAAAGAAGTCCCGTTAGATCCTGTTTCTACCTAATATCAGGCAGTAAGAAGAATCAGATCGTATTTAATTTACCTACGTTTAAGAACATTTTTGAAATCATTGGTTCGATTTTCTACTCTGTTTCATGTCATACATGCCTTCCGTCTATTGGTTAAGGTCAAATGAGTCTTCGCCAATCGCACAATCCTTTCCTTTGCCGAGGAATACCACTAAGGCCGTCATATCAGTAGTTACTGATACACTGTATTAATTACCTAACTAAAGAGTGTGAATATCATCATCTCGTCTCTCTCTCTCATTAAAGCTATCAATCTGAATGACAGATTTATTTTAGTTTTTCAATTTCAGATACTTTGATTTTTGCTTGGGAGAGACAGAAAATGTCTTAATTATAAAATTATAATTGCGTTTTGAGGGAAGTGTTATTGGTACACGAAAGTGTCTTTCTTTCGTTAAAAATAATAGGCCCAATAGCATTTGAAGTCTAAGAAACAGCTACCACGTTAGCATTGATCATTTATTATGCATCCACGTATCACGCCCTACATTAAGCTATAACATTACATATCTGCAAAAACATTTCACCTTTAATAATATCTTTCTGTTATGCAGGTATAAGACCATTTTCCCAATAGTAGGTAAGTAATTGTTAAATGAAAAGAACCTGGAAAATTTTTAATGTTTTGAATTTTTTGTTTATAAGTTCGTCATTTCAGTTTTATAACGTAATATAATAGCCAAAAAAATTAATATTAGCTGTTAGTGATTACTTTTTTTGTATTTACATTCTAATTTCGTACATGTTCCAGCTTGGATTAATGGAATATTTTGCTAAGAAATTTGTTTAATAATCTACAGAAGTGGCTGCTGCTCGGTGGACGTGTGGGGCATTGCCCTGAACATGCTGCTGCAGGACGCTCCGTTCCTGGTGTTCAGGCTACTGCTTATCCTGCACTATCGCATCATCTCCTACATGAACGTCTTCTTCACCTGCAAGAACACACTCGTCATCCTCCTGCAACTGTACCGGCTGTACGTGGTGCGTGCAGAGGCAGCTGCTGCAGCCAAGGTGACCTTCGGAACATACCATGGTTCAAGTATTAAACTTATATTTCTTAATTACCTTTTGCCTGTGACTTCGTCTTCGCAGAGCCGGCGATAGAATTTGTTGATTTGTCGCATTACAGTATCAGACCGAGCGTGGTGGTGTAACGGTTAGCCTTCTGGCCTCGCATTTGAATCTCCGTCCGGGCATCCAGATTTGGGTTTTCCATGGTTTCCCCAAATCACTCCATGTGAATGCCGGGATAATTCCTACAAAGGCCATGGCCAAATTCCTTCCCATTCCTTGCCCCAATCCTTTCCCGTCTCTAAAGACCTCGCTGTTAAGAGACGTTAAAAAAAAAAAAACAGTATCAGGCTGACCGATATATATATATATATTTTTGTAAACTGTGAAATTTCTTATCGCATAAATATGAATGAAAGCGATATCGATAGTAGCAGATCGATGTACGCGTATACTGACTTGTATCGCGATAGTAATAGATTCTTAGCCGGGCCGGGCCGCGAAATGTACGCGTGTGTAGCGGGAACTGTTTTCTACGAAATTGTGTAGGGATAAACTATTGTATAGCGCAGCGGTTCCCAACCTATGGGTCGCGACCGACTGGTGGGTCGCGGCGTGTGTTTTGGTGGGTCGCGGAAAAATCGAGGTTTTTACCTCAAAAATATGTATTATTGGTTTTGAAAAACAAATACAGAATTAAACTATGTGTAAAAAGTGACTTAAGGTTAAAATTAATCAGTGTTAACCCTGATATCGATGCCCTCATCAGCATGCACCAGTGCCAGAAATCTCACTGATTGTAAAGTTGTGTTTTATAATAATTAAACATATTTTTCATTATCTTCGTAAGTGGGAGGCGTCTGCACGAAGCATCTCCCTCATCGAGTTGATGGCTGAAATTCCAGGATTAGTTAAAATTCGATTTGCAAATTAAAATGACACGGATGTGCCAAGTCATATCTTGGTGGGAAACACCTACAAAACCCATTTTAGTGGTTGACTGGTAAGTTTACCATTCTGTTTTGCTACTCCCAGTCTTCCATATGTCGGACCTGAGGATGGGGTTAGCTGCTAGAGGGCGCCACAGGTGCAGCGGGCAGCGCCACAGACGCAGCGAGCAGCGCCGCAGACGCAGCGAGCAGCGCCGCAGCGACATCTACGAGGGGCTACTTAAAGGCGGCGCACAGCACACGGAGGGTCCTCTTCCTGCTTGACCGCCGAGGCGACATCACTCCGTTATCTGTCACTGTGTATTGCAAGACTGAGTCTAATAAACCGGATCCTTGTACCCGCTGTGTTCTCGTAGTTACTCTCCACTGTCCGAGGGATATCCACAGCCTACCTTCGCTGACGAGCCATCTGCCTCTAACCGGGTACTCCATTCAACTCGCCCGATTCCTGATCTTTCCCGGATGGACCCGACATCAGAAGTGGGATAGCCCGCGGACTGGAGAGAGCTGCGGAATGCCACAGCCCAGTGCAGCATCATTTCGAGCCTTGTGGGATGCCAAGCAGCTAAACCCGACGGAAGTCATCGCGGCGATAAAGCCGCCCACATCTGGCAGCGAACTACCATACTCGCGTAAGCAAACGACTGCTTCAAGGGCTGCAATCCGCCACCCACTCCAGAGATCAGCAGTCTTCGCGGGTATCACGTAGACGAATTTCAAGGAGTTCTTCCCCCCAAGATACGACCAAGTGAAAAGCGCCACCACAACGCTGAACACTAGTCAGCAAAGGCAACCGAGCACCGACGAGGAACACGCAGCCTAAACATCGAGACCACGCTCGCAGGATTTCGCCGATGATAAAATAGCCTTGGCTAATATTGTGGCCAACCTAACCCAATCGCAACAGACAGCATACAACAGGGAAACTACTAGAGACTTGCCGATTCGAGTACTACAAGCAACCACATGCCGGAAGAGGAAGCTGACTTCGGATACGCGCAACAGTAGCCGCATAGTACTGTTCTGAATGCCACCGGATGCCTACTATCGTAATGGCAGTGTTGGGGAAAACAGCTTCACCGCTCGACGAAAGGCCGAGAATTCTCAAACCCGAGCAGAGCAGCAGAACCAGAGCCAATGGACAGCCAAGCAGCCAGCTACTTTCGCGGACGCAGAGCCAAGCAGCCAGCTACTTTCGCAGACGCAGCGGCCATCGGACAGCACAGTGCCCATGATAGCGGACACGTGATGGAGAGCCACCTTAGCCGCTGCCCCCGTCACCGGCTACAAACGGGTCAACAGGTCCACCAGGAACTGCGAGGGGTAATGCTGAGCAACAACGGTGAGTCTCTTCCATTTTAATATGGCCTCGGATTTGAACGACCCCCCCCCCCCCCTCCGTGTCAAAGAGTAGTGCCATCAAATTGGCTGGAAAATGGATACTCCTGACCTTGATGTCGCTATGTTTGGATGCGACGCGCGCTAACTGCCAGATCTCGAACCAGGCAAAGATGTTATGATCGTAGACACGTTTTTCAATGCGCTTTCTAACCAAGCTAGTAAACAAGATACTACCAGGGCAAGAAATCTTTTAACAAGGAATCGACGCTAGGTCAACTAGTCACCTTTAGCAGAAGCCGATAAGCGCTTGGACGTAGCAAATTTTGGGAATCCGACCAATCTAACCACCACCAAAATAATCAGATGTCCCACCCTAATATTACCCACCCTCGCTAAATTGCTTCGTTCTACACTCTTCACGGATAATGGACGAAGCGTTATCATGGGCGTATTGCACATGCGATTCGTAGACCCATGGCGCATAGTCGTATCCGCCCCATAAAATGGCACTAAGCAACAAAATAAACAGCAAGGCAGAAAGTATCAGAACTATTAAACGCAAACATAACGGCGTGAACTTCGCCTTACGTTAAGGCCCGTATCACCGGTCCAAAACCATCGGTTTAGTCAGCACATTAATAGACAATAGTCAGTTCAATGACAATACCATCACAGATGAATTCCTATTGCCTTCCAATTGAAGACCATATAGCAAAGAGTTAACTTGCTGTTTTTTTATATTATAAGTGACTACCATCACTCACCAAAACAAATACAAAAAAAAATTTTCATCCGACTGCAGCCGCAGTTTTCAAAGGATGGATGTGAACGCTTTGGGCCCAGAGTAGCGTATACAATAGCAATAGCAAATATTGACAACTTTTTTATCCAACACTGACATGATTCGAAGGTCTAAAAGACGGGCTAAAAATCGAAACCGCCGCTAGTTTCTTTAATACAGCCACATACACATTTCTTAAAAGCCTTATTGAATGCTTAGGATTTGTCACAACAGATCAAATCATTTGACCCAACCTAAATAGAATACCCGAGCGCACATATCAACTTCCTCCTCCACCATATGGATCACGCAACTGCGACAGTTTATAGCGCTTTAAATTTCGACAATTCATACCCCAGTTTACCAAGTTATGGCCACACCCGCAGGAAGAAACACGAATACGCTAGACTAGCAAAAGGACAAGGAAATCCGTAAACAGGGCAAGCGTACCTGCAGACCTTCGATTTGAACTTACAACACCAGGAAGGAAAACGGATTGCACGTGTTGACCTCCGTACCCGGAACAGCCACGCCGTTACTAACAAACAACTACCGCTGCATGCCACGGAAAACCAACTTTGTTAGTCAATTGGCTACCCGCAGAGTATAACACCCGGAAGTCTAAAAGTTCAAAGCCGATATGCGTCCGAAAATCTCGACAGCAGGCACGTTCCAAAAGATGCAAAATTCGTATTACTCAACCATTCAAAAAAAATCACAAGTAATTCAAAAACCAAACAGCAAGGGTTATTATCTTCTCTACCCACCCAGCCGCACAATCAGTTTCCTCACCTTTCATCTCTGCACTCCACATATCCGGCACAAAGGTAACACACAGCATTATAACGCACGCATTACTAGTGAGTCTTCACCATCGGGATTCATTTTTCAGCAGTAGATGTTCATGTCGAACTAAAACATCCGATCATTAATAGCGCCTAGAGCGAAACTTTAGCAGGACACCAACAGGAGCAAAGTCCTTTTTCAAAACAAAAAAAAAAAGTTACCCACACGACCCAAGGTGGAACGATGGTTCAACCACTATCTCTTAAAAGGAACACAAACTTCTCAGTCCATGTTTGACCTTGCCATCAAAACAGATGGAGACAACTGGATAGAACGCCTTGGAGAAATATATCTAGCAATAAACTCCACTATTTGCCGCACTACGGAAGCGTCACCACTAGAGTTAATGATCGGAAAAGCAGCCAGACCCCTAGGACTAATGGCGAGCACCGATATCGAACAGCCAATAGACATAAATCGAACCAGAGAAAGGGCACTCCAAATCACAAAGAAACAAGCAAACTACGACAAAGCCCGCTTCGACAGCACCAAAGCACAGTTCGCAAGACACAAAAAGGGAGATCTTGTCCTACTGCAAAACGAAGAGAGAAACCAAACTCAAACCGAACGTACAAGTACGCCAATGACCGCACGCGAAGCATGCCCCAACAACAACCACTTCAAGAGACTGACAAGTAAACAAAAAAAAAACAAAAACAAAAAAAAGGAACACCGCCTCCCCTACCCAACCACCACGCCGACCAACTTCAGCAGGGAGATTCCAAAGTTGTGTACTTTGTTGATATTCCAAAGTTGTGTACTTTGTTGATATTCCAAAGTTGTGTACTTTGTTGATATTCCAAAGTTGTGTACTTTGTTGATATTCCAAAGTTGTGTACTTTGTTGATATTCCAAAGTTGTGTACTTTGTTGATATTCCAAAGTTGTGTACTTTGTTGATATTCCAAAGTTGTGTACTTTGTTGACATTCCAAAGTTGGGTACTGTGGTGAGATTCCGAAGTTGGGTACTGTGGTGAGATTCCGAAGTTGGGTACTTTGTTGAGATTCCGAAGTTGGGTACTTTGCCTACAGTCCAAAGTTGAGTACTTGGCAAGGACAACACTGGCAACATCACCTCAGAGTAAATGTTGTTACATTGTACCGGACCTCACCCTGAAGAACAAATTTTGATTTTATTTGGACCTTGCTCTGAAGAGTGTATTTTATAATCTGGCATCATGAAACTTTACTGTCATCAGACATCACTACAAGAAAGTCTATGGATGGTCCTATCAGGAAATTTCGGTCTCTTGTAAGGCTTGGAAAGAAACTTGTTAATGATAGTGTCCAGAAAACACTTTTCAAATTTCACTGGGATTTCGCCAGGAAGAAAATGAGTTTCTAAAAACTTGCTTTGATGTTAAGAAAGTACATATTTTTCCCTGTTTAATCTGAAAGGCATACATTAAACCTGGATTATCTTAGTTTTTTTCCTCATTACTTTGATAATTTCAATCAACAAAATTGTTCCTTAAGTCAGGATAGCCGAACATACTGCGGTAAACCATCTTTTGTTTACAGACTCTTCACACATTCGATGGATGCTGTGATAAGGAGACGGCCGTGGAGCAACGCCAAACCAGCCTCACCAAGCCGGGCAACCAAACAGCCATAACGGATCCTACAAACCCTTCCGGGATCACAAGAAAACCAACAGAGCACCGCCTGAGACAGGCATTTTTGAAGACTCCATTGGAACAACCAACTACCAGCCTGATTTCGGTTGCCATAGTTTCCCGAAATCGCTCCACGCGAGTGCCGGGATGATTCCTTCCTAAGGCCATGGCCAATCATTTTTTTTTCTTCATTTCTAGCTCCGACAAGTCACACCCGGAGCCCATGAGCGACAGCCAGGGACGGCTGTCTCCGCAGGATGGCCGTGTCGGACCTGAGGATGGGGTTAGCTGCTAGAGGGCGCCACAGGTGCAGCGGGCAGCGCCACAGACGCAGCGAGCAGCGCCGCAGACGCAGCGAGCAGCGCCGCAGCGACATCTACGAGGGGCTACTTAAAGGCGGCGCACAGCACACGGAGGTCTCTTCCTGCTTGACCGCCGAGGCGACATCACTCCGTTATCTGTCACTGTGTATTGCAAGACTGAGTCTAATAAACCGGATCCTTGTACCCGCTGTGTTCTCGTAGTTACTCTCCACTGTCCGAGGGATATCCACAGCCTACCTTCGCTGACGAGCCATCTGCCTCTAACCGGGTACTCCATTCAACTCGCCCGATTCCTGATCTTTCCCGGATGGACCCGACACATATATTCATAAATTTGGGTGCAGTAAAACGCAATGATTAAGCTACCAATCAACCACTAAAATCAGGTCTGCAGCTGGTTTCCACCAAAAAGCGACTTGGCAAACCAGTTGCATTTTAATATGCTGATCGCGTTACTTCTAATCGTGGAATTTCAGCAGTGAACTTGATGAGGTGATGGTCTGTGCAGCCGCCTCCCGGTCTATAATATGTTTGTTGTTTTATGTATTATCAGTCCTTGTTATTGTTGATAGTAAATCCTTGGTACTAAAATTTGCCTTTTCGTAGGATAGGATAGTCGATAGCGTATCGAGGTCATACAACATTTCCCATTCTGATATTAGATACTCATATTAGGTGGGTCGCTAATTTTTTTTTTTTTACTTAAAAGTGGGTCGTGTACCAATAAAGGTTGGGAACCGCTGGTATAGCGCAATGTGTAGACACGTAAATACGCAACTGTGAGCTATAGTCGGTCATCCTCGTAATGTAGGTGAAATTAAAACTGTGAGTGATGTGAAGAAGAAATTATAACACTTGTAGTGAACTGTATTGTCGTGACTGTGTCTAGCTGTTACAAACTGATTAATTTGTTGAACTGAAGTAAATGTGGATAATTCGTATATTTCTCACTTGCGTAAAGAATCTGCAGTCAGCCTCTGAGTATTTGTAATGTAGCAAAAGTTACTATATCAGTCGTTGGTTGGACTATGTTTTGTGTTTAACTTACTAACGTGTGTGAATCCCCCCCCCCTTCCTCGGCCAGTGGGCTCGGGTACATTTGCCGTGCTTAACCCCCCTCCACCCCACCCACCCCCCCAAACGCTGGTCTTGCATCCTCGTGGACCGCAGAAGGACATCGGAGAGTGATGCCACACTATTCCCAATTTCTTTGATAACCCAGCAGTGTTTTAACAGCTAAAATCTCGAGTTTCAAGTTGGCAAATTCACGGATGAGCCTAGTTATAAATAGAAGAGCTAAAACACGTTTCCTGCAGATTGCGCGCCGCGCTCGTCTGAGAGCAGCCGTAGCAAAGCGAGTCCTACAGGAACCCAGCGAGGCGGAAACCGGATCATCCAGCGAGGACTCCCAGTCCAGCGAACAGGACCAGCAGGGAGAACAAAGTGCGGAGGAGAGGACACAGCGGAGGCCAAACAACAGGTATCACAACAGTAGCTTGCTGGCAACCCGAATCAATCACAATACCCTCCTCATTCATTTCACCAGCTCCATTTTTTTTTCTGTGACATTTAAAACTTTCCAAATACTTTAATTTTTTTTCTTTAACTGTCCATATGTTTGGCATATTTTAGAAACCTCTTTTTTTAACACATTCGGTATGTTTCTGGCTGTTAACAATGCTCTCACTTTACCCAACTAGGGAATAAAGTTGTTTACGTCACAATATTACTTATAAATTATCTACAGAAAAAGATCACGAAAAGCCAAATACGAAGAAGTAGAAGAAGATTTAGACTGTTAACAGAGCTCGAATATGTGAAAATTCAAAAAGCAGGAAGAAACTAATGATAATATAACGTTCTTCTTTTAGTCACTGTTGATGTTTGAGCTATATAAATTATCTGTGTGTACAAAATACTATTCTTGGTCACGATATCACACTCTGACGTCACGTTTCCCACCAACGCTCCCCAACCAACAACGACCAGAAAGTATTAATATTTCCACAACGCGTTTTTCTGTCACAAGCCATTTATCTTCCTAGATACCTAGCCGAAACCAATAAATGAGGTAACATTTTAAAGATTAAAGAAATTTTTTTTTCAGATATTGACCATTAATGGCACAAGTATCATTGTTTCCATAACTTTTTTTGTCTAGCCATTTATACCTCTTGATACCTAATCGAAATAGAGAAATGAGGTATAATTTTAAAGACTCCACTTTGGTCACATCATATTTTAAGAAAGAACTTTTTCCAAATTGCACCCTTAAAAGGAAAAAATATAATCATTTCTAAAACGTGTTAATTTTTTTTACCTCGCCGACTGCCTAACCGAAATCGATAAATGAGGTATCATTTTAAAGACCAAGGTGTCCGCTTTGGTCACACAATATATTTTGGAAATTTTTGTAATACGACCCTTAAAGGGCAAAAGTATCAATATTATTTCTACAATATTTATAGTTATTATTATTAAGAGACTTTTATCTCCTTTGATATCTAACCGAAATAGATAAATGACGTATCATTTTAAATATTAAGGTCTCCAATAAGGTTAAATCATAAATTAAGAAAGAATTTTTTCGGAATTTGATGCTTAAATTGCAAAAGTAATAACTATGAAGGTCACACGTATGAGACAGTTCCGAGCCAAGTCCGTAGATGGCAGCACAAATCACAGAGATGTCAATAAATTCTTTTTTTATGCAATATGTAGTTTTTCGGATTTTCTTTCTATTACAGAAACATTTCTGTTTTGCTATACAATGCATTTGAAACATTTTCTTCGCGAAATATTGTCACAGGCTATGATCTCAGCAACGCATATCACGGAGATATGGATATGCTGCGTGTATTTTGTTCAGGTTGGTTGCATTCTGTTAAGGTCAGTGCGGGGCCGGATTAAGACAGCGTTGGGCCCGTAGCAAATGTGAAGAAACGACTCCAAAAATAACTAAACAATGTAAAAATTTCAATGACAGTAATGTAAAATATTGTCCATTTAGATTTACTTTCTCCTAAGCAAGGAATAAAGTTATTTTAAAAATTTTAGTGCTTTTTTTAAGGCGGTTTTTAAGTTTTTTTAAACAATTATTTTATTTCCAGTATGATTAACAGTTGTAGTCACGAAATTTTGAGACCTTATCGAATCGTGACAGAAATATGTTGGAAATTGATTCTCTTCAAGAGACAGGTTCGACGGTACAATGATATAGTGATAGCTTACCTGTCATATTATTCCGACTCGATATTGTTTGGGACCAATCCTTCGTTACCAACAACTTTCTATATTTAATTCTGGCAAAAAAAATTCTTAATCCACGCGTACGAAGTCGCGGGTACGGGCTAGTATCTTATAAGTATTTTGATACGTAACTATTACACTAAACAAATAAACAATTGCTACGAATGAGATGGTTCTATTTTTTATTCTATTACAAACCACCAACCTCACTATTTATCGTATTTTATTCGCAAAATTTCGCACGGGTTATCTAGTTATACAAATATTGGGGATTCACTCGAGCACTGACCAGTACAAAGGGAACGACTTGAATTTTATTTGAGCTGTCTATCGACTAAACGGTAATAGAGTACGGAACGGATGGTAGCTACTAAATAGAAACAAGCCAATACGCTCCATTGTCTCTGTGGCTAATTAGATGAGCTAATTACTATCACGATCGCGACTGAAACTATCTTTTTAATTAATTAATTGACTGCTTGTTGTACCAGGCTGCCACGTAGAATCTGTGACGAATATATACTATCAACTATGAACTGAACCACACAGAGCGTGGTGGGTGAACGGTAATATGCTCGGTCCTGGTATTCGGTAAGACGCAGTTTCAAGTCCACATTCGGTCATTCATATTTCGCTTTTCCATGGTTTACCTGCATTACTAGTGGCGAATGCCGGGATGGTTCCTTTAAAGGGGCATGGCCCTGATTCCTTCTCGTTGATAGATCCCCTTCCGGGTCTATGATCTTGGCGTCGAAGAGACGTAAAGCCAGAAACAACGAGGAAAAAAAAGCATTAACTGAAGAACAGAAGCCACTTGCTCGTCAATGCACCAATCACTAGAACTGATTTTCATTGGGTTGGAAAATAAGCCGAATGTGCTTCCTAATTTATCGTGCCACGCTGGCGCAAACTTTAAATTACTACCTTGCCGGTTCCGGCAGCGCGGGGCTAGCGAGCTGTCTTCGCGTTGCAGGGTTTGTTGGTTCGAGCCCGACCTAGGGCATGGGTGGTTTTAATTAAGTGTTGAGCTCGTACACTAAAGAGGTATAAAACAAACAAAGTTCTTGGCTGAATGGCATTTTTAAAATACTTCCTCCACGACCTACCTATTAAATACATTAAGTCTGATCTCTGAATAGGGCAAAATGAGAATGAGTATGTTCTTCGAAATTTTGTAGGTGAAGAATTGTTGTTCACGTTATTTGATACTGAAATATATTGCTGTCATCAGTCTTTCGATTGGTTTGATGTAATCCTCCATCCCCTCCTATATTGAGCTAACCTCTACATTTCAACATACCCCATACAGCTCATGTCCTCAGTTATCTGTTTCGTATATTTTAATCTCTGTCTTCTTATGCAGTTCTTAACTAACCTCCACTAACAAACTACCTAACCCTTCACGTCTCAGAATATTACCTACCATCCTGTTTCTGTTTCTTTCTGTGAGCCTCTTTCACAATCTTCTTTCCTCGCCCATCATTTCCAAAACTCGCTAATTTCGTACATTATCTGTCCACTTAATTTTCAGCATCCTTCTACAACACCACATTTTAAATGATTCAATTTTCCTTCTCTCTTGTATTCCCAAAGTCCATGCTTCACTACCATAAAGTGCTGTTCTCCAAACATAGAGTTTTAAAAAGTTCTTTCTATGTGCTAGATCAATATTTGAAACTAAAAAATCTCAATTTATCATGAAGTCTCTTTTTGCTAGTGTTATTCTTCTTTTAACAACATTCGTACTTTGGTCGTCAGCTGTAATTTTACTTCCCAAGTAGCAGAATTTACTTCTTCAATCACATCCGATCCTATTTTTATATTTAATTACTATTATTGGTGTCATTTGTGCTACATTTCATCTCATTTCCCTTGTTTTGATTTATATTTAATCCAAAATCTTCCCTCAGTATTTTGTTCATGCCATACAGTAACTTCCCAATATCCACAGCCTGTTCTCCTAACAAGACAGTATCATCGGCAAATCGTATAATGCTGATTTTTTCAGCTTGAACACCTATGCCACACTCAAATTTTTCTTTCAATTCCTTCATTTCTTCCTCTACATACAATTTGAACATTAATGGACATAGACTACAACCTTGTCTCACACCCTCTTTAACTGATGCATGTCTCTCGTAATTCTGTACTTTTATTACAGCTAATTGATTCGTATATACCGAAATGAGTATCAAGCTTTAGAATAACTCGAATATTCGAAGTTATTCTATAGCATCTGACGACATTTTCGCATGCAGGAGTAAATCAGTCCTGTTGTGTTGTTGCAGGCGAGGGCGGCGTCAGGATACTGGATACTCGACGGCGTCCAGTTCTGCCAGAGTATCCTCTGGTAACAGGAGGCAGCAAGTAGGTGTCTTTCGGTTACTGAGTCTGTGGTCACCTGGTCTGAATACACAACGATATATCCTGTTTTTAAATTTCCCAATTCTGTAATAGAGAAAAAAATTCACGCCACAAGTTCTTGTAAATCTGTAATCCAGTTTATAGTGTAATACCCTTAATATTTTGTATATCTGCGACAGAGATTTCTTAACGTAAAATTGGTATTGGGTTCTAACTGAACTTTGTGTTTAGATATTCTCCTCGGAGACCACATTCACATTTGTCTTTTTTATACTTCAGTTTTAAAGCCCTTTAATTTGACTCGTTTTCCATAATTCATTTCCAGTTACTCGATTGAAATTTGAAAACTGGACACATTTATAGTATTAATAATATACAGGAAAAGGAGTTTATTCTCTTAACACTGTGTTTATTAAATGCGATTCTTATATCGCTAGGTATTCTTCCACTCTGTCATTGGCTTATACCTTCCGCAATATCTTGTCTTCGATGTTTCGAATGCTCTCTGAATTTGACACTGGATATTTAGTACGAATTATTCAAAATCAACGGAGGAATGATGAAAGCAATGCATCATATTCTTTTAGCAACATTTCCAGCAAGGTCAATAATACTTACAAAACATGATACTGTCATAGTAGGCAACGACGATATTAATTTTGGGTGGTTTTCGATACATGCTCTTCATAAGCTTTTTATAAGGAGTTTTTCGTAATCATCTTTGAGAGCAGTAAAATGGTTATCCTCTTGAACCTCATGAAATACACTTTTCCACCAAAATAACAATTAAAAACTATTTGCAGCAATCTCGCAAATAGCACCACTCAATACTTTTATTTTAATAGATCATATTCAAAAGACATTTTGTCGACAAGGGTTAAAAACTTAGAACACCAGGCAATGGTGAACTGCAGCTTCTGCGGAAAGCGTTTCTCCTGCAGGCAGTGGCAATCATAATCATCTCGTATTCTTAACCGCTGGAATAATGGTTATAGTTACGCAGTAGTATTGTTAGTATTGCTTTATTAGGTATAAATATGTACAGGTCAAATTTAGGCCCTTTAGAAATTATAACTCTACCAATGTTTATGAATTTAAATTTGTGTTTTTTATTAATTTTTTAAAATTATTGTTTGTTTCCTGTTGTTTTTCAGCTAAACAGAAACAGTTGAATCTATGTGGGAAGTAGTTGTCAGTAGGGTTCGGATCTTTATGAACAAAAATATAAAGAAATATACAGGCAAATATTACCTTAGTAAATATGACCTAAAAATGACAAAATATGACCGATCATTTAAATTTACTATATTTCAAAACATGCTTAATTAAAAATCATTTATTTCATCTAGTAGACGTAGACAGCATAATTTGCTTCCGTGCACTCACTGCACCATTGGAAAATTAAATTTTAAATCGTTTTGTTTAAGTCACTTTAATTTCAGATAATTTACAGAATAGAACTCTTTCATCTGTACTAAAGTACTCCTCTCTAAATTCCCTTACGCAACTTCGCACTTTAGGAAAATTGTATTTTCGCCATGGTGGAAGGTCTATTCACTGATCCACTGCAGATTTAACGATGACTGAGGACATTTCATTGAGATATTGATTGACGCAGATCGACACAGGCATACTTCTGCTGCACTGTCGAGATTAAAAGGCGAGCGTAACATTACGTGTAGAGTGACAATAATGCATAACTTCAATTCTTGACTGGTTAATTCTGACCACAGTGAAAATTAGTTTTTTTTTTTGCACAACCTGTATAGCAGAAGTACAGTTCCATGAATAATTATCTTAATTTCTTCTCATCTGTATCTAGTGAATTCCCGTTATTATTAAAAAACTACCAGATTTTTTCTCAAAATATGACCATATGATCATAAAAATTATCGAAATATGATCAAAACTAGGAAAATGGTCTGAATATTCATTTATATGTTACATAAAATACATTTAAATACAATCAGAAATGTTGGATCGGTGTTTAATTCAGCATTTCAGCTCAAAAAGAAGGCAAGGAAAAAAATATGACTTGTGCTAAAGATCCGAACCCTAGTTATCAGTAATGCTACATTTCGTATACGTAGCACGTAGCTTATCTGTAGTTGAAATACTACTTTCCTTATCGTAGCCATATATTTATGATGCAGTGCTAAGTATTATAAGTGTAGTTCTGAAACAAAACAGATCACCATCCTGGTTTTTTTTTTTTTTTTTTTTTTTTAAATTTGTATACCAATTAACAATTAATCACGGTCTGTCAAGTTTCACATTGCTTTTATTCGAGTATTTATTTTAGTGAATCAGCATAAGAAGCAATTTTAACCAAGTATCATCTTATTGGTAGTATTGGTTCATTTTAAAGGAGACACTTTTATATTTCCAGGTGGAAGAAGGACATCGAAAGAAGAAAAGGAAGAACAGACTCATGTCTAAGGGGACGATGACAGAAAGGTAGGAACGCAGAAGTATTCAGATAATGGATGTTTTAGGTAAACAATAATTGGGAAGGTTCGCGTTTTTACAAAATACATATATAAATACATAAATATATACATAATTTCTTTTAACTCAAGCTCTAACTTTTAAGAACAGTTAACTTACCTATATACTTGTATCAGAAGAATTGTCCTATTTTTCCTAAGTCTACTATCAATGTATGTATACAGGGTGTTACAAAAAAGATACGGCCAAACTTTCAGGAAACATTCCTCACACACAAACAAAGAAAATATGTTACGTGGACATGTGTCCGGAAACGCTTACTTTCCATGTTAGAGCTCATTTTAGTTTCGTTCCCATGGCCCCCACGCTCTCCTGACCTCAACCCTCTTGACTTCCATTTATGGGGGCATGTGAAAGCCCTTGTCTACGCAACCCCGGTACCAAATGTAGAGACTCTTCGTGCTCGTATTGTGGACGGCTGTGATACAATACGCCATTCTCCAGGGCTGCATCAGCGCATCAGGGATTCCATGCGACGGAGGGTGGATTCATGTATCCTCGCTAACAGAGGACATTTTGAACATTTCCTGTAACAAAGTGTTTGAAGTCACGCTGGTACGTTCTGTTGCTGTGTGTTTCCATTCCATGTTTAATGTGATTTGAAGAGAAGTAATAAAATGAGCTCTAACATGGAAAGTAAGCGTTTCCGGACACATGTCCACATAACATATTTTCTTTGTTTGTGTGTGAGGAATGTTTCCTGAAAGTTTGGCCGTACCTTTTTGTAACACCCTGTATAACCCGGAAATGGTGGCAGGTTTCCATTCTGGGTTTGAAAGGATGTTTATATATCTGTTTCTCCTAAGTCTCCTTGAGTGTCAATGGGGATTCTGTGAATAATTTATGAGAATTCATGCTGTCTCAGCAAGAGTCAGAAAATGATTTGCACTTTTGAAGAAGATCCAAGGTTTGTGTCGAATCATTGGAGAATCTGAGGACGCAACCGAGATCACGATCCCGTTCATTATCTCACGAAGTTGTAGGACTTTTCATCAAATTCGAATAAAGTTTGCTGTGAGATATCGGAGATAAACATGAAGGTAATAATAATTATCTGAGCCAAGAGTAATCACATTGAAATTACCTTTTTTTAGCCAACACAGATAATTACGGTCTCCATGCTCCATGCTCCCACAATGCGTGTTTGTTATTTTATTCTGTTTAAGAATAAAGGATTTTTGAGGTGTAAAATAGTAACTCTCCGGCTATTCGTTTAACACTTTACAGTCAAATTCCTGTCATATAAACACTTACTGGGTCCACAAGTACTATGCGATCATATAGTTTCTGTTCCTTGTTAAAAACATATTTGTCGCGTTTATACAGTCAATTCGCAGACCTGCGATGTTATACCGTGAGTCTGGAAGACTTGACTACTTAAGCAACAGGAATGGCCAGAGAGAGTATGCGGTATCAACAAGAATCTACTACACAGTTGGGGACTCAAAGATATCATTACTCTAGGGACCTACATTGAATATTTTATATACAGGAAAAACTTCTTTGTGTGAAAACTTCTAGTAAATGCATAGAATTGGAAACTAATTAATGCTATGCTACGATCGCATCCTACCCGTTGGTCTTTCCAGCAAGTTATCAATCTTTATACCCCATGGGAAGCAGATGCTCCGGGATCTATGACAGAATTACTGAATCTTCAGTGTACTCCTTAACGTTACGGAAATAGGACAAATCTTGTAGGCACTTACTGTGATAAGCCTCCGTCTGTTTAATTGCTTAGCTACTTGGATGCTATACAGCGTTAAAGTGAGTCTAGAGCACTATAGCCCATTCAGATAACAAAGGCGGATCAAAGGCAGTCTGGCCTATCTCCACTTTGCTGCCCGTAAACCTACATGCGAAGGCGAAATTTACCACGTGTCTACCTGGCACGGATCTGTAGACAGGGAGGAGGTGGGGAAGTGAGAAACTGCGCCATGGGAATATGACCTTGAGCCGCAAGTCGGGAGTGCACAGAGTATAGCAGTCAGCCCGTTGACAATCTCATGTCGCTCCAATCATTCTTATACTTATTATTATAATATTATTTTTCTTTGATTGATCATAAGTTGTGAATAATTGTATTAATACTTGTAAATTTAACTGTATTTTGCAGGGTTACACAAGCTGTAGTTTGTACAGTCTTTGAGTAGCTTGAATTTATTATCGTTAGCTAGCATTTTAATAACGTATAGCGCATATTTGGGTTTCACAGTAAGGGAACTGTAATAGGAATATTAAGTGTATTAGGAACACGAATGTTTAAATGTTTATTTCAGGTAACTGTCCTTAATAAATCAAATAATATGTACTTTGGAACCGTGATTATCATTTTTAAAATTAAAAACAATACCTATGTTTTTGGGTGGATATAAGTTATTAATTACATTTAATTAAAACAATATTGAGTGCAGCTAGCATGTGTTCGAGACGAGATTGGGCCTTTCTCGTCCATAGTTAAGACAATATTGAGTGCAGCTGTCATGTGTTCGAGACGAGATTGGGCATTTCTCGTCCATAACACGCTGTTACCCCAGTTGATGTGGAAACGATATTAATCTACGTGTCATCAAGAGCTGTCTGGTGGTTGTTGGCAGCACTAATTGAGTGCAGAGCTCACAGCCTGAAGTTAGTGGGGGTGTTGCAGCAGCAGCGGCCGGCGCGGCCGCCGCCGCTGCACCGTGTCTTCAGAAGTGGAGGCCGCTCTGCGGGAGGACTCGGAGAGGTCGTGACGGCGGGGGCGCCACCGCCTCGCCCTGCTGGCACTCAGCCTCCTGTACGCTGCCATCCTGGCCGTCTGCATGGCCTTCGTGCACGCCGCCGTCTCGTCCCAGGGGCTCGTTCTGCTGCGTTACAGCATCTTCACTCAACACCGCTAACGCACAATCAACACACACACAATTTAGCCTTTATTTAAAAGTAAATACCGCTGTTTCTAGTCCGCTAAACTCTAAGGTATTAATAAACATTTTTAGTCGACTGCTTCTAGTACTCTAATTTTTATTTTTTCCACAGTTCTTCTCCTCAGTTGTCAGTTGTATCTTCTGTAAACAAATTACGTCGCACAGAATCTGGAAATTTTTTTCACAGACCCGAAACTTTTTCATTTTGTACTATATCTAAGACATAACATTGCAGATACTTCGACTTTTCTGCTTACTTGCCACCGTAAGTAAACTTTAACTTCTGAATACAGTTTCAGAACTATATATAAATTTCGGATTCGTTGGTCAGCGATTGATGGGAAATGCTGCCTGACCCTGAAGAAGCCTTATTATACGACTCTGTGTTTTGTGTAATCATTTTATCAACCACTGGCTGTAATTTTACTTCCAGTACGTAAGATCGCTCCTATGTCTTTCACTAAATAGGTTTCAATATTGATATTTACTCTATTCTTCTTACTATCGCTTTTGATTTTATTTCATGGGCTGTGATTTGATTTAGTTCTAATCCAAACTTTTCTCCTTCTAGAGCCATTCAAATGCAAAAGACACTTTCACAATACAAGTAGATGGTGCATTGTCACCCAAAATTCTACTCGTTTGTTTCTACAGTTTTTTTTTTTTTTTTTTTTTTTTTTTTTTTTTTTTTTTTTTTTTTGTAGTTTTCACGATTCCTTTGCGGATCACATAAATATTACATTTCTAGTTCATGACGGCGTACTCAGTTCCGTTTCTAGGCCTTAAATGTACAAGTACATCTTTCGAGTAGTTTGGACAATAGTTTTTATCCTGTCATACATGTTGCAAATTCAATACCTCCTTCACGAAGAGACACGAATAAGTGGTGGTGAAATTATTTCAGCAATCTAAGAGCTTTTGGGAGTGTGTAAACAATAATCAGATTGAAGTTACATTTACAAAAATCACTTCAAGGTGGATACCAAGAATAGTTTGGAGCGCTGTTAATCAAGTGATTTATATATAATGCACATTATCACGTATTATGAATGACTGGAAGGAAAAGATCGAGCAAGAATGGTGTGCAAAGAGGAAAACAGCTGCGGTGAAATCGAAAATCCGTTTATAGCTGTCAATGTTATCAACATCGGCTTTTGAAAAAATAAAGCTGTTCTGTATATCGATTTTCTTTATGGATTAGAAACTTAGAAACTGTTGTCCACTGTCAACTCCTACGTAAAGTCAGCGAGATCTATTGGTCATAAAACAGATTCCGATCGGTAGCTATTTGATTCTGCAAGATACTTCTAGGCCGCACACTGCTGCTTCTATCCAGGCAAAATTGGAAAAACTATCCGGAACAGCTATATTTTTTTCACCCTGTGATCGAGATTTGTCACCATGTGATACTGTTTGTTAATCCCCATCGAAAAAGATTCAGATGGAAATTTACAAGCTGCGAAAAGATACAACACTTGGTGTGTAATTAGCTGCATTCAAGTGCAAAAAAGACCGATTGCCCTACTTGACTCTTGGCTACGACACTCTCATGGTGGGCTGTGACGCCAGAAAGCTTGACCAATAGGGTAAAGTGATGCAGTTGACGGGAGAAGGGAATTTTCGAATGTTACATGATCTCTGATATGTCTCTCGAGAATATGCGGATGCGATTTATGTAAAAACCAGATATGACTATTTAACTAACGTAATGCTAACAGCAATTGTTGTTTCATCCATTAGACCAGAAAGTATTTGGGAAAGTATACTTACATCGCATGGATCTGTGCTGTTAAATAATTTTTTTTAGTAGAGCAGAAGGAACTTTATCAACTTATTAATGCAAAGGGCGGAAGATGTGAGCAACTGCTTTTTGCAGTAAAATATGAACTAGTGAATTTTTCAGATCCCTGAACAGATTTCAGTTAAACGGTAGACTACTAATTGCTATTCGAAAAAAAGGATACAATTTTTTGCATGTGGTTCTTACAGAAAATATAGGGATGGGGGAATTTGTGAATCGTTCGAAATGCTCAGTTACGATAATTATGAGAATGAAAACCTCCAGTGTGGTTCAGTGCGTGAGTTGCTCCTCACTGAATTGGGGAGTTACAAGGAACCCGGACATACTGATTGTGGTTTTTAGTCGGTTTCGTGGAATCATCTAGGCGAATGTAAGACGGTCCTCAATCTCCGCCTCATAAATCACACATTACTCAAACAAATATACACTAATAACACAGAAAACAAAAGTTCGACATTTCGCAGACATATTGCAGCATAGAATTTTTCCTGTAGATTACGTAAGCAGGGTCTAACAAACCGGATTTGAATTGGGCAGGACACAAGCCTTTGCAACCGAGCGTGGTGGTGTAACGGATAGCGTTCTGGCCTCGCATTCGGGAGGACGGCGGCTCGAATCCCCACCCGGGCATCCAGATTTGGGTTTTCCATGGTTTCCCAAATCGCTTCAGGCAAATGCTGGGATGCTTCCTCAAAAAGGTCATGGCCGAATTCCTTCCCATTCCTTGCCCCCATCCATTCCCGTCTCTAAAGACGTCGCTGTTGAGAGACGTAAAGCAGATTTTTTTTTTTTTTAAAAAAAAGCCTTTGCCCCGCTCTCATGATTCATACTGGCCTCCTTCGCGCAACAAGGGGCAGATGGTACGAACTCCTTAGCTGACCGATTGAAGGGGGAAAGGAAAAGAGTTTTAAGGAATGAAAAATAAAGAAGAATATGTAGAGTGAAAACATCAACTGCCACGAATGAAGCAGGAAAGCCACGATGAATTCATAAACACCAAAACAATTTACTATATTGTAAAGTATGTTATAGCGCCAGGTGATAGATTGAAGAGTTGCATCATCATCATCTGTCATATTCCAAAGGCTTCTTGCAGCACTTAATTTCTAATAACTTATTTATATTGCTACTAATTTCTCACCTCCTCAATCGCGAAAAAGCTTTTCTACTATAATTAAACAAATGATTCATCTCATAATATGACTGTAGAACTATCTTCGTGCAGCTTTAGAGTTTCAGTACAGCACAAGATCAATTCTGCAAGAGACGTTTGAATAACGCAAACCAAATTATATTACCAGTATTAAACATTTTGGAAAAACTATATCTATATATTTTCAGAAATTTTTATTTAATGAACTTTTAAGTAACGATGAGAAATTAAGTGATTATAAAATAAGCTTAAGAGGTAAGACCGCATAATATTATTTTTCCTCTAAAGTCCTCAAATCCAATTAAAATTTCGCAATATTTGAAAGAACTGACGTTTGGTATTGTCGTCTTCTGGAATATTCGGATCTTCCCTCCCCTTCACTTGGCTGAGTGCTGTAGGCCTGCTGTAAAATACTTGGCTCCGTAAACCAGATTACGACAGCACTCAACCACAGGTGTCGCCGGCTCACTCAAACTGCCTGAGAGCCTCACAGCACGAAGTTGTTAGCTTCAACTCTAACCCAACTACCCCAAACTCCCCTTTTCCTTGTGCAGGTGTGTTTTGCTGCTGTTGGTTTTACCCTCATCAAACCTTAGATATGTTACATTTTTTAAGAAATTATCATTTCATAAATAACCTAAATTAAATATCTACACTAATATTCTAAATGCGGAAGCAACTCTATCTCTTCCTTACGTTTTCACGACTAAACGGATAAATCGATCTTGATGAAATTTGATGAGGAAATATTGTGTAACTTTAGGAAGTACACTGGATACTTTTTCTCTGGATAAGTAATAATTTTGAAAATTAAATGAATGGTGACAGACAGACACATAGTGTGTGTCATTTTACGTATCAAATACAGGAGTTGGAGAGGGTGCAAAAAGGGCTGCTAGATTTGTTTTTGGAAATTATTGCAGAATGCAATCAGTGACGTATATGATAAAGGAGCTGGAATGGAATTCATTGCAAGAGAGGAGGAGGATGAGGAGGGTCATGCGAGTGTACAGGGCATATACTGGCGATGAGGCATGGAAAGATATTGCAATAGGTATGAAAAGTAGTGCATGGAAGGGAAAAGATGACCATGACCATAAGCTGGCACTCGATTTCAGGCACAAGGATGTGGGAAGATTCTCTTTTTTAGGTAAGGGTGTCAGGGATTGGAATGAGTTACCAAGAGAAATGATGAATAATTTACCGAAAACTTTGAAGGAATTTAAAGATAAAATTTGTAGAGGGCAAATGTAGGTAGGTGCAGGATAGGGGGAAGATGGGTGTGTAGGGAAATTGCCACCGGAGTCGGTGCTTCATGGCAATTAAAAAGTCTCTGAAATGTTATATCGGCCGTTCAGGCCTTGTTTCTCGCAGTTAATTTGTGTGTGGTCTGTTATTAAATTTCATGTACAGACACATCTCGTGGTTAGTATGATTGTCAGTGCTGTATGTTATTACTAAAGGTAGGGTCCATGGGCGGACAATGAATTAGCAAGGGTACACCTAGAAAAAACGTTTTTTTTCTCCACGGGCAGTTACAAGTAGCTTGCTAACTCGCGGGTTTCCAGCCGCACAGGCTAATATCTTATCACAGAAGAGCAAAACCAAAAAAGTTATGTACAAAACAGTATGGACATCAAATGTCTCCAGAAAGTGAAATGATTTTAAACCACAGATAAAAATCGTCCGAAGGAACTGAAGTAGGTAGTACCCCACCGTTACACCTTCCCCATTATTTTGTTGCAATTTTTAAACATGTTGCGAATAGGTTCTCTTCATGAGACAGTTTCAATGGTATAGTGATGGGTCTTCTGCATATTAACTCTACTCCATGGTTTTCGCGACTCTTTTTAAGTGGCTTACGGCTTTCTATATCGAATTCAAGCATTGAAATTCTAAGACCGTAGTTGGAAGTCGTGGGTAACAGCTAGTTAATGATATTCTTGTTACTGACTCGGCATTGCACTTCAACGTAATGTCACAAGTTTGACTGTTGCTTTTACTAATAAAACATTCTGGAGCAAGTCGCTTGTAGTAAACACTCTGCGATATCGTGGCGACTATAAAACCAACTATACACAATTTTTCTATCAATCTTTCCCAGTCAATTACCACTTGGTTGTTATTGCTATATGTCAGAACAACGTCACAACAGTAACACTCAACTGTATCAGGCCTGCCGACTAGTGAGCAAATACAAAACACATACGTATTGTATTCAGCATGGATATATATATATACATTTTTTTTTTTACTTAGGGGCTCTATGTCAGAACAACGTCACAACAATAACACTCAACTGTATCAGGCCTGCCAGCTAGTGAGCAAATACAAAACACATATGTATTGTATTCAGCATGGATATATATATATATATATATATTTATTTGCTTATATGGGCTATATGTCAGAACAACGACACAACAGTAACACTCAACTGTATCAGGCCTGCCAACTAGTGAACAAATATAACACACATAGGAATTGTATTGAGAATGCATATTTTTTTTTAACTTCTTTATGCCTCGTCGACGTCGAGGTCATTAGAGGCGGGATGGGACTGGGGGCATGAAACGGGAAGGAATTTGGCCATGGCCTTTTGGAGGAAGCATCCCGGCATTCGCCTGGAGTGATTTGGGGAAACCATGGAAAACCCAGATCCGGATGCCCGGACGGGGATTCGAACCGGCGTCCTCCCAAAGGCGAGGCCCGGGGCGCACATTGAGCTGCGTGGCGCAGTAGGGGCAACGCAGAGCAGGGCAGGGCAGCACAGACTGGCAGTTACTCGCGCATATTAGAGCGCAGTTTCGTGCGGCAGTTTACAAAGCATTGTGTAGTGCGAAAAACCGACAATAAAGCGTAACCAAAAACATATCGATGCAAAAACTCGATTTTTGATTTCTGAATCAGATTGGGATGCCGAGCTTGGAAAATTGTTATTACTTTAACAGAAGCTGAGTTAGATAAAACTATGCAAAAGTGAGTATATGAAAAGAAGAAACTCTCATCTGGCTTTTGCAGTGACAAGAGAATTCTCAAAAGATAATTTCCGGATGACTCGAGCGGAGATCCACGGCATAATGTAACCTGTTATTTTCTCGACAAAGCTCAAATATCTATTCGAACTGAAGAAAATCTCGCTGTATTTTCGGGGTTATTTATTTAATTATTTAGCGTTTGACGGTACATGACATTTATAAGAATGTTTCTCTCTTTTATTTCATATTATATTTTTAAGAAAACTATATAACAGAACATAAACACTTGAAACTAAAAAAACCAGTGTCAACAAATTAAGTGTTTCTCGGGGACACTATTGAATGATGTAGTACAAATAATAAGAAAACAAATAATGTGATAATAGCCTATATATATCAATCTTTATCGAAGTTTTATTAAAAATGAATTCAAAAAAAAGAAAAGAAAATTGGAAGTGGACAATTGTATGATAAATAAATGCTGAATTTACTCGCCACTTGTTGGGCTCATTGTCCAAATCTCTTGTTTAAATTTAATTTTTATGTATTTTTTATGACTGATATTGTGAATCGCAGGTTGGTTACGCATCAGATTAATCAATTTTTCTTATTCCATAGTTGAAAATGATTATAAGTAAAACAAGATTATAAATAACGCAAGAAGTGTTACGGCAAAAACCGGCACGAGTGAGCTGCGTGGCACAGTTTCTGTGTCGTGATCACAACGTCGCGCAGGCCACGTGCGGCGCAGTACTGCGTTGCCCTGCCCTGCGTCTCAATACGCGCTGTTCCGCCCCAAAACATAGAGATACAGAAACTGTGCTGCGCTGCGCTGCGCTGCGTCGACTGCGCGTCAATGTGCGCCCGGCCTTAGCCGTTCACCCACCACGCTCGGTTTTAGAATAAAAACTATAATTTGAATTAGGGTTCCCTCCTACCAACTCCACTCCTATTAAATATTTTTTAACAGTAACACCACCTGGATGGGTTACAACTTTTATTTCAACGCCTGAATAAAGACCGTCTTTCCGAAAAGAGATCAATAAGTTACCATGTATTCCTCGAAAAATTTTAAGTTTGCTTGCACCACTTTTATTGATCTGACGTTATTCAACCATTTTATTTTCATTGTTGATTATTAATCAAATAATGTAACAAAGTGGAAGTTCAATAAGTTGAAGAATTGACATTAATTTTTATGATAACGGCTTCTGCAAATACCCAGCTAATAGGTGTCTCGCGGTTAATTATTATAAAATAATTAATCCACGATACAGTTCAAATTTTAACTGTTTTGATTTCTCGAAGGCATACACAACTTCAAAGATACTGGTCACATGTGTACGCGTACATGGAGGAAGGAAATATATGGAGGAGAAGTGACGTTAAATCAGTGAAGCAGGCTCTAAACTCTCTCGCATGCGCAGTGGCGGCAGCGGCGATATTGCGTTCCCCAACAAATGCGATCTTCACATTGTGTTAGATGCTGTGATTATTTCATTTTGTAATGTGTATAAATGTTTTATAATGCCATCTAGTGTTGCATACGGTTGCACAAATAGGCAAGAGAGGAAAGAACCTGGAATATCATTTCATAAGTAAGTTGAATTCTAATTATCGTTGTTGAAGTGGGTGGTAAGAATTGCAAACTTCGGTGCCTGTCTATAAATATTTAGTCATAGCTCTCAATTGGAGGACTTTGTTCTCAAATTTTTGTTGGTGTAGTGTAGAAAATCAGCATACCTTGCTATTTTGCACATAATAGACTAGCATTACTTTTTAACGAGTGTTGAAAATGAGATTTAAAGGGGTGTGTTTTACATCGCGATTCAGTGAATTTAGTATTGTGCTTTCTTTCGTCACGTTGCAGTTTATACGGACAGTGTATGATGAAATTAAATGTGTTAAATTATGCTATGCAATCTAGGAATCTTGATGAAGCAAACGATGTTGTTAACGCAAATACAGTTTGCGATTCAAATACGCGTATGTGGGTACGTCTACATAGTTTGATTCTGTAGCGGCAATTTAATGGAGATTGTGGTTAGGTCTAAATGCAGTCTTAACCAGAATGGTTTTGTTGTTCCATAAGGGACAAAGAATTTATCTATTACTGTTAGTAATTTCATGAGAACCAAGTTAGTGACAAAACGTGTATAGCGATGGAAACTACTTCCACTTCCAGCTATTCTCAATTAAGCTTACGATGTATGGTAAAAAGATAACTATTTTTATTATGGTCTAGGCCGCATTTCAACCTAAGCACAAGTGGTAGTAAAAACAACTGAAATATCCATTCTGCATGTCCCCCATGTAATTCATTGTGGCTTTGGCAGAATTAATTTTTAGTCCAGGCCGCATATCAACCCAATCCCAGTATATCCCGAAAACTAAGCAAGATATCGAAAAATGTTATTCTTAATTTTCGATTTGTCTCGTCGTGTTACATGAGAATCGATCATTAAATTTGACTTTTGCGAAATTTTTCTTCTGCATTTCAACTCAAGACACCTCACTTTTGATACTGTATATCTCGAGAACTAGGCGAGATATCGAACATTTTTATTCTTTATTTTGTATTTGTCTCGTCTTTTTAAATAAGAATTCATCATCAAATTTGACTTTGACCAATTTTGTCTTCTGAATTTCAACAAAAACATTTCACGTTTGAGACAGAATATCTCGAAAACCAAGCATGATATCAAAAAATTTTATTCTTCATTTTTATTAGTCTTATCGAGTTACATAATAATCCATCACTAGATTTCGGCGTTACGTTTATCCTAGAGTCCCCTTGAGGTTTTTGTACATATACCCCGCGTCTGTATGGGTTCGGCCTAGCCCCCCACTCCTATTCCGCCCGGCTTCACTTCAATGCGTGGTGAAGGTCTCTTGCGTCGTCTCCATATATTTCCTTCCTCCATGTACACGTACTCCATCGATTACATTCAACACTTCTTCCAAAGACAACACTGCCAAACTCTCTCACAGTAAACGTAAAACTGTTCGCTCAAAACTTTTTCCATAAAACTGTCTCTGAGTCTCTGCCGCTCGCTTTATATAAATTTAACAGACAGTTCTAGAACATTACAAAGGCTTCCGACAGATATTTCTCGAACTTTAACAATACTTAAACAATTAAAAACATATTAAAACCAATCAAAATTAATACATAATCATTACAAAATGATCAGAAATGAAAATTAAAGACATTTAAACACAAAATTATCCACATAAATAATTTTTAACTTTAGTAAATTATCCTTTAAATATCGTAGGTCACGTTAATATTTGAAATTACAAACATTTAAGCAATTCTCTTGCATATTTCTGTCCTTAAACATATTAACTATTATTTATATAATTTCTTTTCATAAAACAAAGTTCATTTACACCGATTTACAGTAAATTGTTAGACAAATATACAAAATGATATTCAATCGAACTCTTGCTTGTAGTGTTGCCCAAAATCGGTCTTGGTCTTGCATTTTTGCAAGACCAAGACCAAGACCAGGTGTATTGATGCAAGACCAAGACCGGCCAAGTCTGGTCTTGTTCTTGCATTTGGGCAACACTAGTGTTGCCCAAAATCGGTCTTGGTCTTGCATTTTTGCAAGACCAAGACCAAGACCAGGTGTATTGATGCAAGACCAAGACCGGCCAAGTCTGGTCTTGTTCTTGCATTTGGGCAACACTACTTGCTTGCTACAAATGCTTCATGAAATACAATTCCATTTAAAGTCTAGGTTTGAGGGCTGTTACACCACCCTCGAGACAGTGATTACACTGACCAGCTGTTCTGTTAGCTGCGCACATGAGTGATCACTCTGTCAAACATGAATGGACGGACAGCAATTACACGGGCAAGCGGGGGCGTGATCAAGTGGTCAGTGCTGCTCGTACGCCGTGCAGGTGAATTCCTCCACTCTACCATTCGCATCGACAATACGTGACCCGGTTCATCCTACAGAGCTTCGAATAAGATGGTGTAAAGTGTTCGCGAGCGAGCATATGTCTGTTTTTTAAGCGGTCGATTTTTCCCTATTAAAAAAAAAACATCTACACGTCTCGCCGACAGTCAGTAGAGATAGGATGAGGCTGTCGACAAGGATTGAGAAGAAAGTAAGCCTTGTTTTTTCTTGGCTGTCCGGGTGACGCCGCGTCAAGGTTAAGTAGAAACTATCCCCACTACAGGTTGCTGGGGTCTATGACAGCGGTTCCCAACATTTATTGGTACACGTCCCACTTTTAACTAAAATAATTTTTCGCGACCCACCTAATATGAGAGCGTATCTAATATCAGAATGGGAACTGTTGTATAACCTCGATAAGCTATCGACTATCCTATCCTACGAAATGGCGAATTTTCGTACGAAGGATGTACTATTAACAAAAACAAGATAATACATAAAACAAGAAACATATGGTAGACCGGGAGTTGGCTGCACAGACCATCACCTCATCAAGTTGACTGATGAAATTGCACGATTAATTATATTAAATCTACTCTCAATCAAAACAAAACGCACACAATAACTCACTCTCACAAAGCAGAGAAAGACTGTTTAAATCAATGACTTTGGTTTAGATTCAAGAATAAACAAGAAAATGACAGTGAGAGAAATAAAATTGCAGGTGGTGTGCACGCGTATCTCCGATCTAGAGCGGGCCGGGGGAGGGGGTGTTCAGGGGTTACCATAACGATTACGTGATTGCTGCTGCTGCCGCTGCTATATCTCACAACGAGGTTATTGCGTAATACCGGCTGACTGTTTAAGAAAACTTTTTTTTTCTCTCTCACAAAGTTTTAATTTAAGCTAATAGCTTCCATGATTATTGTACTTGTAAAATATTGTGTTATATTTTTTAAATAGGCGAAATAAACGATATATTTTTGTTATAAAAATCTCGATTGTTCCGCGACCCACCAAAACACAGGCCGCGACCCACCAGTGAGTCGCGACCCATAGGTTGGGAACCGCTGGTCTATGAAATTCCTTGCACCTGTGGCCGGGTGTACGTAGGAGAGACGGGACACACTATAGAGGACAAGCTGCATGAGCACATTGAGAATTATAGATCCAATAACATCTAGAAGTGCGCCATTGCACGGCATGCAGCCGAAATTAATCATGCGATAAATTTCGAAAATGCCACTCTGATAGTGCGCGAAGATGGTCAGGGATGCGTTGGAAATTGCCAAACGCCCAGATAACATAAATGAAGACAACGGGCTTAAACTACACGACACAAGGCTCTCGCTAGTGTAAACGGAGCAGGTTGTGGCGGAGAATT
>CM061919.1:148535608-148700433 GCA_031002005.1 Vandiemenella viatica
GCATTAGGGACAATGAATCAGAAACAGGAGGGTCTAATTCGGAGAACGAGCTTAACAACACATTTAGAAATGATGATAGTAAAAAATTTGATATCCATCCTGAGGAAATCATGAAGGAAATAAGAAAGCTGAAAAAACATAAAGGGGCTGGTGAAGATAATATTACTACAGATATCTTAAAGATAGTCGGATGTGACATTGTACCTTATCTTGAAATATTATTTAAATTGAGTCTAGACACTTGCTGCTTACCACAGGACTGGAAAAGTGCAATAGTAGTACCGGTATATAAGGGAGGGGTGAGAAATAGAGTTGAGAATTACAGGCCAATCAGTTTGACATCAGTGGTAGGTAAATTAATGGAAAGATTGATATGCAACCACATCAGAAATATATGTGAGGAACATAGTTGGTTTTCAAGCAGGCAACATGGTTTCAGGCAAGGATATTCATGCGAATCTCAGTTGGTGGGATATATGCAACATATTTCAGATGAAATGGACAAGGGAGGCCAAATAGATAGTGTAGCACTAGATCTGTCTAAGGCGTTTGACAGAATAAGCCATAAATGGTAGTAAATAAGGTAAAAACGATTGGAGTGGATAAGAAAGTCATTTGCTGGGTAGAAGAATTTTTGAAAGGTAGAAAACAGAAAGTTAGGGTAGGAAATGTAGTATCAAAAGAAGTGGAAGTAAAAATGGGAGTGCCACAGGGTAGCATATTGGGACCATTGCTATTCATTATTCTAATGAATAATTGTGTTGATTGTTTACTATCTGAAATTAGATTATTTGCAGATGACATAATGCTGTATAAAAGAATCAAAACGATAGAGGATTGTAAACAGTTGCAGGGTGATCTGGACAGGATATCTAATTGGGTTGGTAAACATGGAATGAAGATAAATGCTAAGAAGAGTCAGCTTATTAGATACACAAATAAAAAACAAAAGGTTAATTATGAATATAAGGTGGGGAAAGAATTGCTTGCTGAAGACTTGAAATGCAAATATCTTGGAATTACTTTTGATAACAAACTTAACTGGGCAGGACACATAGGACAGGTGGTAGGAAAAGGTTTCAAAGTTCTGCTTTTGTTGGAGAGAGTGATGAGGGGATGTACGAGAGAAGTAAAGGAATTGGGTTACAAAACTTTGGTAAGACCATTGCTTGAAACTGGTAGTGTAGTATGGGACCCTCATTTTACGTATCAAATACAGGAGTTGGAGAGGGTGCAAAGAAGGGCTGCTAGATTTGTTTCTGGAAATTATCGCAGAATGCAATCAGTGACGGATATGATAAAGGAGCTGGAATGGGATTCATTGCAAGACAGGAGGAGGATGAGGAGGGTCATAGGAGTGTACAGGGCATATACTGGTGATGAGGCATGGAAAGATATTGCAATAGGTATGAAAAGTAGTGCATGGAAGGGAAAAGATGACGATGACCACAAGCTGGCACTCAATTTCAGGCACAAGGGTGTGGGAAGATTCTCTTTTTTAGGTAAGGGTGTCAGGGATTGGAATGAGTTACCAAGAGAAATGATGAATAATTTACCGAAAACTTTGAAGGAATTTAAAGATAAAATTTGTAGAGGGCAAATGTAGGTGGGTGCAGGATAGGGGGAAGATGGGTGTGTAGGGATATTGCCACCGGAGCCTGTGCTCCATTGCAATTAAATTAAATTAAAAAAAAAAAGAAGGAGTGTTAGACATTGAGTTTTTTCAATTTTTTTTCCTTAGTGCTTTACACCTCATCGACAGCTAAGGTCATTAGAGGCAGGATGGGAATGGGGACAAGGAACCGGAAGGAATTAGGCCATGGCCTTTTTGAAGGAAGCATCCCGGAATTTGCCTGGAGTGATTTGGGGAAACCATGGAAAACCCAAATCGGGATGCCCGGACCCCCGTCCGGTAAGTTTTTTCAAGATGGTTACAGAGTTTGCCATAGAAATAAAAACTGGTGCGGGATGGGGATTTCATACTAGTTGATAAATATGATGATGATTCACTGGTGTTCATAGATCACAGAGTTACTAGGGGTAGACTTATAGGGTGCCACAAAAGAAAAATTATGAGATCTTAGCTGCCTACCATAGATAAATAATGAATGATGATGACGAGCCTCATGGTCAGAAATTAAATTCATATTCAGAGTTCAGAAGAGAGAATAGAATGGTCATCATTGGTGGGGACTTAATTCTACCAACTGTTGATTGACAGGGAATTAAGATAAATAATTCAAGGGAATAGAGGTTTGCAAATATGTTAGTGAGGGAAGGAAGCTTTACATAGGTACTAGAACAAAGTTTGCAGGGAACAAACATGTTGGATACCTTCCTGTGGTAATGTGGGGTCTCAGCTTTCAGAAGGAATGAGTGATTATGATGCAGTAATGATGGATATCAGAGGGTTTAGTAAGCCAGTGACCAAAAGTGCAGATGGTTATAGATGCTGTGATAGGAAAGCAAATGTCACTGAACTGATAAGATATTTCAGGGAGTGATTAAGTGTTTGGAAGAAGAATGCCAGTACAATGAAAGAGTTCAAGGAGTTAATAAGAAGGGGGGAAGAAATGTTTATTCCAAAACAAAAAATAAAGAAAAGTACAGATCCTACGTATTATTTAACAGGTGAGAAGCCTAATGATGTTAGTAAAAATAGTACACAACAAAGTTGAGAAACAGCAAGGAAGGAGGAAAACCTTTTAAACAATTGAACAAGGAGTTAATAGCAGAAAAGAAGGAAGCTAAAGACGGGTCTATGAAAAATATTATAGCTGCAAGAGGGGGTGGGGGGCACAAGTTAATGTATCTACGAATTTTAATGGCAAAGTTAGAAAACTGAGGGGAAGAGAAGGTATACAGATAATTATGGGTGTTGAGTATTGTATATTTATATCTGTGAGGAATGTATCTTAGGAGATGTATCTTTGGAATTGTACATGAGTGAGAGGAGTCATTGTCTGGCTGTTGAACTGTAAATATGTGGATATAAAGTTGTAGTGTGTGTGCCTCAATAAACATATTATTATTACAGCAGACCTTATTGTGTGGTGAACATTATTTAACATGCTAGCAGAGCTTAGTTTAACATGGTAGCAGAGCGTGGTTTAGTGGTTGAGTGGTTGAGTGGTTGAGTGGTTAAATGGTTGAAAAAAAGGTCTGAGGCTTTCGTGTATTCAAGAAAGTTTGATTTCAAGTAATAATGGCTGACATTTAATACCGCGCTTTGACGGCAAGGACTATGGAAATTGGAAGAAAAGAATAACGATGTATTTAAAGATGAAGAAATGTTATACAGTGGCTTCAAGAGAAAACAAGTATGGATAATGCTGAAATTTGGGAAGAAGAAAATCTGAAGGCAGTAAACTACATCTATAGTGCTGTTACGAATAAGCAACTTGAGTTTGTGAGTGATTAAGTGAATGCATATGAAATAATTACTAAGTTCAACTAATTATACTCCAAGGAATCGAATGCACTCCAAATAATTTGTAGAAAAAAAATGGAAAAATTGAAGTTAAAAGACTACAATGAAACAGCGACATTCTTTAGTGATTTTGAAAGGACAGTAAACGAATTGAAAGCTGCTGGGGCTAAAGTGACTGAGAAAGAAAAATTAAACTACATGTTAAGAACTTTGCCGGACTGTTTGAGCTACATTGGTGACTTGGTCGATGTTTTGAAAGAAGAAGATCAAACTGTTGAATTTGTTAAAAGTAAAATTCGATTAATGGACTTGAAAGACAAAGGTGAAAGTGAATCTGTAAAAACAAATGCAGTCCATAGTATGAGAAAATCTGGTACAAGTCGTCAGGAACAATTGTGTTGGGGCTGCGGAAGAAGAGGACATTTCAAGAGAGATTGTCGTTGTCGAAATGAAGAAAATGAAAGAGGCACATGGAATCACAGCAGGCAGTATCAAAGAAGCAGCAGAGGAAGTAACCATCAAAGTGGAAACTTCAGAGGTCATAACAATGTTCAACCATGGAGCAGAAGTAAGCACAAGGGATCCAGAAACGACCGGTATCGGCAAAGTCAAGAATGCCAACAAAGTGAAAGTGTAAGTGTAACGGGATCAAGAAACGGCCAGTATCGGCATGGTGAAGTATACCACCTAAGTGAAAGGGCAACAGGCAGTTTTGTTACAGAGGTTAGGAGCTTGATGGTGCAAAATAAAATGAACACAGATCATGTTGTAAATAATGAAGAGTATTTTTCTGAGTGTGTAACTTTAGAAAAGCCTGTAGAGGTAAAGATTGCTGATGGGAAAATTTTGAAAGCAACTAAGATAGGAAATGTAGTTAGTTATTTTTCAGTTTATGGTAAATTGATTCAATTTAATATGGAAAATGTATTTTATGTTGAAGACAAGAGTAGAAACTTGATTAGTTATGCAAAAGTAACAGACAAGCACAAGATTGTATCTGTAGGAAATGTTTCAAAAGTTTTTGATGGAAATAACAGGCTAATTGCAATTGCTATGAAGGAAGGTAATCTGTATAAAATGACAAGTAGAATTTTTAAGGAAGATGTTAATGTAAATATTGTGAGTAACAGTGATTCTATGACTGAAAAGGAGAGATGGCATCGCATATTAGGGCATGTAAATTTTAACTATTTAAATACTTTGTGTAAAGATCAATTAGTAGTTGGTTTACCTAAAAGTTTAGAGTCTGAATATATGAAGTGTAAAGTTTGTATTGAAAACAAAATGCGCAATTTACCTTTTGAAAATAATAGAAGCAAAGCAGAAGGAATTTTAGAAATTATTCACACTGATTTAAATGGGCCTCACTCAACTCTTGGTTTGAATGGTGAAAGATACTTTCTAACTTTTATAGATGATTATAGCAAAGCAGCTCGTGTTTACCCTATCAAATCAAAAAGTCAAGTTAATGATTGTCTAGTTGCATATGTAAATGAAATTGAAAATTTGACAGGTAAAACTATTAAGAAACTGAGATGTGATAATGGAAAGGAATATTTAAATTCTGATGTTTATCGATTTGTTAAGGAAAAAGGAATTGTTTTAAATGTTTGTCCTATCTATGTACATGAGTTAAATGGTACGGCTGAAAGATATAATATCATGGATATGTCACGGTGTTTGCTAGCTGAAGCAAAAGTAGATAGGAGGTTCTGGCCTGAAGTAGTTTGTACAGCAGTTTATCTTAAAAACAGAACTTTAGCTAATACTATTGAAAAGAAAACTCCCTATGAAATTTTACTAGGAAAGAAACCAAATGTTAAACATCTGAAGCTATATGGTAGTAAAGTTTTTGTAGGAGTACCTGAACAATTGAGAAAGTCTAAATGGGATCGTAAAGCTGATATGGGAATTTTATTAGGTTATAGTGAAGTTGGATACAGAGTATTAGTGAATAATAAAATTGTTGTTGCAAGACATGTTGATATTGTAGAGAATAATGTTAAACTTATCCACTTAAAGGGTTATGATTCAGAGAGTGATTCTAGTGATGAAAATGAATCTGTAGATGAGAAAAGGAAAGAAGGAGATGTTAAAGGAGGTTTAAACAGTGATAATTGTAAATTGACTAGGTCAGGTAGAAAATGTAAAATGCCAGTTAGATTTAATGATTATGTCTGTAGCAATATCATTTATGTAAACTTTTGTTGTGCTGACAGTCCAGATAATATCGAGGAGGTGATTAATTGTAAAGAGTCAGTGTATTGGAAACAAGCAATGGACAAGGAGATTGACTGTTTGTATCAAAACAAAACATGGAAACTAGTAAAGAAACCAGAGAATGTAAATGCTCTTGATGTTAAGTGGGTTTATACAAAAAAAATCAGATAACACTTATAAAGCAAGACTAGTTGTAAGGGGTTTTCAACAAAAGGAAGTTGTGGATGATATATATTCACCAGTGGCTAAGATGCAGACATTGAAACTTTTACTGTCATACTGTTGTCAAAATGGTTTAGCTATAGAGCAAATGGATGTTGAAACTGTATTTCTTAATGGTAAAGTTTTATCAGAGGTTTATATAAAACAGCCAAGAGGGTATGAAGATGGTACTAATAGGGTTTGTAAATTGAATAAAGCATTGTATGGTTTACGAGAAAGCCCTCGAGCTTGGTATGATTGTTTTGATGAATTTATGAGTGATCTAGGTTTTGCAAAATGTGAATTTGATTATTGTCTGTATACTTTGATCGATGGAGATGATGTAATTTATTTAATAATATTTGTTGATGATCTATTAATTTGTTGTAACAGTAAAAGGAAAATAGATAAAATCAAGAATCTGTTGTTGAAGAAATTCAAGATGAAAGACTTGGGTCAAGTAAAAACCTATTTAGGAATTAATATAGATTACAATCTGGAAGAAAATGTTATGAGTTTGAGGCAGGAAAATTACATCAATTCCTTAGCCTCAAAGTATAAAATTGTAAACTCAAAATTGTGTGATACACCAATCGAAGTTAATTTAAAATTATAACCTGTGAACGAAGTATGTCAAGACATTAGATACAGAAACTTAATAGGTGCTCTTTTGTACATCAGTTCAGGAACTAGACCAGATATCAGTTAAAGTGTTAATTACTTAAGTAGATTTCAGAATTGTTACTGTAAAGTTCATTACAAGTATGCATTAAGAATATTAAAGTATTTGTATTTAACGAAAAATTTGAAATTAAATTTCTGTAGAAATGAAAATGTAAAAACTTTGGATTGCTATGTTGATGCAGATTGGGCAGGTGATATTGTAGATCGAAAGTCCATGACGGGGTATGTAATTAGATTGTTTGGAAATTCAATATTTTGGAAATCTAGAAAACAAGGAACTGTCGTTAAATCTTCCACTTTTGCTGAATATATTGCCTTGTCAGAAGCTGTTATTGAACTAAATTATGTTTTGGATGTATTAAAAACTTTTAATGTAAATATCAAAGGACCTGTCCAAGTATATGAAGATAACTCAGGAGCAGTAAAAATTGTGAAGTATGGTAATTTTTCAAAGAACTCCAAGTATATTGAAGTACACTATCATTTTGTAAATGAGTGTTATACAAATGGTGTAATAGACATTGTGAAAATAGATTCAAACGAAAACATTGCTGACATATTTACGAAGGCATTGTGTAAAGTTAAGTTCAAAAGGTTTAGAGAGATGTTGAATGTGAATTAATAGAAGTACAGATATAAATGTAAGGAGACGTGTTGAGTATTGTACATTTATATCTGTGAGGAATGTATCTTTGGAGATGTATCTTTGGAATTGTACATGAGTGAGAGGAGTCGTTGTCTGGCTGTTGAACTGTGGATATAAAGTTGTAGTGTGTGTGCCTCAATAAACGTATTATTATTACAGCAGACCTTATTGTGTGGTGAACATTATTTAACATGCTAGCAGAGCTTAGTTTAACAATGGGTAAGGATGGGACAGATGTTAGTGTCAATTTGGAATAGGTAGAGATAATAAGTAATTGATTTCATAAGGCCATTATGGAATATAATTCTGGAATGGGCAGGAAAAGTCAAAGAGAAACTTCTCCACATAAATGGTAATGAAGTGACTAAAAAACAGGAAATAAATCATGAAGTTATTAAGGGAGAAATAAGAAAATAGAAACTAAAAAAGGAGTTGTAATAAAATTATTACAGACTATTAAAGCTAAGAGGATAATGCTTTGTACCTTCCCTGATAATATTATTTAGATTGAATTTGGAGACTTGCTGCTTACTAGAGGAAAAAAGTGCCATTGTAGTACCGATATATATATATATATTAGCAGTTGCAGAGCGCGTGCTAACCTTCCATGATGACATAACAGTTGTTACCGTGCCTGGTGAAGGCGGTCAGATGGGGGCATTTGTCTTGTATCCTCCTCAGCAGGTATGACCAAATATGGTCAAGCTGTAGACTATGTCAGCATTCGTGTTGTTAGGTTTCTTTTGTATTTCTAGTGTGAGTAAGAGAGGCACTTAGAAATTCATAATTATGCACTTCTTTGACTCCTGCTAACCTTGACATGATAATAACATAAAGTGTGGAAAATTTTTGGAGGGTGAAAATAATAATGGGGGATTTAGTGGGGAGCTAAATGAAAATTTTTCAGTAGACTGTCTTCATGGGTAGCAAATAAGAGCTGGTAAGCCACCAATTCTCAAAATGTTCAGTAATTTTTACAATGATTTGTATTACATTTTTGTGGAAAAATACCTTTCTACCCATTTGTGTCTGAAAATACTGATATGAAAATCTTCAAAATTATAGCAATATAGTTTACTGGAAAAATAAGGCAATCTTACTAGAAATTCTGGATAGTAAGAAGTAACTTCTCATACTCATATTATATCATCTCTGATGGCAAGGAATCTCGTTAACAATTTTGTGAAGTTCTGAGCACTAATTTCACTGTTTCTTGGACACATTTCATCTGTCATTGAGGTATTTTTAGTGTACGTTGTATTTCTGTAATAAGTTAAAAACTGATAACATATTGCAGAAAAACAGTTCAAAGTGAAGATACATCCAGTAAAATAAAATGTAACAACAATGACATGTACTTATCAAATAATACTTTATTATTTAAGCAAGTAATTGCACAAGAAATGGCCTACAATAATTATTTATATAATTGCAAAGCACAATGTTTGAGCATTATCTTATATCTATCCATTCAGACAAATATCTTCAAGTACAAAACCTATATGTTTGTAGCTGATTAGTGTTAATATCTTAACATTTTATCTGATTGTAAACTCAGTTAGATAGGAAACTATGAAAAATAAAAGGGAGAATTTTCATTGTTCTCTGTATGGTGGGGTAGTGAGAAATACACATTATGAATATTAAACACAGGTATTTGATGGGCTGCTCAGTAGAACAGCTAAATTTATTTTTGTCAATCATCATAACATACAATTGTTAACTGATATGAAAAAGAATTTTGTTTGGGACTCATTAAAAAAACAGGAGACAGAAGGGAGAAGGGAGAAGGGAGGGGAGGGAGTGATGAGACTGATGGAAGTGAATAAGACTGGCATTGCACTGTAAAACAGTTCTCTTGTAAATGAATACAACAACATTACTTTTATAAAAATCTGACTATCCTGTCAATGTAAACAAAGAAAATGGTGCAAGCGAATTTACCAAAGTTTAAGCAATGAAAATGTTGATATCTGAGTACGAACAGACTATTGTAGCTTTCACAGTTTGCTAGAAATATCAGAGTAACCATCAGTGGCGTAGCTATACCGTTGAGGCCCATGGCAAATTCAGCAGATGGGTATTTATATTTTAAGCTTTGCTCCAATATTTATTTAAGGGACAGGACCACCCCCTCACCCTTGGGACCGAGAGCCCCCTATGGCTGGCAGCCAGTACCAGATAAGCCACAAAGCAAGAATTAGCAAATATTAAGGGCCCCACACCTTAGGGGACCTTGCACCTATGCGTAAAAATATCTAAGTCTCAAATTATTTACTTATTATTTTGCTAGTGTTATCTCTAAATTTTTCCACATTAAATCCCAAAAGGTAGTTTGGTAATTGTGGTGTTTTATTTTAAATCTGAAACTTTAATACCTAAAGCAAACCTTGTGCCTCTTGTTCACATTTGCTACAGGCCCTGTGCTGTCTTAATTAGGCTCTGTTGATGGCCTATGGCATTTTGCCTGTCCTGCCACCCAATTGTTATTCCACTGGTAACCACAAGATGATGTTCAGTGTTTATAAAGTTTCTTAAATTAGTGTGCTGTTTGGAAATTAAACCTTATACTTTTGAATGCACAAGTTAACACATATCTTTTCCAATTCTCAAATAAATTTTACAAAGTGTCAAGTCCTCATATTTCAGCTTTTTCATTAAATTTTGATGTCATCCTTTGATATCATATCTTGCTAACCAAACATGTTTACTTTTCTTCCTTTTTTTCAATAATATACATATTGTAACAACTGCATTTATTGCAGTTGCTCAAGCAAACAAGTTTCCATCTGAGTGGAAATTAATCAGATGTGGAGTACCTCAGGGGTCTATATTGGGGCCACTATTGTTTTAATATATATAAATGATCTACCCTGTGTTTCATCTAAAAACTCAAAGTTTGTCCAATTTGCAGATGACACAGACATAGGAATTAAAAACACTCCAGATTTATCTACATAATATATTTCCAATTATGTCTTTGAACTGATTAATAAATGGTTTACAGCTAATGACTTGTCTTTAAACTTTGATAAAACTCAGTATATGCAATTCAGTACATCACACAGATTAACACCAGATATAGACATAAAATTTGCAGGCCAGTCCATTCAAGAGGTAGAGAGTGTGAAATTTCTAGGTTTGTATATTGATCATAATTTAAATTCGAAAGTACATGTTTCTGACTTACTAAAGCGATTGCGTGCAGCCAAGTTTGCAATTCGTACAGTTTCAGCTACAGGTAATCTCCGTATGTGGCAGCTAGTTTATTTTCCTTATTTTCACTCCTTATTGTCATATGGAATAATATTCTGAGGCAATTCTACCCATAGAGACAAAGTATTCAGGGCCCAAAAGTGTGTAATAAGAATTATGTGTGGGGTTAGCAATAGAACTTCATGTAGAGAGTTGTTCGAGAAGTTAGGGATTTTAATTTTAGCGTCTGAGTATATATACACATTAATGTCCTTTGTATTCACAAATTATACTTTGTTTGAAACAAATAGTAAAATACACAATTATGGCACTAGAAGTAAAAATGATATTCACAAGACTTACAAGTCATTGTCATTTGTTCAAAAAGGGGTGCGATATTCAGGGATACATATCTTCAATAAGCTCCCAACACATATTAAATGTCTAGCAGATGATAAGAATAAGTTCAGGAAAAAATTGAAAGAATTTTTAATTGACAACTCCTTCTACTCTGTCGAAGAATTTATTTCTAGGGTGTCTAAAAAATAGCTGCCAGTAGCTTGTGTAAATGTACATAATTAATTTACCATGTATGCTATGACTGTACATCTCCTGGTGTATGTATTTAGTTTGATATGCAATTGTTTATGGTATGTACCATGTATGTTATGACTGCACATCTTGTTGTGTATGTATTATTTTGTTAAAGATTTTTTTTTAATGTACCATGTATGCTATGACCGTACATCTTCTGGTGTATGTATTATTTTGTAATAGAATTGTTTAATGTACCACGTATGCTATGACTGTATATCTTTTGGTGTACTTATTATTTTGTTATGCAACTGTTTATCTGTAAATTGACAACTTTCCACATCCCACAGAGCCAGTCTCTTATATTGGGATAAATGGAAAATGAATGTATTGTATTGTATTTATTACAGAGAACTGTGATGGAAAATTTTATGTGGTTCATTCACCTGTTAAAATATCATATTACATCTTTTGTAAGAGAAATATTATAAAATCTTTTTAAAAAGATTTTTGTGAATGATCTTATACAGTGTAGTGTGATGAGGCCTAGTTAATAACGACAGAAGACTTGAGATGTTTTGCATGGAATGGAACATACAGCAAGGACCACAAGTTAGCACTTGAATTCACATGTTTGTGGGCAATGAACTCAGAGATTGGAATAAACTGTTAAGGGATATGTTGAACAAGTTTTAATTGAAATTCATAAATCATTTCTATTGCCTAAAAGTCATTTCCTTTTTCTTTAGTTTGGTAAGATTAAAATTCACTAAAAACAAAAGAAAATGTGTAGGAAAATTGTCACTGGGGCAAATCCCCTGTCACAATTAACAATAATAATGATGATCATACCTGCCTGTGTGGCTCAATGCATCATGGTCCTATGCACTGGATCAGGAAGGTACAAGGTCAATACCAAAAGTAGTAGGACTGATTTTTTTTTTTTTTTAAATGATTGAACATATGTTTACTATTCATTAATACTCTTCAAAATAGCACCCTTGGGCAGCAACACACTTAGAATTACACTGCTGCCATTGGCCGTATGCCTTCTGGAAGTCAGATTCGAGGATGCTGTTCAGAGCCCTCACCGATGCTGCTTGATCGTCCTGAATTGAGTCCCTTCAGCTGCCTTTTCATCCATGGGAATAAAAAAAAGTCAGTTGGAGCCAGATTGGGACTGTAGGTGGGGTGCAGCAATGTGGCAACGCTGAATCGGGCCAACAGATGTCTTCCACGTCCTCCTGTCCAACGAAGGCTCGCATGAGCAAATCAAAGATCAAGACAATGCTGATCGTGTTTTTTGACTGTTGTGGGGTAATTCGTTACAAGTTTATTCCCCTGGGGAAAGTGTCAATTCGACCTTTTAAGTGCAAGTGCTAAACCGCCTGTGAGACTGAGTCAATCGCATCCGACAAGTCAACGCCGACAACTGGACACTGCATCACGACACTGCACCGTGCCATGGCTCGCTCATCATGAGGCAACTGTTGATTCAATTCGACATTGCCACGTTGCTGCACCCCACCTCCAGTCCTGATCTGGCTTAATCAGACACTTTTTTACTCACACAGATGGAAAGGCAGCTGAAGGGACAGCAGTTTGACTCGATTCAGGACGTTCAAGCAGCATCAACGAGGGCTCTCAACAGCATTCCTGAATCAGACTTCCACAAGGTGTACTGCCAATGGCAGCAGTGTAATTCTAAGTATATAGCTGCCCAAGGGTGCTATTTCGAAGAGTATTAATGAATTGTAAACATATTTTCAATAATTAAAAAAAAAATCAACCCTACTACTTTTGATATTGACCTTGTATAGTGGGGATGGATCGAGTCCTAGTACCTGCATTACTGTCCATTCTGATTGCAGTCTTTAGATGAATGCTGGGACAGTCCCCAATATCCACCTGATAAACTACACATTACACATACAAAAAACTCACTTAGCATACACAAAACATAGTTATATGTTACACAGTCGGATGGAAAATCTTCCACTTTCCCAATTGAACTACGACAGGCCTAGCGAGTTTAAGTTTGACAAAGGCACATGGTACAAAAATATAATAGCAGACCTGATTTATTGTTTGAAATTGCTATAGAAGCGAAAGGGAATGGTGACTACTCCCAACTCAGCTCCTTTATTATATTAGTTGTTGACTGTATTTTGTTATAATTTGATAATAAATTACTTTTTATACTGTAAATTAACTTAATTTCATACGAATAACCTCAGCTAAACCAGTGTTACTGATTTACAAGCCAATTTCTTTCATCACAGACATTTCTGATGTGGGTAAATATCAAGCACTCTAGTAGCTGGCATACCAGTGAGGTTAAATTGATCAGCCTATAGATTTCAACCTTGTTTGAATTCCACCATTTATGAACTGATACTACTGTAAAATGATTCCAGTCTTCTGTTATGCAGCAGCTCCTGAGATTCAGGTGGTATATAATATTTTGATTTTCAATGTAATTTCCACCTGTTTTTAAAAATAAGTAAATATTATCCATCTAAGGTAATTTATGCTTTTTCAATCTATCTAACTTTGTCATAATATTCTCTGATTTAACTGTTTTTCTGCTTTGTTAAATTGTTATGCTTTCTTTTCACTGATCTATACAGTCTTTTTGCCTTTATGATTGAAAACAGGTTCTATGCCTTGCTTTGTTTTTTTTGTCTTGGGATAAATTATTCTGCCCCAATCTTTGAACTGTTCCAACTTACTATCCAGTTTACTGCTATCCTTGTTCTATTTATTAACTCTTTACTTGAACCATTACTACAGTTCTAGAATATTTCAGTTCCTATGATTGTACTGCATGGGCGTGTCCAGCGAGGGGCAGGGGGGGGGACTGCTGCCCCCCTTCCCTAGAAGAAAAATCAAGTTGCCTTCGACAAGTGTAGAACTGACTTAGGAGTACTATGGGAGAGGAAAGATTGACTGGATTATGTCTGATGAGTGCCCCCCCTAACTCAGACGTTGCTCCCCCCTCCCCCCATAGTTCTGATCATGGATACTTCCTTATTGTACTGATATCTGCCTCAATTATTTGCTTCCAATAATTTATTCTTTCTGTGACATGAGGCCATAAGTAGATTTGATTTGTCATTAACCCTTTACCAGCATTATTATTACAATATCTCCTCCCAGTTTCCATCTCTATTTTCTATCTCTTCTCTACTGACATCTTTTAATTTTGTCTTTCACTGGCTAATTTTTTCTACACCTTGCAGTATCGGCATCTGCCCTGGAAGCCTGGTTGGTTCAAACCAACATATTGAACTAGTTTTGTCTTTCAGGTTGTTCAATCATAATTTGTTCCTCATATCTGTCTCTTCTCATTTTTCTCATTACATTCATAACAAAATTTCATTTATCTAGCTAATTGCACCTTACCCTAGTTTTTCTCCATCATGGTCCACTTATTTGTTGTATATATTGCTGTTAGGTATAATATGATTTAAGGAATTTCATTTTTCCATATACTCTTTTATTAAGCAATACATGTACAATCCTTGCCAAAATTTTTCACCTTTTACCTTATTCTTCGATCAACCAGTACTCAGCTTTATAAATTTTTCCACAATGTTCAGTGGTATACTATCCACCATACAATACATTTACATTGTTCTTTCCCTTTCAACCACCAGCACTTCACTCTTCTATATAGACCAGGCCATTTATATGGTGGAATCTTCAGGATCTCAGTTCTCATTGTTGTGGCAATGTCTTCAACTGTCCAAAAGTGAATCCCATGCTATATCTCTATCAATTTTGGTATGAGCCACTACCATCTAGTGGCATCACAATATATTTCATCTGATAAGGTCACCATTCATTGGCGTATCCAGTGAGGGACAGGGGGGGGGGAGCTGCTGCCCCCCCTCCTCTAGAAGAAAAATTAAGTTGCCTTCAGTATGCTTCAGTGAAGAACTGGCTCAGCAGCACTTTGTGAGAGGAAAGATTGACTGGATTATGCCCGATGAATGTGCATCGAAATTTCGTGAAAGAACACTGTGAGATATTGAGAAACAAAGATACTGAAAAATTTTCTAAGAATCTGAGACAATTAATGTTTATATAAACTATAACTGAGTTACGATATTAAGCAATTAATTTACTACATAGTAGGTCCTTAGACTAAGTGGTTGGATTAATATATTAATCAATAATAAAAATAACTTCCTCATTAGGTTTGAGTTTCATTTTGTAAGAAATCACCATATTTCAGTGCCCCACCCCACTTCCTCAAAACCAATATGAGTTGCCTCCCCCCCCAGCCCAAATCTTGCCCCCCCCCCTCTAGCTCTGATCCTGGATACGTCCTTGTCACCATTTGACATTTTAAAACTTCTTGAATGATCTACTTTATTGTGGATGAAAAATATGGTTGCCATGACTTTTGTTGCAATCCATTATAATAATGCTGCTCTTTTTTTTAGAACTTTTTTGCTCTTTTTCCATATCAATTTAGATCATGCACATATTCTATTCTTTCAGAAAATATTCATTCACATTTTTTTTTAGGATTGTGCATGATTAAATGTTTTGTATCAGTAGGTTTTCTTTTTTTTATGGCTTTATGCCTCATTGACGTTGAGGTAATTATAGGCAGGATGGGACTGGGGACAAGGAACAGAGGAGGAATTTGGCCATGGTCTTTTGAAGGAAGCATCCAGGCGTTCACCTGGAGAGATTTGGGGACACCATGGAAAACCCAAATCGGGATGCCCGGACGGGGATTCGAACCGCCGTCCCCCCGAATACGAGGCCAGAGCGTTAACCACTCGCCCACCAAGCTTAGTAGTAGGTTTGTAACCTAACAGTGTAAAATATCATTATTCTAAGTAATTATTAATTTCTACTAATTATCATGTAGATGCTTCAAGGCAATGAAATTAAAGAAGGATAGGGAAATTCAACCTAACACTTACCAAATATGTTGGTGGCTGGGAACGACAAATACAGAAAGGTGGGTAAGGATGCCAGGGATTGGAACAAATTACCAAGGGAAGTGATGAATAATTTACAAAACATGCTGAAAGAATTTAAAATTTGTAAATTGCAAAACTAGATGGGGAAGAATTTAACAGTCAAATTACATAACATTTTTAAAAAATAAAATAAAAAAGGGGTAAATAGCAGACTAAGGGAATTGCCACCAGAGCATATGTTTCATCACAATTAAATTAAATTAAATTAAAATGTGATTGCATGTAATACAATAATTCAACATTGAACCTTATTCTTGAAAGTTGATGAGATGCTTAATGCAGTCAGGAGTGATCTTTCAGACATTGGATATTCTCTTCAACTCGTTATCCTCCACTCCTGTCCTGTTTCCTCAGGTTTTGAAACTGTTTTCAGACTTCCCATTTATTCAAACACCATATATTCCATTAATTGGCCTTTGATACTTGCTGGTGAGCACCATGCTCTTGTATTGAGGAAGGGTATACACTCACAAATTTAGATGCTTCCCGTGTGTTTGTGTATATTTTGAACATTGAAACAGTCCTGCTGTAGCTGGTGGTTTATTTCCCTCTCCTTATTTTGCTATCTAGCTTCTTTTGTATCCTTCTTAATCGAAACTTGATAGTAATGTATTCATTGCTCATAAAAAGTTTTTTTCTTTATTCTACTATTGAATAACAGTGATCAGTATTAAAATTTTATGTCTAGTCAGTTACATTTATTTTATCAATGTACAAAATGCGGCCAACAGAAAACAAAGTTTTTTGTTTAATTTTATCATTGTCAGTTATTATTATTGGTATATGAAATCTTATATCTAGTGTAAACGTGAGAGAGAGGACTGCCTTCAATGATCATTAATAATGGTGAGAATTATCACTTACACTTTTCAAGTCTGTTATGGGCTAATTCTTTTAATCTCTTTGAATTTATTTTTTTATTGCCTTCTTTCAATTAAATGGAATCTGGGACTGGGATAAATTAACAAGATTAGTGATGAATAATCTACCAGAAATGCTGGGAAAAAAGTAGTAGTGTATGAAAATTGCCACCAGAGCAAGCACTCTTTCACAATTAAATTAACCAGAACTTCTTGAAATGCAATTTTTTTAAGATAAAAATGCTTTTACTTTATGACCAATATTTAACTGGATCTGCTCTTTGTATTCAAGATTGGCATGTGCTTTAAATTTTCTTCTCATTTGATAAAAATTATAACTGAAAATTAACCACATAGCAAATACAGTATAAATGTAGTGATTTTCCATTCTAGTATCAAAATATATGGCTAACATTTTTCACCACAGTGAAGCCTAATTTCTTCTCGAAAAACATGTTTAAATAGGTGATGGAGATGAAGCATACCAGGACAGGACTCTAGCAGTTCTTGTGTCACCATGATTGGTCATAACTGAATTTAGCTATGGAGGGGGGGGGGGGGGGAGTTAAACTTAAAGATGAAGATGCTACTTAAGAAAGGCATTAGATCTGTCCTGGAGGTTGTACATGTAGACATCATTGGAATTTCACTAGACATGGCCTGCACCTAAATAGAAAGGGATACTTTCTGAGTTGTTAGCTAAAGATGGATGCATGCCCCCTTCCAATTTATGGAATCAGGATTGTAGCTTTTTAGAGTAATGGCTGCTGATGAGGAGATAAAAATAAGTGACCAAAGGGATACTGAATACAGAAGCACAGTATGAGAAATTATAAATACCTAAGCTGACGCAGAAGCTGATGGAAAAGGGTTGTCAATAGTGTCAATATGCCAGATCCAGTTATAATATTGCTACAAGTGGACTGTAGGAGTATAATGAATTAAATAATATATTAACTTGATAGAGCTGCACAATCTACAAACAGTTATGGTGGTAAAGTTGGTTAAAGGAAGGAGTGCTGAACAATAAGCTTACTGCAGAGATATGTATGAGGAACTGGTGAAGAAGTATTCATACTGGTCAGCAAAGACTATTAAAGTTTGTTGGTATTCATAAAGCATAGACACAGGGCCACATTTAAGCATAGACTACATAGGCTGTAGTCTAGGGGCCCACACCACAAAGGGAGGCCCACACCACATGTATAGCCTAGGGGCCCACAGAGCCTAAATGCAGCCCTGCATAGACATGAGTTAATAATTATAGATTTCTGGGGAAATAAGTGTTGACTACATGCTGTACACAAAGAGTGAACTAGGGGAGAAAATTAAATTCATATTCAGAATCCAAGGTGGACACAGAATGGTCATAATTGGTGGGGATTTAAATTTACAAATTCTGGATTTTGAAATGTAAGAAAATTAATAGTGCAATAGAGCAGATATTCGAAAATACCTTAGTGAAGTAAGAAGGCTTAATACAAATGGTGGAACAGATAACAATTCGACACAACATGTTCAACATCTTAATTAAGCCTCACAATAGTTTTTAAGAGTCTAAAGTTACAAAACGAATAAGTGATTGTGAAGCAGTTCTGATGGATATAAGAAAATTAAGTAAACCAGTGTACGAAGTTGAAGAAGTGATAGGTATATTTAAAAAAAGCACATATTTCAGGGAAAGGTATTACATTGGAGAGGATACTGGAACAGTTAATGGAGATAATAGGAACAGGAAGAAAGATGTTTAATTCAAAATAGAAAATAAAGAAAAGCACAGAACTTGCACATTGTGATAGGGATGTTAGAAGGCTGAAATTGATAAGACAAGAAAATGACATAGATATGAAAACAGTAGGGAACACTTTAAACTGCTAAACAAAGAACTGATAGCTGCAAACAGAGAGCTAAAGTCCGATTTTGGAATAATAGTGGTTCAGGAAGACCACTGGATGCTGCAGCTAGAAATATGTATTGTTGCTTTTAACAAACTCCATTAAGGTATATTAAAAATCAGTAGATAAAAAAAGATTTTTTCAAATAAAAATCAAGAGATTAGGTCTACTTTATTGGCAACTCCATCCACTCCATCAAAGAATTTGTACAAAAGATATAATAGTAATTAATATGCCTTTTGCAAATTGATTTCTAAATTTTTATGTTTAATTTTTGTTTTGTTTCTTGTCTTTTTGTCACATATAATAACTTTTCATTGTGATTATTATTCATTTTGTATGTACATATTTTAATCAGAGGTCCTTAATAATAATAAAATAATAAGAAAATAGAACTGAGGAGAAGGGAAGGTATTCAGACAATTGTTTATAAAGCTGGAGAAGAATTCACTTAGGATTTTAAAAAGGCAGATATATTAAGCAACTGGTTTAATGGGAGTATTAGGATCTATTATTCAGGAATGGACAAGAAACAACCAGTGCAGTGTCATATAAGAATATTAGGAAATAAATTCTGAGGGTATTATGAATATCAATACAAAAACTTTATGGAAAAACATCAATGAAATAACAGGCAGACAGAAAAATAAGAAGCTACCTATTGAAACAATTTACATTAATGACTCACAGCAGACATCAGAGCCCATTACAACAGCAAACAAATTTATGGAATACTTCACTAATATAGGTCTAGGACTTGCTGAAAAAATTAAAAGTGCAACTGATGAAGCCACAAACAGAGTCAGGTACAATAACATCCCAAAATCCCAGACACAGTCTGCCTTCTTCCCCCCCCCCCCCACCCCCATATCAGTAGTAGAAATAACAAGCCACATAACAGCACTGAAGAATGACTCTGCAAGTGGGTATGGTAATATAAGGAGTAAAACTCTGAAGACTGTGAATAAATTTATATGGCTGCCACTAAAACATATATTTAACCTATCTTTAATAGAAGGACAGTTTCCAGACCCGTTTAAAATAGCGATCATTATACCAGTGTATAAGCTAAGGTGATAGAAAAGAAGTATACAATTATAGGCTGATTTCCCTCACTACTCATCTTTCAAAATTGCTAGAAACATTTTTTAAAAGTAGATTAATGAACTACTCGGATGAATTCAGTATACTCTCAGAAAATCAGTTTGGTTTCAGACCAAATTAAGTACTCAGGACGCTATATACACATTGAAAAATCACATTAGCAATATGTAGTTCCTAAAGGACAATTTCAGTATTTCTAGATTTAAAAAAAGCATTTGACATTGTCGATCATACTATACTACTCGCAAAACTCGAGAAGATTGGTATATGAGGAACTGCCCAGAAATTATTTAATAGTTTTCTTTGCAACAGAACACAAATGGTATGAATTGGAGACACCGTAACTAAAGTTGCAGAAGTCAAAGTAGGTGTTCCACAAGGAACAGTACTAGGACCAGTTCTGTACCTTGTTTACATAAGTCACCTATGTGAATTTAATCTTAGTGCTGATGACACAGTTGTGACTGTTACAGATAACACTTGGGAAGACAGCTTCAATGCAGCTTGGGAAGCACTGTTCAGCAATGGTTAAACCAAAATCTTCTAACTATAAATGAAAACAAGACCAAATTTGTTTGCTTTACACACAATATAACAACACAAACACCAGACCATCAAACTCTGATACTCCACAAATCCACATGCAATAGTCACACAAAATGTAACTGTGTCAAAATACAGAAAGCAAAAAAGCATTATGTATCTAGGCATAGAAATAGACTGCAATATGCATTGGAATCATCATGCATCAAACTTAGTTGCTAAACTACAAAAGCTTATTTATGTATTTTATAGGATAAGAAACATTCTCCCAATCAAAGCATTAAGAATGGTTTATTTCGCCTTAGTCCAAACACACGTACAGTATGGTATAAACAGCTGGGGAGGGATACTTGATACACACTTGGCTCAGGTCAACAGGTGTCAAAATTACATTCTGAAAGTGATGTACAAATGCCATACACTTTTCCAACCTGTGAGCTATATAAACAAAGCATGTTGCTCAACGTCCGTAAACTATTTATTCAAACAACAGTCATGTACATACATGCCAATATAAAAGTCTTCAACGCTAGTGACCTACCACACTTGAATACTAGAATACAAAAAAGAAATGGAGCATTCATCCCTCGCTGAAACACTCTACTAGGACAAAGACATCCAAGCTGCCTTGGTCCAAGAATTTATAATAAATTAGCTGCAGATGTTATCAATAAACCAAAGCATACCATGAAGAAATATATATCCGCTTGGATTTTAGAGAACTATGAATTATTAAATTAATTAATAAATTTTCATCACTTGGTGTAAACAATATGTATATATATATATATACAGGGCCTGCATTAGGGGGAGGGGGGGTAAGCGGGTCAAAAGACCCGGACCCGCTTGCTGATGGGGGCCCCGTTCACCGACTGTAGGGGCCCTCAGGTCACGAATCGAAGATCCGCCTATTGTTCCCCACCCAGTTTGTAGAGCTAAAATTTACCCCGGGCCCGAAATTCCTAGCGCCGGCCCTGTATATATACATATATATATAGGTCTTAAATATTAATTTACCACTAAGAATTTTTAAAATGTCCATGTACATGGAACAAATCTTTATAACAATTGTATCACTTGTGTCTTTATGTTCCTAATATACTCTGTTGATTATTGTTTATACACAATCAAGTAGGCAAATCTCCATACCGGTAATGTAAAAATCAAGATAGTTACAACTTGAAGCCCACACACAAGTTTTACCTTATGTGGGATTCACAATATAGCCTTGTAATATTCAATACCATATTAAAATTGTATAACTGTTATTTGTGAATAAAAAAATGGAAAAAAACTAAGTAGTATCAACATAAATACAATTAGGGTCTTACCTTGGATTATTTTACTAAAGATATATTAAACATAGGGGGACTCTACCATAACTTCAAACGTTGTTTAGACTGTGTCTGAAGACTGGCTGCTTACATGAGAACTGGTCAAATGACCTAGAAGCACTGGTACCTAAAGGAGGTGAAGCAAAAATAATGTTGAAAATTATAAGCTGATTAGTTTGATCTAAGAGGTTGGTAAATAATGGGGATATTGATATGCAAACATAAAAGAAATATCTGAGATGAAAGACAGTGGTTTGTAACACAGCAGAGTGGATTTAGGAGAAGTTAATCATTTGAATCTCAGTCACTGGACTACATAACTGCAATAAATTTAGGATGAAATGTATATGGGAGTTCAAGCTGATAGTTTAGTAGTGTATCTCTCAATGGATTCTCATACAGTGAGGTAAAACTGGAGATTTATAAACTAAAAACAATTGAAGTGGATGAAAAAGGAACTTTCTGAGCAGAGCAATTCCTTGGAGGCAGGAAGCAAAGTGTTAGGGTAGGAAAAGCTAGGTAGATCAACATAGAATGAAGATAAATGCAAGAAAGAAACTGTAAGCTTATTAAGTACACACAAAAATAAAGGTTTTGTGTGTTTTCAAAGTAGAGGAGGAACTGCTCATTTAAGAAACAAACAATAACTTATGATAATAAACACAGTTAGTTGAGGTTCAAATATTACTTGTTAATCTGATTGTGATGCCTTTATTAATGTCTGATACCTTTTACTTAAAGAAGCAAGAGTTCGTTAAACAGCTGCCAAGCAGGGACATTGGATAATATGGGTATGGTAGATAGCAATACCAACCTGGGAAATTCTAGGTGGATATTTTACCCACCCAGAACTTGAGAGCCACCATGTGTGCATGGGAAGAAATAAAACTGAAAGACAGAGAGAACAGACCAGCTGAGCACAGAAAGTTACACATAACAGGTTGATCATCCTCTCATAACCCAGAGCATCAAGAGGCAGACCACAGTACAGTTTTTGCAATGACTAATTATTGGTCATATATCAAAATATGTTAAGTTATACTAGCAGCAACATTTGTTAAATATAATCTGTGTTCCATGTACAATGTACATCTACAATATTATCTATGCTATGCTTGTGCTTCTATGATCTCTGTTATTAAATAAAGTCAGTCGTTCTTGAAACACGAAAACGTGCACTACTGTTTATTTAAAACTTACAGGTTATGGGCCCAGAGCGCCTGATAGGCTTAGCAGATTATCTCGCGAAAGTTTAAATAAGTTATTTTATTCGCAGTAAGAGAAGTAATCAGTAGCTAGCTTAGATATTGTGTAGTAGTGCATGAACTGTTCTTGTGTTTGGTTGCCGCTGGTTTAAATTCACAAAAATGGCGACAGCGAACTATATTGTAAATGTGCCTAAGTTACGTGGTAGAGAGAACTACGACGAGTGGGTGATTCGCCGCAGAGAACTTTTTAATACTTGAAGGCATGATGAAATGTATCAAGCCCGAAAGAAACGAAAGTGGTGCTGAAATTACAGTGTCGGCTGTTGATGACGCCAAGACAAAGGCGAAATTGATTCTTACAATAGACTCATCACTATATGTCCACATAAAAACTGTCAAGACTACAAAAGAGCTATGGGAAAAACTCAAATCGCTCTTTGACGATTCCGGTTTTACAAGAAGGATAAGTCTTTTACGGCATTTGATATCCATTCGATTGGAGAGTAGCAGTTCAATGACCTCGTATGTTACGCAGATAATTGAGACGGGTCAAAAGCTAAATGGAACAGGATTTGCGATAAATGATGAATGGATTGGTTCGTTGTTGCTAGCTGGACTACCTGAAAAATATGAGCCAATGATTATGGCCATCGAGCACTCAGGGATTCAAGTGACATCGGACGCTATTAAAAGCAAACTTTTAGACATGGAGACCGGAAAAGAAAGTAGTCATAATGATGAGGGTGCATTCGTTGTGTCGAAGAATAGCCAACATAAAAGGAAACAATTATATGGCAACAAAGATGTCAGTTCAAATAAGTCAAGTAGTACCAACATAAAGACTGTAAATGTCAAATGCTATAAGTGCAAACAGCTTGGTCACTACAGAACGCAATGCCCAAACAACATGAAAACAAATGCATTCTCAGCAGTGTTTTTGAGTGGAAGTTTCAATAAAAGAGACTGGTATATTGATTCTGGTGCTAGTGTTCATCTAACGGCTAATCAGGACTGGATCACCAGTAAATATCGTGAAGTGCAACAAGAAATAATGGTAGCAAATCAGGAAACTGTTTCAATTACGTGTGTTGGCGATGTGAAGATAGTAACCTCAGTTAAAGGCAGTGCAATCGATATAAACATCGAAGATGTGTTTTGTGTTCCAAACTTAACAACAAATCTCATCTCAGTTAGCAAGTTAATTCAGAAAGGCAACAAAGTGATTTTCACAGAAAATGGTTGTGACATCTACAATAAATGTGGAGAATTAGTTGCTACTGCTTCTTTGATGAATGGTGTTTATAAATTAAACCTGCAAGAAAGGATGGTTGCAGCTGTGACAGCTACAGGTCTCACTTGGCATCGCAGACTAGGTCACGTGAACAGTGATTGCTTAATGAAAACTAAGAAGGCAGTAGAAGGAATGAAGTTTGATGATAAAGTCAATGTAAACAAATCATCTTGTAAGACTTGTTGTGAAGGAAAGCAATGTCGGCTACCTTTTGCAAGTAGTGGTACAAGAGGTACTGAATTATTACAAATCGTTCACAGTGATCTGTGTGGACCGATGGAGCAGCAATCACTAGGAGGTTCATCCTACTTTCTATTATTTGTAGATGACTTCAGTCGGATGACATTTATCTATTTTTTGAAAAATAAAAATGAAGCATTAAAATACTTTAAAGAATTTAAGGCATTAGCTGAAAATCAAATTAATAGAAAAGTGAAAGTCTTCAGAAGTGATAATGGGAGAGAATTCTGCAATTCAGATTTTGATAATTACTTAAAGGAGTTTGGAATAATACACCAGACGACAAATCCATATACACCGCAACAAAATGGGTTATGTGAGCGAATGAATAGGACGATTATTGAGAAGGCAAAATGTATGCTGTATGATGCTGACTTAAGTAAGAAGTTTTGGGCTGAGGCATGTAACACAGCTGTATACTTACATAATCGTACTGTATCGTCAGTTCTGGATGGTAAAACACCATATGAGCTATGGATGGGAATTAAGCCAGATTTAAGTAATTTGAGAATTTTTGGATCTCCTGTTATGGTTCATATCAATAAAGAAAAAAGATCTAAGTGGGATAAAAAGTCAGTTGAGTGTATACTTCTTGGATTTCCTGATAATATCAAAGGATACAGAGTGTACGATCCGATAAAAAGACAAATATTTACAAGCAGAGATGTGATCATTATGGAAAAGCCATCAGAAATGGTAGACATTGCATCTGCAGATAGTGAAAAGGAATGTATAACTGAAGAGAACATGACAGAAAATAAGACATTACAAGATTCAGTGGGGGACATCACAGACTTGACATTAACTGAAGAGTCACTGAAAGCTTCATTAGATTCTGATTTTGTTCCAACAGACTATGAAGAATGTTTGGATGCTCAGGATACAGGTGATGAACCACATAGGCCTGTCAGAGAAAGACGTGCACCAGACAGATATGGTTTTGGTGGTATTAGTTATACAGAGAGTAATTTAGACAATGTGACTGAACTTACATTTAAACAGGCATTGGAAGGACCTGAGAAAAATCAGTGGTTACAGGCGATACAGGAGGAGTTAAAAAACTTTGAAGAAAATGATGCTTGGGAGATAGTAGAGCCTCCATGTAACTCTACTATAGTGCAGTGTAAGTGGGTGCTTAAGAAAAAGATTGAGTGCGACAATAAAGTGCGTTTTCGAGCAAGGTTAGTAGCTAAAGGTTTTACTCAACAACCTGGCATAGACTATAACGAAACATTTTCGCCTGTGGTAAGACATAGTACTTTACGATTACTATTTGCTTTGTCTGTGAAGCTTGGATTTGATACTATGCATATAGATGTAGTTACTGCATTCTTGAATGGCGATCTTAACGAGAATATTTACATGCAAATTCCTGAAGGATTTAACTGTTCAAATCCTGGTAAAGTTCTAAAACTAAGGAAAGCCATTTATGGGCTAAAACAGTCATCAAGAATGTGGTATGATAAGGTAAATACTTGTTTAATTAATATTGGATATTCAAAGTCCAAATATGAACCTTGTTTATATATTAAGAATAATGGTAAAAGTATAACCATAATTGCATTGTATGTTGATGATTTTTTTGTTTTTTCAAACAATTGTACTGAAACAGATAAGCTAAAATCTGCATTAGGATCTCAATTTAAAATTAAGGATCTGGGGCAAATCAAGCAGTGTCTTGGTATGTCTGTCTGTTATGATAAACAGAAAGGAATTTTAACTTTGGATCAAAGTAATTATATTGATCAGTTGTTACTAAAATTTAATTTAGTTAATTGTAAGTCTGTTGACACGCCAATGGAACCTGGATTGAAATTAGCTAAAGATGAGAATTGTGATAAAAAATTGCCTTATCAACAATTAATTGGCTGTCTAATGTATCTAGCAATACTTACCCGTCCAGATATTTCATTCGCAGTTGGGTACTTGAGTCAATTTAATAATTGTTATAATAAAGAGCACTGGACTCATGCTAAGCGTATATTAAGATATCTCAAAGGAACCAAAAACTATTGTATTAAATATTGTGGGACAGATGTTAACAAAGAGATAGTTGGTCATGTAGATGCAGACTGGGCTAATGACATATTAGATAGGAAGTCCTACACAGGATTCTGTTTTAGTCTCTCAGGTGGTGTGATATCTTGGGGGAGTAAAAAGCAAAACAATATTACATTATCAAGCACTGAGGCTGAATATGTAGGAATATCAGAATGTTGTAGGGAGGCCATTTATCTGAGAAATTTAAATAAGGAAATAACTGGTGATTCACAGTGTATTGTAATCTTTAATGACAATCAGACTGCTCATAAGTTATTGTATAATCCTGTCTTTCACAATAGATCAAAACATATTGACATAAAATACCATTTTGGTCGAGAATGTATTGATAAGAATATTGTTAAAGTAGAATACTTAGAAACAGCAAGTATGCCTGCAGACATACTCACAAAGTCTTTATGTCATGTAAGGCATTGTAAACTTTTAAAACTATTGGGAATACAAGAAAAGTAAAGTTGTTAGTTTATTTTGATATAGTGGGGGTATTGGTCATATATCAAAATATGTTAAGTTATACTAGCAGCAACATTTGTTAAATATAATCTGTGTTCCATGTACAATGTACATCTACAATATTATCTATGCTATGCTTGTGCTTCTATGATCTCTGTTATTAAATAAAGTCAGTCGTTCTTGAAACACGAAAACGTGCACTACTGTTTATTTAAAACTTACACTAATTAATACTGTGCAATGGTAAATTCAAATTATATAATAATTTTTACCACTGTAAGTATCTCTAATTTTTTGTTTTGTTATTACTATTGTTATTATATTTATTTTTTTGACATAAGATAGAAAATAACATTTTAAATGCAATTTGTCTTTTTACTCACTTGTGCCTAACATGATCCACTGGCCCTGCTGCCAAGCTATCAATTTACCCTGTAGTAGCTAACAGGAGCTATAGAAATTAAAGAAAGTCGCTGATGTTATGAATATTCAATATATTCTTAAAGGTTTGATGACGTTAACACTGGTATCTGGTTACACTGTTGATGACATTTAAAGGCAGTATTGGGCTTCAAAAATAACAGATGAAGAAGCAGGTTATCCTCCAAGGCACCTCACTGATTAGAAGCATACACTACATTATTTCTATTTGTAATTACGAATTAGTGTGAACTTTACAATAGTTTTAGTATTATGTAAACATTGCTTGCCTGTTCCACAGTGGACTTACTCGGCCAAAACTTATTAAAGTATTACTATAGAGGCATTACTCGCCTCACCAGCCATGACCTAACTTATGAAAACTGGAAAATGACTGGGCAAAACCCTAAGATGGCTGACTTCTTAAATAAGGAATTTGGATCTCATGTTGTCAGCTCTTAACTTTGAAATTTTATATCTGACTAACAACTTTAGCTTTTAAGCTACAATTTAAAAATGTTTTTCAGTTTTATCTACTCTTAATTTTTAAGCCTTGCTTATTCCTCAAGAATGCTTCTACTGGGTTCTTATTTAAATTCCTGACAACAGCATTTGGGCTCCATGGTCAACAATGCTTTTAATAATACAAGTTAGAAAACGTTATTTTTCTTCTTGAAATCTTTAACTTTTCTGGAATCGACTATAAAATTTTAACCTCCTTGATTTTATCTGTATCCTGAACCTATTTTCATTCTTTTATCTCTTTTATTCTAGATTTAAATTTTCTTCCAACTATGAAAAATCATACTAATAATTTATTTAATTAGCCAAATTTATGTTCAGGACATTCATGACGATGCTGACTATAACTTGTGGTACAAAAGCAGGTCCAAATTTGAAGTCGCAGTTTATTCCATTCAAATGCTAGCAGCCTGAGTCACTCAGGCATACAGTTGAGCATCAGTAATAGAATTCCATTATTAGTCAGATATAGAATCCTAAACAATGACAAGAAATTATTGAATATGATCCATAAGTTGTAGGTTCCAGAATTATCGTACTGACTATCCTTCAAGTGAATTAATCATTGTATTGCATTTATATTTATATGTAAACAGAGAGAAATACTGGCAGATTTTCATGACAGTACCTTCTTGATGCTCATCAAGAAAGCACTGGATAAAGAACATAGTTATCTGCACTTAGGAAAATCTCTACCACTGGAGAATTACAAGCAACACCAGATATATAAATACTCAAGGATTGAAAAAAAAAAAAAAAAAAAAAAAAAAAAAAAAAAAAAAAAAAAAAAAAAAAAAAAAATTAATATATTTCAATGGGAAATAATGTATAGTTTACAAAAAAGTGAGGTGTAAAATAATGATAGAGAAGGTTAATTCAGAGGCGGCTTTTGGGGGTGGCGAACAGGGCAATTGCCCAGGGCCTCGCTCTTGGAGGGGCCTTTGCGCTGCTACCCGAGTTGATTAAAATTTATGTCTAAAAAATATTTTATCTTTAGCTATTAGTATTAACAATAAAATAAAGTTGTTTAATTGATAGTATGGGATATATTAATAACTACCTGAACAAATTTTCTCATTTGGATTTATTCAATGTCACATTTGTATAACAGCAGGAGAAACATCTGATATTGATGGACAAGAATTGCATGAAGAATATGTTAAAATATGTTAATCCGTGTATAAGAAAAAAATGACAGTGTTATCTCCATGAAGAAGTAATAACAGAAAAAACATTAACTGAATTACTAAAGTGTACCCCACTATCAAAGTAGCCTTGAGAATTTTTGTCACCAGACGTAATTCAGTTGTATCAGCAGAAAGAAGTTTTTCATGGTTAAAAATTATTAAAACATATCTGAGGAATTCAATGCCACAAGATTGGTTTTCGGCCCCTTCTATTATTCGAATTAAAAATGATATAGCTCAGTCATGAGATTCTAGTGCTTTAATTAAATATTTTTGACTCAGGAAAAGCCACAAACATCATTTTTAAATCCCTGCATATATCTTTAAGGCCTTACTGTACTTGTCATCTTTATGTTTGTTAACTTTTAATAACTCTTCTAATATAATATTTTAAAACTCAAAATTTATTTCTTTACAACGTTTGCATTGTTTGTCAATCATCAGAAATACCTACTTGCAATTAAAATATTTTGTACAAAGTACAAGGGCCTCACAAAGATCTGCTGCCCCCAACCTTGCAATGTCTAAGGCCACCGCTGGTTAATTTATAATCTATACAAGCATCAGTCAGTTACAACAAAAGCAGAAAATCGTGAGAAAATGATCAGTTAAAATATCAGTGAGCTAAAAACTGTAGTCAGTCACAACCAATATTAGTTCTGAATAAATAGGAAGAAGTCATAGGGTAAAAATATCATGTAGCCTAAAGGTTTAAGGAAAAAGAATGACTAGGGTTCGATTTGTTGATGATACAATTCTACTTGGAGATAAGAGCTAAGATTTAGTGATCAGAGAGGAATTTGGATTAAATATGAACAATACAAAGAAAAGATTATTGAAGTCAGGTTTTCTCATCACAGGACATAAAACAATCTTCAAGTCTTACACCCATCAATTTAAAACTTCTGTCCAGCATCTTACATAGATCTGACTTCTTCTCTATTAGTGTTACAATTTGAAATTCCTTCCGCCAGACTTCTCTGCCCTCACAGTATACTATCATTGTGCATTAACTAGTTACTGTGTGAATCTCACCCTGCCCACTTCATGTTCTACTGTTACAGGAGGGTTTAACCCAAATAATTTCAAAATATTCCATGACCATGTAACTTACTGCTTCCACAATGTCCTGCCATCACCTGTGGTAAACAAAAGTTCCTCTCTCTTTCCTTATTTATCTCTATATTTGCTAATCGGCCTCTTTGCTTCCTGTCATATATATAATAAAAGCACATTACGTAATTAACTGAAATGTGATTCTTCCACTATGTAGCAGGCTATTTGTTACTTCATGACAAATATATAAAGCTCGTTTTGATATTTCAGCCTTTTGTCATTATTGTATGACTTGGTAATTCATCAGAAGTATCAAAGCTGCACACTAGTGGAGTTCAGTAGAACTCTAACTATCCGAACTCTGACTATCCAAATCACTGAATATCTGAATCGCTTTTTAGATATAGGAGAGTGGGTGGTGTGTGATTCGTCAGACACTGGGTATGAAATTCTAAATGATGATTAACTTACTGAAAGTGTGAGAGAAGAAAGTGATGAGGAATAACAAGACCTTAATGTCAAAGTTGAAGCAGACACGGGACCATCAGTTAGTCAAGCATTTACCAGCCTTGAAACTGTGTTGAAGTGGATGAGCATCAGCACTAGTGTGACCACATCCAAATTCTCACTGTTAAGCGTATGCACGTATTGGTTGACCACTTACATGTAAAAGTGTTGCCTTTTTATTTAATTAATTAAAAGCTCTTTTTATTTAAAAATAGTTTTTTCTCCCATTTTCAACATATATACAGTAATTAATTAAAATAGACCCTTTTTCAAAAATACAATTATCTGAATTTTTTACTATCCAAATGGGGCCCGGTCCCAATTGATTCAGATAATTGGAGTTCTACTGTATCTCAAACCAGTTAAACAGATCACAAATTCTGTATGTGATGACATTTACAGTTCAGTCCTATCTGGAACAGGAGACCCAATCAGAACAAAAAATGCAATAAATGACATAACTTTAGAATATGTAGCTGATCCTTCATGCCTACATGCCTTAGATCCCACTTTATCTACAACAAATTCTCCACACCTGGGGATGGGATTCACCATAATGCGACGGTGGTGAAGCTGCACAAACTCTGTTTCACATTGTGCAGGATTGCCCATTCTGTGCCTTCTGTGGAAGTCTCGAAAATTTAAATTCAGCAGCACTGGAGGTGGTGGTCTGGGTGGGGCATCTTGACATCAAGATATGGAGGTCATGGCTGGTGGTCCTAACATATCGTCCTCATCACCTGTCAACTTAGGGCATTGTCCACTAAACTATACATATATATACAACAATGAGTAGGAAAATGTTTTAAGGCATTAAAACTAAGGAAGGATAGGAAAATTTGACCCAACACTTACCACAGAGGAAGGTGGCTGGGAAAAACAAACAAAAAAAGGAAAAACACAAGAAATGTGCAATATTTTGTTGTATAACCTTATTCTTTGCAAAAGTGAGACACCAGGTGGAGCCAGACATCTACACGACGACGGCCATCTGGTGAATGGCATGGCTGGCACAGATGGTAGAGTAAGAGGGGGAGGAGGAGTGAAAGTTCAAATACTAGATCAATAATTGATAATGTTGATGGTGTATTATCATTGAAAGTTGTAGGCCAACATAATAACTGAGTGACAATATACATATAAATCATATTTTGAAAACTTTAGGTACAAAAAAAAAATATAAGCAATATAAACAGTAATGATAATAAGTGCAGGATCTGGTGGGAAGGATTTATTGGAGATTGAGGCCTGGAGGATGACTGTTGTCCAGGATATTCTGACAGGCTAATTCTCGTCTACATAGTTCAGAGAGTTCAGAGGAGGTTGTGTTATCAAGTTAAAACTCAGATTGCCCTAACTGAGAAACATTTGTTTATTCAGTTTGATATTATAATTGTTGTTGGATTCCATTTTATAAGTGTCATGTTGCATCAAATATTAAATAAAGTAAACAAATCTACAAAAAGTCACAAGATCATCACATTAACTTTAAAAGATATTTTGTGGAAACAGTACTACACAATCTAAGACATGAAGTAAGGCAAGATCTGATTTACAGGAGAAACTGGGCTGAAACTGAAAAATTCATGAATAAATCAAGGATAGCTAACACAGCTTAGCTGGCACCAACAAACAGGACAACAAAAATTGGAATACACCAGCCAGAACAACTAAACAGCTCAACCATTACCGACTCATACAGTTTTAGATAAGGATGTGGAAGAAGTTTCAGAAATTAGCAGAAGAGTATTAAACAAGTGGTCAAATGAGAGCTTTTGAGATTACTGTTGGGGGAAGAAAGTGAAAAATGAGAGAATGAGCTTCTCTCCAGAAACAGAAACTAGCAGACTAGGAAATTAGAAATAAATCTTGACAATATTTATAACAGAAATAAATAGGTTTAAAACAGAGCACGGGGGCCATTTTGGATAATATTACTGCAGTTGTAAAAAAATAGGATATATATTGCATTATACCACACCTTCAAATATTATTTAGTTTGATTCTGGAAACATGAAGGCCTAATAGTAATAATGTTACATAGAGAAGGGAAGGTGAATGGGGTTAAAAATTAGAGCTCAATTAGTGTGACTTTGTTGGTATGTAAGTAAAAGTACACAACTTATCAGACACTTGCATGAGGAAGGAAAGTGGTTTGTAAATGAGCTACATGTGTTTATAAGATAATAATAATTTGAATTCATTGACAGAACACATCAGGGAGATGCTAGGGCCATGTTTCAAAAGTCTGAATTTTCTGGAGAGGATGATGTGGGGGTACATCAGGAAAGTGGGGGGAATGGAATACAAAAGAGTGTTCAGACTAATGCTTGAATATTGTGGTATAGTATTGCACCCACATTATGGATGTCAGTTAAAGGATTTGGAGGGGATCCAAAAGAGGGCAACTAGATTTGTAAGTGAAAATGTGCAGGACTGGTGTATCATGTTAGGTCTGGGTGAGTAATCATTGAAAAGATATCAGGTTATCTTATCATACAAACAAATTCAAAAGAAAAATTTGGAGGGGAAAACTACAAAATATATTTGTCTAATATCATGATAGAATTTATCCAGCAATATACTTCAATTGTGTACGGAAGTTCACTGTTATTATTTAAATTTATTACTATTCAGTATCAAGTGGAAATTGTAAAGCACCTCACATTTTTGGATATAAACAGATTCAACATTTTTTCCTAATCAAGCTTATCTGCGAGGTTACTATATACAAGTAATATTGCAATGTTATTGAGTTTATCTTGCAACATTGTCAATCTTAGGTAACTTGAGTCAGTGTATGAACAAGGAAAACTTTATGAGCAGTATAACGAGGAGCACAAAATTTGGCATAATTCCTCTGATACATTTGTACTTAAAAAAAATCACTCACCCCCAAGTTCCATGTAGGTATTTTACTCACGTGGAATTTTCTAGGTTGGTACTGATATATACCATCACCATATTACCAGCCTGGATGTAAAAAGTCATACAGTCATCAATGTTCTTTTCACTGGTACTATTTGGGTGTAAGGCAGTGCACCTGCCAAGTCGAGTCAACGGTGGCACCGCCTACCCTTTCCTCAAAGCGTTTTGGGCCATTTTTGAATCCCAATTTCTTCGGTTGTATTCATGCTACAAGTCTAAAATTTTGTTATGCATAGATATCAGCAATCTTAGCAAACATACTAAATTTTATTGCATTACTGTTCTTATATCAGATGTTATTCTGATGCAAACTTCAGCGATTTTGTCACTCACTTACTCCCTGACTGATGATCATCAAAACTCTAAGGTACTCCCGTAGCCATAGACAGCTGAAATTTGGTACACAGATAACGTTTTACCCACATATTATAAGAAAAGTCTGAAACTCGTAAATTTCCATACATCTACCCCTTTTCTACCCCTAATGTGAAATAGCTTGGTACCCTAATAACTTTATATAACTCACATTTTCACCATAGAGTGAGCTTACTAAGTTTAACTGATGTATTAAATTTTACCTCTTTCCTTATCTTACTTTGTAAGTTATTGAAATTCAAAATTTTATTTCGACCACAATACCCCGACATCACAACTCCACTGTACTTCCAGTGATACTAGAAACAAGTAATTTGGTACACACATATATAGTTTCATCTCTAAATAATAAGAAAAGTCTAATATTGGAATTTTCCCCTGCATTTATTTAAATATAATCCCAAAATGAAAAATTCTGGCACCTATTTGCAGCTTAATTGCTTTGTTCTGGATGAAGCAATATGCCTGCGAATTTTTTAATGCATTTAAATCAGCAAGTTTAATTAGTATCTTAAATTTTACTATGTTCCCATGCTTAGTTTGGAAGTTACTAGTAATTTATTTATGGTGGTAGTTAAGCCTGCGGTAATCTACATTGCTCGGCTATGACACACACCCATTGTTTTCAGAGAGTGGGGCATTGTTAGTAAGGTATATTGTTGTTTTCAATTCTGAAATGTTCTTAATAACCTATTATCAAATGGAATAATTACATTTAAGCAGTGATTCAGAATAAGCAATAAAATTACAAAAAGTAATGAAATCCCACAAAAACAATTCTTGTAAAAATAGGCCAAGTCTCGAGATCTTGTTGTGACAAAAGTTATGAAATCTTCTTCTGAGCCAAGTTTACATTTGAAACTGTGTATTTACTTCACTTTGTGGAACAGAATGGCTTCTCTCAGTGTCATAGATCGTCAATTTAGAACAATAATAATAACAATTAATTTTTTAATTGCAATGGAGTGCACACTACAGTGGCAATTTCCCTTCAAACCCATCTTCTCCATTTCCTGCACCCACCTACATTTGTCCTCTACAAATTTCAATTTTAAATTCCTTCAAAGTTTTTGATAAATTATTCATCATTTCTCTTAGTAACTTTTCCAATCCCTGAAACTTACCTAAAAAAGAGAATCTTTCTACAGCTTTTTGCCTGAAATTGAGTGCCAGTTTGTTGTCATGGTCATCTTTTCCCCTCCATGCATTACATTTAATTCTTACACCAATATCTTTCCATGCCTCATCACTAATATACGCCTTGTACACTCCCATGATCCTCTTCACCCTCAGAAACAAATCTAGCAGTCCTTTTTTTTTTGCACCCTCTCAAATTCCAGTATTTGATACTCAAAATGTGGATCCCTTACTACACTACCGTATTCAAGCAACAGCAGAATTCAGTTATTTCTCTTATTTAATCTGAGCAAAGTTACTACTCTTATCCCTATCATTTTTCATGATTTAATGAGTTTTCCTTTGCTTTGGTTTATGTTTAGCCATATTTTTTTTTTTTTTTTTTTTTTTTTTTTTTTTTTTTTTTTTTTTTTTTAGTGGATTACTACACAGAGGACTTTTCATTTATTTATTTTTGTTTTAAAGAGGTAAGTAATGAGAAAAGATATTACTAGCAGATCGGTGCTTTGGTTACTGTGATCCACGAGTCGTATGTGACTATCCTTATGACTATGTCAACGTATTGTGTTTCACACCAGAACGATTACATTAAATCACATGCCAGCCAATAATCACAGTCAGATCAGTCGGTGCTGTCACTTTGCTAACAACTGCTGGTATCGTGTGTCTTGTTTCACTACCTGAGATGAAATATGAGCAGGCTGAGTTGTCTCCAGAATTACCTTTCATTTAGCTCATTTCACATCGCCGTATGCTCTTAAACAGTTATCAAATTTCTAAGTGTCCTGTGACGTCGTTTCCAAGGGAACAATTGAACATCCATGACGTCGCGGATCGTTGCCTAAGAAATAGTCCCCGCTATTGTTGGCAGGGTTTAAAAGGATGCCCGCGACGGTCGATCATCGAGCTCAACTCAACTAGCGGGCCATGGCTTACGTTGCATCGTCTGACGCCAAGAACGCCAAGTCGGTAGAAGCAAAGGAGACCACATCTGCCGCGGCTGATACTACTGTCGCTCCCGTGACACCGCCGACCGGCAAGAAGGTCAAGTCAAAGAAGGAGATGAGTAACAAGTCTTTCGCGTTTCCGCGGGAGGTTGGCTTCTATGCAGAAGCCTCCTTCCTTCCACACGGTGCTTCTGAATGTGTGGTGGAAGCCAGAAGACTGGTCCATGAAAGTATGGAGACGGCGCCTCGAAAGAGGCAACCGGAAGAAATGGAAACTTATCGTCATCGTTCTTCTAAACGACCTTCAGTTTAGCTGGGAGGTCTCTACCAGTGACGTGACTACCTTCGAGCTGGTCTTATCAAGTCGCGACCACAGCCATCTCACCGAGAAGATTCTCCCAGAAGGGGTCGCTGCGTGGCCGGAGGCACTCGTATTCCCGACCCCCGCTAGCCAGCGACTTTGACCAGGGTGAAATATGTCGACCTAACGAAAAGAAGATTTGTGACCTTCTGCTTTGAACTGACGACTGGTCGCAACTTCCAGAGCCTGCCGATTAGAAATCCAGCTAACATCATTTCAGTAGAGGAGGGTCCAGTGCTCGCCCATTACCCCTATAGGTACTACAGGCTACAGGCCTACCTACAGCGCCACATGAAGCAGCCTATCTTCTGCTGGCTGGTACCTCAAGGACTGAAGATTCTGCTGGGCTCACCCAGCAACCTCGCGGAAGTCATCAAGATTATTCAGGGCTTCAGTATCAAGTATAACATCATACTTCCTGGCGGGGAAGAAACCGACACCTTTACGCAGCAGGCCGCAAAGAAAACTGTCCTTGCTACCCAACAGTACCTACTGCAGTGACGGACACCATTCTTTCCGGCGGAGAAAAAACCACCGCCCCTTCGCAGCAGACCGAAGATACTCACAACATCAGCGGAGAGAAAACCAACGACTCTTCGTAGCAATCCGCAGCGAAACCACCCTCACGCAAGATGGTCCAGTGCTTCAAATGCCAGAATTTCTGGCATTACGCCAGGGATTGCACTGAACCAGCCAGGTACGTTCGCTGCGGAGGCGGTCATGGAATCGCTGACTGTAAAAAAACACCGAGAAGATTCTGTTTGCTGCAACTGCAAGGCATGGAAACAGCAACGCCGCACCAAGAGTCTTCAGCAGCAACTAGGGCTCTATACGTAGCCCACTACAAGCAGACAAGACAACAGGACCACGTCGGCGGAGGCCACTCGCCACCACACCGCTGTATACAGTCGACAACAGAAGGGCGGTGTGCTCCAGCCCGCAACCAACCGCACCGAGAGCAGGGTCACCCCGCACAGAAAAAAGAAGACATGTCTTTAGAAGAAGTCCTAAGCTTGGAAGATCATCAGCGGCGGCAACATTGGTCGACGGTCAGCAGAGACTGGTCCACAGCGTATCGCGAGAGCAAAGCAGTCCGCCACTCACCATCATCACCAACAGGCGGACACCAAATGCTTACATTTAAGAGTCATCATGCAGCTACTTCAACAGCAAACCACGTTACTGACGGATGTCATAACGAATTATGCGAACCTATCGGGAACGACGCGCCCGGAAATGCCACACATAGCAATGACAACCAAATATTGACATGAAAGGAGATGCGGGCACACCTGCAAGTCCTTCCGCACACTCTAGGGATGATGTCTCCCTAGATGATTTAGTGTGTGACCGGTCAAACATTGACGCGCTGCAATAAACAAATTGTTAGAGGGGCATCCTCTCCTGCCCGCCGAGTGTCAGGGCATTATCATTCCAGGGCCTGAACCTTGTGCAGATATCCGCGCACGCACGCTGTAGGGCCGCTCTGGAACGTGGTTACCCTGCGGTGTTAACGATCGTTCCAAGCTGCAGTCTCGAGCTAACAGAGGACTGGTGACTCTCCCACCAGCATATCATTCATCATGCCTAACTATATGGGAAAACAAGCAAGGCAACACCATGTAAGCCTACGACTGCCAGCACACCCACTGCTGAACAACTGCCGACACCACGTAGACTGGGGCCTGCAATTGCCAGCCCAGAACAACTGCTGTCACCACGTATGTCTGTGGCTGCCGCCCATCCCACCGTAGAACAAATGCTTAAACTAACTCAGGAACTTCAGCAAAAATTCCAGGTAAATTCGATTCAAGAAGAAGTCACAGCCATCATGAAAGAAGAGCAGGAGAAAAGGAGGCCCCGGCAGTCACTGATCCCGGTGACACGCCAATCCAAGCACCAACTTCGCAGAGCAGCAGCTAGTTGATCTCCAGCAACCGTCGTGTCAAGTGCCGCCATTTCTGTGTATTTAATTTAAAGTGTTGTAGTTAGCTTTTATCTCCGAATATTCACTGTCTTCGCAGAGCAGAGGCTAGTTGATCTAGCAACCGTTGTCATTTCTGTTTAAAGTGTTGCGATAGCTTTTGTTTTATTTGCGTTATTTGAGTTGCAGCAGCGTGCAGTAATCGTGATCACCTTCAATTTTTTTCTGTAGGAAGGTATATAGAGCTTATTCGTTCTTTTATTACTGTGGTTGGTTAACACTGTTTACTATTATGTCCTATTATCCACCGTCTGGTCTAAATTTATCCCCACAGTTAGGTTATTTTAAGCCGTAACCAGAGATTGTTAGAAAGTAGTTGTTATTTGGATCTCTCAGTTAGTTCATCTTTCATACTCTCCGTAGTTTTTGTTTTGAAAGTAATATGTGTAGGGACTGTGATTGCTGTGTGCAGACACAGGCTGAGGTGCCTGATATTCTCACTCAGCTTGCAGCTTTGTTAACGAAAGCGACTGCAGCAGATGTGATATGGGTGACCATGTTGTAGCTAGTGCTCTCAAATGTTCTCCCCTACCTACAGTCCAGGCTGAGCCTTTGGAATCTGTGCGGCGGTCACCTGACGGTGGCAGGCGTATGGTTTCAGGATGTCGACGCCGCATGCGGGGGCAGTCGTACACATCTGCATCCCAGGAGGGCAAGGTTGTACCACTGTCCAATCAGGGATGGGAACGATCCCCTGTGGTATACACGTGAAGTTAAAAGGTTACATAAAAAAATACATGCACTCTCAAGAAGGACGTTGTATAGGAGTGATTTAGAAAATTTAGGTGAGACAAGAGGACATGTTAAGATTGCGATACGCGAGGCTTTTAATGACTTTCGTTGCAATTCACTCTCCAAGAGCATCAACGAAACCCAAAGAAATTTTGGTCGTATGTAAGAAAAGTTATTGGTAGTGACAACAATATGCCAGTTCTACTACAAGACTGTTGGGAAGTTGATGACAGCCGCTACAAGACTATAGTATTTAACACCAAATTTAAAAATTCCTTCACTGACGAAAACATGGAAAACATTCCCACTTTTCCATGGGATGTATAATTTGAGATGGATCCAGTACAAATTGATGTGTAGGTATTATAAAACAATTAAAGCTCCTGAAAGAGGTGAAAGCGCCTGAACCCGATGGTATACCAGTAAGAGTATTTTCGGAATTCGCGGAAGAAATAGAACCATTTCTGTCAGATATATTGCGTAAATCTTTAGAAGAAAGAAATGTACCTTCTGACTGGAAAATAGCGCAGGTGATTAATGTTTTCAAGAAAGGAGATCGGAGAGATCCTAGGAATTATCGACCCATATCTCTAACATTTATTTGCAGTAGAATTCTGGATCATGTCATATGCCCTAACGTTATGAAGTTTCTAGATTAAAACGAGTTACTTACAGCAAAACAACACGGATTTCATGTGAAACGCAAATGGCCCTATTTTCGCATGACATAATGAAAGTTATCGATGCAGGTTCATAAGTTGATGCAATTTTTTTTTGATTTTCAGAAAGCTTTTGACTCTGTACCATACAACCGACTTTTAGCGAAGATTCGAGCATACGGTATATCTAATCAGATTTGCGAAAGGATACGCGATTATCTAACTGGTCGGTCACAATATGTCGTCGTTGACGGGGAAGCCTCTTCTAAACTAGATGTTACTTCGGGCGTTCTTCAAGGATGTGTAATAGGACCACTTCTTTTCGTAATTTTTATAAACGATCTTGGTGACAAGGATTGCAGGATGATGCACTTATCTATAGGGAGGTAAGGTGCTCTGACGATTGCTTAGAAATTCGGTGCGATCTGGATGTTATTTCGGGATGATGCCATAAATGGCAGCTTACACTTAACTGCAAATGTGCAAGGTAATGCAAATAAATAATAAAAAGACCCCGTTTGCTCACGAGTACAAAGTTAACAATTCAGTTGTTGACACGGTATATTCCCTGAAGTATAGAGGCGTAACAGAACAAAGCTAAATGAAATGGGACTTGCACATAACTTCCGTCGTAGGTAAAGATAATTCTAAACTAGGATTTATTGTTCGTATTTTGAGAAGTTGTAATGTTCGTATAAGGAAAATAGCGTACAAAACACTAGTGCGTCCGCATTTGGATTACTGTTGTGGAGTTTGTGATCCGTATCGCAAGGAATTGATTGACACGTTAAAGAATGTACAGAAGAGAGCCGCTCGATTCGTGACTGCTAGTTACAGTCCTTACGAGAGTGACAAAGTGTTGATACGTGGGTTGTGCTGGGATTGTTTGGCGGACAGACGACGCCGTTTTCTTTGAATTTGTTGGAGAATATGCGAAAGTCTTTAATTTACGAGTGCAACAAAATACTTCTTCCTCCAACATATTTAGGTCGCAATTACCGGAGGGGTAAGATTAGTGAAATAAGATGCCGCAATGATACTTTTATTTATTCTTTCTTTTCTCGGTCTGTACGTGATTGGAATGCACAGAACTGGGATTGGTGCTTAGAACCCACTGCCACCCATAATATTTGTGAATTGCAGAGTATGGATATAGATGTAGAACTACCAATAGCTACCTCACATCCTCCAGCATCCGTTGCAACTTCTCTACCGGACTCAGCGGAATCGCTATATTGGTCTCCAGCCTCATCATCACCACTGAGTACTGCCATCTCTTCTCAGCCATCGATACCACCGGGCACTCCGTCACCTGCTCCGACGACGCCTGTTTCGCCAGAACTATCGCTGAGCCCTGTCCCAGTTGCAACACCACAGACCCCAGAAACTCCAGACCCGACCCATGTGCGGAACACTACAGAATCAACCGCTGCTATCATATAACTGGGACCGATGCCACTAGTTGTGGCATGCTACGCTGGGAACTTGAAACTACTGTTCACCCAATTACAGCTCTGTTCTGAACTACCACTGTACTGCTCGCCTGATCCAGAGGGAATCAAAATCTCGTCCTCGTGTCCATCGGATTATGTTTGAATCGTAGACAAACTCCAGGAAAGAAGGATCACCTACAAATGTATACCTTCAACCTCTGAGAAGCCAAAATTATCATTCCAGAACAAGAAATCACCGCCCAAGATCCTGCAATGTTTGAGAAGTCAAATAATCGGACATTACGCCCATGAATGCAAAGAGAAGGGGCGGTGTGTCCGTTGCGGTGAAGAGCTGCTGACTGCACTCGTTCAAGAAAAGATGCAGTCTGCAGCAACTGCAGCGAACCCCACGCAGCCTTTTACATGCGTTGTCCAGCGTTAAAACCTACCAATAACAGTAGCAAACAGACAGATGATCGCCGCATGCAGCCTAGGCACAAGCACGCCGAGCACAATGAAGCTGCTCCACTCAGCAACAAATAACAACCAAGCGTCCAATCTCCAAAAATGGACTACCTGCGTCCAGGTTACAGCGACGAACACAAGCTGACCATCTAGCTGCTTGCCAACCACAACAACGCTCCCAACCCAGCAAAAATAAGGGCCGAACGACTCCTTGCCAAGCTCAGGGAGCACCACCTTCCAGGAGATGGAGCACCAACAAGAATTCAACTCATGGCTGCCACTGCTGCCAGCAATGAAATACAAAAAAATATTTTGTAAAAGTGTAATGAATCTCGGGGTCCGGAAAAATATTTAAGGCGGGCCGCTGGTAGGCCACCCCTGACTTAAGACTTAAAACACTAGGAGCCTAGTTTACTACAGTCATAGAACTGCTGACAAAACTTACGACAGCTCTCATCGCCCAGTCATGAGAACCTTTCTGCAGAGAGATTGACGATTTCTGAAACAAAGGATAGCGCTACAGCTTAGCAAAACTTAAGACAGGGGTGGCCAACCCAAATGATCTTGCGGGCCACTTTAGAAGTGCATCATAACTCGGCGGGCCGCAAATAAAATTATATGTCCCCATAAGAGACATTTCTTTGGAGTGAAAAATTTAAACATGAGTTATTATTGTGTTTACTATTATTTTTGCATGTAAGCATAAGTAATATAATAACAATGATACTAAACGCACATTGCAAAGAAATATATAACATTAAAAATGAAATACAAAAAAATTTGTAAAAGTGTAATGAATCTCGGGGTCCGGAAAAATATTTAAGGCGGGCCGCTGGTAGGCCACCCCTGCCTTAAGACAATCACCATCCCGGCCAGGCAGGTCCTGAAATGACAAGCCAAGTAATGACAACCACATGTGAAATGGAAGGAGATGTGCAAACCGCGCAAGAACTTCCCCATGATCTGGAACCAATGCTGTCCCAGATGACTACTGCCAGGGCTGTGCGAGAGCACCGAGTTGGCAGGAGGGCATAATTGCTCTCCTCCCAACTGACATTCGGGAGGACGAGGGTGAAATCCCGTCCGGCCATCCTGTCTGCGGTTTTCTGTGGTTCCCCGCAGTCACTCTAGGCGAATGCTGGGATGGTTCCCTACAAGGCCACGGCTGATTTTAATCCCACTTTCCACCCCGTAGGATACTTAGACTGAAAATAGTCTTCGTGACCCTCCAGCAGCCCCCTTCCATGCCTTCATCTGGAAGGAAAGAATTTTTAAAAAAAAAAAAAAAAAAAGTGCAAGAGCGCTGTTGACCCCTGGACAGGACAGTGAGGGACGCCCTTCAGTGCGAAGTCAGTAGTCCGATGTGGTGCACTGTGCAAGGCAGACTGGGGCTGGCAGGGGCAGCGAATGATAACGCACAGACTGTGTCCAAGGCGGACTCCTCGACGGTTAGTCAGCGGGCGGTAAGCGGCGGCGGAGCATGGGAGGTAGTACTAACCGAGACGAGATCCCGCTAGTGCTGTCTGTCGCTTGTTTACTGCCTCTGGCTTCCACCAACCGATCTTCCAGACAGCTCTCGAAGCCTGTGGAAGAAAGGCGTGGATGGCAGTGGTAGATGCTGAGCGACTTATGCTTGATGGTGCAGATGACGGGCAGTCATGCTGGTAAGCCGCTAAAGGGCGCTCGTGGGGCGGGGACTGCGTATCAGATGTTTGAAGCTATTTCGCTGGTTCTGGTAGCTCTGTCCCTGTCGCCGTAGATGGCTCAGTGCATCGGCTACTGACTCAGGCTTACCTGACCCTCTCACTTTACAGTTACAGATGAAGGCGATCAGCGGCAGACGTGATGGGATCTCCGCGTCGAGCAGCTTGACTGCGGTGCCTGCGCGGTTCTCCACAATCGACAGAGTCAGACGCCGCGCCGCACTCAGATCAAATGTTGGAATTGAATTTGTACTCTAAATTTGAACTGAAAATATACGAATAAAATATTCAAACCTATTTGTGTTTTTATTTGACAGTTGTTTTAGTGAGAATTGATGAAAACTTTTTACTGAGTTGGTGCTCTGTTAACATAATGCTATCCAGCTGAACTCCTGTTAAGATTACATTTAATCGATGTAACGTCATTTGTCTGTAAAGAGATATATCATGTGCCTCTCTGATAGCGTAGATTGTGAAGAGACTGAACTAAGAAAGCAGGCAAACAAAGTAGAAAAGAAAGAAACTAAATGAATTTTCAATTTATCAATATCCAACAAGATATTCATTAGACCCGAGAGCAGGCTATAGCCAAGTATTACAAATCACAGAAATTAACGGTATAAATTAAACTCAGTTACCGTAAAATGAGTTATTAATTTTTTCCTCTGATATTATCACGGTCGGACACAGCTTAACCACGATAGAAATGGAGATGCTACTTGGGAATGGCATTGGTTCTGTCTTGGGGGTTGTGTCTGAGGGCACAATAGGTAGGTGGGGTTTTTACTAGGTGTGGCCGACACCTAAATGCAAGGGGGAAAAGGGTACTTTCTGAGTTGCTGGCTAAAGCTGTGATGGACCCTACTTCCAGTGATACTGAGACAAGATTGTGCCCTTTCAGGTTAGAGGCAGTAGTTAGGTTGGTAGTTATTTATTATTATTGGAATGCAGTAGGAAAGTGGAAAGAATCCTCTGAGTGTAGAAGGTATACGGTGAATGAGTTGTGGATGTATGCTGGTAGAAAAGTAATTAGTACTGTGTGAAAGAGTCTAGATGACCATAAGTACAAGGTGCTTTTGACTGAGAAAAATTTTCGACTGAGATAGTAAATTAAGTTACATAAAAAATGAATTTGAGATAATAATTCGTGAAATCTGAAACCAGTTCAGTAAGGAAATAGTTAACAGGACATAAGCAAAACTTAAATTAAATTTACTCACTGCATTTGTACCGACGCTTATTTCCCTGACCTATGTACGGCGATTCAATTCTTCTATCATTGGCTTAGTACCGGTACCTCTCCTAAGGAAGTCATAAGTAAATTAACCATTTGTTATGCGCCATGGTTAACTGAATCGCAGAGATTTGTTGGATAGTTGCAACAATGGATTATTTTATGTCTGTCATAAAGCTTTTTTTTTTTATGGCGTTAAGCCTCTTCAGCGTAGAGGTCATTGGAGTTGAAAAAGGACTGAGGGCAAGAAAAGGGAAAGAATTCTTCCATAGCCTTTTTAAAGGAAGCATCGCGGAATTCGCCTGGAGTGTTTTGGGGAAGCCATGGTAAACCCAAATCTGGGTGAACGAAGGGGATTAGAACCGGCGTCCTCCCGAATAAGAAGCCAAAGCCTTACCGCTCACCCACCGCGCTCTGTATCATGAAACAGTTTCAAATACATCTCAGAGAGGAGGTATGTGGACATTCTAAAAATTGTATCTAGGCAATTGTTCCACACTTCCTGGCGAATGACGTGACTATCTCTATTTGTCCTTCCAGTATGGACATTTCTGGCGAATAGAAAGACGGTAAGGATCATTATACGCCAAGATGATTCACTATGAGGTAACGATATTTGTTGCACCTCTTTTTATAGAAAGAACTGACTATTTTAACTTATAGATAAGATATACTTTATCGTGTATTCTATCATTTTCTCGTTAAAGATCCTTTAGTCTAAACGGAGCATTCTAATTGGTAACACTTTATTTTTTTATTTATTTTTTTTAAAAGAAGGTAATACCTATACAATTCTGCTGTAACGCCATATTCCATGTGATTTAGATTTTATTGCTTAGTTTTTCCACCTGTCTGTTCTGCTTCATTTTTATTAAAAGTAGTAATGTTGCTGCTCTAGTTGTAGCTCATAGTAATGTACCCAAATTTTAGAGCATTTTATAGATCACCCATCTCTTTTTTTTGCGCTAAACGTTTTATAGCTATTGCGCCTGCAAAACAGGATTATTTCCAATCGGTTTACAATATTTTGACGAAACCCCCATTGGAAGTATTTCATTACTATAATATCATATATCGACTAGCCGTACAACGTCGATATCGGCTGCCTGTATGTCGAATGTAAATGTTTACTGGCCACAGTGTGCCCTGCCTGCCCCATAGTTTGCTCGGCGGAACGTAAATGTTGTCCCCCACAACAGCTAAGCCACACACTGCGTCCTGCATGATTACACTTCGACGCAGGGAGAAACCACGAGTGAAGCTGTTTGCTTGCAGTCTGTGTTTCAAATTGCACAGAGTCTACCTACGAGAAACTGATTTCAGCTATCCTGCGTTTGAAGCCACCGAGTTTCCAATGACCTAATTGGAAGAGTGTAACCAGATAACCAACAGGATTTGTTTGAGGTTGGTTGACAATGTTGTATAAAGCGTCGCTTTTCGAGTCTCCCTGAACGAGGAAAAGCAGTGCGCTGTCTGGGACTTATTTTACTGCACGCAGTTAGTCCAGCAGATAATGCGGCATACGATTTCGCTCTTCTACGTGTGGGAAATAGTATTCCAATACTACACGTCATTTGTGAGAATGAAGATCGCAAACCGTTAGAACCTATTTTTTTTTTCTATATATGCCACTAGTCTCATATAAAGATATACTACTATAATTCAGCAAGGTTGCCAACAATGTAGAAGAAACACCTCTAAAAATATTACGTCATTTGTATCGCAACTACTTTATTAATGCGTTTCACAACCATTTCCAATCATATAAAGATATACTGTTATAATTCAGCAACATTGCCAACAATGTAGAAGAAATAACTCCAAACATATTACGCCATTTATATTTCAACTACTTTATTTATCGTACGAGTATTATTTGCTGATTGTATGTATTGATTTATACACTATTAATGGGTTTCTCAACGTTTTTCAACCTGAGGACCAGTAAATTGGCAAAAATAACGTTGCGGACCGTTAATTTATGAGGGCCATATCTATGTGTATCTTATTAACGTCTGGGATATATTTTATTGCAGGCCTATCGTTATAACATGATATAACTAAAAGTGTGTTTTCAATTCCTACGCATATACAGTAATGAAACTGGAAGTGAACTATTAAAATTTAAATACATACTGGCCAGACTCTTAATATTTATTAATCAAATGAATAATGTTATTCCAGGTTGGATGCAACTTTATAGCACAAACCTATATGCACAAAATGAAATATACCAAATATTGTAACTTTTGTTGTTTACTACACCACTCTGAAACTGACAACTCTACCACGCACTACGGTTCTTCACTTCTACTAAAAGACCCTATGAGATTAACATAATCCTTAAACAAACAGTCTCTTTCATGTCGTTTGGAAACGTATTAGTGAATAGACTATTTTAGGAACAATTTTGTCTTATCCTCATGTCCTGGAAAAGCCAGATTTTTTCCTGGTGACAGAAACATTCATGACTTTTAAATAGTTGTACCTATAGCTCATGCTCGCTTATAACCTTATGCGGTAGGTGTACGATATATAAATTTTTAATGTTCTTTTTGCAGACCACAGATTGAGAAACACTAGATTGAATGCTGCCTTCATTTGTGTGATATAACTAATTTATAACTTGATTTGATAAATTAAGATGAAAGTTTTTTAAGACCTAGTATGATTCAGGTAAGGCCTACAAAATCTGATACGCAACACCTCTCCTTGTTTACTCATGTATGCCAACAACAGAAAAAGATGTTAGAAGAGACACTACAGTTGCAATAAAAGAGGCTAGGAAGTCACCAGGTACCAAAAGTTTGGGTCATTGAATTCTTGAAGACAATTCACATTAATAAAATGCTTTGAAACTGAAGACTGGACTTTAATATGATAACTCGGAAGACTTTCGGCGAATCCGAGGATGCCCGATCCTTTAGTTACACTGCCCGCAACAACACCGCTGCTTGGCTAACCAGAAAATTTTATTAGAGTTACTGCATTGGCTTTATTTGTGTTAATGCTTTTAATAAGAAGTTAAATTTCAAATAAATAATTTAATTCTATTTGCATTTAAATTATTTGCAATCTTTTAACTGCTAATAAATACGATGGACGGAGGAAAAAAAATTGTAATAAAGAAAAATATTTAAAAATTACATTTCGATGTTCGTTTAAATTTACGGTTGCTTTTAGTTTATTTACGACGACAAGAAACAGAAATTGAGGGCATTCGATTTTTAAACTGTATTCTCTATCGTAGTTTTTAGAACTAGGTTGCAACATTTCCTAAAGGTTTTCTGGCGAAAGATAATAAAAAAGGGAAGTTATTAAAAATTCACAAGAAAGTTTACACAAAACGGAGGTAATCGTGAAATATATTAACAAAATAAATCATAAATTCATAATTTACTGTGAAACTTTTTCATAGCAATAAAAAGTTGTCATTTAAAGTCAAATACAGTTATTTGAAAACACTCTGAGAATCTAATCAGAGCAAGTTTATTCATATCAAAAAATATAATAATAAAAAGTATCGTTAGTCGTTTTTCTTTATAAGCACAACCACAACAATTCCCGCTTCCACCATAAGTTAAACTCGTCATTTTTAACGGACGTTTGAACTAGTACCAGACTAAATCCAAGGAGGAAGCGTAATGATGTATGACTAGTTTTACAGCTCACTCTAAGGAACTAATTTTAGTGATGATTATTTGGTTTTACGATCTGCCGAAATGTTGACTGTTTATCGTAACATTATAGGCAATCGAGAAAATTACAATTGTTAAATATACTTCGTGAAAAGTTATAGTAATATAGTTTCGTGTTTTCTTTCTTATTTCTGTATATTTTCAAAAAATAAAAATATTCTCTCTCTCCACCCTCCTCCTGTCTTCCAATGACTCCCATTCCATATCTTTTATCATATCAGATAGTGATCGTGTTCTGCAATAATTACTAGAGACGGCCCTAGCAGCCCTTTTCCCCACCCTCTCCGACTGAATTTGATATCATGAATGTGGGTCCAATACAACACCACCATATTCAAGCAATAGTCTGACCAAAATTTTGAAATCCAATTCCCTCACTTCTCTTGTACATTCCTTCAACACTCTCACCGACAGATGAAGGATTTTGAAATCTTTTCCTACCATCAATGTGTCCAACCCTGTTGAGTTTATTATCAAGTGTTATACAAAGATATTTATATTTTAATTCTTCAACAATCAGTTTTTTTCCCACATTTTAATTATAACCTTTAGTTTTTACTTATGTTCGTAATAAACTGAATATTCTTTGCATTTATCTTCATCCTATGTTGACCTATCAAGCTAGTTATTATCTCCAAGTAACCAAGTAACCTTGCAGCTGTTCACAGTTCGGAACTTTGAATACAGTATCAAAATATTCAATCAAATTTTTTATTTAACCACCAAATAATGACCAACGATTGGATTGTTTTATAAACTGCTGAAACTAATCAGCACAGTATTGCTGTCTTTCGTTCCTGTTGTCATAACGGGTGGCAAATTTTGAGAAATTCCCTCAATGGTACTACTAACCCTATTGATATAACAGAAAAAAAAGATTTAATCGCAGTCGCGTATGGATAACGCGGTATATATGTTAAAAAATAAGTGGAAAATAAAATATAATAACTCAACAATCGGTTGATAAAATTAATCTACCGTCGACGCTTGAAACAACAAACTTAATAGCGAGCTGTCGGCGATGTTATTGCTAATAGACATTGATTGTAGCTTCAATATCGATATAGAACACAAGATAGAAGCAACTATCTTTAAAAACTGTCAGGCCTGGCATTATGGCTGACACGGGTTAGAATTGCTGTCCAGGCTCTAATGACTTAGATGTCGACGAACTTTACACATAAAAGCAAACCAAAAAAAGTGTTCAGATTTAAACCAGGTATTCAGACTTTATTCATATCCAGATGTTTTAAGTAATGCATATACAAGCTTTAAAGACATGTAGAAAAACACCAGACCTTTAACCACAAGAAATTGACGTAAACATAAAAAAAAAACGCTTTTGGAACCGAGTAGAGCTGCATCATCTGGAAACAAATAATATCTCTGGCAAGATATTTATGCATGGATATCTAAAGGCCGCATTTGAACCATGAGGATAGAGAAAGCACATTAAAAATCGTTTAATTTACAAGTGGCGTAACATTAGGGTGGCAGAACGGGCAAAATACCACGGTCCCCCAGCCGAAGGTGCCCCCTCCCCCAATTGGAAGGGCCCCCGGCTCAAGTACCGACAGGGCCTATTGTCCATTGTAACAGCTTCCGTCCAGGGCAGTAGTGAAGTTAAAACAAATGGTCGTATCGCCCTTTAAATTGAGTGCCCCCCGTTGCCCCCCTCCCTAGATCCGGCACTGGAATTTACCCAAGAAAATCTGGATGAGATGCGAATACTTAAGGCGGTGAGCTCCGTCAGTTGTAAGGTATTGAATAGTGGAGCATTCACCACATTTACTTACATGTTTATTACGAGCGATCGACGCTGTCGGAAAATAATTCACGACTGAGTGGACGGTAAACATAAAGTTTCACCTTTTTCCTCTTTTGATAGCTGTCGTACATGATTCTACTGTGATTACGAAAAATTTGTATTATTGATCAACTAACATTTGCTTGCAACTTCACTCACTTGGAAGAATTTGAAATATTAACGGAACAAAATCTGGAATGTAAATGAAATATACTTCCATCGAATTTTCTTGCTGTGCAAGCAATTTGTCGTTCAAAATCCCCGTCCAGGCGTCCAGATTTGGGTTTTTCATGGTTTTCCAAAATCAGGTGAATGCTTCCTTCAAAAGGCCATGGGTGAATTTCTTCCCGTTCCTTGTCCCCAATTGAGTTGACCTCGACATCGACGAGGCGTAAAGCATTAAGGAAAAAAAGTTCAACATTTGTGAATCCTTCCGAGAAAATAAATTAGCATTTAGGCAAATGTTTATAAAAATAAATTTTTAACTTTACAAACGGTGAATAACTGCAAAAAGTAATAATTTCCTGACGGGATCGAACCTAAGGTCTTTCGCACTGAAACACGACGCGTTAATCTTTCCTTTTGGTATAAAGTCATTTCTGAACAATTTTTACACTCTATTTCTTTATAAACGAAGACCTACAAGTACGTACGGTATTAGGGGAAATAACTGACGTCGACGGGCAGTAAAGGACGAAATAATTAGAGCCGCATTGCCAATCGTTTTATTCAAGTCCAGTTGTAACAACAGATGTTCCATCAGTATTATTTTTGACACAGAAAACAAATTGGACCTTCAAAAAATTCCGACTCGTGTGTTATGAATCTAAACTGTATTTTAAAAGCCGCATTGTTCTTTCGTAAGTGCTGTGGAGTATGCCAGAGACAACCCAGCTGCCCCTGTGTCACGGAGAGGCCGACATGCAATTACTGTTTCATAAGCCAGCCCGCGCTTCATACACAATTCATGACCGACCTTAATTAACGGACTAATATTTAATCATCGACTCGAATGCGTGGCCAGTCCGTATGCACAATATTTGAGCGCAAATACTGAATCTGCAATACCGTTTCGGTCGTCCGCTTGACTAGTTCAGTTAACAATGGCTATCCTCGTGGGAGGCTACCTGTCGTCAATACAAGATAGAAGTTTTGTTCTAGATCGTTCGCCTTTGAGCGATGATGCGTATGGCAATAATCGCACTACTACAAATTGACATTGTATTAAATTTCTTTGGCGTGGCACAACATTCATATCAGCTACCTGTAAATAAACTACCGTTTGGTCTATGAATGCATTGTAAAAATCTATATGTTCTCGTGTAGGATGCCTGTAATCACGAAAATCATATTTTGCTGTCGTATTTTTCTGTATAGCTGAAATAAATTCAGTATATTTTGTTTAAAATTTTACTTTTTTTTTATATTAGTGGTGACAGATTTTTTTATTTTAGTGGCAAGACATATAAACATGTAAGTGAATGTCAAAAATTTTTGACAGACTTTGGAAGAATTTCTGAATGTGAAATACAGTTCGCTACCACATAAAACGCTTTATGCTGTAAGTAAAACCGTGTGAAATAATTATTACAGAAAAACGATGCCTTATAATGGACAATACTGAATATGAAATAGGTGCCGAATTCTTGCTCTTAGTGGGCTATTATTAAATGGCCCAATGGCCGAATTCCCTACCGTTCCTTGTCCCCAATTGAATCACGCCTCTAATGAACTCAACATCGACGAGGCCTAAAGGCACAGGAAAAAAAGTTAAAAATTTGTGAATCCTTCCGAGAAAATAAAGTTGCATTTAGGCAAATGTTTATAAAAATATACGTATTCCTAAACAAGTGTTCTACTCAGCGTTAACGGTGGCTAAACTCGGTTTTAGTGGTCAGAGGATGCATTTTAAAGACATTATCAGGGATAGCAAGAAGATTTGACACATTGACCATAATAAATGGGAGGGCGCTAATGACCCCGCTGTCGACGCGCCCTAAAGCAACAACAACAACAACAACAATAAATGGGAAACCTCTACCTTTGTTTGCTCATTATGGAGGTCACTTATCCATCATGTAACCATGTTATTTGAAGAAAATCACCGACAATCAGCGACTGAGAACAGGCAGCACAAAAAATGAAGTGAACTGTAGAGGAAAAATGGCAGCACCTCGGCTGTCCCTCCTTGGAATGTCTGTCACCAATGTGGCAGTGTGTGTGCTCTTCGCATTTGACTTCACAATCGCCTTCGGACCCAGAGATGAAGAGGCGTTCTGCTTGGAAGGCCATCTCGAGTTTTTGATATGATTATTAAGATCGTGTGGAATGTAGATTGCTTCTTAAGTATAACCAAGAGATGAGAATTCTGACTTGGAAAGGGGGAAACTACAACTACGTAGTGACAAATGTAACAGTTACGGAATATCCTCTTCGCCAGCACGCTGCAAGCGAAGCTACTATTTATAAATTTGAACAACTATAGGAGATTTCAACTTAAATATTAATAACTGTTAGAGGAATATTAACTGAAGCAATATTTGTAGTTCTGAGCAATATTTATACCAGCTCCAACGTTTTAGTTTACTTATCTTTCTTTAGGTAATGGCTTTTTCTTTTAGGTTTCATTTCTTCCAGCTAAAGCCTAGGGGGTGGCGTGCAGAAGGATCTCGGGGACCCTTTACAGCTTACTAACCTAAAGGCGCATTCCCACGATCCCTTGTAAGAGAGACGAGACGAGACGGGACGGGACCCCATGGGAACAGGGCCGCCTCTGCTAGCGGAGACGAGACGCAGCTACCCACTCTGAGTCGGTAAACATCACAGGCGTGTGTAGCGGTGCGCTGTTGCCATCGGTTTGCAGCAGCGGTGCGCACCCCTTCTGTTGCTGTAAAGTGCTCTGTGCCAAACGACACTAGGCAACGTGGTGCGGAGGTGGCGGCAAGTTAAGCTAGGACTAACCTGCTGCCCGCGGTCGTACCTACACTTCGGGCTAATGAGGTCCCGTCTCGTCTTGCCTCTCCTACAAGGGATCGTGGGAATGCGCCTTAAAGGGGAGGGAGGGGGATGGAGGAACCATCCCAGTATTTGCCTGGAGGGACTGTAGGAAACCACGGAAAATCACAGAAAGTAGGGAGTAGGAAGGAGTCTGGTCATGGCCTTTAAGAGTAACCACACCGGCATTCGCCAGTAGTGATTTAGGGATACCATGAAAACCGAAATCAGGATGGTACATTACGGGGGGTCAGATCTCACATTATACATTCCCACCCATACCAAAAAACGAATAGGTTCGCGACGCAATTGTCACGGGGATCAAACCTCCCGAAGAAGATTAACGGCCTCCCTCTTATAAATTGCAGAGATTACTATAGCGCTGAGTTGAAGATAGTTTTCAATAATTGCCTTGTTTTTACAATTTCAGCGGGCTGCTGGAGGGTCTCGAGGACCCTTTTCCGCCTAGTAACCTAAAGGTGAAAAAGGGGTGATGGAAGACGGCCTTAGCCTTATGGGGAAACATCCCAGCATTCACCTTGAGTGACTGAGGAGAACCACAGAAAACCCCAGTCAGGATGGCCGAACGGGGTTTGACCCCCGTCCTCCCGAATGGTAGGTAAGGGGGGGGGGGGGCAAGACGCCCGTCGCAATAATTGGCCTTTTTTTTACATCTTTCCTTCCCCCAGCTGAGGGCCAGGGGCGAGCCGTTGGAGGGCATAACAATTGCCCTTTTCTGCTTTGGATACCTTATGCTCCCAAGAGATTTTATTAATTAAAATAATATCATGATCATAACAGACAGTAGACTTGCGCATAATAGTTCGCGAAGGGGAGCGCTCAGTTTAGTTCGCAGCTCCCTCGCGAACTAGTTCGCTCTTTTAGTTCGTTAGTTCGCGTCTCGAATTCAGAGAAACAGATCGTTCGCTCGCCTTGCTACCGCTACTGCACGCGCTACTTTGTTTGTTAAGTCAGTTTTATTAGGACATAATCATTTTTCTGTCGTTTCTAAATGGAATTTAATATGACCTTCTTAACAAAAGTTATTGCTTAATAATAGCCCTTTCAAATTACATTAGCATGAACAGTTGGCGCCGATAAACCAAAGTGCTCATTGTCCTTTACACAAATGGGTAAATTGAATAATTGTGCTGTTTTTACTATTTACTTTACATGCATTCGTAGAATATTAATTTTTTAAATGGATTTGTTTATTAGTTCATGGAAGAAACATTACTTATAAAAGGCGCTAATGATCCTGCCGTCGACGCGCCCTTAAACCCCAACAACACATTACTTATAAAATATTATAAACGCGTTTATTTTGATGAATTAAAATACCCGTTTATAAGTAATCGGCTTTTTTATATAAATAAAGTTTTGGAAATCATGGACAAAATATAATTCTACTATTGGCTACAACTTAAGTACTATATGACAGAAATAGTATTACCTATATTACTAAGGAAAGTAACATTAATACTTCCAATGTGATATCTAATAATCAGACATATAAAAATAACAGTGACCCTTGAATGAGAAAGTGGTAGCAATAACGAAAGTGCGTAAATTTCCAGTGAATTGGAAGTTATTGAGCTATTATTTTATTAGTGAAGGGGAGAATAATCCAACACACATTCACAATTTTTTGGCAACGAATGAAACTGATGAAGACACAAAAGTTAAAATCTTTTTGAATTTCGCAAGTCCTTTCTTTCATCACTTTCACAAAGCTGTTAACCAACAGACTGAGATAAGTATTATATTATGTCAGCTTTAAAATCAGCGATAGAAAAATGTAAAAGATACTGTTTCTTTGGTTAATAAAACAAGAAAAAGCCTTTAGAAACCAAATTCTCCACAGAAAGTGATAATATAAAAAATAATGCTCTAATATTCGTTGATAAATGTCTGGAATATCTTAGTAAATAGTTAGATTTTAATGAAAGCAATTGGCTATACAAAATCCAAAAATTAAATTCAAATCACAGGGTTTCATTTGATGACTGTGAGACTATATTAGAGGTTATAAATTTGCGATAAAAAATTAATATCAAAGTGAACAAACTTTACTCTGAAATAACAATATTATATGAAATCCAGGTAAAAGTAAGAGAAGTATTTCATGAATAAAAAATGAGCTTTTCTTGAAATAAATTTGACAACTGAAAGCGATAAAGCATATGACAATTTTACTGTAGACAAAAAAGAATTAAAGATGAAATAAGTGCAAAAAATATAGCTTAAAAAATGAAATAGTAAAAACATACCTTTTATAATTTTCTACTCTTTCGTAAAATATTATATTTATGAAGTGTAGCATATTTTTATAGGTTATTCTTTTTAAAAAATTCCTACCATCCACCGAAAAAATATTGGAAACCCTAGCGGCGAATGGTGCTAGTTCGCGAACGGTAGCGCTCAATTTAGTTCGCGAACGGTACCGCTCAGTTTAGTTCGCGAACGGTACCGCTCTCTATAGTTCGCGACCGGGAGCGCTCTGTTTAGTTCGCGAACGGTACCGCTCTCTTTAGTTCGCAACCGGGAGCGCTCTGTTTAGTTCGCAAACTAGGTCCTCCAAGACAGCTCGCTCGCTCGCTTTGCTAGCGCTACTGCACGCGCTCTCTTGTTTGTTATGGTAGTTGTGGTTATCGACGGTTGTCTTTTGATTGTTAATGGGATCAAAGTGTATTTTATTTTCACATTCCACGTTAAATTTCCGTTTGTGACTTCTGCAATAATTATTAATGTTGAACAATTTATTTTTCTTTTATTTTTATATATGTGTCTTCAGTGAAATGAGTCCACAAGGAACTGTGTTTCCTTTTAGATAATAAACTAAAACAAAAGTTGGTCTTCGGGAAAGGATCGAACAACTAACTAACTAAGGAGCGAGAGATCTGGGAACTAGTTCGCGTAGTTCGCCTGTGGGAGCGCTCTTCCGAACTAGTTCGTTCGCGAACTACACAAGACTAACAGACAGTACAATTTTTTGAAGGTAACAGTCTTTACATACTTTATATACTAGGAAAAAAGGGACACGTATAACAACTTCTAAAACTGAAACGTAGCAGCAACAGTTTAGCAACTAACAGAACTTTTAATCATGATGGGATTTTAAAATTTTTGATTTAAAACAACTTAGAGCAACCATTGAAACAGAATTCAGAGTGGTTTTTTAAAATAGAAATCTTATGACAGATAACAGTTTATCATAAATATTATCAGTTACTATAAACATTAGTATTTTAATGATAGTGAGATGAAAAGATGGGTGAGAATTGATTTTTGGATTGTACTTGTTCTTTGTACATATAAAAACATATTATGCTCCAGTAACCCTTCCTGTATTGGAAATAGTTTTAGACTATTACTGCTTTGAAGTGTAGAATAGTAGTGGGCTGCAGTGTTTAGGAAGCTCCTGCGATGTTAGATTTGCGAAGACTGTTCTGGTGTCTTCGTCGCAGTGTTCTTCTAAAATGGAGAGGGCTATTATGTGGGGAGGATATATATATACTTTTGCTTGGGGCGTTTATAGTTTACTTGTATCGTAGTGAGTAAAGTAAGAAGTTCGGGGCGGTTTACGTGAAGGTGTTGACCATATTTTTGTCCGAGAAAAAATAGTCTGTTCGGGAGAGGTTGTAATTTAGATATTGCGTAAACCATAGCAGATGGACTGGAGTGATCGAGGTGTAGGATGTTACGGAGGATACGGCGCTCACGAGATTCGAGATGCTCAGTTTTGGAGGGGGGCAGGAGAGAGGAAATAGGTGCGGCATATTCCAAGATAGGGTGGACAAACATTTTGTAGGTGAAGAGTAAAGTGGGTTGGGAGTTGATAGAAAGCTTCGAACGGATGCATTTAATGAGGTTAATGCGGGAAAAGTTTCTGTGTTAGGGATTTTAAATGTTGATTAAAGTTAAGGGTTTTGTCCAGATGTATGCCTAATATTTTACAAAATGGGATACAGTGATTTTAGTATTCCAAATTTTAACTTTTAAATTTGATTCGGATTGGTTTAGGGTGGAGGTCTTGTGTCTGTGTTGCAATAAAACTGGTTGAGTTTTTGTGGGATTAGGTTTAATCCGACACTTTTTAAAATAATTTTCAAGTGTGGTTAGATATCTATTGGCGCGTGGTTAAGGAATAATGTATTATTATGTGAGCTCCAGTAATCAGTGTCGTCAGCATACAGTGCTATAGATTCAGATTGGACGGGAGGTGTAGATATATCAGAAGTGTATGTAAAGTATGGGAGAGAGCACGGCGCCCTGCGGAACGCTGGCCTGAGAAGTGAAAGGGGAAGAAAGAGTATCATGAATTTTCATCTGGCACGTCCGAAAAGAGAGAAAATTTTGAATAAGTTGAAGAAAATTGGTGGGAAATCCAAAGGAAGAAAGTCTGTAAATAAGGCCATCGTGACACACCTTGTCAAAAGCCCTTGGTGTGTGGCCAGCGTTTAGATACTTGGTGATGTCAGATGTTAATGCAAGTAGGGGATCAGATGTTGAATGATGAGGGCGAAATCCAGCCTGAAATGATCTCTACAATCTCTTTACGGCCGATACACCTAGGACAGACCAGACCCTGAGTGCATTTTACGCTGATGATACTGCCCTATGTACCAAGAGTATTAGGGCAACACACACTGTGACCAAGCTCCAAAGAGGATGCGACCAAATCGAATTATGGGCGAAGAAATGGCGCCTAGCATTTAATGCAGTTAAGAGCCAGGCTATAATTATCACCAGAAGAAAGGTCCCGGCCCTTAACAACATCAAGATACGTGGCGAAGACATCTAATGGTCCACCACTGCTCGTTACCTAGGTGTCACCCTAGATAAAAGGCTGACCTGGAAACAACACATCAAGAGTACACATACAAAAGCCATGGACAGGATGCGACAACTATATCCAATTCTCAATCCCGCCTCGCCTCTTCATCCACGCACTGCTATCACCCTCTACACAGCCACAATTAGGCCTATCCTCGAATATACTGCCACGGTGTGGGGCAATGCTGCCCCCACCAACATCAAACCTCTTCAGAGCGTCCAAAACCAGGCAATAAGGTACACCTACAAGCTAGACTCCAACAGCACTGCTCCATCAAATAAGCGGCTTACCAACTCTAAAAGAACGCTTCAAAACAGCTGCAAAAAAGCTCTACCTACAATGCCCCCAACACACTAATCCGCTGATTCAACAGCTGGGCACTCATGTGCAATACAAAGCTACCACAAGATGGCCAGTTAAATTGGCAAAGGACGACGACGCCCCACAAGATCTTGCGCAGTAACAGGATAGGATAATCCAATAACGATAGAGACAACCGGAAAACATATCCAAAGAACGCAAATCAACAGGATCTGGCAAATCCCATAAAGACAGACATATACAAATGACAACCATAACACCTGGAAGGAGATGCGCTCCGCGCAAGAACTTCCCCACACTCTGGGACCAGTAGCGTAGCTAGCGTGGGTGACACCCGGGGCGGATATCGATGGTGTCACCCCTCGAAAATTTAAATTCAAAATTAAGTAAAATATAATATCTTGTAAGTGTAAAATATCATATTAATAAAATATAATTAAATAAACATTTATTGTTATTAAAATTATAGTTAATAAAATTTTAATATTAACTTCATTTAAAAAAAACACAATAAACTAAAAACAATCTTCTCTTTATAGCTTTAACAGCTGCAAACTCGTAAATCACATCTTCAAAATTATCAATTTTAGTTACTTCATGTTCAATAGTCAATATGGCAAGATTTTAGCCACGTGTTGCTCACCGGCGATCGAAAGTGGTTTTAGAGAGGCCTCTGAAGATCGGGTCTCAGTCCGACACTCGGCCGTCATTGGATTGGATTGGATTGGTTTATGTTTTGACGGTGCGGATCAGTATCGGCCTGCTAGATGAGGAGAAGCGCATCGAGAGAGTTCGGAAATTTCCCTTCCCTTACGACTAAATGTTGTTTTCATGTTATTATTTGCATTAAAAAAGTTTTTTTTATCCATGTTCATCAGATTTTCGTAAAATGTAGGAAGAGTCCTAGCATCTTCGCATTAAAAAAATCAGAGCTTTGCCAGAGTTGAAGACCAATTTTACGACCCACAAAAATTGCATCCGAAATCCGCATTTGTAATTGAACCTCCCACACCCGAATCGCACGCCGTAACCAGACGCAAGACTATTCTAGAAGTACTGAAAAATATGTATTCAAACACATGAAAAGGGATTCGTGTCTTTTGATAACAAAAATATAGGGAATAGAAAAAGAATATGTTTATTTTATCATGTTTGAAAACTTATTTTCCATCGCACCTATATTCGGACTGGTGACTCAAATGATTACTGAGTGCGATTTGAAAACTGAAGGTCTGGGTTCAAATCCCGGTCTCGACTGTAATTTTTGCGGGCCTTAAAATTGACTTTTACCAATGGCAAAGCTTTTATCTTTTAATGCGAAGGACGCTCGGTGGTTTGAATTTCACGTTAATCTATAGGTCTTCTTTTCAAGTTAGGTGACTACGATATAGGTGCACTGCGAGTTTCCAAATAAGAAACTCTGTGACTAGACCATTGAGATAACATGAAATTATTATTTTTAATATACAAAATCTTTACGACTTATATTTAAATTAAAATATATAATCTCGTTCTTCACTAACAAAAAGTATTGAGTAAATCGAAAAGAACCTCAGACAAAACAAACACGTCAAGTGCGAAGTGATTGACATTTCATTGAGATTGCGTTGATACTGTTAATACTGCGCTGGGATACTATTTTTGTGCATAAAATATCAACCAGTTAGGTGATTACGTGAGTCAGATAAAAAAGTATTTTAATGTACATTCGTACCAAAACTGTGCACAATAAAGTACAGTACTCTATAATAAAGTAGGGTGTCAAACCTACTTGTCATCCCCAACACTGATTCCCTGAAACAATCACTTGAAAACTTTAAAGGAGACTAAAGACCGGGTAGGAACACGGGTGAGCTATGGAAAAGTTTGGACGCGAGGGGTGGGCCGTCACTCGGCCGGCTGTCGTTGCGGTTACGGTACAGACTAATGTTGGTAAAGTGCAGTTCGACCTTTACACTTAGCAACTGATACACAAACTGGTGCAAATTAAAATCCCAGCACCCAGACGGAGTTGTGATAAACGAATGAAATTTGCCCCCAAATATGCCCGCATGAAGAGTTTAAATGATTTAACATTAAAAGTTTTACATGTAATAATGTGAGAATTACGGTGCTATATATTATGTAAATTGCAAATTTTTTTTATTTTTTTTTTATTTTTATTTTTTTAGCGTATAAGTGGCGAACAATGTGGTGTCACATGACACTTGGTTGCCCACAAGTTTTTGTTGTCAAAGTGTGCCAAGGCGAAGAGTGACAACTCTCTACACCCAAATGTCTAACAGTGAGAGAGGTCGGAGAATTGACGTGTTTTGAAAGGGTGCTTCATATCGTGAAATCTCCAGAACGATTTGCCGCAGTGCAATGTCAGTATACAGATTTGTTACACAGTGATGAAAAAAATCTCTAATACTCCTACAGCAGGCACAGGTCCATACAGATGGATAACAGCACGTGAAGACTGAAAATGGTGTGGGTGGCTGTTGCTGGCAGATGGTTGACTGCAGGCCAGATCCAAGTAGTGGTTACACATAGTCACACCCCGCCTCCGCCCCTCCCCGGATGATTGTAAACTAATTGCTTTAAGCTGGGTTTCACTCTCTGGTCCCTGTGCATTGTGTCCCATTAATCTAATTTCATTGTCATCATCATCTACCTTGGTATAATGCGAAGCACAAATGGACATGTGAATGGCGTACATTTGTGTTTAGAGACGAGTCTCGATTCTGTCTGTGGCAAGGTGATAATCGACGACATGTTCGCAGGGGGTAGTGGAGGAACGGCTTATCTGCTGTGATTTCAGAACCTCACGCAAGTGCCGTCATCGGTGTCATGTTTTGGTGGCAATCAGTTTCGATAGCATGACTGAGTCGGCTGTTGTTGAAGTCAATGACAGCCCATCACTATGTGGACGGGGTACTGCATCTTATTGTGATACCCTACATGTTCAACATCCGAATCGTATTTTCCAACAAGACAGTGCCCGTCCTCATACTGCGGCCATCGTCACACAAGCCTTGCAAGGAGTTTCGATCACAATATGGACAGCACGGTTCCCAGATTTGTCCCAAATAGAGCATTTCTAGGATACCAGAAGTAGACACATTAGATCACATGGTCACCAAGCACAAACTGTGCAACAACTGACTGCAAAAGACATGCACGCGTAGTGAGACATACACCAAGAAGACATCCGAACACTTGTTGTATCAATGCCGGCAAGGATCCACGAATTTATTGGTGCTCAAGTTGGGCGCATTTCTCACTGACAACTGTAAAAGGTAATAACTTAGCCTGATCCATTTCCATTTATTATTTCTTTCAGCTATGGCCCTGGATATATTTTCAAAGTTTCCTAAAATTCTACCATTCATGTATGCGTGTTGTGATTTTAATTTCCGCCAGTGTAACTATAGGGCGACCATAAGATTTCGCTATAAATTTAAAAAAGTTGAAAGCTACCCATTTGTTATTGAAACGTTAACATAGGCTGTATTTAAATGACTTCACAACCTCGGTATTTGGAGGACCAGGGGATATTGAGAGGAAAGTTAACAGAAGTGGCTTGATCCAAGTAGAAGCAATTCCAGACCCAGATGGGGTCCCATTGGAGCAAACCCAGGATCCGGGTCCCACAAGTTGTGAGACCCTGGGGGATACTGTATAGTCAGAGAAGCAACTCTACATTAAGTTCCTTCATAAAAATAGAGGAATAAATAAAATATAAAATCATAATTAAACATTATTTAAAATAAAAAAAACAACGGTCAGGTAATAAAAGAACATGCCTTTGAGATATCTGTCGCCTTTACATGAAGTACTTAATAAGTGAAGTATTTTACCACCAGCCTAAGAAATAAGTAGCTGCAGACTCCTAAATATGATATGTATCGAAGCCCATCTCCATGTGTAAATTTTAGATTTCTAGCATCGCTCGGTAGCGTATAAAGATGTAAACGGCTAGAATGTTCGTTCAGTTTATGATTAAATCTCAATTTTTGTTCAGGAACAGAAGTTCGACATCCCTGTCGATTTAAGGAACCCATAAGAATGTAGGTACCTGTATTCGACAAAAAGGTTACCCATAATAGAAATCTTCTTCTGTAAATTTATGATGGAAAATTCTTAGAGAATCATACGCTTATTTATTTGATCGCGATCATATTTGTATATTCTCAATCAGTAGAAAGCATATCAAACTTACATGAACCTAGAGTTAAAGTGCTTAGGGGGCATCCATAAATTACGTGAGGTGAAATAGGGGCGGGGTACAGCGAAATCTCACCAATTCTCACGTGAGATTTTTTAAAATTGTGTTGGACTGTAGAGCTAAAAAAAAGGGTTTACAAATGACGCGAATGTCGATTTTAGGGGGGTATTTCGTCGAAAAGTGTGGGTGTAACCGGCTTTAGGAGGGTGAGACCTAAAAAAAAAGGTCTAAAAAAGTAGTGAAAACGATCTGTAAGGGGGGGGGGGGGGGGTCTGACGGGACCAGATCTCACGAAGTCTCACCAGAGGGGGGGGGGGAGGGGGGTCCGAAAATCCGGAAAAACACCTCACGTAATTTATGGATGTCCCCTTACTAATGTTACGATTTCGCTAGCAAGATACGCGGTTCCGACTGTTTTAAACACATGCCCTACAAAAACTGATTACCGACAGACGATAACACTTGGATTCGTCCGGATTGACTTGAAACCTGACCGTATTGCTAGTTTAATGCAGTTTTCCGAATCATTTTATTTGCATAAATTCGAACATGATACGATTTCATGTCGAGTATAGGTGCACTGTCGACAAAAGGAAGGTACGCAGAGTGTATATCGGATAACACGAAATGTACTCAATTCGAATCTGTCAGATGATAAATTCAAAAATTACTAGAAAATACTTCAAGTCACTTGTGAATCTTAGCTAGAAAGCTAACAGAATTCTAAAAAAGCAAAACAATTTTGAAGCCTAGACTACGCGTATTCCAGCATAGGCTTGGTAGCTTTTTTCATTTTCAAAGGAAAATCTAACATTTTTCTTGAAATAATTTCGAGGAATTACAATTTAACTGCCTAATTACCATGATTTTAACAATTTTAGATATATCCTTTAATTTTAAAACTTCCTCTCTTAATACAAGAAAACTTACATTATATCCACCGCCGCTCATAACAAACCAAACAACTGTGACGGACGGCAAGCACAACGAGTTCCTGTGATTGTTGGAGCAACAGAGCGATTCTCTATTGTTTAAGCGCGCGGTGTAGCCAATAATATTATTATACTCTACTGTACTGGATCGTATTTGAAAATGCGATAGATCAACTTAAAAAGAAATATTCAGAACATTAAAGGTAGACGTGTTTCGACACCAAAGGATAAAAGAAATATATATATATTGTATCACACTAATTTCGATTACTATTTTCGAAATTAGGGTGTCACCCCCAAACGGGTGACACCCGGGGCGGACCGCCCCCACCGCCCCCCCCTAGCTACGCCACTGTCTGGGACCAAAGCATTCCCAGATGACTAGTGCCTAGGCTAAAGAGTAGCAGTCTGCTACCACAGTTGTTGTCGGTGAGGGGCTACATTTCGTTCGATAGTGGCATTAAGTCTATTCCATTCGCTCCTAAGTAGGGATGCTCGATATACATCGATGTATCGAAAACAACGATGTTTACTATTCGATGCATCGAATCAATCCGATGCATCGTTTACTTTCGATGTTTAACGATGCATCGATGTTTTTCATTCGATACATCGAAAGAACACATGCGATTCTTCGACGCGATAGAATCAGTTTTATAGCAATACAAAAACAGAAAATTGTATTACTATACGTTATTTCTGTCACATAAAATATAAAATTTCATTTTTTTACTCGAATATAAAAGCAAATACATATGCAACACGATTTGTTTTAAGGAAAAACAAAAACTGGAAAATTGTATCGCTATACGTTATTTTTGTCACCTACAAAATCACATTAAATTTTTTCTTTTAACTCGTATAAACAAGAAAAAACTACGCGATGTGATTGGTTTTAAAGTAAAACAAAAAACAGGAACTTATATCGCTATACGCTATTTTGTCACCTACAAAATCTCATTATTATTATTTTTTTTTAACTTGGATAAAACCACAAAAAAAACTACGTTATATGATTGGTTTTAAAGCAAAACAATAAACAGGAAATTGTATTGCTAGATTTTATTTTGTCACCTGCAAAATCACATCACATTTTTCTTTTAATTTAATTTTGATAAAACAACAAAAAATTACAGTTGACATGAAATTTCGCGACTGTGTAGGGTGGAGCGCGACCTTAGGGCAAGGCTAAAAGTACCTAGTGGGCTTCAAAACTTTGCTTAAAGTTACTGCTCCTCATTATAAAATATCCAGCAGAGCAACTGTGACACGGTGGCTTGATGACAAGTATGACGTCTTGGCAACATTAATAAAATCAAAACTTTCAAATGTTGAACACCTTACAACTTACATTAACAAGTGATATATGGTCAGACATGCAGATGCGCAGCTTTTTGGGTGTCATAGCGCATTTTGGTCTAGACACAGTGTTCGAATCAATGAAAGTAATTCATCGGAATATATAGCAGACATGCTCCTTAAGACCTGCAACGATTGGGGATTTGATACGGACAAAGTCTCTGTGGTCGTTACTGATAACGACCCGAATATGGTAAAAGCTGTGGAATTAGGATTTGGAAAGAAGAAACACATCCCTTGTTTCGCTCACACACCTAATTTAGTTGCTCAAAATATTCTCAAAACACCTTTAGAAAATATATTGTCATAAATAAAGACCACTGTTACTTTCTTTAAAAACAGTTGTTTGGCAAGCGACGATATGAGAAAGTCAGAAAGTGCTGAAATAAAGTTAATACAAGGCCTGCCAACACGCTGGAATAGCACATATTATATGATTCAAAGATTTTTGGAGCTTAAAAATGTTGTAAGAGATATATTGATTTGCCATAAAACTTCACCTCCAATGCTGACTGGTTTGGAATTAAATATCGCGTCATTTCTTCTTAACATACTACGCCTACTTGAAGCAGCAACTAAAGAAATATCTGGAGATAAATATTGTACCAGCAGTAAAGTGCACGCTTTCAAACTCAAATCAGTTGAGACTGTTGAACCTTTAGTGATGGAAGTACATAAGCTCGTCCTAAAAGAAATCAACAAATGGATGGGGGCTATCGAACAAGTTTCGTCTTTAGTTATCGCGACCATTTGGACCCACGGTTCAAAAAACTACATTTTGAAGACCCGATGGCTTCAAATGCAATTCAAAAGATCAACGATATGATGAAGAGGGAGCTGGAAGAAATGCGAACAGAATCTGATTCAGATAGTTCAGAAAAAACATCGGAAGATTTCAGTCTTTGTACCGATCGTCACAAACTAGTTCAAAGAAACTGGAAATCAAACAAGACCGAAGAAAGTGTTTCCGACGAGCTGTCTGTCTACTTGAGAACTCCGGTTGGCCGCCTTAGTGAAAATCCGTTAGAAGTATGGTCAGATTATAAACAACAGTTTCAAAAATTGTACAGAATAGCTTATAAGTATTCGGTAGCCAGCACAGTGCCATCAGAAAGACTTTTTTCGAAAGCTGCACAAGTTTTAAATCAACAACGAAACAGAATTCAAGGAAAGCGGGTTAATAAAATTTTATTTATGCAAAGTTTAGAGATAAAATATTGGGATTTATAAATTACAATTAGATTAGAATCCCAACACTGCCTCTCTTTCAGCGTTCCACCTTTTACTTTTATTCTATCCTTCTATTCGAATTTCTAATTTATAAATCCCAGTAATTTCAAATTGCCTTAGTAAAAGACTAATTAAAAATATAATTCAAATAAATACTTCATTTTGCTAGTTTCCTAATCTTTGTCTTATTTTTAAGCTTTCCTAACCTTTATATATATATATATATATATATATATATATATATCGATGTTTTTATTCGATGCATCGAAAACATCGATGTTTTTATTCGATGCATCGTGAAACATCGATGCAACGTTCCGATGCATTACATCGAAAAAAACATCGATGTATTTTCTGGATGAACATCCCTACTCCTAAGTATTGGATTAAGGTTACATTTTAACTGCCGGTAAAGTCGGCGTTCACGCGGACGAGTTAAACAGCGGTGTTTGTTTAAACAATAATTGGCCCATTTTTATTTGTTTGTATAGTACGATATAATTAATTCAACTGCGAGAAGAAAATTCTGTTTTGCTGAGCGCGAATCACGTAAAAACAACTGAACTGATTTTTGTAGGGTTTCTAAAATTGCACACGTTTCGGCCTCGGGACTAAAATGAGGATTCTGTATATTTTATCTTGGTACTTCATCAGAACGCTGAGAAATAAAAAAAAGTAAAAAATGTGTGTTTTCTTTGAAAGCGATTCACGCATACGAATGCTGTATACACTGTTGGTCGTTTTTTGAACAATGTACAGCCTATGGTCCTCAGAGTAAAATAGGTTTTAAAGTCTGAGAAGTTACGGTATGTGCCTACAAATGAGAATCCATTTAAAGGCAAGTTACGTCTCTTAGTAGCAATGTCTGGTAGGGATACGTACGAAGGAGATTGTATTACTCGGAGATTAAATTTTTCGAAAATTATATTCATCAACATTAGTCGTTAAACTCAGTTTCGAGATTTATGAGTTTATTTGCAGCAGTTGTGATTATGCGGTGATTCCGTGCTAGGAACTTCGGTACAATACCTGACCCCACCTCATAAGCTTTTGTAAAATAAAAAACTAACTGAACGAAGTTACTAGTAGCAGCTAGTCCACAATAGTAAAGAGAAATTATTGTATTTACGCAGTAAACAGAATTAGACATTTCAATTAATATTTTTTCTTTGAAGTATCTGGTTTTGTTTATTTTTGGCATAATGGTTGTCTGAAATCATATTAAATGATGAGTTTGATTTTTATGTCAGAATTTCAAAACTATTACAGAGCTTTTGTTCCGTAACTAGATGTAAATTTGACAGTGTAAGCGACCCCTTCCAGGAATTTATTATTGTCAGACTTGAGCTGCAGTTAGCAAATACAGAAAATAGAGATAGAACCAATGTAGTGAGTGTGACATAAATATCAGCAGAATTTACATCAGATCCGGTCCAACAAACCAAAAGTGGATATGGAAAATAAATGTACAATAGTTGAGAAACGTGTAACAATTTGAAAACAAAAATGTAGAGGAGTCTAAATCAGTTCGATCATAAGAAGTTTATTAAGGCTTAGTAGAACAACGGTAGTAAAATTTGAAACTAAACTATTTTATCAGAGCAATTAAAGCGAAATTTTGTCGTTTGTTCTTATAAAAAGTATTTGTATTGGCAGTAAAGTATAAAATTGAAAGTCCATATATAACTATGAAGAAGAAGTTACTGGGGATTTGGAAATGGCAGAGATTTTAGTGGCTGGTTTAATGATACCACTAGGGACTATCGTCCTGGGATGGGAGGGAATAAATCAGAAGAGCGTCTCGATATAAGTAGAAATGATGTAACTACAAATAGATCCTCATGAAATTATGAAGAAACACAGAAAGCTAAACAAACGCAAAGGGTCCGGCGTAGATAATGTTACTACAGAATTATTAAAAATAGTATCACGCGATATTGTCTCTTACCTTGAAATTTTTTTTGAAATGAGTCTGGAATCTTGTTGCTTACCCGCGGATAGAAAAAGGGCCATCGTACAATAGTACCTTTTCATACAGGAGGGGGGCACAAATAGGGTTGATTAGTTTGAGATCAGTGATAGGCAAAATGATGGGGAGATTGATATGCAACTACATCAGAAATGTTTGTGAGGAAAGAAACTGATTCGCAAATAAACAACATAGCTTTAGGCAGAGATATACGTGTGAATCTCAGATGGTGGACTGCATGCAAGAGATTTTGGATGAATTGGACAAAGGAAACCAAGTTGGTAGTGTAGCACTAGATCTTTCCAAAGCATTTGACAATAAGTAAATAGATTACACTTTACGTTTTTATAAGAATTCTCGTATGTTTATGTTGTATGCATCACTATAATTTATGTCGCCCTATTGCAAAATTAGCTCTCAGATCGTATACAATCATGGAATTGGAATTGTTTCTGCGAGGAAATAGAAATAATAAAAAAGAGAGTTGAAACTAGTGGTAGCTATTTCAAAAACCAAAGATGTAGGGAATAAGTGGTTCCCTGAATGATTTGTAAAAATATATTAAATATAATTTGGTTCTGTACTTCATGAGATTTGAGATATTTGTTTTCAAAACATGTATTTCTGCTTGCTAATACTGCTATGACCTTATGTTCATAAATTTTTCGTATACCGTGTAAGTTACATGATTGTTCCGTTTTAAGACCTCAAGAAACAAAGACAAAGATTTTTGATGAGTTAATCTTTTCTTAAGATCTTCAGAAGGTTTTTTATTTTTGATCATTTCAGTCATATCAACAAACGATGAGGCAGAAAGGGGTTTCTCGGCCTCTGGATATTTTTTTGTAATTATTTGCAAAATAAATGATATTTTGACAGCTTAGTAGAAAGATTATTTTTCAAACTGATGTGTTTTATTGCAAGGAATGTAAACTGATCTAAAACTGAATACTTACCATATTTGTTTTTTACTTATTAACTAGAGTTAGATTTAAAAACAAAGCGTAAAGGAAAGTTAGAAAGTTTTAAATTATGATAGTTTGTTAGCTAAAATATTGTTAACGGTTGATTTCTATTGTTTAACATCAGAGTTAATTTAATAATTCAGTAAATAAACGCTTATTATTCAATTTGATAGCACTTTAAGAACTGTGATGCATTCCGCGCGATTGGTGCCAATCCTGTAAACCGCAATTGCGGGATTGAAAACACTGCAGGATTGCAATTTGTAATAACAGAGCTTGCAGCCTGGACTCTATCTCTCTCTCTCTCTCTCTCTTTTGAGACTACAGATATGGTCCAGGAAGATTCTGTTCCTCTCTGAATACCTGAAATAATGGACGGTCATTGAGCGGTAACATTGAAGCTTTCCTATCCTGGAGGACATGGGATCGATCTTAGAAAATGTTTTAACGTAGCGTACTCCTTGAGTTCCATAGTTACCCGCAAGGTTAACTGATAAACGTATCCTTTTTGTATCCAGCAATAATTGTATTGGTCAACTGGTTGAAAAATGTCCATCTCTTCTTTAATACACCCAGACGCGTCTGGACTGCAACAGAAGCTGTTCAAACAGACGAAAACGTTGTCTTATATTCTATGCTAAACGGTTAATATAACGGCAATATAATATTTTAAACTTCATGAGATTCAAATTTGCTTGATACTCATTCTGATTCTCATAAATTTTTTGTGAAATTTCATTTGATCTAGTTCGTCGATAATATTACCATCCGCAGTCAATGCAGAGAACTGTTTAGTCTATGCTCGTATAAACACTGTCATCAGATCCCGGGGTGCTAAGTGAGTTCGTTATTTACGTTGTTTGCTAATTTGGCTCTGTTGTATACATATTGCTACACCGTAAATGGGATATTGCAAAAAGAAATGAAGTTACCATTAACGACAATTAGCGCCATTTGTGTTCGCTGAGGATAATTGGCTTGCTCGTCCCAACAAACAACCGTTGTTCTCTGACTTCCATTAGGGACCGGAGATCTCCTGGGTGGCAAATCTGCGGAAGTCCACTAATGCGGTCTGGTGTGATTGATGAGGCAGTATCTGGGTCACACTGTGTGGAGGGAAGGCGCAGGCGCTGCGTGGGTGTGTGTCTCCACAAGGCTAAGTAAGGCGTGGGTGGCAGTCGTCTGCCGAAGGTCTTCGTCTGCGGAGGTAACTTCCTCACTAGCTAGTTGCATTGCCTCAGCAAGTAGTCAACAAAGTTGCAGCGTTTCTTCGTTTAGATAACGCTTCTGTCTTTCTAGGGCATCAGTGGTACTGTTTGCGTCCCAGAAGACCTGGTCATAAATCTTCCCAACGCCTTTAAGTTCTGATTTATTTGCTGCATTTCTTTGATAAAACGAGTGCTAGTGAAAAATTCATTTGAAATTTCAGTTTATGTTTGCAAAAACTTTTATATTTATCATCTCTAATTCGGTTCCAGATTCAGATATGATACTTAGGGTCATAAACCACTGCTTAAAAAGAAACCATAATAATCTTAATTGTAGTATGCATGGTTCCAAAAACCAGTTTCTGGTGCCTTTATTACTTCTACATACAGCACCAAATCTAAGTACTGAGGGCATACAGCTTTGTTCCGGTGCGTTGTTGCCAATCAATTTATAGAGATCAGCCCCAAATGTGGTTCGTCTGAAAATACAGGGTACCTTTCAGCCAAATAAGGATTCTGATAACGAAAAAAAATCTTCTAAGTGGAGGTGATGAACACATCACGGTTTCAATTAAATGCTCGATTTTTTTGCGCTTTTGACTACGTTTAAAAGTTCTGACGCTGCTTTCACAGCTTCTGAGGCTGTATCTTCGTCTAAGTAGTTTTCGAATACACCATCAAAAGAAAAACAATCCAAGAGTTTGGTTAAAGTTTTATCGGATGCAACTAATTACTTTGTACTTCACAGAGATTAATTACTCAATGTAAAAGTAGCAGATTTTTGTCTCACCACAGTCTATCAATGTAACAGAAATTATTGCAATTCACAAATATAGCCAAAGCTAAAGAATCAATCCTGCATTTTGATTGAAACATTTTTACTTTAAAAAAGTGAAAAATCTTAGGTAGTGCAGTTGAGTTGTATACCAGATGAGAAGATTGATGTGAGGTCTACAAGTCATAAGAAACAAGTTTTTTTTCCCCGGAGCTTAATAAATACCGGAAAATAATATATTGCCATGACAACAGTGATCAGCAAGCTATTACATCCAAAACTGATGACTAGGTGTGTTAAACAAGTCTAGAAACACAGCAAATACTAATATTAGAAATACTTTGATCCAGCCACACCATTTAGAAAACTCTTTGGTTAAAATCCTAGATCATATAGCTCTAATAATCTCGTTGAACTTGTTTCTGTATTATTTTTGAGACGTTGCTTCTTAAATGTGTAATTTATGAGCCGGAAACCAATGACCATCCCAACATTCAACCAGATGACTATAGAAAACTCTGGGTTTTTTCTTATCCGTCTAGTGCAGCTAAAAATTGAAAAACTTCGTTATGGCATATGCGTTTTGGTTTATTAGACTATCATCAGTGTTCTAAAACAAGCTATATACAAGTTATTATTTTACTTAATGTTTATCTAATTGAAGGTATAAATCTGTTTTTAACAGTTATTTTTAGCTTAGTTTGCTTACAGTTTTTGTATATTACAGTAATGTGTGGAACTGTTCCATATCAGTTTACCCTCTTGAGGTTTTTCACCCATTGTACAATAAGTATAAGAAACATATTTACACACGTACTTTTTGAAAATAGCTTCTGGAACAAGCTTTTGTTATTGTTTATCCTCATGAGATTTTTCACCCACTGTACAATTTTGTATAAAAAACATATTTATACACATCACTTTATACACGCTCTTTATAATCGAAATATGTATACAACCCCGCTGTTTAGAAGGCATATATAGCCTCAAACCAAACAGAATTATTCTCATCGATTGAAATAATTTTTAGAAGGTGTTAATTCTATTCTCAATATTTTATCTAAATTCGTTTACTACTGAAATTACATTAGACAGTTTGCGTTCATGAACTGAAGTTGCTTGGTCACCAGTGGCGGATCTAGGATTTTTTCGAACCGGGGCAAAAACTTCACGCTGGCGCCCCCCCCCCCCCCGCCCCCAATGAAAACACCACACTCAGTTGAGTACTATTAAACTAATGTGATAAAAAACACAAAAGACATTTTATTGCTTGTATTATATATAATACACATAATCTTGATATATAACGCACGAGCCAGTCCTTAGCAGGCCCCAGCAAAATTTGCACTAAATGTTCCTACAACTTCACTCGTCGAGCTTTCATTTCCGCCAAAGGGTCTATAACTTCAGCATAATTCGTCTCATAAGTTGTTCTATTTTCGATTGATAAGATCGTGAGGTTAGAAAGACGTTCCTGGCTCAATGTTGATCTCAGGTAGGTTTTTTCATTATTTTTAGTTTACTAAAACTTCGCTGGCAGCTTGCGGACGTCGTTGGTAACGTGCAGTATATTCTCAGAGCTATACAAATATTAGGAAAGGCTTCCTGCAAGTCATTTTTACACATGTGTTGCAACAATTGGAATGGACTAGTTGTTTCATCGATTCCAATTAAAAAATGGAGCTTGTTGTTTAAACACGGCTAGTTCTTGACAAAAACCAATTGCGTTTAAGTCCTAGGAGTATCTGCTTGCTAGAACGGCTCCATTTTTTTTTTTTTTTTTTTTTTTTTTGGAGATCTTCTGTGGACATATTTACTAACGTGTGGCCACCAAGGAAGGCAAAGTTTTCATTTAGTTTTATTGCACTTTCTACCCTTATTCCTATTTCCGTTAAAATTATGTCAAATACAACTTTTACATCTTTGGAAAACAGTTGTGTGGGGTCTAATGCTCTTGAATCGTCCTCGCAGATTTCGTCGTGTTGCCTCTTTTGTTTGGAAATTCTTTTACTTTTGAGTATCGGAACGGTTCCCAATTTTTGTGCTACAGGTGTAGCTTCTTTGATCCAATATTCTATCGGCTTTAGTCTCATTTCTTACAATATCTTAATAAGCCCTTTCATTAATGACACATATCGCGAAAGGATTATGTCCTCCTTTTGTATTTCCACATTTACTCTATTAATTTCTCGAAGAAGGTTAGCCCAAATTGTTAATTTGAGGATAAATTTAAAATCCAATACATCATGTAAGAGATGAGCGGATTCATACTTACATTCTGCAGCCAGAGAAGATTCTTCAATTTCCTCCACTGCTTTGACAACTTCAGGTAAATTATTCAATAGGGCAAGGTGTTTGGTCGACCATCTTGTCTGGCTACTACCTTTTAAGTGGGTTTTTGTACATTTTTTCATTATTACCCACTGCGTAGTGGATCCAACGAAGAAGCAATAAAGTTTTTGTACAAGTCCAAATAGACTAACCAAAAAAAAATTAGATATCGTCTCGTCCACCAGAAGATTGTAAGCGAGAATAAGCTAGTAATCCAAACTTTCTAAAAACAATTAATATTTCAACAACCATCAAAAAAACTGGTATTTTCAGGATATGGCTGCTTAACAGCCTATTCCCTAAACATGTTTTCGGAGAACGACGTTTTATGAATGCTTTATTGTAGGTTTATGTGTTGAGATTTTAAGAAGGAATTAGAAAGAACTTCTTAAAACTCTATGTGTGGAGCACAGCACTTTACGGTAGCGAAACATGGACTTTAGGAATACCGGAAAGAAAGAAACTTGAAGCATTTGAAATGTGGTGCTACAGAAGAATGCTGAAAATTAGGTGGACAGACAAAGTAAGAAATGAACGAGTTTTAGAAATGATGGGTGAGAAAAGAAGTTTATGGAAGAAGCTTACAGGAAGAAGAGACAGGCTGGTAGGTCATATTTTGAGACATGCTGGATTGGTTAATCTGTTAGTGGAGGGAACAGTTGAAGGTAAGAACTGCAGAGGTAGACAGAGACTAGAATATATGAAGCAGATAATTGAGGACGTGGATTGTAAGGGGTATGTAGAAATGAAGAGGTTAGCACAGGATAGGAAGGGATGGAGGATTGCATCAAACCAGTCTAAAGACTGACGACAGAAAAAAAAAAAAATGTGTTGAGAAACAGCGGTATGTGCTAATAACAATTGATAGGTTTGGTTCATAATATATGCACAGAGGTAAGAAATAAGGCCCATATAAGTTAATAATCCGTTTTTTTTAATTTTTTTTTTTTTTTTTTTTTTTTTTTTTTTTTTTTTTTTTTTTTACTGGTCCTCGGATTGACAAAGGATGAGAAACGCTGAGATATTTGATAACGATAGATTCTTCCTTACCTGTTAATGTTTCGTTTCCAGTAATAAATATTTAAACTCGTTCAGCATAAAAGTATATATTAAAACAAAACTGGGCTAATCACTCGAACGCAGCTGCAAGAATGTGAACATCAGATGGCAAAATTTATTAATCCAAGCATATCGCGAGCTCCGGCTAACAATGACTGAATGAATTTGTTTTAAGGCCACTCGTCACAGAACAATGAATTTTCCGTCCTTTCAAGTTGCCGCCGCGGTCAGTGTACCTCGGCGCTTTACTAAAAAAAAAGGGTTGGCAGCACATGAATATTTCGCCCTAGCGCTTATAAAAAGGTGCCACCAACACCTGAATTTGGCGCCCCCCTGAAGTTGTCGCCCGGGGCAAGAGCCCCGGTTTGACCCCCCCTAGATCCGGCACTGTTGGTCACGTATATTAACTGCAAGCAGTTCAAAAATATAAATAAGCTAATTGTTAAAATAAACACCCAGAACACATTTATTGGCCATATAATAGTGGCTTTTCTAAAACAAAAGAATGTAATTTGGACGCCAAGGTTTGGTTTTTCGGTTACATTGGTGTATGTTGATGCTTCTTAGTATTTTATTTTTCAAAAAAGTTCAGACAGTACAATACGAACACTTAATTTAAAACGTCCGTGCCATAGTCTGGACTTGAATGGCGACGTCTGTAACTTCTACGGTGTTGGGGTCGGCCGTTGTAATAGTTGCTATGGTGTTTGGTTGCAGGCGATGGGTCGCTTGCTGGCGACGGTGAAGGCGGTTGTGACTCGAGCTGTGTTTGGAGGCCATGGTCTGTTGGCGATCTGGCAGGTGACCGTCTTCAAGGCGGACCGTCGCTTCTGGTACCTGTGCGCGCCCATCATCATGCTCGCCTTCGAGGGCGTCTTCACGCTCACCATCAAGAAGTCGCAGGAATGGAAGTGGTGAGATCTACCATCACTCGATCGCAATGCCCCCTAAACCGTTGCACAAACACAACCAGTAAGTGATACGATAAAGGAGCTGGAATGGGATTCATTGCGAGACAAGGGAAGAGTGGAGAGAATCACGGGAGTGTACAAGGTTATAACATTGGTGATGAGGTGTAGTAAGATATTGGTGGAAGAATTAGGAGAGTTGCATGGAAAGAAAAAGATCACCATGACCACAAATTGGCACTCGATTTCGGACATAAGGGTGTGGGAAGATTTTCTTCCGTAGGTGGGGAGGTCAGGGATTGGAATAAATTGTCAAGAGCAATGATGATTAATATACCAAAAACAATAAAAGAATTTAAAGTTGAAATTAGTAGAGGAAAAAAGGATAAGTGGGAAAAGGAAGGGGGGTGGGATGGAAATGGGTGTTTAGGTAAATTACCACCGGCACAAGTGCTTCATCACAATTAAATTAAATTAAACTGATACTCAGTGTGGTAACAGTAACCACCAATACTAATAATGGGTAGTATGGTCACTGTGTTATTGTATCTGTAATGTTGTGACGTCTTCGACAGCCAGTAACTGCAAGAGATGTTTACGATCTTGATCCATAGATAATGCTGTTACAACATCCTATAAATGAAGATTATCTTTCTTTGTTTCCGTAGTTATCAATTTAAAAAAAATTATAATTTCATTTCAATCGACAAATAAATTATTAGTTACTTTTTGTTTATTTACATTCGTTTGATATAGAGTTTTTAGTTAATGTTATCTGTCGATAGATGTAGCAAGCAAATAATTTAGGTTACGTGTTTATGTTTTTGTAATGGTTCAATATTTTTCTCTTTAAATTAAAATTTAAAAGCAACCGTAAAGAATGGTATGTATATTTCTACATGGTGATTAGGAAGATTATAGTTTAACGGAACTGGGTGGAGCTGATATATGAGCAACATTACATCATACAAAATGAAGTACAATTTTGTTTAGTTAAGCAAATGAGGATAAATGAATTGTCAGAACAGTGCGTTCAGCGTGTCAGATTTATAAACTAGTAATAATTTAATTACCCTGAAGTAATACTTCTCTGACGAATGCTGTAGCTACTAATGCCTATTCTGTGCTCAATCTTTTGCTTTTTGTCTCCATCCAGTCTGTGACTTGAGTTTCCCCTTGGTTACTGCACTATCTGCATAAAAGCCTGAGTATATTTATATGAAGTAGAGAAACCTTCCTCACCTTTCTAACCTCTTATTTATCCCATATTTGATATTAACATGTTGGTGATTTTTTCGGCCCAAGTACTTAGTTGCTATGATAACTGTTTTGTGGGTTGTTTCTGACTTGCAACTAAACAAATGCTTTTAATGGCATACGCGTTTCGCCTTTATTCAAGGCATCATCAGTGCCCTAGATAAACATATATACACATATATATACAATGCTGTTGTTTGATTTTTGTACAGTTTTCTGAAAATATTAAGTAGGTACTTACAGTTTTTATATTGTTTGATATTGTTTTTAACGTAGTTCACCTAACATCTGGGACACCTTGAACTGTTGCCTGCTGCCATTTGCTTGATCGTGTTTAGCGAGACTGGTGGTAGAACAGTTATTGTTTGATCCTGGCATTGGCCTAGACTCCAATCCAACCAACCAGATTTCGGTGTCACGAAACCATGCGAAATGAATATCAGGATGGTTGCCACGTGCAGGGAACGGACGATGTCCTTCCATTTCCTTCCAGAAAATCCTACTAGAATCTGATAACCTTATGGTAGACAAGCTGAGAAATTATAATATTTTAAATAATAAATTGGATGTAACAAGTTTTTATTGGGACGGAAGTAAAGCAAATAAAATGTCCGGAGTGTTAGCCTAAATGCTTCTGTCAACTTCCATACATGGCTCACATATTAGGAATAATTAAACAGTAGATATGCGCTCATGGTATAGGTTATATGGGTTTTATATTTTTATTTCAGTGCCATAACCCAACTATTTGCTTAAGAGTTATGATGGGGAATACAGTGCATGGGCCTTGACTTGATGCACCAATTTACTTACGAACTCATATACGTTTTGCGACCGCTTGTAATTTAAAACTGAAATACTTCCTGTACATATTTTCATCGACCGTACCTGGAAACAAGATTAGTGAATTCAGAAGTCATAAAAAAGTGAAAAACGAGACTATTCCCTATAGTCGAAAAGCCAGAAAGTTTGTTTCTTTAGTGTCAATCAGCCAGCGTGAGAAATATATCGGTACCTAAACCACACAAAAATAAGAAATATATCGTTAATAATGTTCCTATTGTACTAGGTATTTTTCATTACGGTATGTACGTTTAAAACAGTAGATGTGCCGTGCCACTACCTCAACATCGTGAATTTTCCTGGAAAATAGAGAAAATCTTTTGGTACCCTCCATATCAGTTTAAAATCAACCCTTTCCAAAGATCTGTGTTTTTTGTTTGGAATGGAGAGGAGGATTTCTTTGCACCACTTTTCTGTCATATTTTGAATATTACGTGGGTGTGTCCGCAGGTTCTGCCCGTCGGTGTTCCTGTACCTGCTGGGCACTGTGCCGTCCATCTGGCTGCTCGAGCTGCACAAGATGGCTCGTCGGCAGCAGCGACCAGCCTTCAACGTGAGCGCACTGGCGGTCGGCGACCTGGACAAGATCTTCGGGGTGAGTAACCAGTCACGTCTCTTACACAGAATATCTCAGATGCGTGGCCACACGCTGTCACAAGCAACCAGTCAAAGATAATGGAACAGCAGAGGCTTTCCCGGTTTTAAAATCTGCACTAATCGTTATTGCACATGACTCTTACATCACAGGCGACCCGTATACAGCTTGTTCGTATAAGGGAAACTTCGAAAGTCACATCTGTAAAAGGCGTTTCCTCGGAGAGAGCTCCTAGGATGTTTTATACTGTGTGAAGTAGCATGAAGAATATGCTTACAATTTTCCTTAAGGCTATAAGTTTCAACGAAATCTGAAAGGCTTAGAGTCGCGATTTCTCTGACAAGTGAGGGACTAGTACGTAGCTTCTATTAAGGAACTATTTTTGTCAGTATTTCATTGAAACCGTTTCTAGCTTAAAGATATTATTTCTAGTTTTTCTTATGTTACACACACACACATACGTAGATAAACGTAGATAACTGTTTCACGTATACACACTCACACGCACAGTGTGTGGGTGCGCATGCGGTTATCTACGTTTGTCACTTTTCCCGTCTTCATCACATTTTGTCTCACTTTTGACAATTTCTCTGACTTTTTCCATTTTGTTTCAATTATTCCCGGACAGTCATAGTAACTATTCTTCTTCAGAAGATCACTCCTGAATGTGGTGGAGTATTCCACCGAGAGTGGTGGTGTAACGGTTAGCGTTCTGGCCTCGCATTCGGGAGGATGGCGGTTCGAATCCCCGGCCGGGCATTCAGATTTGGGTTTTTAATGGTTTACCCAAATCACTCCATTCGTTGCCCCCAATCCTTTCCCGTCTCTAAAGACCTCGCTGTTAAGAGACTTTAAACAGTTAAAAAAAAAAAAGAGTCTTCCTTCAGTCTATAGGGTATTTCCTTCCTCCGGATTTTCTGGACTTAATGTTTTATTTGTTCTGTCACAGATAATTTCATTTGATTCCTTGTCATTCATGGTAAATATTTGCTCGACAGATACCAACAGAGTTTTTAGCTGCTTGATAATACATGCTGCAGACGGGAATATAGAAAGTGCCACAGTTCCCAATCACACAGTATAAGGAAAATGCGCCTCTTTTGTACTATTTGCTCGTACGATGTTTTATTTTCTGTTGTTCAAGCACATTGCCATACAACATGTTCCGGAGGGCTCTCGTTGCCGCAATGATAACTGATTTTGTCCACTATCCCTCACTTTTACAACGGTCTATTGTTATGCAATGTGTCAGCCCATGGGTTGGGATAAAATGTGACACTTCCAGCCATTCGCGAATACTTATGTATCTATCTTCTGTTGTTCTTGCGTTCGACCTCTGTTGCTATTCTTCAAATAGAGATCTGATTATCTCTGCAGCTGTTGTTACTGATGATAACGTAATTTTTTCCACCTGTTTTGATTTCCTACTCCGAGCAAGTTTTTTTTTGTTGTTTTTTTTTGTTGTTTTTTTTGTTTTTTTTTTAATGGCATTTGGCATCCTTGGACATTCAGCCAGCTCAAGTATGAGTTTGTTTCATAAAGTGCTTTCAGTTTAGTCATGTGTATATTGCCTTTCAAGTAATTCTAGACACTCCACAGGACGGACATGACAAGCACACTCACATACAACACTTGAACACCCATGCCCGCGGCCGGACTCGAACCGGCGACCTTCGGCGCGCGGAGCCAGTAATCTGGCCCCCTACGCTACCGAGTATAATGTTCTTCGATTCCGAAATTACAAGCCTAGTGGCCACGCACCAAGTGCCATGGTCAAGGGCGTCCATTGCTCCTACTTATAAGCACCACTTAGCTTAAGGAGAATTCTTTGTTATGTCCTCCTGAGTTCTGTATTGCCATACTTTACCTGCGTCACTGAAGGAGGGGTTGACGGGGCGATCAAAAAGATCCGCTATTACTTCCCCGAGAATTATCCTCCACGGCAATTATAGAACAGAGCAGGTTGCGTGGGCCTGGGAAACTGTTCCGGTCATTCGATGAAAAATCATCGGCTAGATCGGGCAATGTCTGTGCCAGGAGACAGCAAAATCCAGCCAGCCGCCTGTTTTCAGCACACGGATTTCATTCTTCACATTAGTAGAAGTATTCACCATTCTATACTAAGTTAATTAAAAATGTGTTTATTTGTTTTCAAGTATCAGTAATATCAAGTATAAATATCATGTATGTAAAAATAACACTTTCTAATAAAATTACCTTTTTTTTTGCTTGATGAATAGACGTACTTATTAAAAAATATATCTTGTTCAAGTTTACAACCTGGCCCGCCAACACGAATTTTTTTACGATCTGGTCGTTAATTAAAAAAGTTTTGTGACCTCTGGTCTGGGCCGTAGTCAATCTCTCTGCCGCCTGGGTTAGGCAATACGTCTCCAACGAGGCATGCATTCACATTAGCCTGCAAAAGTGCATTGTGAAAACAACAATAAAAAATTGGCAAACCTCACTGAAAAAAAATCCGATTTGTTATAAACATTCAATGTGACCGTGACACAGACACGTTTCAGCGTGTCAAAATAGTACAAATTTCAATCATGAGCAAAATGGCGTACGTGGCTCAGGTATTGCCGATTCCTGATCCCATCGCTAACAGGATTCAAAAAGCATTAGGGTAGTTTGTAAGCAGAGGAAAAATTTTCAAAGTCGCCTTTAAAGTCCTGATTTTCCCCTCAAAGATAGGAAGAATAGGAATGTTAAACATAAAAGAAAGATGTATTTCCCCATTTCTTAAAAGACTGTCAACTGTGATAACGGGCATGACCAACAAGCTGGTCACCACAACCAGACCTATTCATCAAGAAATACCCTTTCACATGACGACTATCACGCACACTCTCCCGCATATGCAACAATATCACCTTGAGGAAACTTATGTCAAAGCTCTACATAATAAGACAGCCAAAGAAATATACAGACTAATAAACACCGTGTGGTATAGAAATAGAATAGAATTAAATACCCAAACTATGCATGGAACAACATGTGGCTCAATATCACGAACAGCACCCTAATATACCAGATACGTTCGGTATGGTATGACGTAATAAATGAAAACATCCCCACAAACAAAAAGCTATATGAAATACACTTATCGACAACAGATAAATGCCCACATTGTGGAAACACAGACACTCTAGAACACTGGATAGTGTGCGGATAGAATCAAAGAATCTGGATCAGGGCAAGAATAAGAATTGCTCTCCTAGACCACTTGTAATCAATGTGAATGAAATTCTTAAACCAGAAAAATCAGATTTCCCGCTACAAAACAAAATACCATCCTATGGTTAATAGGAAACACCACTGTCTATATAATACACAATGAAAAAATAAATTTTGAGGATTACATTGGCTATGTGAACGTCACCTGTTATGAAACAGTAAAACTTAAAAACTACAAACAAACAAAAAAATGTTATGCGAGGATGTTAGAGATCATAATGACAGAAAACTTACCTTAAATAAATATGGAGAATATTCACCAGCCACACGAGCGGCTCGTGATGTAGAACTTGTAATGATGCATGTTCAGATATATGTAATAAAACCTTTACGCCACACCTAGTAAATAGTAACAACAATAATTCCATCATGTGTTTCTGACTGTGTCTGGTGCCAAATATTACTTGCAACGTCCAAGATGTGCGCTCCATCGGGCAGTCAAGAAAAGAATCGAACAAAGGAGGAAAATAATTGGAGTGTGTAAATCTTAGTTGAGATACGAAAGTATATTATTCAATTAGCTTTGAAATGCATTATTCAAGAAAGCAATTATGTGATTTATGTAATGTTTGTGCTGTTTTGTAATAAATAAAAAATAATTTTCTCAACATAAAAAAATATGATCTCAACACAGTTTTATCTTGAGTGTTTGGGATTGGACTTGTGTTGTAGGTGAAGTTGTCGCTGCCGCAGATGGATGCTGACCTGTGGGTGACTTTGATCGAGCAGTTTCTAATGCTAGCCCTTATCCTGGGTCGCTGGATGCTGCCCAAGGGTGAGCTCACCAGGGATCAGTTGTCACAGCTTCTGTTGGTCTACATCGGCACCGCAGCCGACATCATAGAGTTCTTTGATTCTTTCAAGGTCAGTTGCCTAGCATTACACTAGATCAGCGTTTCCTCTGTCTTACAGAGTGCGCGTACAAAATAAAAATATAATTAATAATTACTAAAACATAAATTGAGACATACACTCAAACTCTGTCCATAGTGTTTGAGATGCGAGTAAAGCTATCAAATGAGAGTTCTACAATAACCAATTTCCAATTGTTGTTACTGTTATTAAGGGGTCCGTGGCTAATCTCTAAGGCAGGGGTGGTCAACCCAAATGATCCTGAGGGCCACTCTGGAAATGTATCATGACTCCGCCGGCCGTATATAAAATTATATACTCGCAAGAATATTATTTTAAAATCAAAGCTAATTTTTTCTCATAATTTCGGCAGTTAATTTTTGAATATATGGATGCACAAGTAATTTATTTTCACAAAAACGTTGGCTTTACTATTTTTGCCATCATAAAATACATATATTTTGTAAAAGTGTGATGAATCTCGCGGGCCGTAAAAATGTTCAAGGAGGGCCGCGGGTTTGCCATCCCTGGTCTACGGGATCTGCCGTTGAAAAAGGTTGGGAAAGGCTGTAATAGAACAATGGCCTCAATTGTTGGCTGGAGGACAGTTGATACCCATAGACTTGTTCTAGTTTTTTTGTGCTGTCTTCCGGAGAATGGCACGACACCTCTTTCCGAATGCTGAAGGTCATGTATGGGAATTCGGATTTCTACCCCCATGAATCCCTCGCAGTAGTCCTCGAGAGTAGCAACTTAAATGGTATTTTTATGTTGTAGATTGGAAGGGATGAAGGGCGTTTCACTGAAACAGCTAGCAATAAATAACAAAGAAACTGAATAGAGCTTATATTACAATGCACTACAAGTATGGGCCTAAAAAAAGTTTTAGAAAACACTAATACACCGAAATTTGAATGGTTGGTACAGCAATCTAACTTTAGCTCATTGAATGGTTTACATAAACAAGGCTCCGTAGCTATTATAATATAATATTTAATTAACTTGTGATGGAGCGCACACCCCGGTGGTAATTTCCCTACACACTCATCTTCTCCCTTTCCAGCACATATCTACATTTGACTTCTGCAAATTTTAGCTTTAAATTCTAACAACGTTTTTGGTAAATTATTCATCATTTCTCCTGGTAACTTATTGCAATCCCTGACACCTTTACCCAAAAAAGAGAACCTTCCTATACCCTTGTGCCTGAAGTCGAGTGGCACCTTGTGGTCATGGTCATCTTTTCCCTTCCATGTATTACTTTTAATTCTTACACCAATATCTTTACATGCCTCATCACGAATATACAACTTGTACACTCCCATGACCCTCTTCACCCTCCTCCTGTCTTCCAATTAATCCCATTCCTGCTCTTTTATCATATCTATTACTAATTTCCAGAAACAAATCTAGCAGCCCTTTTTTGTACCCTCACCAACTCCTGTATTTGATACGTAAAATGTGGGTCACATACTACGCCACCGTATTCAAGCAATGGTCTGACCAAAGTTTTGTAACCCAATTCCTTTACTTCTCTCGTACATCTCCTCATCACTCTCTCTAACAAGTGCAACATTTGAAATCTTTTCCTACTACCTGACCAATGTTTGTGTAGCTATGCAGAAATGTTAACAAACTACTTAGTAGGTGGGCGAAAACAAAACTAATTTTTCACTTATAAGGTTTTTGATTGAGTCAGCCAAGATTAATGTGGCATAACAATTACTATCGACTAACAAGGGCGTTTAATTTTATATATATATTATTATTATTATTTTTGTTAGGCACAGTTACTTTCAGTTTCTTCAAGCGTATAAGGGATGATGCGGAGGTCACGGTATTTCATAACATGAAATTCAACCAGGATATTATTTCAGTTGTACTGGGGATTTCTAACATTCGATGGATTGCAGGTCGAAGTTTTGAGCTGGACATCAAAAATTGTCCCTTCTTTCGTGGGTTTCAAGAATAACTCATAGCGAAAGACAATATGGTACGTCAAAATACCCGATTGAAAATTTTACTCTCGTTTGTTGGAAATTATCCAATAGGAACACTGTTAGATATAACCCCGAAGATCCTTTATTAATATTATTACCATGTCTCGGATGCAGTGTTGTGCAACAAAAATTAGAGAGAATCATAGGAAACAGCGTAACATCGGCGAAATCAATGCTTTTGATTGTTACATCTGCAGCATCGTGGTGAATCGGCAGGTCACTTAATACGATATTGTGAAGTACTCCTCCGCGATAACTTCCGTAGTTGGCGTCGCACTCACATTAGCAGTCATCAGTATAGACTATGGAGGATGATCTGCCCTGAAACGATTCATCTGGCTCTGGTACCTACGCGGAAGCTCAGCACCCTGTAACTTCTAAGTGGGATAGGTCATAAGTTATTCATTTCGTTACAAGCTCTTCTGCTTTTGTCGTCTCCTTTTCGTAATGGAATCAAACTTCAGAGCCGAGCGGTAGGCCAGTGCATTGACGGCTTCCATGAATTAGGGCGCGCTAGTGGTGAGCCCAGCGAGTCTATTCACTAGGGGATATCAAAGCGATTCCGAACCAACAGCCGCTTATGAACTTCTCCTTTCTGCCGTCTGATCTACGGTGGATAGTTGTTTGGTAGGACCGGAAGCCAAGGCATGTGGATTTATCTCGAAGTACCACTCGCAAATCTTATCATCCAATGGTAAAAAAGCTGTAGAGGAAAAAGCTGTAGAGGAGTATTAAAGGGACACTGTGATTTAATCAGATATATTGAAGAGTTTGGACTGCACTTCGAAAAGCAAGGAATAATATAACATTGTTTATTTATAGTTTTAATGGATTTTTATGATGTGGAATGCTTGGATCGACTGTTAGATAACGTTGTTTAAGTTTTAATCTCCACGGAACGCTAAGATTCTTGTTTTCGGTGAAATGATTCAAGTTTAAGTAAAATAGATCCTTATTAATAAATTCTGGCAGGAGGCGACTCAGTGTCAGAGGAGCTGCACTATGTATGCGAAATTTAGTAAACAGAATAAAATACAACATTTAGTGATTACTCAGTTGATGAAAATTCTCCTCGCAGAAACAATTTACTTCCGCCCAAGGAAATGGAAATAAGATGTACGCTTTTAACCATCAAGAGACTCCAAAAGATATGTGAAAATTCCGATTTAAGTGTCGGTCTGAGTTTTCTATCAAATTTAAAATTTTGGCGGGAAACAGGATACTTCTCATGGTGGAGGAGATCTTAAGATGTAGTAAGCGAAGAGTCAGAATGAGATTCACAAGATGTAGAGGTGTGATCAGGACTTTCGCAGAATAGTATATTAGGAGCGCTGACGTTCGTTACTTTAATGAACAGGAGTTTTCTTGGTTTACAGCCAGAAGTTAGGTGAATAGTTAAATACAATATGTAGTGGTCGGTCAAGGAATTTTGTACGTAAGTTGCTAAAGTTACTAAGGTTGGGTGAAAATTGATTACAGGTAGCAGTGGTTGAAATTAGGGCAGTTACAACAGAGATTCAAAACAGTCAGAAGCTTTGGAATGTAAGCATCCCAGCAGCAACGACACCAAAGTAGATCTGATAGTCAGCAAAATTAGGTGATAGCAAGACGTTATTTGGAGACAGATGGTGGGGAAAGAGGTATTCCTATCGGCCAGAAGCACTCCCCACTACGGATGATAGGAGGGTGAGAGGTGCACAAAAGTGAGAGGTACTAGCTGAGAAGTGTTCGGTCGGTCGGTGTCTAGCGTCTAGGAACAGGTCATCATCAGCAGATGGAGCTTGGGAAGGTCTAGGAACTTGGACAGGCTTCCTACACAGCTATGCAGCCAGAGGACTACGAAGTGATCTAGCGAGGCAACTTCACTTACAGTAAAACAGGTGGGAGCTAGCCAGTGATCCATAAATAATGTAGAGGGCAATGATTAAAGTAACTTACTGGGAGTGATGGTCTTTGGAATATTAGAGGGAGCTAGGAGAGGCCTTATTGTACAGAACTGATGTAATAAAGTGTATATATTTGTGCAGATCCTTACTGAGTGTTTTATTTATAAGTACTACTGCTCACATGACTAGAGGTTACCCACAGTTTATATGTCCTTCTCTGGAGTGGCAAGGCAGAGAAAGGAAAAAAAGTTCGCTCGTCCACCACAATCAAACAATGAAACAACAAAACAATTAAAAGTGATTAAATGTTTTCCTAACAGAGAAAAATGTACGAAAAGTTCCTATTTCTATAAAACACACATTTTATCAATATCTCCGTGATACGTTATACTGCTATCTAGTAGTAATGTAATCTCTCCTTATCGACGCTAGCGAAGCCTGGCGGCTTGACTCAGAACTATCGCATACCAGTGACCTCGATTGTTCACAATTTATCCACTTACAGCTTGAATTTCGAAAAATTCATTCATTTCTTAATTAATGGTGATACCTAAGCGGAAAACTTGATCTTTAAAATTTATCGATTTGAGTCAAGTGTGAGGGAAGAAAGATGGTTCGTCACAAAAACACAACTTTTAGAAGTAATACATATGATAACGTCGAAACTTGTACATTCCTGAATACTGCAGTGACAGATTTGATGTGTGCTGAGTCACTTGTTGGTTGTGTTCAGGACGAGGCCATCAGCCGGGACCCTATTCTGGTGCTGCTGACGCTGTCTATCTGGTCGTGGAGTCTGCTGCAGTTCACTGTGGTGCTCACAGCCACCAAGTCGCGCAAGTCGAGGCTCTCCACCACCGTCTCCACGCCTTCCTCCCCAGACCCAAGGTGCGCTCTCTACTTGTCACTGCCGCAAAATCTCTAGGTTTAATAATCTGAAACATAATACCTGCCTTGCTCATGTACAGGCAATCTGTAATATTATGAGTGGTCTGGTGGCTCAGTGTTTAAGACGTCTGACTAACTTTGAGATCGAAAGGTCCCTGGTTTGAATACCTCGGCGGGAAGTTTTATAGGCGCTTAATCCGACCTTTATCTCTAGCACTGCTTGTTGTGCAATGTGACGAAGGCCACAATGCTTCCCACAGAGAGTGGTGGGTGAGCGGTTAACGCTCTGGCCTCGCATTCCGGAGGACGCCGGTTAGAATCCCCGTCAGGGCATCCAGATTTGGGTTTTCCATGGTTTCCCCTAAATCATTCTAGGCGAATGACGGGATGCTTCCTTCAAAAGGCCATGGCCCAATTCCTTCCCGTTCCTTGCTCCCAGTCCCATCCCGCCTCTAATTACCTCGACATCGACGAGGTGTAAAGCCATAACTAAAAAAAGAAGGCCAGAACGCTTCCGTGGTTCGGATTCCGCCTATAGTCGGTGTAATCATTTGGTTAGGCTAAGACAGCCGCGACAAAATCTCTGTCAATCGATGCCCAAACACTTCCGGAAAATCATATTATGCCACCTGCTGTATGAAAGTGGACAATCATTACACTCATACAACAATTACTGGGAGGTTTAGTCCATCCTACCCCGCCGGATATAGGCCCTTAATCAGCCTATTTTCGAAATATCAACTACTTTTATTTTTTGCTTCAGGCTTTACGGCTCGTCGACAACAAGGTCACATTATAGTCAGGATAGGATTGGGGAAAGGAACTGGAAGGAACTCGGCCATGGCCTACTGAAGGAACCATCCCGGAATTTGCCTGGAGTGATTTCGGGAAACCATGGTAATCGAAATCAGAATGAATAGACTGGGATTTGAACTCACATCCTCCAGAGTGCCAGGCTTTACCGCTCACCCGCCAGAATGTGTAAAATCGCCCAAGTACTCTATAGTTTCAGTTCGTGAAGGCTGGTCAAAAACGAAATATGCAGAGGCTTTTTTTTTATTTATTTTTTTAAATGGCATTTGGCAACGAAGGCCATACAGCCAGCTCAATGTAATTGTTTTGTTTGTTTGTAGCTTTCAGTGTATATGTCGTCATCAAGTATATTGTATTTTTCCATTGTATGGACGCCACAGGACGGACAGGACACTCACACAGACACACAACACTTAAACATCCATGCCCACGGCCGGATTCGAACCGGAGCCAGCACTCTAGCCCCTACGCTACCGAGGCCGGCAATGTGCAGAGGCGTTGTTGTCTTGCCTGGTCTGTGTCAATGGCTTCCACACGTGCGGTTTGCCACTTTCCAAAATATCACCTTATTTATAGTTTAATTACATTTCTTTCCTTTCCAATGTGTTATTTTCTTATTTACCATAAAAGAATAATTATAATTTTTTGTATTGTTATAAGCATTAATTTAATAAAAATTTAAGTAATAATTCATACTAATTTAATTACACTCCACTTATTAAGAGTCACCATCTGTTGGATGTAACGTTATATTACAATTATTTATATTAACAATAATAATAAGATGAAGGCTATTCTTTTTCACTACAGATTCTTTAAAAAGTGCTTGAAAACCTTTCGTGTGCTGGATGTTTTTTTTAAAGGATATTAACTGTCTATTGGTTGAAGATGCAGAGGAAATAGCTTTGGGAGCTGTTGACACAAAGCTTTCTACCAAATCGATTCCGCGGACGAGTGTTTCCTTCTAGAGGGGCTCAGGCTTCACCTGAAAGCGGCTCAGAATCTGCGATACTGTTTACACCAACACAAGAAAGAATACTGTTTACCTAATCGACATTCATCTGTTTGGGTCATGCATCTGCCTTCAATAAATTGATACCACACCAACTTCACATACTTGTCATCCATTTGCGCTTCTTTATTATTAAATATTTTTTATTTATTATTCCTGCAGCCCGTTTATTCCAATGATTCTTTACATCTTTACTTGTTTCTGTTTGAAGATATTTTTAACATTGCTTTCTGCTTCCTCACTGCCATCATTGATGTCTCACCTGTCCTTTTATTTATGAACTTATTCCGTTGCCTCTTATTCATAATCACCTCCAGGTATTTTATTCATTGCAGTAACGTCTTAATTATTAGTTTAGGAATTCTATAAGAATTATTTTTCTCGATTTTCGATTTTCGTATCAAATTTATTCCAATTTTTATTTAGTTTCAATGTTTCCGCTCTCTGTGATTCATTTCGCTTATAAATACTATAATTTAGGGAATCGTCATCACCAGTTATCCCATTGGCACGAATCATTGCTGCAGCATGACTGTGTTCGGTACCTAACTGGTTCGAGTCTGGAGATGAAAGGAATTTTCACGGTTCCGGGCATGGTCAGTGGTCATCACATTAGGAGAGGTGGTTTTGCACGATTCCTAATCACCAGTTTGGTACCAAACCTTTTCGCAACGCTTGTGTATTGAGGACATTCAACACTGTTGGCGGTGTTCCATCCGTCTGATAGAAAATTTGAATCTAGAGGCCCCTGTTGTCTTTCGTAAAATCATATAAGAAGCAAGTATCACTGCCAATCTTTTGCTCACGACATACTGCACTGAAAACACAGTTATCCACACAAACAATAACGTAAATGGTTCAATACCAGGGAAAACAAGTGGAAACCACCTCAGTACAGTTCTGATGAATTAACAATGGGGATTAGTGTCACAGATGGCGGCTGACTACCTATGGGTCATCGAGTATAGTGATCATTCATTCATACTGAAATTAGGGTCTTACCAATTTTTGTACATGTATCACACTACTATCTATGTGATTTTACATCATATATTAATCCATCCATTGTTGGTCACAGTTTGACAAAGTAATCGTTTGAAGAGTCAGAATAACTTTGTAAAATCCTCTAATAACACTATAATTACGTAAATGAAGAGTATACAAACTCTCGTTAAAGTTATCAATCAGGATGGTAGATTAGTTTTTAGTTTCCAAGTTCTGATAATTTCCATTTTGCTTGGGAAAGACAGAAAATATATTAAATATAAAATTAAAATTGTGGTTTGAAGGACGTGTGATTGATACACGAAGAAGTAACCGAGCGTGGTGGTGTAACGGATAGCGTTCTGGCCTCGCATTCGGGAGGACGGCGGTTCGAATCCCCGTCCGGGCATCCAGATTTGGGTTTTCCATGGTTTCCCCAAATCACTCCAGGTGAATGCCGGGATGCTTCCTTCAAAAGGCCATGGCCGAATTCCTTCCCATTCCTTGCCCCCATCCTTTCCCGTCTCTAAAGACCACGTTGTTAAAAAGGGACGTTAAACTGTTACAAAAAAAAAACAAAAAAAAAACGAAGAAGTAACTTAAAAAAAAAGAAGTCCCGTTAGATCTTGTTTCTACCTAATATCAGGCAGTAAGAAGAATCAGATCGTATTTAATTTACCTACGTTTAAGAACATTTTTGAAATCATTGGTTCGATTTTCTACTCTGTTTCATGTCATACATGCCTTCCGTCTATTGGTTAAGGTCAAATGAGTCTTCGCCAATCGCACAATCCTTTCCTTTGCCGAGGAATATCACTAAGGCCGTCATATCAGTAGTTACTGATACACTGTATTACTTACCTAACTAAAGAGTGTGAATATCATCATCTCGTCTCTCTCTCTCATTAAAGCAATCAATCTGAATGACAGATTTATTTTAGTTTTTCAATTTCAGATTCTTTGATTTTTGCTTGGGAGAGACAGAAAATGTGTTAATAATAAAATTAAAATTGCGTTTTGAGGGAAGTGTTACTGGTACTTTCGTTAAAAATAATAGGCCCAATAGCATTTGAAGTCTAAGAAACAGCTACCTCGTTAACATTGATCATTTATTATGCATCCACGTATCACTCCCTACATTACATATCTGCAAAAACATTTCACCTTTAATAATATCTTTCTGTTATGCAGGTATAAGACCATTTTCCCAATAGTAGATAAGTAATTGTTATATGAAAAGAACCTGGAAAATTTAATGTTTTGAATTTCTTTGTTTATAAGTTCGTCATTTCAGTTTAATAACGTAATATAATAGTCAAAAAAAATTAATATTAGCTGTTAGTGATTACTTTTTTTTGTATTTACATTCTTATTTCGTACATGTTCCAGCATGGATTAATGGAATATTTTACTAAGAAATCTGTTTAATAATCTACAGAAGTGGCTGCTGCTCTGTGGACGTGTGGGGCATTGCCCTGAACATGCTGCTGCAGGACGCTCCGTTCCTGGTCTTCAGGCTACTGCTTATCCTGTACTATCGCATCATCTCTTACATGAACGTCTTCTTCACCTGCAAGAACACACTCGTCATCCTCCTGCAACTGTACCGCCTGTACGTGGTCCGTGCAGAGGCAGCTGCTGCAGCCAAGGTGACCTTCAAAACATACCATGGTTCAAGTATTAAACTTATATTTCTAAATTACCTTGCCTGTGACTTCGTCCTCGCAGAGCCGGCGATAGAATTTCTTGATTTTTCGCATTACAGTATCACACCCACATTTTTTTTGGTAAACTGTGAAATTTCTTATCGCATAAATATGAATGAAAGCGATATCGATAGCAGCAGATCGATGTACCTGTATACTGACTTGGATCGCGATAGTAGTAGATTCTTTGCCTGGCCGTGCCGCGAAATGTACGCGTGTGTAACGGGAACTGTTTTCTAAGAAATTGTGTCGCCGGTTCGAATCCGGCCGTGGGCATGGGTGTTTAAGTGTTGTGTGTCTGTGAGAATGTCGTGTCCGTCCTGTGGTGTCTATACTAAGGAATCATAAACGTACAGGAGAAACTAATTACTGGAAGAGATATCATAAACATCTTGAGCTGGCTGAATGGCTTAGTTGCCGAAAGCCATAAAAAAAAAAAAAAAAAAAAAAAAAAAAAAAATTGTGTAGAGCTAAAGTATTGTATAGCTCAATGTGTGGACTCGTAAATATGCAACTGTAAGCTAAAGTCTGTCATCCGCGTCGTGTCGGTGAAATAGAAACTGTGAGTGATGTGAAGAGGAAATTGTCACTACGTGTAATTAACTGTTGTAACTGTGTCGAGCTGTTACAAACTGAATAATTTGTAGAACTAAAGTAAACGTGTTTAATTCCTGTGTATATTTCTCACTTGCGTAAAGAATCTGTAGTCAACCTCTGAGTATTTGTAATGTACCAAAAGTTGCTATAAATGTCAGTTGGTGGATAGACTATGTTTTGTGTTTAACTTACTAACGTGTGTGAACAAAATATTTCTATAACCACAAGACTGAGGCGACCGTGTTTTTTTATTATTTATTATTTTTTTTTATTTTTTATTTTTTAACTTACAAACAGGAGTTCCGATTGCTAAGAGGCAGTATTAATAAAACTACGAGTAGATAACTTTAAATGTGTGGTCATAAAACTTCAATATGGCTTCTTCTTCAAAACTACTGACTTTCAGAATATTCGAGCTAATTAGGTTTAAATAATATTCAGACATATTCTCTGGCACCTTAGCAGTGACGTGGCAAACTCGTCGGATGGGGCCCTCCCTCAGGCCAGATGGGCAACCTTATTTTTTTTTTAGCTCTACCACTGCCGTGCGACAGTGGGCGAATTGTTCGGCCGTGGGCCCTTACGGCTGGTCATCACCCTCCCCCCCCCCCCCAACCCCCCTCTTCGGCCAGTGAGCTCGGGGTAAATTTGCCCCACTAACCCCCCCCCCCCCGCCCTTCCCCTCAACGCCGGTCCTGTGTCTTCACGGAGCGAAGAAGGTCTTCGGAGAGTGCTGCCACACTATTCCCAATATCTTTGATAACCCAGCAGTGCTTTAACAGCTAAAATCTCGAGTTTCAAGTTGACAAAGTCACGGATGAGCATAGTTATAAATAGAAGAGCTAAAACACGTTTCCTGCAGATTGCGCGCCGCGCACGACTGAGAGCAGCCGTAGCAAAGCGAGTCCTACAGGAACCCAGCGAGGCGGAAACCGGATCATCCAGCGAGGACTCCCAGTCCAGCGAACAGGACCAGCAGGGAGAACAAAGTGTAGAGGAGAGGACACCGCGGAGGCCAAACAACAGGTATCACAACAGTAGCTTGCTAGCAACCCGAATCAATCACAATATCCTCCTCATTCATTTCACTTTCCAACTACTTTCATTTTTTCTCTTTAACTGTCCATGTCTCTGACATATTTTAGAAACATCTTTTTTTTCTTCTTTTTTTTAGTAAGTTCGATATGTTTCTGGCTGTTAACAATGTTCTCACTTTACTAAAAGAGGAAATAAACGTGGTTACGTCACATACTACTTATAAATTATCTGCAGATAAGGATCACGAAAAGCAAAATACGAAGAAGATTTAGACTGTTAACAGAGCTCGAATAAGTGAAAATGCTCTAGGCGAGGAGGAACTAATGATAATATAACGTTCTTCTTTTAGTCACAGTTGATGTTGGAGTTATATAAATTACATATGTATATAAAACGCTATTCTTGGTCACGATGTCTATTACCCTCTGACGTCACGCTTCCCGCCAACGCTGCCCAACCAACAACGACCGGAGATGTTAGAGGTTATGCGCGTTATTTAGTAACAGTTCTATTTAGCTAAGCAAACATGAGTAAATGAGCTGCCAGCACTAAAAGAAAATAATGTATTTCGTAAAAACAGACATAGTAATTATTAGTTGCTTTTCCTTAATTAAAATTCGTTCGATTTAGATATTTCGGATACTCTCTTTACAACGATACTGTTGTTATAGTATGCTAATAAATATCTACATTATACATTATCCATTATGAACGCTATTTTATGAAAATTATACTTAGTTAGCAAAGAAACGAGTTTCTAAAATACTGCGTTCAACACGTCATTTTGGAAGGGCTTACAAGATATTTGCATTCGATGTAGATTCAAAAAAAAAAAAAAAAAAACAAACATACAAACAAACATGATGATTGATGGACAGAGGTTGCAAATCTTATATCGAAAATAAGCGGCTGTAAGGAATTCTCAAAAGAAAATAGGCGAAACTGGTGTTTCGGAATAGTACGCTTATCGGAAAAGTTATGCGTGATGCAGCTAGAAAAACAAAAGGTTTACAATAAGCCTCCAGATAAAGGTACAATCATCATATTTGTATAACGTGTTTTTTGTCACAAGCCATTACATCCCTTCATACTTAGCCAAAATCTGTGAGTGAGGTATCATTTCAAAGCTTATGGTCTCCCCATTGGTCACATCATATTTTAAGGATTGGATTTTTCGTAATTCGACCCTTAAAGGGCAAAAGTATTAATATTTCTGTCACGAGCCATTTATCTCCCTTGATACCTACCCGAAACCAATAAACGAGGTATCATTTTAAAGATTGAAGTCTCCGTTTTGGTAACATTAGATTTCAAGAAAATAATTTTTCAGATATTGACCATTAAATGGCACAAGTATCATTGTTTCCATAACTTTTTTTCATCTAGCCATTTATATCGAAATCGAGAAATGAGGTATAATTTAAAAGATTAAAGTCTCAACTTTGGTCACATCATATTTTAAGAAAAAACTTTTTACAAATTCCATGCTTAAAGGGAAATAATTTCTAAAACAGGTTGTTTATTTTTTTACCTTGCTGATTGCATAACCGAAATCGATAAGTGAGGTATCATTTTAAAGACCACGGTGTCAGCATTCATCACATAATATATTTTGAAAGGAAATTTTTGAAATTCGACCCTTAAAGGGCAAAAGTACCAATATTATTTCTACAACGTGTCTTTTTTTGTTTGACGAGACTTTTATCTCCTTCGATATCTAACCGGAAAAGATAAATGATGTATCTTTTTAAATATTAAGGTCTCCAATTAGGTTAAACCATAAATTAAGAAAGAAATTTTTCGGAATTTGACGCTTAAAGGGCAAAAGTTATAAGTATGAAGGTCACGCGTATGAGATAGTTCAGAGCCAACTCCCTAGATAGCAGCAGCACATATAACAGAGGTGTCAATAAACTCTTTTTTATATACAATAAGTAGTTTTCGGATATTCTTTCTTTTTCGGAAAAATTTCTGTTTTGCTATACAATTCATTTGAAACATTTTCTTCGTGAAATATTGTCACAGGCCATGATCGCAGCAACACATATCATAGAGACATGGATATGCTGTGTGTATTTTGTTCAGGTTGGTTGTATTCTGTTAAGGTCAGTGACAGTTTGTCACATATACAGTATATAATACATTTTCCTAATTGTTTCGTAATATCTTATAACTATTTTGATGCGTACCTATTACACTAAACAAATAAAGTTTTTTTTTCTAGTTGAAAATATAACGCCAATGCAACTGTTTCATTTATTTATTTTGCGTCGTAAGCAACTGTGGAAACATGGCCTGCAACAACATTGCATTAAATAATAAAGTGCTACGAACGAGGCTGTTATATTTTTCATTCTATTACAAACCACCAACCTCAGTATTTATCGTATTTTATTCGCAAATTTTCGCACGGGTCATCTAGTTATACAAATTGCGGGGATTCAGTCAAGCACTGACCAGTTCAAAGGGGAAGACTTGAATTTTATTTGAGCTGTCTATTCACTAAACGGTAATAGAGTACGGAACGGATGGTAGCTACTAAATAGAAACAAGCCAATACACTCCACTCTGGCTAATTAGATGAGTTAATTACTATCACGATCGCGACTGAAACTATCTTTTTAATCAGTTAATTGACCGCTTGTTGAACCAGGCTGCCATGTAGAATCTGTGACGAATATATAGTATCAACTATGAGCTGAACTACACAGAGCGTGGTGGGTAAACGGTAATGCTCGGTCCTGGTATTAGGTAGGACGCTGTTTCAAGTCCACATTCGGACATTCAGATTTCGATTTTCCATGATTTGCCTGCATTACTAGAGGCGAATGCCGGGATGGTTCCTTCAAAAGGACATAGCCGGATTCTTTCCAGTTACTTGCTCCCAATCCTCTTCCGGCTCTAATGATCTTGGTGTCGAAGAGACGTAAAGCCAGAAATAAAAAGAATAAACTGAAGAACAGAAGGCGCTTTTAGCCAATGCACGAATCACTAGAACTGATTTTCATTGGTTTGCAAAATAAGCCAAATGTGCTTCCTAATTTTTCTTGCCAAGTTGGCGCAAACTTTAAATTACTTCCTTGCCGGTCCCGGCAGAGCGGGACTAGCGAGCTGTCTTCGTGTTGCACGGTTCGCCGGTTCGAGCACGTCTAGTGCATGGGTGATTTTAATTAAGTGTTGAGCTTGTACACAAAGGAGGTACAAAACAAAGTTATTGGCTGAATGGCGCTAGGGATAAATTTCCTTTCTTTTTTTTTTAATACTTCCTTCACGTTATGTCTATTAAATAGATTAAGTTTGATCTTTGAATAGGGCAAAATGAGATTGAGTATGTTCTTCGAAATTTTGTAGGCGAACAATTGTTGTTCACGTTATGTGATACTGAAATACACTGCTGTCATCAGTCTTTCGACTGGTTTCATGTAATCCTCCATCCCTTTCTATATTGAGCTAACCTCTACATTTCAACATAAGTCATACAGCCCATGTCGTCAGTTACCTGTTTCGTATATTCTAATCTCTGTCTTCTTCCGCAGTTCTTACCTTACCTCCACTAACAAATTACCTAATCCTTCATGTCTCAAAATATTACCTACCATCCTGCTTCTTTCTGTGAGCCTCTTCCACAACCTTCTTTCCTCGCCCATCATTTCCAAAACTCGTTCCTTTCGTACTTTATCTGTCCACTTAATTTTCAACATCCATCTATAACACCACATTTTAAATGCTTCAGTTTTCCTTCTCTTTTGTATTCCCAAAGTCCATGCTTCGCTACCATAATGTGCTGTGCTCCAAGCATAGAGTTTTGAAAAGTTCTTTCTAAGTCATGGATCAATATTTGAAACTAAAAGATCTCTCTTTTTCATAAAGGCTCTTTTTGCTAGTGTTATTCTGCGTCTAACATCATTCGTACTTGTAGTTTTACTTCCTAAGTACCAGAATTTACTTACTTCTTCAAACGCATCCGATCTACTATTATTGGTATTATTTCTGCTCTTTTGTCTTGTTTTGATTTATATTTAATCCAAAATCTCCCCTCAGTATTTTGTTCATGCCATACAGTAATTTCTCAATATCCTCAGCCTGTTCTGCTAACAAAACAATATTATCAGCAAATCGTAGCATTATGATTTTTTTCAGCTTGAACAGCTATGCCACACTCAAATTTTTCTTCCACTTTCTTTATTACTTCCTCTCCATACAAGTTGACCATTAATGGACATGGACTACAACCTTGTCTCACACCCTCTTTAACTGATGCATGTCTCTCGTAATTCTGTACTTTTATTACAGCTAATTGATTTGTATATACCGAAATGAGTATCATGCTTTAGAATAACTCACTATTCGAAGTTATTCTGTAGCATCTGACGACATTTTTGCATGCAGGAGTAAATCAGTCCTGTTGTGTTGTTGCAGGCGAGGGCGGCGTCAGGATACTGGATACTCGACGGCGTCCAGTTCTGCCAGGGTATCCTCTGGTAACAGGAGGCAGCAAGTAAGTGTCTCTAGGCTACTGAGTCTGTGGTCACCTGGTCTGAATACGCAACGATTTATCCTGTTTTTAACTTTCCCAATTCTGCAATAGACAAAAAAACTTACGCCACAAGTTCTTGTAAATCTGTAAACCAGTTTATTGTGTAATACCCTTAATATTTTGTATACCTGCGATAGAGATTTCTTAACGTAAAATTGGTATTGGGCTCTAACTCAACTTTGTGTTTAGATATTCTCCTCCGAGACCACATTCACATTTTTCCTTTTTATACTTCAGTTTTAAAACCCTTTAATTTGACTCGTTTTCCATAATTCATTTCCAGTTACTCGATTGAAATTTGAAAACTGGACACATTTTTAGTATAAATAATATACAGGAAAAGGAGTTTATTCTTTTAACACTAGGTATTCTTCCACTCTGTCATTAGCTTCTACCTTCCGCAATATGTTGTCTTCGATGTTTCGAATGCTCTCTCAATTTGACACTGGATATTTAGTACGAATTATTCAAAATCAACGGAGGAATGATGAAAGCAATGCATCATATTCTTTTAGCAACATTTCCAGCAAGGTCAATAATACTTACAAAACATGATACTGTCATAGTAGGCAACGACGATATTAATTTTGGGTGGTTTTCGATACATGCTCTTCCTAAGCTTTTTATAAGGAGTTTTTCGTAATCATCTTTGAGAGCAGTAAAATGGTTATCCTCTTCAACCTCATGAAAGACACGTTTCCACCAAAATAACAATTAGAAGTTATTTGTAGCAATCTCACAAATAGTACCACTCAATGCTTTGATTTTAATAGATCATATTTAAAAGACATTTTGTCGACAAGGGTTAAAAACTTAGAAAAAACACCAAGGTATGGTGAACTGTAGCTTCTACGGAAAGCGTTTCTCCTGCAGGCAGTGGCAATCATAATCATGTCGTATTCTTAAATACCGCTGGAATAATGGTTACTGTTACGCAACAGTATTGTTAGTATTGCTTTATTAGGTATAAATATGTACAGGCCAAATTTAGATCCTTTAGAAATTATAACTCTACCAATGTTTATGAATTTAAATTTGTGTTTTTTATTAATTTTTTAAAATTATCGTTTCTTTCCTGTTGTTTTTCAGCTAAACAGAAACAGTTGAATCTATGTGGAAAGTAGTTGTCAGTAGAGTTCGGATCTTTATGAACAAAAATGTAGAGAAATATGCAGGCAAATATTACCTTAAAAATGAGTAAATATGACCTAAAAATGACAAAATATGACCGAACATTTAAATTTACTATATATCAAAACATGCTTAATTAAACATCATTTATTTCATCTAGTAGTGTCGCTTTCACGTAGACAGCATAATTTGCTTCCGTGCACTCCCTGCACCATTGGGAAATTAATTTTTAAATCGTTTTGTTTAAGTCACTTTAATTTCAGATAATTTACAGAATAGAACTCTTTCTTCTGTACTAAAGTACTCCTCTCTAAATTCCCTTACGCAACTTCGCACTTTAGGAAAATTTTATTTTCGCCATGGTGGAAGGTCTATTCACTGATCCACTGCAGATTTAACGATGACTGAGGACATTTCATTGAGATATTGATTGACGCAGATCGACACTGGCATGCTTCTGCTGCATTGTCGAGATTAAAAGGCGAGCGTAACATTACGTTTAGAGTGACAATAATGCATAGCTTCAATTCTTGACTGGTTAATTCTGACCACAGTGAAAATAAGTTGTTTTTTTTTCCCCACAACCTGTATAGCAGAAGTACAGTTCTATGAATAATTATCTTAATTTCTTCTCATCTGTATCTAGTGAATTCCCGTTACTATTAAAAAACTACCAGATTTTTCCTGAAAATATGACCATATGATCATAAATATTATCGAAATATGACCAAAACTAGGAAAATGGTCTGAATATTCATTTATATGTTACATAAAATACATTTAAATACAATCAGAAATGTTGGATCGGTGTTTAATTCAGCATTTCAGCTCAAAAAGAAGGCAGGGAAAAAATATGACTTGTGCTAGAGATCCGAACCCTAGTTATCAGTAATGCTACATTTCGTATACGTAGCACGTAGCTTATCTGTAGTTGAAATACTACTTTCCTTATCGTAGCCAAATATTTATGATGCATTGCTAAGTATCATAAGTGTAGTTCTGAAACAAAACAGATCACCATCCTGTTTTTTTTTTTTTTAAATTTGTATACCAATTAACAATTAATTACGGTCTGTCAAGTTTCACATTGCTTTTATTCGAGTATTTATTTTAGTGAATCAGCATAAGAAGCAATTTTAACCAAGTACCATCTTAATGGTAGTATTGGTTCATTTTAAAGGAGACACTTTTATGTTTCCAGGTGGAAGAAGGACATCGAAAGAAGAAAAGGAAGAACAGACTCATGTCTAAGGGGACGATGACAGAAAGGTAGGAACGCAGAAGTATTCAGATAATGGATGTTTTAGGTAAAACAGTAATTGGGAAGGTTCGCGTTTTTACAAAATACATAAATATATACATAATTTCTTTTAACTCAAGCTCTATCTTTTAAGAACAGTTAACTTGCCTATATACTTGTATCAGAAGAATTGTCCTATTATTCCTAAATCTACTATCAATGTATGTATATAACCCGGAAATGGTGGCAAGTTTCCATTCTGGGTTTGAAAGGATGTTTATATATCTGTTTCTCCTAAGTCTCCTTGAGTGTCAATGGGGATTCTGTGAATAATTTATGAGAATTCATGCCGTCTCAGCAAGAGTCAGAAAGTGATTTGCACTTTTGAAGAAGATCCAAGGTTTGTGTCGAATCGTTGGAGAATCTGAGGACGCAACCGAGATCACGATCCCGTTTATTATCTCACAAAGTTGTAGGACTTTTCATCAAATTCGTATAAAGTTTGCTGTGAGATATCGGAGATAAACATGAAGGTAATAATAATTATCTCAGCCAAGAGTAATCACATTGAAATTACCTTTTTTTAGCCAACACAGATAATTACGGATGAAGTATTTTGATGGTCTCCATGCTCCCACAATGCGTGTTTGTTATTTTATTCTGTTTAAGAATAAAGGATTTTTGAGGTGTAAAATAGTAACTGTCCGGCTATTCGTTTAATACTTTACAGCCAAATTCCTGTCATAAAAACACTTACTGGGTCCACAAGTACTATGCGATCATATAGTTTCTGTTCCTTGTTAAAAACGTATTTGTCGCGTTTATACAGTCAATTCGCAGACCTGCGATGTTATACCGTGAGTCTGGAAGACTTGACTACTTAAGCAACAGGAATGGCCAGAGAGAGTATGCGGTATCGACAAGAATCTACTACACAGTTGGTGACTCAAAGATATCATTACTCTAAGGACCTACATTGAATATTTTATATACAGGAAAAACTTCTTTGTGTGAAAACTTCTAGTAAATGCATAGAATTGGAAACTACTTAATGCTACGTTACGATCGCATCCTACCCGTTGGTCTTTCCAGTAAGTTATCAATCTCTATACCCCATGGGAATCAGATGCTCGGGGATCTATGACAGAATTACTGAATCTTCAGTGTACTCCTTAACGTTACGGAAATAGAACAAATCTTGTAGGCACTTGCTGTGACAAGCCTCCGTCTGTTTAATTGCTTAGCTACTTGGATGCTATACAGCGTTAAAGTGAGTTTATAGCACTGTATCCCATCCAGATAACAAAGGCGAATCAAAGGCAGTCTGGCCTATCTCAACTTTGCTGCCCGTACACCTACATGCGAAGGGGAAATTTACCACATGTCTACCTGGCACGGATCTGTAGACAGGGAGGAGGTGGGGAAGTGAAAAGCTGCGCCATGGGAATATGACCTTGAGCCGCAAGTCAGGAGTGAACAGAATATAGCAGACAATCTCACGTCGCTCCAATCATTCTTATACTTATTATTATAAAATTATTTTTCTTTGATTGATCATAAGTTGTGAATAATTGTATTAATACATATAAATTTAACTGTATTTTTTTAGGGTTTCACAAGCCGTAGTTTGTACAGTCTTTGAGTAGCGTGAATTTATTATCGTTAGCTAGCATTGTAATAACGTATAGCGCATATTTGGGTTTCACAGTAAGGGAACTGTAATATGAATACTAAATGTATTAGGAACACGAATGTTTAAATATTTATTTCAGGTAACTGTCCTTAATAAATCAAATAATATGTCCTTTGGAACCGTGATTATCATTTTTAAAATTAACAACAATACCTATGTTTTTGGGCGATTATAAGTTATTAATTACATTTAACTGAAACAATATTGAGCTGCAGATAGCATGTGGTAGAGACGAGATTGGGCCTTTCTCGTCCATAGTTGAAACAATTGAGCTGCAGCTGGCATGTGTTCGAGACGAGATTGGGCCTTTCTCGTCCACAATTAAAACAATATTTAGCTGCAACTGGCATGTGTTAGAGACGAGATTGGGCCTTTCTCGTCCACAATTAAAACAATATTTAGCGACAGCTAGCATGTGTTCAAGACGAGATTGGGCCTTTCTCGTCCATAATTGAAACAATATTGAGCTGCAACTGGCATGTGTTCGAGACGAGATTGGGCCTTTCTCGTCCACAATTAAAACAATATTGAGCTGCAACTGGCATGTGTTCGAGAGGAGATTGGGTCTTTCTCGTCCACAATTAAAAAAATATTGAGCTGCAACTAGCATGTGTTCGAGACGAGATTTGGTCTTTCTCGTCCACAATTAAAACAATGTTGAGCTACAGCTAGCATGTGTTCGAGACGAGATTGGGCCTTTCTCGTCCACAATTAAAACAATATTTAGCTGCAACTGGCATGTGTTAGAGACGAGATTGGGCCTTTCTCGTCCACAATTAAAACAATATTTAGCTGCAACTGGCATGTGTTAGAGACGAGATTGGGCCTTTCTCGTCCACAATTAAAACAATATTGAGCTGCAACTAGCATGTGTTCGAGACGAGATTGGGTCTTTCTCGTCCACAATTAAAACAATGTTGAGCTACAGCTAGCATGTGTTCGAGACGAGATTGGGCCACATTGTTACCCCCGTTGGTGTGGAAACGTTATTAATCTACGTGTCGTCAAGAGCTGGTTGTTGGCGGCACTAATTGAGTGCAGAGCTCACAGCCTGAAGTTAGTGGCGGGTGTTGCAGCAGCAGCAGCCGGCGCGGCCGCCGCCGCTGCACCGTGTCTTCAGAAGTGGAGGCCGCTCTGCGGGAGGACTCTGAGAGGTCGTGACGGCGGGGGCGCCACCGCCTCGCCCTGCTGGCGCTCAGCCTCCTGTACGCTGCCATCCTGGCCGTCTGCATGGCCTTCGTGCACGCCGCCGTCTCGTCCCAGGGCCTCGTTCTGCTGCGCTACAGCATCTTCACTCAACACCGCTAACGCACAATCAACACGCACACAATTTAGCCTTTATTTAAAAGTAAATACCGCTGTTTCTAGTCCGCTAAATTCTAAGATATTAATAAATATTTTAGTCGACTGCTTCTAGTACACTAATTTTTATTTTTTTTCAAAGTTCTTCTACTCAGTTGTATCTTCTGTAAACAAATTACGTCGCACAGAATGTGGAAATTGTTTTCACAGACCCGAAACTTTTTCATTTTGTACTATATCTAAGACATAACATTGCAGATACTTCGACTTTTCTGCTTACTTGCCACCTTAAGTAAACTTTAACTTCTGAATACAGTTTCAGAACTATATATAAATTTCGGATTCGTTGGTCAGTGATTGATGGGAAATGCTGCCTGACCCTGAAGAAGCCTTATTATACGACTCTGTGTTTTGTGTAATCATTTTATCAACCACTGGCTGTAATTTTACTTCCAGTACGTAAGATCGCTCCTATGTCTTTCACTAAATAGGTTTCAATATTGATATTTACTATGTTCTGTTGTTCTTACTATCGCTTTTGATTTTATTTCATGGGCTGTGATTTGATTTAGTTCTAATCCAAACTTTTCTCCTTCTAGAACCATTCAAATGCAAAAGACACTTTCACAATACAAGTAGATGGTGCATTGTCACCCAAAATTCTACTCGTTTGTTTCTACAGTTTTTTTTTTTTTTTTTTTTTTTTTTTTTTTTTGTAACCTTCACGATTCCTTTGCGGATCACATAATTATTACATTTCTAGTTCATGACGGCGTGAAACCAGCGGAAATATTGTGTATACTGCGTGCTCAGTTCCGTTTCTAGGCCTTAAATGTACAAGTACATCTTTCGAGTAGTTTGGACAGTAGTTTTTATCCTCAGTCACACATGTTGCAAATTCAATACCTCCTTCACGAAGAGATACAAATAAGTGGTGGTGAAATTATTTCAGCAATCTAAGAGCTTTTGGGAGTGTGCAAACCATAATCAGATTGAAGTTACATTTACAAAAATCACTTCAAGGTGGATACCAAGAATAGTTTGGAGCGCTGTTAATCAAGTGATTTATTTATGATGCACATTATCACGTATTATGAATTACTGGAAGGAAAAGATCGAGCAAGAATGGTGTGCAAAGAAGAAAACAGCTCCATTGAAAATAAAAATCCGTTTATAGCTGTCAATGTTATCAACACCGGCTTTTGAAAAAGTAAGGCAGTTCCGTATATCGAGTTTCCTTATGAATTAGAAAATGTTGTCCACTGTCAACTCCTACGTAAAGTCAGGGAGATCTATTGGTCATAAAACAGATTCCGATCGGCAGCTACTTGCTTGTGCAAGATACTTCTAGGCCGCACACTGCTGCTCTATGCAGGCAAAATTGGAAAAACTATCCGGAAGAACTATATTTTTTTCACCCTGTAATCGAGATTTGTCACTATGTGATACCATTTGTTAATCCCCATAGAAAAAGCTTCAGATGGAAATTTACGAGCTGCGAAGGTAAACAACACTTGGTGTGTTATTGGTTGCATTCAAGTGTAAAAAAGACCGATTGCCCTACTGGACTCTTGGTTACGACCCTTTCATGATGGGTTGCGACACCTGAAAGCTTGACCAATAGAGTAAAGTGATGCAGCTGACGGGAGAAGGGAATTTTCGGACCGAGCGGGGCGGTGTAACGGTTAGCGTTCTCGCCTCGCATTCGGGAGGACGGCGGTTCGAATCCCCGTCCGGGCATCCAGATTTGGATTTTCCATGGTTTCCCCAAATCACTCCAGGCAAATGCCGGGATGCCTTCAAAAGGCCATGGCCGAATTCCTTCCCATTCCTTGCCCCCCATCCTTTCCCGTCTCTTAAGACCTCGATGTTAAAAAGCGACGTAAAGCAGTTACAAAAAAAAAGAAGGAATTTTCGAATGTTACATGATCTCTGAAACCTTGAATATGTCTCTCGAGAATATGCGGATGCGATGTATATAAAAATCAGATAGGACTATTTAACTAACGTAATGCTAACAACATTTGTTGTTTCATCCATTAGACCTGAAAGTTTTTGGGAAAGGATACTTACATCGCATGGATCTGTGCTGTTAAATAATTTTTTTTAGTAGAGCAGAAGGAACTTTATCAACTTATTAATGCAAAGTGCGGAAGATGTGAACAACTGCTTTTTGCAGTAAAATATGAACTAGTGAATTTTTCAGATCCCTGAACAGATTTCAGTTAGACGGTAGGCTACTAACAGCTATTCGAAAAAAATGATAAAAAATTTTACAAGTGGTTCTTACAGAAAATTTAGGGATGGGGGAATTTGTGAATCGGTGGAAATGCTCAGTTACGATAATAATGAGAATGAAAACTCTTGGGGAGGTACAAGGGACCCCGGACATACTGATTGTGGTTTTTAGTCGGTTTCGTGGAATCATCTAGGCGAATGTAAGACGGTCCTCAATCTCCGCCTCATAAATCACACATTACTCAAACAAATATACACTAATAACACAGAAAACAAAAAGTTCGACATTTCGCAGACATATTGCAGCATAGACTTTTTCCTGTAGATTACGTAAGCAGGGTCTAACAAACCGGATTTGAATTGGGCAGGACACAAGCCTTTGCAACCGAGCGTGGTGGTGTAACGGATAGCGTTCTGGCCTCGCATTCGGGAGGACGGCGGCTCGAATCCCCATCCGGGCATCCAGATTTGGGTTTTCCATGGTTTCCCAAATCGCTTCAGGCAAATGCTGGGATGCTTCCTCAAAAAGGTCATGGCCGAATTCCTTCCCATTACTTGCCCCCATCCATTCCCGTCTCTAAAGACGTCGCTGTTGAGAGACGTAAAGAAGGGTTTTTTTTTAAAAAAAAAAAAAAGCCTTTGCCCCGCTCTCATGATTCATACTGGCCTCCTTCGCGCAACAAGGGGTAGATGGTACGAACTCCTTAGCTGACCGATTGAAGGAGGAAGGAAAAATTGTTTTAAGGAATGAAAATAAAGAAGAATATGTAGAGTGAAAACATCAACTGCCACGAATGAAGCAGGAAAGCCACGATGAATTCATAAACATCAAAACAATTTACTATATTGTAAAGTATGTTATAGCGCCAGGTGATAGATTGTAGAGTTGCATCATCATCATCATCTTCTGTCATATTCCAAAGGCTTCTTGCAGCACTTAATTTCTAATAACTTATTTATATTGCTACTAATTTCTCACCTCCTCAATCGCGAAAAAGCTTTTCTACTATAATTAAACAAATGATTCATCTCATAATATGACTGTAGAACTATCTTCGTGCAGCTTTAGAGTTTCAGTACAGCACAAGATCAATTCTGCAAGAGACGTTTGAATAACGCAAACCAAATTATATTACCAGTATTAAACATTTTGGAAAAACTATATCTATATATTTTCAGAAATTTTTATTTAATGAACTTTTAAGTAACGATGAGAAATTAAGTGATTATAAAATAAGCTTAAGAGGTAAGACCGCATAATATTATTTTTCCTCTAAAGTCCTCAAATCCAATTAAAATTTCCCAATACTTGAAAGAACTGACGTTTGGTATTGTCGTCTTCTGGAATATTGGGATCTTCCCTCCCCTTCACTTGGCTGAGTGCTGTAGGCCTGCTGTAAAATACTTGGCTCCGTAAACCAGATTACGACAGCACTCAACCACAGGTGTCGCCGGCTCACTCAAACTGCCTGAGAGCCTCACAGCAGGAAGTTGTTAGCTTCAACTCTAGCCCAACTACCCCAAGCTCCCCTTTTCCTTGTGCAGGTGTGTTTTGCTGCTGTTGGTTTTACCCTCATCAAACCTTAGATATGTTACATTTTTTTAAGAAATTATCATTTCATAATTAACCTAAATTAAATATCTACACTAATATTCTAAATGCGGAAGCAACTCAATCTCTTCCTTACGTTTTCACGACTAAACGGATAAATCGATCTTGATGAAATTTGATGAGGAAATATTGTGTAACTTTAGGAAGTACACTGGATACTTTTTCTCTGGATAAGTAATAATTTTGAAAATTAAATGAATGGTGACAGACAGACACATAGTGTGTGTCATTTTACGTATCAAATACAGGAGTTGGAGAGGGTGCAAAAAGGGCTGCTAGATTTGTTTTTGGAAATTATTGCAGAATGCAATCAGTGACGTATATGATAAAGGAGCTGGAATGGAATTCATTGCAAGACAGGAGGAGGATGAGGAGGGTCATGGGAGTGTACAGGGCATATACTGGCGATGAGGCATGGAAAGATATTGCAATAGGTATGAAAAGTAGTGCATGGAAGGGAAAAGATGACCATGACCATAAGCTGGCACTCGATTTCAGGCACAAGGATGTGGGAAGATTCTCTTTTTTAGGTAAGGGTGTCAGGGATTGGAATGAGTTACCAAGAGAAATGATGAATAATTTACCGAAAACTTTGAAGGAATTTAAAGATAAAATTTTTAGAGGGCAAATGTAGGTAGGTGCAGGATAGGGGGAAGATGGGTGTGTAGGGAAATTGCCACCGGAGTCGGTGCTTCATTGAAATTAAAAAAATTAGAAAGTCTCTGAAATGTTATATCGGCCGTTCAGGCCTTGTTTCTCCCAGTTAGTTTGTGTGTGGTCTGTTATTAAATTTCATGTACAGACACGACTTTTGGTTAGTATGATTGTCAGTGCCATTCAACACTTCTTCCAAAGACAACACTGCCATACTCTCTCACGGTACACGTAAAACTGTTCGCTCAAAACTTCTGTCCAAAAACTGTCTCTGAGTCTCTGCCGCTCGCTTTATATAAGTTTCACAGAAAGTTCTAGATCATTACAAAGGCTTCCGACAGATATTTCTCGAACTTTAACAATACTTAAACAATTAAAAACATATTAAAACCAATCAAAATTAATACATAATCATTTACAATCATTACAAAATGATCAGAAATGAAAATTAAAGATATTTAAACACAAAATTATCCACATAAATCATTTTTAACTGCAGTAAATCATCCTTTAATGATCGTAGCTCACCTTAATATTTGTAATTACAAACATTTAAGCAATTCTCTTGCATATTTCTGTCCTTAAACATATTCAATAGTATTTATATATTTTTTTTCATAAAACAAAGTTCATTTACACCGATTTACAGTAAATTGCAAGAAAAATATACAAAATCATATTCAATCGAACTCTTGCTTGCTACAAATGTTTCATTCCATTTAAAGTCCAGGTTTGAGGGCTGTTACACCACCCTCGAGGCAGTGATTACACTGGCCAGCTGATCAGTTAGCTACGCACATGAGTGATCACTCTGTCAAACATGAATGGACGGACAGCAATTACACGGGCAAGCGGGGGCGTGATCAAGTGGTCAGTGCTGCTGGAACGCCGTGCCGGTGAATTTCTCTACCCCACCCATCGCATCGACAATACGTGACCCGGTTCATCCTACAGAGCTTCGAATAAGATCGTGCGAAGTGTTGCGAGCGAGCAATGTCTGTTTTTTAAGCGGTCGATTTTTCCCTATTAAAAAAAATGCATCTACATGTCTCGCCGACAGTCAGTAGAGATAGGATGAGGCTGACGACATGGATTGAGATGAAAGTAAGCCTTGTTTTTTCTTGGTTGTCCGGGTGACGCTGCGTCAAGGTTAAGGACAAGCTGTCCCCACTACAGGTTGCTGCGGTCTATGAAATTCCTTGCACCTGTGGCCGGGTGTACGTAGGAGAGACAGGGCGCTCTATAGACGACAGGCTGCATGAGCACATTGAGAATTATAGATCCAATAACACCTAGAAGTGCGCCATTGCACGGCATGCAGCCGAAATTAATCATGCCATAAATTTCGAAAACGCCACTCTGATAGTGCGCGAAGATGGTCAGGGATGCGTTGGAAATTGCCAAACGCCCAGACAACGGGCTTAAACTACACGACACAAGGCTCTCGCTAGTGTGGACGGAGCAGGTTGTGGCGCAGAATTGTGCTTTTGCAATTGAAAATTAGTCTGCTAGACACTCTATCGAAATAGAGAATCTTATAGATGAGGCCACTGCAGGATATGTTACAGCACTGAAAAGAAAGTTAATGGTTTCACACTTCAAATTGACCGTGAAGGTCACCTCGATACCATGCTAAAAGTGTTTATAAAGCCAAGAAGTGATATTGTGATGGTGACATTAAATTAGGTAAGAAATTGGCATTGATAGGTATGTGACTTATCGTCATTAGTTCTAAAGAATTGTTATCAAATTTCTCAATAATATTTTTGTGCCAACAGTTTACGCAGACCACTTTATACAAAATCGGTTGCTTAATAAATTTACTGTGCCTGTTACAATACCAATGAGGATGATTTATTTGAATCAATCTATAATTCGTTACCATAAGGTTAATATTTATTGCTAAATGATTAGCTATGTAAGTATTGAGCATTGAGCATTGGCATTAATTAAAAACTGTTAAATAACTCAACTGCTCTCATGAAATGGTCATAACGTTTAAAGGAATAAATCTAATCAAACTTATACTTAAATTCTTGACAATTAGGATACAGCTCAAAAGTATTTAAAGAGATTAATTTCACATTTAAATTTGCTAGACATGATGGCCAGTGCAGAGTATTGACAAGATCTGTAAACCTCTTAGAAATGTAGCTCATTATTTCCATACGATTTTTTTTCTCAGCCCAGAATTTTCATCTGTACGCAGAGGATCAGTAACTCCATAACACAATGTACTATTATCACCTCTGACTCTGCTATGACAATTGAAAATATTTTCAAATATATTTAACTCTCTTGAAGGTACAATATATTCATCGTCAGAACTATCAGATGCTAACAAATCCATAATAATTTACCTTGATGTACTATACAGTTTTGCAAGACAAGTTACAAACCAAACAACAGTCAGAAGACTGTTTGTCAGAGTGCAACTGCTTGGACTCCGCTTGTAACTAGACTGAATAGGCTAGTTACTTATGGTATATAGCTCTATCTTGCTGGCGTGATGCGTGTCAAGCTCTCAGTGGTTACTTGCCCAAAGACCACCGACCACGCACCAACTGGCTGGCCTTCCGTATGTCGAAGACATGCGCTACAAAGCCCATTCCTGCGATTGCAGATAACAACTCTTTACAAGTTTTTCCACACACATTCGAAACACGCCGCACACGAGACGATCACACCCAGTGACCCTCTTGCACCACGTGACCACCACTCTCCACAGTCTCTATGCTCTTTTCCTCAAAGATATTCCTCTCCATCCAACGCCATTAATAGCCCATATATCGATATACAAGGATTACTACGCTACAAGCTCACGTGTCACCCCCCCACTATACCTCGCCGCACCCCACCAGGACAACGAAACACGTGACAGTTCAGACTTTCTGACTGGCTGGGCAAACCGAACTCAGTAGACGGGTCATGGGCCTCGGCTATATAACAGCACCCGACACCGATAGAAAACTCAGTTCTGCCATAGAAGAAGACCAGAGAAGGATGGTAGAAACGTCGGCTGCGCACACCACGACGCTGCGTCACCCGAAAAAAAAAGAAACAACTGACTCTAGTCGCGGATGCCCGCTATTACAAAATAAACCTTACTTGCGGTCATAGTTTCCGTCTGTAATAACTTTGGAAAAATGAAATATGAATAGGTGAAACTTTTATACACACATATGTATCCTCTTCGATCTCATAAATAAGTTTCTGAAATGCTAATTTATAGGGAGGGAGCTAAGGAGTATTTTTCTAATGATGTAACTGGATTTGTTTGTTGAATGCTATCAGTAACTGATAACAAAAAAGCTAGATGTATAGATATTGGACGGTAAAAGGCTGGTGGAGGGAGTGCTCGCATTGATAGAAGAATTAGGAATAATTCATGGAAGGAAGTAAAATAAGACCTTGACCTTAATCTAGTACTATATTTACTATTACTATTACTCCGCGATTCACTAAAAGTGTGTGGCAGAGGGTGCATTGCACCTATCCGAAGGTAATAGTTTGGAAGAGATATACGGGATATGGCAGGTGGCGCCCATGGGCTATTGTGAGGAACCATTCCAGCATTCGCATGGAGTGATCTGGGGAAACCATGGAAAACCCAGATCAGGATGGCCGGAGTGCTTTATCGGAAGCTACTCCTGTCGGATTTTAAGTTTACTCGCCCGGTAAATCCTTTCTATTCCATTCCCTAATCATAGTGGAAAAAATGAATACAGAAAATAATCGGTTCTGGCCCTGATTTCTCTTATCTTATTTTCACGGTAATTCTGAGATACGAATGTTGCTGGTAACAATATTTGTTTGCTGTCATTCTGAAATACGTCAGTCGTGATGTTTTCAATTAGCTCCTGTCGAGAGCAACGCCTTCGGTGTTCCAGGTCTTCCCAACCTAACTCCTTCAACGTCGCACTTACGCTTTCCCTCCAACTATATATACCTGTCACGAATCGGGCGGCCCTCCTCTGGACCCTCTCTAATGCCTCCATTAACCCCTTTTGATGGGGACCCCATACAGAACAACAATATTCCAAGTGAGGACGCGCCAGTGACTTAAATGCAATCGATTTAACTTCCGGAGTGCATTGTTTTAAATTAAGACCTACAAATCGGAGCATACGATTTGCTTTCCCAATTACATTCTTGATATGTTCATTCCACGACAAATTATTACGAATTGTTACTCCTAGGTATTTAGCGGAATCTACCGTTCAAAGGACAGTACCATTAATTCTATGTTCAGAGCTAAATGGTGTCACCTTTTTACTTACACGCACTTTTTAGCGTTTAACTCCAACTGCCAGTCTGTACACCACGCAATTGTTTTCATAATATCGTCTTGTAAGAAAGCGCAGTCTTCCTGGGTTTTGTTTTCATGATAAATAATAGCATCATCGGCAAATAATCTTTTCATCCCCCTTATTATTTCACACAAATCATTAATGTATATGAGAAATAACAGAGGCCCTATCACGCTTCCCTGGGGAACCCTGGACCTCACCTCGGTAAATGATGAACTCTCACCGTCGAGAACTACACACTGCGTTCTGCCCTTCAGAAAGTCTGAAACCCAGTCGCATATTTGTCTAGATATGCGGTAGTCATGAAGTTTCCTAAGTAACTTAGTGTGAGGCATAGTGTCGAAAGCTTTTTTAAAAAAAATCATCCTGGGATTGCCCATCTGTAATACGGTAAAAGTCGAGAATTAAAAATGCAAGTTGTGTTTCGAAGCATCAGAATTTTCTGAATCCATGTTGATTTGGGTTTAGAAGCTCATCTTCATCCAAAAACCGCATGACATTTGAATAGACGATGTGTTTTAAAATCCTACAAAATATTGATGTTAACGAGATCGGTTTATAATTTTGAGGATCAAATAACATTTCCATTTTTAAATACTGGACTTACGAAGGCGGTCTTCTATTCGGCTGGTAATTTTCCTTGATCCAAGGAGGCGGTATATAATTTCATCAAATACGGTGCAATTTCCTTTGCGTGCCTGGAGTAGAATCTTGTAGGAATACCGTCTGGTCTGGGAGCCTTATTGGTTTTTACATTCATAAGCAGTTTAGTTATTCCCTGGACATCAAGAACGAGATCATTCATAATTTTGTTGGTACGATTGGCAAATGTCGGATTCTCCTCTGAGTTTTCTGTCGTGAAAGCTTTTATAAATATATTATGGCCGGCCTCGGCAGCGTAGGGGGTAGAGTGCTAGCTCCACGCGCCGATGGTCGCCGGTTCGAGTCCGGCCGCGGGCATGGGTGTTAAAGTGTTGTGTCTGTGAATGTCGTGTTTGTGTATTAGTGTCCTTGTGATTACACTTGAAAATATGTACACTGGAGAATGTAATACACTGAAAGAATCACAATCACAATCACGTTGAGCTGGCTGTGTGGCCTCAGAAGCCGAATACAAATATATATATATACACATATTATTTAAGATTTCTGCTTTATCTACGCTAGTTTCCTTAATCAGTGAGGGCATGACCTTACGAGAGCCTCTTAGTAATTTGACATACGACCGGAACTTTTTGGATTAGTAATCAGATCTTCGGATAAATTCCTGGCTTGGAATTCTTTAAACGCATCACGCATTGCCTTGCACACTTCCGCTCATAACTGGACTTGTTTAGCACGATTAGACGAGTCCCCCGATTTCCTTACCATGGCATGTAAACGCCTTTGTTTCCTGAGCAATCGCTTCACTTCCCTATCGAACCACGGAAGTTTCTTACCAACCTTAATAAGCTTCTTAGGAACAAATTGATTTAAACCGTTGCATATTATTTCTTTCAAATTAAATCAAAGTTATTTAACATTTGTATTTGTATTGTTTCAAAATTTTTCGCCAAGTTGTCAACTTAACCCACATCGTTTGCCTTATCGAAACAATATACCAGTTTGTCTTTGTCATGCTTCAAATTCATACTAGATTTTAAAGTTACCACAACCACCTTGTTATCACTTATACCGTCTTCTACACAAACTGTATCTACAATCAGGATTGCTTATAAGAAAAAGATCCAAAATGGACGAGGTATCTTTGTCGCACCGCATTGGATCATGAACCATCTGTTCAAGAAATCTTTCTGCAAATACTGTAGGAACGTTTCGGTTATTAACCTATCTCTTCCACCCAACCATATTCGCATTCTGACGGGAAATGGGTGAAGTAACATTCAGTTTATTCGCACCATCACTACCAGAACCAAGATCTAAGTTATCGGCACCTCCTCTTTGATGAACTGAAGGATCCTCGGGCTTCACGGTGTTCCTAAAAAATAATTCATATATAGACGGTTCAATATTTTATCAGCCACCATGGTCGCCATTCTCGGTGTGTAGTGGACGCCTGACCTGTCAAATGCGTCCCAGCTGGCAGCTATCATCGGTCGAAGGTCAATGAAGCCCCAGTTATTTCTGCGACACAGCTCCCACAAACTACAATTGATATTAAAAATATTCCACCATACGGCTTCCCCACAATCGATGCGCGGCACGACGCTACAAATTATCCAGCGCGACTTCATACGCCTTCTTGCCCAATTTGTCCGTAGATTTCACTATATCTGCAACAGAAACACGACAAGAGTCATTAGTACCGACGTGCGCAGCTACTCTTAACTGATAGCAATTCGATTCTCTGATTGCTTTCGGAATGGCCTCCATGACACGTGGTACGGTTGCTCCTGGAAGACAAACAGAATGCACGTTAGAATGAGGGTCTGCACCGTTCTTCGTGGCTAGTTCTCGAAGCAGGTTCTCCGAACGTCGGACGTTGGAGCTGCCAATGACCAGTATACCTTTTCTTGGCATCGCTCGGGGTCTGCGAACTAATCTTCTCTGCTGCGCTTCTGGACAATCCACACTTGAATCTTCAACCTCCTGCAACACGGAAAACGCATACATTAATGGCAAGATATTATTTTCCCGTCGGCTAACTGGGAATTCCGACACCTTTCTCCGATCCACACGATGCCAGACGGTTTCTGCAACAGGTTCTTGAAAATCCCGACTTGCCGGTTCTGCTACGGTTGGCTGCAGAATTTCTTCAACGCACTACCGCTCCTCGTCTAGGATGCTCCATACCTGTGTTTGAAGAGATTCCATAGTAGTAAGGATCTCCTCGAGAGCCAGACGCCTACTGGAACACGTTGCACAAGCCATGTTCCTTGAAACAGCAAAAAACGGAATAAATATATCAAAAGACAAAAAACGGAGACTGCTGCTAATGGCTGCTGATTCACTACCTACACAGAAAATTCAAAGATAAAAGCAAAAGCTAACTAGCACACTTTAAATCAAAAACAAAAGTCGGCAACTGCGGCTAACGGCAGCTGTAGCTTGACAAAAGGGGATGGAAAAAATATCCTTTTGTATTTAATGTAGTCAACGACTGGTATAAATTACCACGAGATGTTAATAATTTACCACGAACAAGTAAAAAATTTAAACTAAAAATTTGTTAAAACTATTAGTAGATTAGTAGGGAAATGACATTTGACACATCAGTATAAATCAAGAAGTAAGTAACATGGAAATGAATTCAATGCAAACAGACGGAATTTTCTTTGAAATGGCTCATTATGATTCAAGCTATCGTTTTCACTACAATGTAATACAATATTTTAACTCCCTTGGTTACAGAAAATGTTATGTTCGTGTGTAACATTAAGCCTCATGCAGCACTAGTAGTCTATCTCACATTTCTATCAATGACTATTTCTTTCAGTTTAGAACATATGTTAAACCAGTCGCTGAATTAATGAGTGCAATAATTAATTGCATTTATCATTAATATTGCATTCTCCCCGGACGAAATCTACGAAGCCAAATAAAGTCAAATCAATAAACTAACATATGAAAACTTGTTTCAAATTTAAATAAAAACATTACTACAAATCAAATGTGATAGAAAGGTAAGTGAAACGATTATTTCTAGTTAGGCATGGAAATGATAGGATACAGCTAAAAGGATCGTGTTTATTTTTTAGTTTGAGTTACACGTTGAACTGGAAAGGTTGCTCACTCACCAGTGAAGCTGTTGCAAGTTGAAACAGATTTTGTAGAAAGTATGGTTTACATTCCATAAATTAATAACTAAATTATTCGATAATGTTAATAATAGCAACAGGAAGTCGAGAATTTTTTAGACCAGTGCAGTTGGTATTAATCAGTTCATTACTAGAAAAAGAATTATGAAAATTTTATTAAGGATTTTACCGGAGACATTAAACAATTTAGACCATCACCATTAAAAATAGCTTTGCAAAAAAGTATTAAATACAAAATAACTTCACTTTACCGGAACCAAGAAAAAAAATGTAAAAATCATGTGGTTGGAGATTAAAAGGGAGATTTGCAGGACACAAGAAAAATTTTAAAAATTCGAAGTTGAATCACCTGTCAAAGCTTTCTTTACCTTAACCAGCATAAGCATACTTTCTATGAAATTTTTGGCCTTGGGCACACTTGGATGTTTTTCGAAAAGGACATACCCTACATTCACCCACAAAAAAATCTTTATCATCGTTCCTTACAAGCTAATACAACCTTCTGAAGATTATTGGAACTTATTCATAATAAATCCACGGTTTACTTATTGTCAAAACTAAGAGCTTTGTACATGTCTATTTATTTTGGTAATGTTACTGGTAACTGATTAGAAATATCTATGAAAGTAGTAGTGGAACCTCGCGCAATTAGGGTTCCGCGCAGCAAAGAACTTAACATATATCTTGCATGTGGTATATCAGAATGTAGTAGCTCGCACGGAAATGAATACGTGATATGTTTTCAGGTTAGGCTAGCAGGCACCGCGATCGATGTTGCACCCACCACGTGTATTATTCTTAGCTTCAAATCAGTCAAGAGTATTTTTCGATATGAGATTTTTAATGCATGGTAAATAACCTCATTACAGAAGCGTTTGTTTGTTTTGCTTGAATCCTATATCGCAGCGGTTCCCAACCTTTATTGGTACACGACCCACTTTTAAGTTAAAAAAAAAAAAAATTCGCGACCCACCTAATATGAGATCGTACATAATATCAGAATGGGAACTGTTGTATGACCTCAATGCACTATCGACTATCCTATCCTACGAAATGGTGAATTTTCGTACAAAGGATATACTATCAACAAAACCAAGAATTGATAATACATAAAACAAGAAACATATTATAGACCGGGAGGTGGCTGCACAGACCATCACATCATCAAGTTGACTGATGAAATTCCACGATTAATCACATTAAATCTACTCTCAATCAAAACAAAACGCACACTATAACTCACTCGCACAAAGCAGATAAAGACTGTTGGTTTCGATTCAAGAATAAACAAGAAAATGACAATGAGAGATGTAAATTGCAGTGGGTATGCACGCGCATCTCCGCTCTAGAGCGGGGCGGGAGAGGGGGTTTTCAGGGGTTGCCATAACGATTGCGCGATTGCTGCCGCTGCTATATCTCACAACGAGGTTATTGCATAATACCGGCTGACTGTTTAAGAAAACCGTTTTCTTCTCACAAAGTTTTAATTTAAGCTAATAGCTTTCATGATTATTGGACTTGTAAAATATTGTATTATATTTTTTAAACAGATGGAATAAAAGATACATTTTTTGATAAAAACCTCGATTGTTCCGCGACCCACCAAAACACACGCCGCGATCCACTAGTGGGTCGCGACCCATAGGTTGGGAACCGCTGCTATATCGGATTTAACTATTTTTAGTATTTGTTGACATACTGGATATCACAGATATTGGGGATAATTTCAAGTTCATAGGTGATACCGAATTTGAGATTGATCATGTAACAGAAAAATTTGTGCCTACCGATCATTTATTATTCACGAGAAAAAAAATTGTCTTTGTCCTTTTTGTAACCGGATATAAAAACATTGGTGGAAAAATATTTTTTTCGGCGGTAAACCTTTCTACATCATCATTCAGTAGGAAACCTACCAAAATTATATTTGAATAATGCACTTAACTGAAACGGATGAAATTTAGTTAAAAATTCTCTTTATTATTGAATTTACATTTTAACAATAAAGACATTATAAACTTTAGATAATCAATTAAGATCACGAATTATTTGAAGCATCTCCCATCACTAACCACTGCAAAGGAATATTATGCAATCAAAAAATATGTTGACTTAGCAAACCGTTTCGTCTCGATTTTATTTAAGAATAGTACTTTAAATCAACTGCGAGAAGATGGTGAATGAATCGGTTAATTTCTTGTTAGTAAAGGAAATGAACGTTTCAATCATTTAGTATACACATAAAAGTGTCGTGATTATTAGCTTAGTCATATTTGAAAGAGGCGAAGGTGATCTGGAAAACAGCCTCGACATAGAAGCCGAAAATTTCTCAAATTGAAACACAGACAGTGTTTTGCCTTTGTCGCCATATGCATTCTGTAAAAGAACATAGAATAACATTAATAAAAATATTCCTCCTGACACTGTTCCGTTCCGCATTCCGCCTCTGTCGTGGATCTGCATATTGACGTGGAATCCGAATGTGGATCATACGATCAAGCAGAAGTTTGAAAAATTCGTGTCCCCGCAAGGATTTGAATCTGGGATTCTGAGATCAAGCGCGTTTATTACATAAACACCAGATTACTACGTAACGTAAATAATAGTTCATCGAGGAGCCGAAAACTTTTCATCCTGGTAGTAATCGGTTCGTTACTAAATACCTAACTTTTAAAAATCAGATGAAGGATTTTTATTTCCAAGATGCATTCTGTGCCCTAGATGACTGCCAATAAAATCGCGTTGCTAAAATGCAGAATACACAAGTTAGTCCCAACTTACTGGGCCAAAGGAACCTTGTAGATTATAGTAGGAAGGGTAGCTCTGTCTATGATTCGACAAATGGGATTGCATGGTGTGTGCAGTATTATGGATCAACAGTTTATCTTTTTCCCTTAAAACTTTCTGTTGTTCTGAGGAGTAGTATAAACGTTTTCATAATACAATTTTAGTGTCGGGAAATTAGACTCGATAAGTTGATACTGGATGGCGAAATAAGATTTTATTACACGTAGCACATCACAGCGTCAGTTTTGCCGATTACTTGATCTGACAATTCTAGCAAAATCTTCAAACATTAACGAATCTACTGTATGTGAAATTAATGCAGAAAGCATTGTTTCGAAATGACACGATATTTTCTTGTAGTTCTACAGTTCTTTTCAGTATATTTTTATTTTTGTAAGTATTGGTAGTATTAAAAATATATTAGTAACTTTTTATAACACAATATTGAAGGTTACCACACGTGCCCCCTGATAGCTAAACCATACGACAGTTTTCATGTGAACCAAGACAAAAGTTAGGCCATAGAAAATCTCCATAAATTCACCGAGATAGCCAATTAGGCCATAGTGTGCGTGGTTCATGTGGTTATTCCACTAATTGTATTAACCTCTTCCTTCCAACAGCTATAACAGGAGCACATTTTTAACGAGATCTTTTAAGCAGTCTTTCGGTCATAATGAAGTGAATATCACCGCAGAAGCTACGTACGTTGTAATGACTCGATTATTTGGAAAAGACCGAAAATCCACATTTTTTAAAAAAATTACAAGAGAGCATAAAAACTTAACGGAACAAAATTTCTAAATGAAGATTTTTTTTTTTTTTTTTTTTTTTTGGGGGGGGGGGGATGCTACTATTGATATTATTATGAAACGTCTATTAATTATTTTTTGTATTTTGTGCTAAAAAAATATTTTTTGAATTGGAAATATGGCATTTCACAATTAAATAAAGGCATAAAACGTTATTGATGTCTAAAAAATAATTTAACTGAGAATTATACCTGCATTTTGCAGAAATTAAGTTCATTGTCTAAGTAATCCTCTTCTATTGGAGAGCTTTCATCTGTTGTTGGCACTAATAAAGGTTATTGTACATATACTTTTTCTCCTCAGATATACACTGCCGTAGTTTTTTGATGTCTCTAATTTCCTTGATATTGATGGGAAGTTTACCATTACAGGTGCGGGTACTGGTATCAAGTACTGGTGTAGTATTATGAGCAGCTTTGCCCAATGAGAACTCATGTTTTACAGGCCCATAGGTGTAGTTCAAAACTAACATAGTTCCAGGCTTGGTAACACAATATTCAAACTGAAAATGTTGAGAAGTGTGGAAAGAAATTTTCTGATTTCTAGGTATTTATACTTCTGACATAACTGACACTGCAATGTTTTTGTAACGGTTCCGCCACCAGCTTTTATACAATAAATTCATTTTCCATTGATCCTAATATAAGAGACTGGCTCTGTGGGATGTTGAAAGTTGTCAATCTACAGTTAAACAATTGCTTAATAAAATAATACATACACCAGAAGATGTACAGTCATATCAAACATGGTACTTTAATTATGTCAACTGCATTTACACAAACTACTGGCTGTTATAAAAATTCTTTTAATTTTTTCCTGAATTTAATCTTATCATCTGCTAAACATTTAATATGTGTTTTGAGATTATTGAAGATATTTATTCTTGAATATCGCACCCCCTTTTGAACAAATGACAACGACTTGTAATCCTTGTGAAGATCATTTTTACTTCTGATGCCACAATTGCGTATTTTACTATTTGTTTCAAACAAAGTAAAATTTGTGTAATGTGTCTACACACTTAGTCATAACTGGTAAAATACCTAACTTCTTGAACCTGTCTCTACGTGAAATTCTATTGCTAACCCCACACATAATTCTAATTACTCACTTTTGGGCTCTGAACTCTGAAGTAGAATTGCCAATAATATTATTCCATACGACATTAAGGAGTGAAAATAAGTAAAATAATCTAGATTCCCCATACAGCTATCACCTATAGCTGAAATTATTCCAAATGTGACTGCTCACAATCGCTTCAGTAAGTCAGAAACAATTACCTTCCAATTTAAATTATGATCAATATGCAACCTAGAAATTTCACACACTCTACCTCTTGAATGGACTGGCCTGCAAGTTTTATGTCTATGTCTCGTGTTAATCTGTGTGATGTACTGCATTGCATATATTTATTTTGATCAAAGCTTAGGCAAGCCACTAGCTGTAAACAATTTATTAATAAGATCGAAGAGGTAATTTGAAACATGTTCTGTAGATGAATCTGGAGTATTTTTAATTCCTATGTTTGTGTAATCTGTAAATTGGACAAATTTGAGTTTTTAGATGCAACACATAGCAGAACATTTATATATATTAAAAACAATAATGGCCCTAATATAAAACCCTAAAGAACTGCACATCTCATAAATTTGCACTCAGTAATCAGTGGCCCACATAAGACAGCCTTAAAATTCTCCAGTGACGTTTTCTGTTTTCTATTCGGAAGGTAAGAACTAAGCCATTTATTAACAACGCCATCTAACCATAACACTTTAATTTTTGTATTAGAAATTCATGATCTACACAGTCAATTGCCTTATATAAGTCACAAAAAATTTCTACAGGAATTAATTTATAATTTGTTCCTTCTAAAATATTGTCAGTGAATACAAATATATCTTGTTATATTGAATGGCCCTTTTGAAAACCTAATTGTTATTTAGTTAGAATATTATTATTTTTACGGTGTTGGTAAACTCTGTTATACACTGCTTTCTCAAAAACTCTAAGCACTCCTGAGACGTGTATCACTCACCTATCGGTTCTCTAAGTGTACCAAACATTGCTTTCAATTCGCTAGCTCTGTAATAGACGTCAGTTAACCATATGTCATTCAGTAATTTCAACATGCTATCCAAAGGACAACAGTTATCAGCAAGTTTATTCCCATAGATAAATTTCTTGTTGATGCTGGTTGAAAATCTTCGCTGAGATGACGTTGAGATGGAGTGGGCGCACACAACTCAGTTGCACGTTTACAAATTCAGAACATGTATCGGGATTTGTATCAAAACTTGTATCGGCACGTGTATCAGAACTTGTCTGACACCTTCATTGACTTGTATTAGTATGAATCTTGCGCTTACATCAGTATACACAAGTGCCAAAATCTGCTTGATGCTATTAAATGTCATTGTTTTCATTTGAATTGTCAAAGCATTATAAACGTCAGCTGATAATTTTTTTTAAGTATCTGTGCTTACATGATATTGAAATATTAAATAAAACGTAGATGGTTGCAAAAAAAATAAATTAAAAATAATCCTATCTAGACTTGAAATACAAGGCGCTTAGGCCATGTTAATGAACGAACTAATGCCACAAACAGAACGAACAAACAATGTAACTCTTTTTCTTACGGTATATATCCACGGTATATGTTAAATGTGCCTAAGGCGCATGCGCGTGTATGAGATGCAGATCAAAGGTGAAATGAGCATATACAAAATCTATGAGCGACTTGTATGAGGTATTCCGATATTTGCCAAATGTATAGGCTGTTTATATGAGGTAGAGTGCCGCGAATTGTTAAATATCCAAATCCAGATACAATTTCCGGCACAAGTATCCAAGTGTGTACGTAGCTTTATCACACCAACAAGCGACGTCTCGATGAATGTCTTACACGGAGCCACAGGTAAGCTACCAAATCGTGGTAACAGTAATGCTATTCCCTTCTCGTCTCTATGTATGTAGAACGACTGTACAGAGTTCTACTTCCTTTTACAAGACCAACATTAATATATATATCAGTCAAAAATCAACAAGAAATTTAGAATACTGATAGTCAACTGGTCAGCGATTTGTCGCGATTCATGTGTCTTCGTTTGATGACAATTCCAGCACATAATTTGGGTATGTCAATAACCAGATATGAACAATGTGAGACATACGTGTGATATGGTTAAGAGAGGTGTCCAAGCACTGGGTTTATACTACAACAATGATGCAGGTTAGGGCGACTATGGATACACAGTGGTTGCACAACTCTCGTTTAGTTTTCGTTGAGTTCGTGCCACGTTGTCATCTGTACTTTGCCGGACGAATCAAGACCCAGTAGTTGTTAGATATAACGTTTGCCACGTCAATATAAAGAGAGAACGGATTAAGATAGAAGCGACCTTAATGGAACTGGAAGAAATTTCATTCGAAATGGTTTTCTTACTTATGCTTTCGTTTTTACTAAAATGACACTATTATGTAAGTATAAAGACAACAATTTCTCGCATTCGGCTATAGGAAACTTCACGTTCGCGTTAGGGCTGTTGATAAAATATCGCTATTTTCCGTTTTCCTCGTAGAATATTCCAAGTTATTATTGGAGGGAAAACGATAACCTGTGTTGCACAAGCAATACATTTTCATAGATAGAATTTTAAGAAACAATGAACGATACGAGCAAATGGAGAAGTAGGGCCGCCGTAAGCGGGCATGCAAGGCAGCATATTATGTAGCGGGCGACCCTTTTTTTTTTAGCTCAACAGCTGCTTCGGGCGGTCGGCGGCGACACTGGGGATGGCAACAATGGGGGCGGCAATCTCAGAGTTTTTTTTACCCGTTTCGGAAATTTCCTAAATCCACCACTGGCAGTAGTTGGACAGGGGGCGGCATAATCGCTATTGCACGCAGGCGCTCAAACAGCTAGCGGCGGGCCTGTGGAGAAGTAAAACACGAAGGTAAAATAACTCATTCAATATTCATTAAAATTCTTGTCTGGACATTTTGAAAAGTTTTTAAAATTTGTCTTCAATCAATGCAAAAGTATCAGCATTAAGAAACTAATCGTAATGTACCAGGTATGGGTAGGGTTGCCAGATAGCCGGAAAATCCGGGAATGTCCCGGAATTTTGTGTCTGATCTCGTGTTCAGGAATTATGCGTTACTGTCCCGGAATTTCCGTATACTAGTTTTTTTCTCAAACTCAGTTCACCACGGTGGTCATGAGGCCAAGCCAAGTATCCCATGCTTGCAGCGGGAGGATGGAATGTCCCTTAAATCAGAGGAATTGAAACTGACAGGAAAATACTCTTTGAATTTTCTGGGACTTTGAAAATTCTAGATGCAGTTAACATTAACTCCCTTTATACAGAGTTAACATGTCTGAAACGTGTTTTTCAGGTCTTTCCAAAAGACTTTCCAAACGATAAAATCTGGGCCAATTTCTTTAGAACAAGCGTTTTTAATGATTTTGAATATTTTTTAAAAATAGTTGGTTTTGTTTTGTCAATTCCAACAAGCAGTGACTTTTACGAGACAAGTTTTAGCCCGTTGAAAATTTATGAAATAAGAGCGAAACAGAACGTTCATGGATTCGATCAAGGCTAAACTGCAAACTCAATCAATTTTGAAGACTCTTGCTGAGAAATTTTATCAGTTTTGCAAAGCAGTGACGGAGAAATATTTATGAAAATGGCAAAATCTAGTAATAAATATTTTAAAAGTAGATGATTAAGCTCTATTTTGATTGATGTTGATTTTGATTTAGCAAAAGATAGATGATAATTTTTTGTTATTTGTTGATTTTCTGCCTAATTTTAATTAATGAGCCTAACAGAAGTGTTCAGTTTTGGTTTAATATTTTTGAGATTTTGATTGATAATACCCGATGTTGATTTTGAACCAAAGTAAAAAATTCCTAACGAGGTGGTCAATTTTTGTTTTAAGTTTATTATTTTTCCTTTTGATTCATAACACCTGATGTTGACTTTCTACCATAGTTTAATTAATAAAGTTAAAAGAGGTGCTATATATACGTTAGATAGCATATTTACCTAAAATAGAATTTTTTATTAATTTGCATTTTTGTTCACTCTTTAAACATACCGCAAAAATACTTTTTAGACCCAGAAATATCCCGGAAATTATAAGCCTGTATCTGGCACTCCACAGTTAAATATTCCGCGCGAATTGGATACGCTTCTTGTTCCATACCAACAGAAGAATTGAGCTCCAATATTATGTCATAGCCAGTTTTGTTATATCACTTACGAATTTATTAAGATAAGAAATTGAAAAAAAGAATCTACCACTTTTGGATTGCCTTTACAAAGTGCTATGCTAAAAACTTATTATTATAGATTGGTGCCTTTAAAAAACAATTTGTTAACGCTAAGGGAACTGCCTTGACAGTAGCGGCTCTAGGATTTTTCCAAGCTGGGGAAAAACTGAGTTTGCCGCCTCTTCAAACATTGTTGCCAGCCAGACCCCGAGAATCGCCTCCTTGATTGTTGGCCAAACGCATTGATGTCGTCACTTTAACTGTTTGCCAAACTCATTGTTGGACACGATTTTATCGCCCAGAGCAAGTACCGCTGTTTGCTCCCACCCCTCGCCCTAAATCCTGCATTCAACCTAGAATCTCAGCTTTAAAAAATTGTATTATTGTAAAGCGTTACCCATTTGCGAAGCAATATCAAAGAAGGGGAAATTTTCAATTAATGTAGGGAGTTCTCCATTCATAGTAGAAGAAACAACGGGAAAAACATGAGTTCATGCTCTTGAAAAGTATGTCCAATGAAGTTTCTGACATTAGTTTTGGTGCAAAATTTTACTTCATTCACCACCTTAGTTTGGAATTTTTTTGGATCTGAAACGCTTTTAAATAACTATGACGTTCTCTCATCATAATTCTATGCAACATCCAGTTGTCCTAGAAAATGGTAATTTGGTACACATACTTGGCTTCATCCCCATAGTATAAGAAAAATTCCTGTGTTATTTCAATGCCAATCTAAAAGCTGAAACGTCTTAGAGAAAATTTGTAAGTTAATTGCTTTCTTCTTGATGAGGCTATATGCCTTGAATTTCAGTTTTGCACAAAGATCAGGAGCATAAAATACACAATTAATTTTACTTTGTTACTACATTTAATTTGGAAGTCCTCCACCGATGGTAACAATGCAGACACGGCGAAGATCGCACAGAACGAATCGGACTCGAGCCCGTTGTTTTACATGAGCGTGCGTTGTCGAGGAAAGTATTTTGACATGAAAATTGGATGTAAGCAGGAATATTGATAAATTCGGATACATAATCTTTGCTAAGGTGCAAACATTTGGTCCAAAAAATTAAGAAGACTCAGAACAAGCTATCAACCTACAAAAAGAAATTAAATTCCATATAAAACAATACTTGTAAAAAAAGTGACTTGGTCATTATGCAAACTCTGATAATAGAACATCAACCTAAATAAATGCCTCTACAATGTTGCATTATTGAGCTTTTAAACTCACAAAAGCCAAGATTTCCCTCGATGCTCTTTTTGGATTCACAAGTCTTCGAGTAAATCATAAACATTCTGCGATTCCTTTTAGTAAAGTAGTAGTATAATGGCTAAACCACAATTTTTTAAAAAAGATTTATCCGTAACGTCATGAAAAACAATTTTTTTTTCTAGAAAATCAATACTTGATTCAGAAATTATCATTAAATAGCCACAAGACTTCGCCCTTTTTTAAAATGATTTGTTTTTGTAATATTGTTTTTATATAATAGGGTCGATATATCGATACTTTTTCTTCGATATATCGAATCCGATATAAATATTTTTTAAAATATCGATATATCGAAAATCCGATATTTTTTAAAATATCAACAGCCCTAGTTCGCGTATAACCGAGCATCATACAGTACTAATAATGAACATCAGAATTTGCCATAAATAATTATTTTAAATTAGAATTGACATCCTAATCGACAATTTTTCTTCCGTTGGTCTGTGACCAATTTTATTCCCAATCCTGCTACGTTTGGTACCTTTCCTGATCAGTGGCAGACTAGTCAGATTTCTGTTCACATTTTTAATCGCTCTGGGAAAAAAACCAGCATTTAAGATTCATTAAGGACCATACCAATTAATGGATAGTTTAATACCTATATTTGAATAGTATTATCTGGGTCGTTATTATATAATAATAATTTTATAAATCAACCGCGAGTGAGTTGAGTGTAACAGTTGTTTCTGGTTAGAAATACAAATGGCCGTCTTGATATTTTAGTATAAGGTTAGAAAGAACTGCTGAATTGATTGGTCGAATTCTAGTTGCCAGGAGGTGGTGTCGAAAGTTGGCGCACTCACCATAGACGCCAAAACTAGCACAAACTTAAACACAGACTTTCACGAAAGTATGGTCTTCATTAATTTGTAACGTACGTTTTGCAAACTTATCATTAAAATATAAAATAATGTTGATAATGTAACATTGTTGGGCTGCGAACATTTGAGACTACTAGTGTATTCCATTTGACTGAAATACTCGTACAAGATAGTTCCATTATACCGGGAATACGGAACCTTATAAAAAATAGTGGCGATGGAGAGGAGCAGATTTCCGTGTTTTTTATTTGGCAACTAGGTGACCCGACTGACGTTGTCCTGTTAAAATTTCAATAAATTTGTTTGTGATCGTTTTGTGAAAAGCAGATGTGTAAACAAAGTAAAATGAGAAAAAAAGTATTTTTGAGTGACCATTGTATTTAATAATGATTGTGTCCATGGATATTCAATTTGAGGAGGAGTACATTCAGAAGTTCGCCAATGGGAAATTTTACATTTGAGATGCATTCCAACGACAGAACACTGCAGAAATTTCAGAAATGTGTGATGTGCCTGGAATAGATCGACTTTGAACCATGCGGTTTTGCTCCAAAATTAAGTAACAATTGAATTGAGAAAGAATTTCATGTTAACCAAATGATTTAGTTTCTTCTAATAAGTTTGAAATTTCAATGAATCTCAAGGTGTTTCATTTGCATTTCAGATTCGATCATCGCACCGGTTTTGTTTGCTTCGTAAATCTTGTATCGTTCGATCTAATGCCTCCAAAGACTTTTTATGTGCCATCGTACATTCATCCAAAACAATCACTTTGCATTGCTAAAAAAAATTTTGGCCACCGCACAGTTCTTCGAAAGGTTGCACTTTGGAGTTACATTGATTTACATATTCAGCGACTTGAATGAGCTGTTTGACCGCCTTCCAACAACACAGCTGCAATTTCTGGTGAAGCAAGTGCAAGTGCGAGCGAATCGTTGCCAAAATCAATTAGATCAAAAAGGTTTTCCAGTTGCACCTTCCAAGAAGAAAATGCCTCTAGTCCCATCGTTCACAATTTTCATGAGAGTGTCGTATGTATATTTTTGTTGTCGATTGAACAGTGTGACATTCGTTCGAACTGATTTCATAATGCATCACATTCATATTGTTTTTCACGTTTCAACTCTTGGTTAAAAGCGTCCTGTATGGGACGATTAGTGCTGTCATGCCTAATTGAGATAATATCCTGATCGTTATATCATCAAGTCCATGTAATCAATTAATATCAATGGAATAGAAATAAAAACAACACAAAAATGAAAACAAAGATAAATTTATTTTAATTTAGGCTGAAATGAATTTTTCAAGGTTTTTCTCCAGAAATATCAGGTCTTTTCCTATAGAAAACACTCAATTGAGTTATCTCCATCCCGGGAGCATAAGAAACAAAGCAAAAACAAAAATTATGCATATCCATCGTTATAATTGGGAGAAATGGTCTTGAGTTCAAGAAAAAATCATGTAGAAAACAATACATTCAGTTTTTCCCTAATTTTCCAATTATCACGGAAACTTCTCCAATTTTTCTTTCTCTAAAAACCTTTTCGGACTAATAAGTACATTATTTTAAAAATTATCCAAATAGGTATAAAGAAAAAAATAATAATTTTTCCCGAATTTTCCCGGAAAATTTTCCAATTTCTCTCTCTCTAGAGACCTTATTTTGTCTATTAAGAACATTTAAAAATTAGCCAAATGAGCCTATAGAAAAAATACTATCATTTTTTCCCTGAATTCTCCAATTTTCCAGGCAACTTTTCAAATTATTGTTTCTCAAAAAACCTTTTTGGACTATTACGAATATTTAACAAAATTATTCCAATCGGTACATAGAAATAAGCACTTCCAGTTTTTCCGGAATTTTCCAATTTTTCCATTTTTTTCTAGAAAAACAGAGTATTATGAACATTTTATGAAAAAATAGTGAAATTGGTACATAGAACAAGCAATTTCTGTTTTTTCTCGAATTTTCCAATTTTTCCGGGCAACTTTTTCTATTTTTCTTTCTCTAAAAACGTTATTCGGACTAATACTATCATTTTTAAAAATGTCAACCAAATTTTTCCATATAAAAAAAGCACTTTTTCCAGTTTACCGGACTACGTTTCATAATTTTCTTTCTCTAGGAACCTTATTGGTACTGTTACGAACATTAAAAATCAAGTAGCCGAATCAGTAAATAGAAAAAAGCACTTTCAGTTTTACAGAAATTTTTAAATTTTCCGTCCAATTTTTACAATTTTTCTTTCTCCAAAATCCTTATTCAGGCTAATATGAACATTTTATAAGAAAAAATTAGCCAATCGGTACAAAGAAAAAATAAATCTTAGTTTTTTCGCGATTTTTCGAATTATCGCGGCAACTTTTCCAATATTTCTTTCTCTAAAAACCTCAATCGGACTATTAAGAACTTTTTTATATAAAAAAATTTGACAAATCAGCCCAAGGAAACAAAAGCATTTACAGTTTTCCCAAATTTTGCAATTTTCCTCCTATTTAACCGTTCTTGATGCATGCTTTACAACCCAACGTGATCCGGAGAATCACCTCTTATATTAATCCTACTGTCATACCACATTCGTTATTTGTCTGTTGAAGAAATTCCTCTCCTCCCCTCTCCCATTTTGACGGCTTAGCCACCTAAATTGTGAAGAAAGGCTATCGGAAAGTACTAACAAGTGTAGTGGTAAATTCCGAAACCTTTTACTGGTATATTCTGCTTTCTTGTAATTAATAGCGCTTTTCCATAATCCAAGTCGATACAGGTTGAGACTGATTTCGCACTCTCTGCAGTAGGCCGCAGTGATTGGTAAGAATGCGTAGTTAATTCTGGCAAAGCAGCAGGTTGATAAAGCGGTCTAGTGGCTCAGGCGGTGAAGGCAATTGGAGAGCGGAAGGGCCTCGGTTCGAATCCAGTTCCTGGCTGCAATTTTTTTGCGCTCTTAAAAACTAACCTTCTCCTTCGGCAAAGCTCACTCACCCGCGGCGATGGCGCAGTTCATTTGGAGCACCATAATGGTGTTGACATCTGACAGAGTTAATTGGTTCGAATCACAATGGTTGATGAAAATATCCATGAATTTCGTACTTGGTTGGAACCACTGATCCGTTTAAAGAAATGATTTTGTAAGGGCTAAAAAATAAATAAATTGCTGTAAATATTTCCTAAATTGATTTGTATACTGTGAATAGCTGTTGTGTATTAAACTAAATGCGACTGTTTTTACTATGTTTAAGGTCTGTCTCATCAATTAAAGAATTGTAATTAAAGAATATTCAGTGAATGGTTTCACTGGAGTAAGAATGATTCTTCTTCTGTCAGTGATGTGTAAATCTTTCGAAATTTTATTTGGAAATGTTTTTATGACCTACTAATTGATATCGAATAAGTATTGATTGTTTTTAAGAGATTTATATTGTTAGTTGCATTGTTTAACGCTCCATAACCGTATGCGTGCGGCTTTCTCAACATCAAAAAGTTTGAATGCTGTGTAAGGTTGCGATGATCGCAGCTAATTTATTTCGCGTGGAAAAATACATATATTTTCCAGATGTGGTTTCGCTTCAATAAACATTTCCATAACAAATCTCAGTAAATTGCTGTGATATAACTTCGAGGTCCATTATAAAATGGTTTATTATTGTGGCAACTATTGTAACTTAAACTGATTTTCTGGTTGAAAAAATTGCTCTACTTGTCTCTTTTTTCGGGGATTATGCTGTGTGTGTGTGTGTGTGTGTATGATTTTTTTTTTTTTTTAATATCGTCTACGATTCGGCACCAATGTCGAGCCTTCGTCAGGGCTTCTCTCTATCTAGCCGCCTGATCCTTTTTGATAAACTTGAACATTTGATTCGGTGTTTATTTTTTACCGGTGCAAAACGCAGCGCAAACCCCGAAAAAAGAGACAAGTAAGAGTAATTTTTTCAATAATGACGAATGTGAAAAGTGTGAAATTTTGTATGATGTTCTGGTTGTTAACGGCTTAAAAATATCAAAGTTAATAAATAGTACGAACAATTCACTACACAAGAAATGCTGTAGGAATAACTTTTTTAACGGGGAAAATCTTTGATTCGGCTGAAGTGAAACAACAAGATTTCCAGGCTTGCAACCTTCATCCACATTATCTCCAAGTCTTGAGAATAGATTAATGCTAACTCCATCATTGTTACGTTTTGTTTCAGAGCAAGGTTTATTTTTATTATTATCCTGTTTTAGACAGTTCTCAATTAAATATGTTTTCCGGCGCACCTGCGCTTAATTGGCACAAAACAATATTGACAGCGTTAAAAAAGGACGCATTTTGAACGAAATTGAATTTTTCCATCAATAAGCTTGTTTTCCAATATTAAATTAAATCGTGAATTATGAATCATAACATATATCAAAACAAAGCTCATCATTAAATTATTCACTGGCATTAAATCTCGTGCCCGAGTATTAACAAATGTGATATAGATTGAAATTATTGTTTAAATATGTACTTGGAACTTTCATTCAGAATTACAGCCTAAAGTTGAATGTGATAGGCTGAATGTTTTAATAGCCGGAAAAGTCGTCACCAACATTTGGGTAATTATTTGATGTTAACTTTAACGGATTAAGGTCAGAAATAATTTTTACAGAACAGGAACGTCATGAAGATGAAAAAATTTGATCAAACTGAGTTTGTTACTCAATCCATACTGATCCAACTTTTTTGAATTACATACGTATATTGTCTTATATCAATAATGTGGAATTGCTAAGTATTACGTTCCTCATTTTCCGAGCATCGAATTTTTTCTCTCATTATACGGGTTTGGATACTCCATAGATTCTCGAAATGGGAATGCCAGAAAGGTTCATTAATAAAGGCCACTGCAGGTTTCATTTCCATTTCTCAAGCAAGAGAAAACTATTGATAATTGCTGATATTTTTTAAATGTATTGATAGTTTCAGAAAATATTTCGTGTCACATTATTTCTATGTTTTATACGACGGAGTGAAATTATTGTGTTCAAGTAATAGTTTATTTCTAGGTTTAAGAGTAATTTCAATTTGCGGGAGCCTGAACAGCATGTTTAGTGATTTACAGCGTTATATTTATGGTAATAAGCAATCGAAATCATAATTCGAGTATCAACTAGTTACTAGTTAATTTGTGTTAATTCAACACAAAATTTACTCTTGTAGCTACTAAACTAATTGATTAATTGCATCTTGACGCCTCCTTTTTAAAAGCTTAATTGTATCATTTTATTCATAAACTTCTTTTGTTAGTTAGCAGTATTAAAAAAAAAAAAAAAAAAAAAAAAAAAACCATGAGATTTGTGCATTTTAACAGCAGTGGTGGTTATGGTAAAAATATAAGTTTCATTGCATAATATTAATCACCGGTTGTAACAGTGAAATCGATAATTGTGATTTAAAAAATTTCATGTCCGACATTTTAAGATAGAGTTTCCAAATGATTCGATTGTGGCCCTACGTAGATTGGTGGAAGTAGGACCTTCAATGATTTAATCTAATAACTTAACATGTAACTTCTTTTATACTGAAAAAAAAAAAAACGAACTGTTATCAAAGTAACTGCTTTTAGATTACAAGGAATATTGAAACCGTTACTTAGTAGGCCTACATAACAGCAGAGCGCTAACAGTAATGAATTAATTACCTTTTTTTTTTACTAATTTCGTCGAAATATTTGGAGTCGATACGCATTAGCATTATGCATTACCTAAATGATTTCAAATCTTTAACTTTTTTTTTAAAAAAAATCGCTTTTAGCTGTTTAGTGCTTCCAACCGAACAGAAAGCTTTTTCAACGGAGAAAGAGATGTTTTTTACTTCCATAATCATATAGAAATAAAACCAATTGTTGTATAATTTTAGACTTTATTTATAGGACACTGTTTCAGTTGAATAAATTTTTATTTTTATCTACGGAAATTTGTGTCTGTAACACTGTACCTCTTTCAATTGATATCTTCACTAAATGTGATAAACATTAATCACAATAAAGAGCGAATTATTTTATGCAATATTCTAAATTAATGGATTATTTGAATAATTTACAAAAATCTAAAACTGTAATAATCCTCCTTTTATTTTTGTCATTGCACATGATTTGACGGCTTGGTATTATCGAGGGCTTAGAACGATGAACGCATTTTACTTCATATCAAGCATACACTGAAAAATATCGATTATATTACTTACGGTACATCCCGATTGCCGATTAAATTCAGACACATTTTGCGTAGTACAGTGCTTTAGACAGAAGTCGTAATTTCGTAAGCTATGTCCTTGTTACCAAGCCAGTCTTGTGTCAGTGGAGGAAGAAAAAGAAAAAAATGCATCTTTTGTTTCTATGCGAAGAATTTCAATATGAATATCCTCGAATCTTCCATCATACTTTAGACCTGTTAAAATAAAAATCTATATCTAATACATGTTTAGACTATCACAATTTGCATGGTTCAGACGACAGAATATTTATCTCCGAATTGGTCAGGGTTTGAATTCACGCAGCAGTTAAACTGCTTTACAAACACATTCACTTTTCTACTGTGATAAATGTAGCGGTGCGGGTATGAAGAGAGATCTCCACGGAAGATACAGTTCGTGGAGTTAATTCTAGAACGATAGAAGTCAATTCAGAGCTCCTATTCAGCCAGTCTCCAAATCCCGGCTCAATGGCCTTCAGTCACCACTCAGCACTGCAGCCAACATATCTCAAGGTTCGACAGAAGCCGAGCTACATCTGTTTTGCTATAGACTGTTACCTTGTTGAACAGAATAGCTTCAACAACACCCGATTTATTCTTCGGCAAGAATTTATTGTTTTTATGCATCATTTACCATCCTTGTGCCTCACCGTTACAGAAGTATACTCTTTGATTTCATCAGACGTGTATATCTTCTTCTATAACATTTAATATTAAGTTGGCACAAAGTACTGTAGATCAAGTCATGAAAATAGACCGGTCAAGGTCACGCAGTTTCGGCTGCCTCTCCTGCCCGCACCCCCCCCCCCCCCCTTGTTCAGCCGGCGAGATTGCCACATCGTTTGCGCCACTCGTCCATGCGTATCTTCGTACGCGGTTGTCTATCTGCGTTAACGGTGGCTAATGTTCAGGAATAGAATCACTGAATTAGTGCATTTACGGACAGAATTAATATTAGGATACCTGCAGGCTGCCTGGGCATTTCAAACCAAATTAAGGTCATCGCAGCAGATATCTAGAGAGGTTTTTTTTATTTTCAAAAAAAGAATACTACCAATAACAAATAGGTAATAGCTTCGGTTAATTACAAGAACGGACCTGTAAGTATCTTTGAGCAATTATTTCAAAGCAACATCAGTCGCTTGTATTTAATGTATTATTTTTTGTTTTGTTATTGCTTCTCACGTTATCTGTCATATATGGTTCATCGTGTGCAATCACAATAATCATTCTTACAGGATCTAAAATAGCGTTTCCCTGAAGGAATGGAAATATTTTTCTCAGTGGTACGTGAACCGAGCGACCACACGGCGTTGAGAGAAGGCGCTACGCGCTCATTCACGCAAATAATCAATCTGTGAAAAAAAATCGGAGGGGTTGCCTGAAAATGCTGAGAGTGCTGCCAGAATTAATTTCAATATTTCTTAAAAACTTTCGCGCTGGAAGCTTTGACGTGAACAAACAGAACGTAAGTTAGTCAACGACTACATTTTACATTACATTGACGAAACAGCAAAGTGATTTGTGTAATTTTTTTTAGTATAATGTTCCCTATTTGATGGATAGAATATATTCGTTACTAGTCTGTTTACTTTCAGCAAGTCGCGTATTTTTTTTACTGTTATTTCTTATGATTTGTTTTGCATTCTCTGTTGTTTGAAGTCTAAAAAGTAATTTGATTTCTGCCGTTCATGGAAACTAGATTCTATTATTATTATTTTTAATAGCCTCATAAATGTTCCGCAAGTTAAGTATTATTTTTAGTATTTATTCACACTCATTACTGACAGCTGAATTTTTTGCTGATTTGTAACACAGTTCGGACACACTCTGACTTTCATAAGACTATTTCTGTGTCGGCGACTATAGTTACTGTCCCGCTATTAGTACTTATTTCATTACGAAAAAAGCTAATCAGTAAAATTATTTATCCTCTAGTTAGTTCCTACTAACAAAGGAAACCTTTTTATGCTCTATTTTTTGGCGCTTGATATAATAATATATTGCCTAGGTATTACCTTTCAGACATCTTTAGTCACATTACTAGGTCTCCACAGCTCATGGCTGTTTGCATCACAACAACGCCCTATTCCACAAGGGAGTCTGTGACTGACTTTTTGGCAGCTAAACAGTTCCCTTATTCACAAAATACGAGTATCAGTCCGATGGCTCAAAATTTACTTAATGGGTGCTAATTTAGCACGTCTAATGACATCCAGTGACTTGTAACTGAAGAACTAAAATGAATTCCAGCAAAAACCGTCAAGCAATGCCATGAACAACGGAAAACGCTATAAAACTACCCAAGCCAATCACTTTAAAATTATTTGTATAAAAAATCAAATGCATGGCTAAGAAAATCAATATCATCTCATTGTTGCACTGCAACACATTGAAGAAAGTTGTTAAAGGTGCCACACACTTGCACACTAATGATGAATATTGTGGAATGTATGTCGGCTATGGCATATGGAAGGACTCAGGTTTCAATCCCCCCCCGCCTATTCAAATTTCGGTTTTCCATGAGTTTCTGAAAATACTTCAGGTCAGTTCAGGGATGCTTTCTTCGAAATTCCATGCCTAAATACTCTCGCTCCTTGCTCCCCGTCTTCACCAGGCTTTAGTGACCGCGATAAAAAAAAAAAAAAAATTACTTTTGGCTTTATGCCTCGTCGACGTCGAGGTCATTAGAGGCGGGATGGGACTGGGGACAAGGAATGGGACGGAATTCGGCCATAGCCTTTTTGAAGGAAGCATCCCGGCATTCGCCTGGAGTTATTTGGGAAAACCATGGAAAACCCAAATGTGGATGCTCGGAGGGGATTCGAACCGGCGTCCTCCCGAATGCGTGGCTAGAACGTTAACCGCTCACCCACGACGCTCGACACCACGATGTCAACGTCGCGTAAAGACTAAAGGAAAATAATTTAAGTTATGAATGCACCAAAATGTCAAATTATTGGGTTGCAACATATTTTGATTTAAATCCCAGCATTTTATGGTCACTTACAGCAGAAAGAAATCCAACAAATTTAATACCATTGATAATACAGCGCAATCGTTCCGACATACTAGTAGGTCCTAATAGTCTACGGCTGCATGTTTTCTACATCCATCTGATTTTTAATTGAAGTCCAATTTTTATGTATAATTATGCCGTACTGATGCTTTTATGTATTCTTTCTTTCCTCGCACTATTCGGGATTGGAAAGCGCGGAATTAAGATTGGTGCTTAGCACCCTCTGCCACCTACAATGTTTGTGAATTACAGAATATGGATGTAGATGTTGATTATTGATAACAGAATACGTTTCTGCCGGGTTGACTATCAAAACATGGCCGCAAGTACTTTTAATTAAAATTTGATTAATTATTCTTTCACTTCTTTTTTTAAATAAATTATAATTCACTTCGAAGAGAGACGTGTAAACAACCTAAAACGTTTGAGTTGCTTACGTTAAAGTGGCCACAAGTAGGGATTTCCAGCTGTGGTGCGCTAACGTAACTCATTCTCGCTCTTGAATATCAAACTTTTTAAGTTATTCACAAGATTCTCCCTGAAATGAATTATAACTTATTTAAAAAAGAAGTGAACGAAATGCTTTCAAAAAAAAATAACTAAATGAAATGTTAAATTAGAAGTACTTGCGGTCATATTTTGATAGGCAACCCGGCAGAACCGTATTCTTCTATTAATATTTATATATAAAAATTTCATTTCAATTAAAAAACAGATTGACGTAGAAATCATGCAGTCGTATCTCGAATAAACAAGAACGCAAGCTCCTTAAAATTCTCGCGATAGCTAGCCAGTGAGTGAGGGAATTTCATATAGTGTGACTGTTAAAGTGCTCTCGTCAGCTCCAAATGAGGCACTTTGCTAGTGAGCGAGTGTGCACCGGCGAATGTGGTTAGTGAGTGAATTCACTAGCCACTTTCAAAACGCGTGTACCACGGACGTCCAATTACCGAACTCGTCTGCTGACAAATGAATGTCGCGCCACGGTGGACCTCGTTACAGTTCGCAATCAACATACTGCGCCACTGTCCTTGCATCCGGTTAGCCGAGATTGCTTGCCCACATGAGCGATGTTTCGACGGATAACCGCGTTTCAGCAGCCTAGGAAATCTGGCTAATCACTGTCGTCATGTTCGGTGTTCCAAGTTCGCTTTTCCTCTTTTTTTCCCCTTATTGATTTACGCCTCGTTGACTACGATGTCATTACAGGCGGGAAGTGTCTGGGAACAAGTAACGGGAAGGAATTCGGCCATGGCCTTTTGGATAAACCATCCAGGCTCCGGCTTTCCTAAGCTAATTTGACCAGTAAGTATACAATTCACAGTAAATTATACTTTCAGCTACTTATGATCCTAAAAATTTATTGAAGAGATTAAGGAGTGAACGGATGGGTTTTAGACATGATGGACGGGGAAGAGTCTAACTGAAGACGGGACAGGAAAGGGCATTACTTTTTAACATGTAAGAAATTAATTAAATTGTTTGGAGTTGGGAAGAGTTTAAGGAAACGAGTGTAGAAATTGACCGCAAATTAATACTGTTTTCATTTTGAGAAAGGAGAAAGAATAGAGCGTACGGTATATCGGAACAGATTTGTGATTGCATTCAAGATTTTCTAACTGATCGGCTGCAGTACCAGACGTCCAAACCGACGCATTTTACTAAAACATAGTAGAGTAGTTATAAGCGTTTTGATTATATTGGAAATATCCTTACTTTCGCTATGGTGATTACAGGTTTACGTAAATGTTATAATAACCTATTATATTAGTTTCCAGACCAGCCAGTGTAGTTAAGGCGCCACCACACTGGATTGGGGAGGTACTAGGGGACCAGGTTCGAGTCCTGCCCCCTGATTGCGATCTTTAGGCGATTTTTCACAATTATCTAGGTCAGGGGTGCCCAACCCGCGGCCCACGAGATTCAACACACTTTTACAAAATATATATATTTTATAATGGCCAAAGTAGTGAAAACAAATGTATTAAAAATAAAATTATTTGTGCATCCATATTTCAAAATTTATTTCATTTACATTTATATACTTTTCATATATCATTTTTAGTGTTATATATTTCTTTATAATGTGTGTTTAGTATTTTTATTATTACATTACCTTTGTTTACATGTAAGAATTATAGTAAAAACAATCTTAATAACTCATTTTGTTTCAATTTTTCACTCCAAAAAATGTCTATAGTGGGTCTAAATCTAACATAGGGATATATAATTTTATATGCGGTCCGCGGAGTTATGATGCATTTCCAGAGTGGCCACCCCTGATCTAGGTGAATGCTTGTATGGTCCCCACTTTCCATTTCATGAACTATACACAAAAATGCACCGTTCATAGAGGACTTAAGTTTCGCGAATCGAAGATAAATGACAATACTTAAGCAAACTCCAAGGAACACTAACCCGCCAAGTATAGGGACTACGCTTCATGTCCTTAGAAATTCATAGTGATCAGTATTCATGATTCTAAGAGGCCCGATCAATTCATGACTGAAAATGGCTGATTGCAAATAATGATAATCAGTAGCAATAAAAGTTGCATAATTTCATGGCCTTTAATTTTTTAACGATTTATTGGCTGATAAGTATCATAAATTAATTAATGGCACTCTGCAGGGCTTGGAGGAGATTACTGTATTGAGAGATATTAGATCAGAACATTGAAAGATTAAGTATTAAACGACAATCTATATTCTGACAGAGATATTACTTTCTGCACTTTACAGGCAGGTGCGTTCGATTTTAGCTGTGGAATGTATGAACCAGGAAATCAGTCAATTTCCGCCGCCCGTAGCGGTAACTTCCTTGTTGTCTGAAGTAAGTGACATAAATATAACAAGTGCTGAGTAGTAGATGACGTTATAAACAATGCTCGTTAGTTCTCTCGACTCGTAGTAAGTGAAAGACAAGTGATATTTAAACAAAGTATCAAGAGTGCTTGAGGCAATGAAGAGGCTAAATTTAAGCAACAGTTTACGAGAGGCGGCGAGAAGCTGCTGCAATCATCAGTTGTGAGTGATGCAATGATATACTGGCTGAAATGTGACCATCGAAACATCGAAGCGACCTAGCAGGTAACAAACATAGACAGTTACAAATCGTTTAGATTTACGTGAGGAAAATAACATTCAAAGCTCCTCCATGACATGGTATGAAGGTAATAACGTATTGAAACACAAAACAAATTAATTTTAAAATGTAGAAAACATGGGTCTACTGGAGATCGCGATTCCGCTACAACAACATTCAGTAATATCGTTCGAATACTGCTGTAGTCAGTCGCAAGACGTATTATTTTCAAGCAGTAATTCCGTTGTAATACAGCCTGGACCATTATTTTCAAGCAGAAATTAGGTTTTAATACAGCCTGGATCAGCATGAAACTTCTAAATGTACTTCGGGAAGAATTTCTAGTGTCGCCTTGCGTTTGACCACTTAGCATTACGATGACAACTCCTAGCGGAATCGCGATCTCCAGTAACCCCTAATAGTGTCACTTCAAAATATAAAGGTATAAAATTTTGGGATACGTGAATTTTTTTAAAGACGATATTGTTATTCAAAACAACAAAACTTCTGCATCTATATAAAAGGAAAAATAGTAAATTTTTTCCAGTTCCACTAAAAAAATAATTTTAAAGATAACCTGATTTTTAGAGACGTCATGAATATTATAAAAGTAGAAAGAAACGGAAACGAAAACTGATCTTTAAGCTTTCCATTTTTCAAATATGTTAGTTAATTTACATTATTCTTCTACCGTCAGTTGGTAGGTTATACACTGACTGAAAGTATAACAAGACGTGGAATAGTAAGTAATTTAAATAGAATTAATTCGTAAGAAGAACTTCTGGAAGCTATATATATATAAAAAACGAAGATTAGGCTTCAGACAAAACCAATTAAATGTAATTTAATGGTGATAGAGCATATGATCTGATTGCAGATTCACTTCACACCTGTTTTCACATTTCTTGTTTTTATCTTAAATTCTTTGAGCGAAATTTCACTACCAACCTACGATTTTCGGTCTACATATTTTAAATTCACTTAATGATTTTGGTAAACAGTTGAACATTTCACTTCGTAATTTCTTCCAATCTCTCCCTTACCAACAAAAGAAAATTTTCTCACATACCTATGCCTGAAGGCGAGTACCTTGCTTATGGTCATGGTCAGCTTTTCCCTTCCATGCACTACTACTAATTCTGCTGCCAATACTCTTCCAACTATCAACAGTATACGCCTTATACAGTATATTCCCAGAACTCTCTGCACCCGCCTCCTGTCTTTCAATTTTTTTTAATAAATCCCCATCGAGCTCTTTTTTTCATATCAGTTACCGATTGTGTTCAGCGGTAATTTCCACAAATAATTTTAGTTGGCTTCCTTTGCACCTACTCTAAATCGTTTATTTGTTACAAAACTTAGTCTCATACTACTCCACCGTATTCAAACAGTCTTGCCAGAGTTTTGTAAGCCAGTTACATCACTTCTCTGGTACATCCCCTCATTATTTTCCTACCACCTGCCCAATGCGTGTTGCCCAGTTGAATTTATCAAATGTCAGGTCTTTAGCACTGAGCCCGGTAAGTTAGTACCTGTCTTTCTGGAGGACGCAGACACAACTTCACTTCCGGACATTCTGATTTCATATTTCCAAAATATCCCGAAATGATTCTAGGAGAATGCTGTGGTCGATACTTAAAAATGACATGTTGGTTTTCTTTTCCGTTCCTTGCGATCAATCCTTCCCGGCTCTAACGATGTCGACGAGGCGTAAAGACCAAATATTAAGAAATTTTTTCGACAAGTAGTTGCTTTACCTGCCAACAATCATAAAAAAATTTATTATATCTGTGTAACTTTAAACTAGACTCTTCTTGTTACTTATCTCCAGTCCATGTTGATCCTTCCCGCCAGATATCCTCTCAAGGTAAGCCTGCAGCTGTTCAGTCCTCTCCTGATGTGATCCTACTATATACCAGTATGTCTTCCCCAAACTGTCTAACTTCTGAAGGTAAACCATTAACACAATCATCCATTATAATAAAGAATAGTATTGGTCCCATTCTTGTGGTACTCCTCTTCTGATACCGCATATCCTATCCTAGCTCATTGCCTTCTACCATTTAAAACTTCTTTATCCAGCAAATCACTTTTTCATACTCTATAAATGCTTTTACCTGATTCATTACCATTTAACTGCTAACTAACTAAATGTCTTGGAAAGATCTACTGCTATATTATCAACTTGTCCTCCCTTATCCATTTCATAAGACATATCCTGCATATAGCCCACTGAGATTCACATAAATTTCCTTACCTAAAGCCATGTTGCCGATTTACAGACCAGTTTCTTTCCTCGTAGATATTTCGTACGTGGTTATATATCAATCTTTATACCAATTTACCTACCACAGTTGTCAAACAAATTGGCCTGTAATTTTCACCCCTTTTGTCGACCCCCGTTTATGGACCGGCAGATACTACTATCGCACTTCTCCACTTCTCTGATAAGAAGCACGTCTCCAAACTCAAGTAATACAGAGTAATCTACAATATCCATTCCTCCTGTTTTTAATAAATGCTTTGTAATATTATCCTCACCGACCGCTTTACGCTTTTTAGTTCCTCTATAATATCCTCAGGATCTATTTTAAATTTTCCAGTCTGCTCATTTCTAGTTATATGAATAAACTGTTCCTTTGAGTTATACATGAATCATTAATGGTCTCATTAAACCAGCTACTTAATTTCTCTGTCTTCAAATCCTCAGTAACTTCTTTACCGTCCTTATCTTTACGCCTCGTTGACGTCAATGTCATTAGAGGCCTGAAAGGATTAGGGTCAAGGAATGAGTAAATGGTCTTTTGAAGGAACCACCTCGGTATTTGCCACGATTTATTCTGGGAAACCATAAAAAAATCTAAATCTTAATGACCTGACGAGGATTTGAACCCGCGTCTTCCCGGATGCCAGACCCCTAGCGATATCACTCACCCACAGGGCTCGAGCATAAATATCTTGTCGTCTGAGTACCTTTCATTTCCATCTGTTTTCCAACATAGCGATAGAAGATTCCAGATGAGTCATTCAGTGCCCATCTAATCCCACAATATTTTTCATAAAGCAAACTGTATCTTTGATCATTGCTGCTATTAATTTCTTGCTTAGTTGTTTCAAATGTTACCTACTGCTTTCCAGTGTAGTAACAATGATGTGCTCTGTTTTTCTTACCTTCCGTTACTTATTTTCTGTCTTGCAATAAACACTTCTTTAACTGTTACCACTTCGAGTTCTATGTTCTTGGGTTCTCCTTCCGTACAGTAACATCAACATTCTCTCCTGCTCTGTTCACAAATTTCTTCTGCAAGAACTATCTTTACAACGCCGTATTGTGTGAAACTGTTGTTTGTACAGGAAGCGAAGTCGTACTCCGAATTGAGCCACAAATCGCGCTCCATTGGGCTGTGTCCTGCTGTTCGTATTTCAGAGCGTGGCACGTGCGTTTTGTTGCCACAGTGTTGGTAGCGCCGACTTAACAGCCGTCCACTAAATCGCAGCAACGGTGCCTCCGGGACGGATATCAGGGCTACCAACCGCTGGCTGGACTACAGCCTGAGAGAGGTACAAAGCTGGCTTATACCGTGCTACACTGAATCAGGTTTAACTCGCTTAAAGGCACAAAGCTAGCTACTGTAATCCAAGTGACAACACCAACTTGGTTTTGATTGAAGGTAGACGCGTGTCCGCTCAGATATTCAATTTGAACAATACCCTATAAAATCCTCTGTTATATGGCTCTGGTACGTGACTTGACTCTCCATGGGATGACTTACCCCGCCTCACACGGTTTCGAATTTGTAAAACTGAGCCGTTGCCAGCGAAGAAGAAAGCGGGCTCTAAGTGCGTGAATCACAGTATGATTATTATCCCGTCAAGTGCATCTAGCAAATAGAGGTCACCACTTCCGCTACATACGTTTACCTGATCTGTCACTAGTCGCACAGATAAACGACCTTTGTTCCTGTCCTGTTGTTTCCTTGATAAACGCTTTAAAATGCATCATTTTCCACCGCAAGTTATCTTATGCATGGTATGTTGCCAAATTAATTCGTGTGTGAAATATACTTCTCAGTGTGAATGCGTAATGTTTCATGAAAGATATCCGTTTACGAAAAATGTTATTGCACTCAGCTGTGTTTCATTCAATACGCTTGGTGCAGCAAATTTATTTCCTTTTCGCGGTTTTACTAAAAGTTTCTTACTTCGCAGATGTTACTATGCTCACTTCTCTTTTAATAAGACCTGTAAGTCGTATGCAATAAATTTACGTCTACAATAGAGAATCTATTACTCACTACCGGATTCTCACGGTTCCTGAAACAAATATATTTACCTTAATACAGAATGTGTGCGTGTGAAGAAATACATTTCTAAAAAAAACTTCAGCGTTAGTGGACTCGAACTCGAGAACATTGGACATTCAGAACCGATTTGTTACTATCAGAGCAGGTTATTGGACTATAAGGTTCGGCCAGAAAGATGTTTTCTGGAGTTTATCAGGAACTATTCGCTTTTGGAGCCTTTACAACTAGCTGGAGTACCCGGCTTCGCTCAGGGAGTTGATATGAGATTATGTGGTAGTTGGAATAAAAGGATAAACTTTAAAATATAAGAGGTAAATTTTTCATTGAAAACATAATCTAACTATTTACAATACTTGTTTATAAACAATATTTTTCATTTTGTTTTAGAGGGTGTATAAGTACAAATTTTTCGAATTTCCTACTCTTGAGCTATGTTTAGTTTAGAGTGAGAGAAGCAGGAGTCTTGGAGAGTGATGCCGCAATGTTTTAGTTTGTCCTTTTTCTCGCTCGAAATATAACTTTATATTCATCAGAAATCATTTGGTCTAGTGCTGTTTTGAATATATGAATCAGTTGATTGTATTCATGTTAGATCCTCTGTATATCTTGGATTATTTCTCGTCTCAATCCAATGATATTTGTGCATCGATTATCAATTTTTCTTTCTTCATTTCCGATTAAATATACTTTATGGTCTTCGTTGGATAGTGATAGTAATGATTCAATTTTGTGATGAATTTGTTCTTGGATGGAAAAAACACAATCGATTTCATCTGTGTTAGTGTTTATCGAAGTGAAACCGAAAGAAGTCATTTGGAAGCAGACGTTGTATGCTTTTATATTTTGAAGAAAGTGTTTCGATTCTGGAGTTTTCCCGGTCATGTAATGTACAAATTCCTGTGGAGGTGCTTCAAGCGGTGCTAATAGATTTTTTTTTATTCATGCAACAGAATCCTGTTCTCCACTGAATTTTTTCGCATTACAAAATTGGTAGATGTTATTCTTTTTTCCGATTATGACATGTTTGTGTTCGTTATATTTTTTTGTCGGGTCGTATATTTTCTAAAATGTCTGAGATAAATATCTCGCGGGGGACATCTCATATACAAATTAATAGGGCAAACAATTTTGCTCGCGCAAGATCAGGGCAGAAGGAAGTCATTAGAATTCACACGCTTCTTATAAGAGTAGATAATCTGTTGATCTTTACAAACCGAAGGTACCTGTCCAAATATCCTTTTGCGTTTATTCCTGGCAAATTTCCATGTCAAAATATATTTTTATGTTCAACATTTAATGTACTCATTTTACGTAATTTGCCGAGTCGAAATACTTGCAAATCAGCTGATATTTTACCGAGTGTTGGTGATTCGTTGTAGTCATCTCATCTCGAGCCGGCCTCAAAATGTGATTTATCTTTTTTTTAAATTAATGATCAATCAAAAAAGAAATGGTTTGGCATGAGTAAAATATTAGATAAGAACAAGACTATAGGATATTGCGCTTGAGCAATCGACCAATGCCAAACCACGTATAGGCTGATTGCAGGATATTTTTAATTAACTCACGTAATACGTGAATTATGCAAACCGCAGTACAGCTATGACAACCGATAACCAAATAAGTTCGTTAATCAGCTTTTCGACTATACAGCTCTGCTTCTATATTCTTACTGTCACCATGATAACTGCCCTTCTAATTCGCTGTTGTGTTGTTAGCATCAGACGCGGTGGCTATCGTAACTACTCGCGGGTCCCTCCCTGAGGCACGTTACTCGCCGTTTTTATTTGTTCGTGTTTACGACCCTCCGAACGACCGCCTGCAGGTAATGCAACCCGGCACGCGCCAGCAAGTTACGTTCGTGGCGTTATAAACCACTGGGCAATGGACGGCGTAGCAAATAGATTTCTGCGTGATCTACGCAAGTCGAATAGCAAAAATTGGTGGAATTGCAGAAACCATAACGATGCGAGAAGTAGCCTGGTTTGGGAAGCTAATTCACGGTTAAAGGTGAGTAACAAGCTTTCAGGTTCCAAGTGGCTAATGAATATGATTATCTGTGATTAATTTAAATTGTTTCTGAAAGCAGTAACGTTATGTCAAACAATGCAGTCTAATTTTTTATTTCACTCACGCACATCTCGATTGTTTTATTTCACTTCTCAATGGATGTATTATTAACACTCCGGCGTTTATGTTTTTTTATTTATTCGGTTTGGTCAATGATTGAACCCAATTATTCCCACAATAATGTGTTAAATTATTTGATCAAACTTGGTTTCACGAATATTCATCAATTTACACGGTTTATTCTTGTTTCTTATAATTCGCTCGTTGTCTTTAATCTGATATATTAATTGTTATTTGATTAATTTTTTATATGTAGATATTAATCCGTTTCACAGCATGCCTTTCCCTGTGAAATGTAAATTAAAAGTTGAAAGGGAGGATTTATCATTTCAATTAATATTTTGTATTGAAAGGTAGCCATTATTTATATAACAGTCCTTATCTATAAAATTATTGGACCAGGATTAAAAATAATAAATGAACAGACGAATTAATACAGCACATTTCAGGGGATTTTATCTTGAAAACATAAACAGCTGAAATGTAATTGATTTAAGAAATCGTAGATTAATTTGGTCTGTTTTTAGCGGTATGGTCGTTAGCGAACAGTTTTGATTGTTGTGGACAGCTACATATGTATTAATTTACCCCACTGATGCAGTAAAGCGCCGTCATATTATGTATCGTCTACAATTAGCTGTCCCATATAAATTGTAGGTTGTCTGACCAGCAGAGAGTACTTGGTCTGTGATGATTGCAGCAACGAGACACTGTGAGCCCTATTCTTGGAGATCGCAGCGTATCACCCGGTCCGTCTTCGGGCTGCTCTCCGAAGTTCTTGTCGAGCCAAAAACGGAGACTTAATGCTGTATTAATTCATACCAAAAATTCTCGCGATGCAGCAACTCTCACAGCTTACTCTAGTTTTGTGGAGGGTTAATTTCAGCAAATCCACGATAGCGCGTGAAGACTGACTTCTACCCATTGGCAAAGATATAACAGAAATAACAACATGTAAGCGCGTGCAAATATCAAGCTTGACGATAAGTTCAGAATGCTTGACCGAATTGACGGAATTTTTCAGCCTTCGGAAAAAACTTACTTCACAATAAACCTGTATTTACGAAAACCTCTGAGTTTACAAACATCGTAATATCACCGCTAATGTTACATGTCTCGCCCAATAAATAGACCTAGCACTGATTTACAGTAAGTATTTTACGGAAAGCCTCTTGTACAAAAGTTTATGGCACGTGTAATAAATTTGTTGTTCCGGTAGCTATCCATCTTTCCTTTTGAAAGTTTACTGCCTACTCGTCACTGCCACGTCTGCATTTATCCTTCCCTTCTCACAACTGCATCTAACGTTTCCAGATGTAAAATTAAGATAACATCTGTAATGAAATGCGCAAATTCCTTTTTGGTTGCAACAAGTCACGCATATTTAATAAATTAATTCTGAACTAAGTCACCCAACTAATAAATGACAATGTTCTTTTTCTTGCTGTCATCAGTCTCTCGACTGGTTTGATTCAATCCTCCATCTCTTCCTATGTTGCGCTAACATTTTCATCTCAACATATCCCTTACAACCCACGTCCTCAATTATCTGCATCATATATTCTAATCTGTCATTCTTTTCAGTTCTTACCGTCTATTGTCCCCTCCACTAACAAGCTAACCAAACCTGAATGTCTCAAAATATGATCTACCATCCTATCTCTTCTTTCTGTAATACTCTTCCACAAACTTCTTTCCTCGCCCATCATAGCGTACTTTATCTGTCCACTAAATTTTCAACAACCTTCTATACCACCACATTTCAAATGCTTCTAAAATATGTTGTAAATGGTATTTAGAACAATAACACGATCTAAATGTATCTTTTGGAACCTTTATCGACGAATATATAAAAATTACAGTGACCACCAAGAATCTTTGCCACCACATGTAAATAATAAGTCTCCTCAACACAAAAAAGCTAACCGATTGATTAACAAAATCATAATCTACAGGTTTATTTTAATATACAAGCGTTCTAACCTCGTAACTGCTAGACTGGGGGAAGAATATTATGTGCAATATCTATTGGTCCTTATTGTTTGTCTCAACAACGCTAGACAGTTGGTATAAACCCATTGTTTACTTTTTGAAAAACGCGACACAAAACGGCTCTTATTACTTGATAAAGTTATTTGAAGTGAATGTTCTGAGAAACGAGACGTGGGTTTTAAGTAATGAAGGCTATAACTCTTTCTCCGATAGGAATGTCGATAGCGAGTTGGTAATATGTAAAATAGCATTGCTGTTCGAAACCCATACTTCATTCTGCGCGATTTACTACAGACATGACCGTTGGTTTCCTCGGCTGAATTTATGGAATAATATTTTTATGCGTCATTATATTAAGCGCGTTTGAAGTAAGAAAAGTCATGCAGAAATATTTTCTAGTCAGTGTTTCCATACCACCATCGAATACTGTTTAACCACATCTCGTCAGAAATTACACTGTTACATTGCTCGTAACAGGTTCCGAGCTGGCACGGTGGTTATTTTGTGTTTTGAGTAACAAATAATCGAAGGCTGCAGAAGTCGATCGCCAGGTGCTTCCGAATCTCGTCAAAGTTAATCACAATTTTATGTAAAATATCAATTCAACTAACTTTTTGGATAAAACAACGTTAAAAGGGCACTATTAGAATTCTTCTTGAAAGATTAACCAGGCAGAAAAAATAACTCTGTGATGATTTAATTTCGCAATCAAATACATCTTGAAAGATTGCGCTCGTTAGCTCATCCCATTTAACAACAAACGTTCTGGAATAGACAATGGATACATACTAATACGATTTCTACATTGGTTCCACTGTTATATATCTCTATTAACGGCTGAAGGCCATAGCAATCTAAAGTGTTTTAAAATACTGGTGCCAAGTTTTGAACAATTAATACAGATATCCAATACATTTAAGCATACATAGTCTGAACATAATGCACTATTCATAACAACTGAAAATATGCAGAACTATGATAGTTAATTAATAATAATATTAATACATAAGATCGATGTTTCTCTCATTGTTGAGAATAAATATAGTCTTCTCGGGTGACTTGCCAAGTGAGCAGGATGTTTTCACACGATATTTCGACAATCGGAAACTCTTTCGCCATCTTCTGGCAATAGAATATCGGTTAGTCACCCGAGAAGACAATATTAATTAATAACAATAAATTAATGAGTAAGTTTTAAATTAACTATTTAAATTGATAATTATTACAATCATTCACCTATACTCCTGCTTTATCAACTCATATGCGCTAAGATTCTAATCGAATATTTCATCCGTAGGATTAATGAAACATAACCAATTATCTAATAAATGCGAAATCAATTAATCAAAAGATTTAATTTTGATGAAAGGCCATAATGTAAATTGGGGCGTACTGCTATATATGCAGCCGCAAATTCGGCTTACGTCAAATACTGTGAAAACTGTTTTTGTTAACGGTATAGAGTAGGATGATTCGAATTAAAATTGAAGTGACCAACCAATAAAGCTCTCTATGCTGTTGAGTTGTAGTGGCTTATTGTGAAGTGGACCTGGTAATGGTACTCCACAAATTGGTGTGCTCATACTGCATGCGTGTCACCGCAGAGGAGAGCTCTCGTTGTATAGCGAACGGCTTGCGGCTGGCGTAGAGTGCAATGCAAACAAACTCTGCAGAGTTACATCTTGCGTGGGACTACCACCTGTATAGGCAAACAAATCTGAGACTTGTGGATTGACAGTTCGTTCTGGCTATTGTTTAATAAAGACTTAGATTATACTTTTGCGGTTATACCAGGTTCACACAGTTCGTACATTAATGAATTACCACGACTGGTAGTTTTTTTTTCTTGAGGGTTTTACTCCTTGTCGACTTAGGTGTCATTAAAAGGACTAGGTGTAAGAGACTGGAAGGAATTCGCCATTCGAATTTTGAACGAACCATTCCCGCATTCACCTGGATTACTTTCGGGAAACCATGGAAAACCGTGCTTGGTTGTGACAAGAATACGATGAACTGAAATATGTTCCCCAAACCTTCAGGTTACGTTTAATTTAATTATGATGAAGTACATGCATCGGTGATTATATCTTTACTAACTTTTTTTGTATTTCAAGATAAATTTATTTTAGCTACCTTTGCCCTTTACGAATTTTAATTTTAAAGTCTTTCACTGTTTCAGGTAAGTTCTTTAGCATTGCCCTCAGTAATTTATTCCACTCGGTCACTCCTTTACCTATAAAAGAAAATTGTATCACCTTTTAGCCTCAGACCAAGCACCGATCTCTGGTCACGCTCTATCTGCTACCCCTAATTTTTCTACAATACACATCCAATGCTCACCTCACACATCTACTATATAATTTCGTAAGGTCACTCGTGCACTCACCTCGATAACTATTGGCTGGAGAACGATGTCACGTGTCAGCTTTCACTCGCAAAACAGCGACCAGAGATACCATTAGTAGAAATTCGTGGTTATGTTCACAATTTAATAGCTAAGCAACTGCAACCAAATTAACTGCCATAATACATTCATTAGTTTGCTTTTCGTAGCATTTCATAATTAAAAAATACTGAAAAATTTTGCGGCTGAAAAAACATTGATCTGCTTTTCAATAACATGTTGCTAATGAAAGCAGGGTAAAAAAAAACTTTTAAAAAATTAATTTACTCATGGTGTCTACTGTAACCATGAATGCCAATTGTTATTCCGGCTTAGCATAAATTTCAATTTAATTAAAACTGTCGCTAATGTTGTTGCTTGACCAAAGTTTATGCATTACGATTTATTTGATCTTCTGGTATTTTACTGACCTCTTTTGTCGATGGTCTTTACTCACGTTCACTGTACGTGAGTTATTAGGTTATTTTAAGTGGACATCAGACCAAATATGTTACCGAATCAATTATTCTGGCAATCCATTTCTTCCGAGTTGCTCAACTATTTAATAATATGGAATGTGTATTAACTTCTATGGCCATTAAATATACTATGACCAATGATTACATTATGAGTGTTTGCCCTGTCTCAATAATAAAAACAAAAAACAACGTAATACTTTCGAATCAAACAGGATTTTTTAAAAAAATTTACAGAGTGAACTTTAATGGTCAAATAAAAGTCAAGTTTGTACTTAAGCAAGTTCGAGTCTATGACCTTTGAAACAATTATATGATTGCGCTATCTATCGTCCATGTTCGTGTTTAATACCATATCAATGATTCTTAGTTCTTCAGGCTCAAGAGATTTTATTCATCCTGAAACACAGGTTAAATTTATATTTGGTCAAATCAGATCATCCTGTCATAATCTTTCAACCTAAAAACTGAAACTAATATAGACCCGTGACGATACGCTAAAAACAGTCCTTTAGTCCTTTATATAAATACTCTCCAAGCACACTTCTCACTCACCTTCTATTTTTCAATGATTCCTATCCCAGCTCTTTTATCACACAACTCACTGTGTTTGGCGGTGATTTTTGCAGACAGATCTAGATGCCCTCCTTTGCACGTCTTTCAAATCTGTATTTGATACCCATATAGCGAGTCTTTAGTAGTAATTTCCTCACTTCCTTAGTACGTCTTGTAATTATCTACTCCAATAAATGGAGTAGTTAGAAACCTCTCCCTATTATCTGTGGCCTGTCCAGCTAAGTTTGTTATAGAATTCTATGCCAAACTGTGGCGTAGCAATAGTGTGGCAGGACGGGCAAAATGACACGGGCCCCCAGCCGAGGGGGTCCCCAGGCCGAACATCCACCGTTTGTCACCGTCTGGGACAGAAAAAAATAGTTCGCTCCCATCCAGCCTGAGGGAGGATCCCCTCCTATGAATTTTCCACTGGCCCCAAACGGTATAGTTGCATCACCGATGCCATGATATTAATACTCTGGCTTCAACTACCTTTAATCATAGAAAACAAAATTATTTTTGTATTTTTCTATCAATGAGAAGCTGGGATAATTTTTCCGACAAGGTATTAGTAACTATACACATTTACTTCCATTAATCCGTCTGGCCGAGTATGGAATGATTGTTTCTTTCGCAACTGTAAATGGGCACAGTTAATTTCGGACCGAACTGGATTATGAACAAAAGTGACGTCGGCAAAGGAGCATGTACGACAACTATGGTCGAAAGTAACGAATATTCTGCAACTATTCGGTATTCGGCCTATTCGGCTACTTTTATCATATTCTGCCGAATGCCGAATATATAGGTAATATTCGGACGAATACCCAATACTTGTGAATTTTTTAATAGTTGTATAATTGCATGAAATAAAACGACTGATTCATTATATGATGATGTATTTTACTTATAATAGCAAAAATAACCATGTGTAAACAACTTCCTCAATGTCAAAGCAAAACTAACAAACATTAAGTATCTATTCACTTGAATAATCATAATTGAAATTTAGTAATCGAAGATCGTAATGCAGAAAATTTAATTTTTCTTCATTTTCAGGCAGTAATGGTAGTTACAAAGTGACATGAAGGGCAGAATTAATCTATTCAAGCTAAACGTTTCTCAGTTCCCAAGTTCGTCACTTACAAACATTTAGGATAGCGACGTACTAAAAAACGGGGTGTGAGGATGTTTTGACTGTGAAAATACCGCACTCTGTTATCGGTCCATATGGTGCGGTTGAAGAATGACATATCGTACTACAAGAAGAATTGGTCGAAATAGTCACTAGCGAACAATCTAGGCCCTGTTCAGAAAGTGGTATCAGCATTTCGGGCTTGAGAAAGATATACTTGTTGCTTAAGCTGTATTATGAACTATTGCATCCTCACACCACGCAGAAAAGGTTTTTAGCGCAAGTAACCGATATTTTCAAAGAAGAAAAATATGAAATTTGTCACAAATATCTCAACGTCGATATTTGAGGCCATACTTCAAGCATGCCAAAACAGGCACATAGTGATGATAGGTAACTATAGCTGAACAAGCGGGAGAGAGATAAGCGCAGATTTTGACAAGAAACCGGCCGAATACTTTTGCCGAATATTCAGCTATTCAGTCAGGAAGTCTGCAGAATATTCGTTAACTATTCGTTGCAAGTCTAGCAATTACTTTTATTGTCTTGGGTTGGAAAATGATACCAACTTCGGGAGTCCTTCCCTGGTTGCTACCCCTTCTTCAGAGAGAGAATTCAGTTATCAATTTTAAACATGAATAGCTGGAATTCCCCAAGTATTCGCTTCTCTGGGTGAGGTTTGCTCCTAATCCGGAACTTCTGTTGGCTACGCGGCGTGCGGCGGAGTCCCTGCTGAATATTCCATCGTCGCTACCAGTGAGCAACTTGCGAAACCGATTAACAAGACGTCGTTACCGTTATTGGATGCCGGCACATGGCTGTATAGGTCAAGGGAGTTCCGGCGCCAGTAAACGGTGTAATTTAATATCCTCCTGCCGTATTAATGCCCAAAAGAGCTTTGAACTTAGTTTAACGCAAGATCACAGGATGAACACTGACCTTGTGACGGCCTACGTAAACCTGTTTAAATTCAGTTGAACTATTTGAGATATATGTAACAGTATTTCAGTAAGCTTGCTTCATGTAACGGAAGTTATTTCATGATATTTTGTAATGTTATGGTGGCTCATTCTATTCACATTACGGAGTAATTTTCTGTATTTAAAAATATTTTAAGATTATTTCACTTAATATTTAGCACTAGCGGAGTTCCAGGCGTTGCCCAGATATAGTAGGCGTAGATTATCCCGTACCCTATTTTTATTCACCGCGGTACTATATTAACTCTACGACAGGCCAGTCAACATTTAAACATACAATCCATAAAAATAGCATACATTTATTTGAAGTTAGGAGCTCCAAATTATAATATAAAATGAAAACAGGTACATTTTATAAGCGTAGCTATTGTTGACACGTTTAGAATTTATTTTTCCATTTTCGAAGCCCTTGGCGACATTGTGACTATGTTTGAGTTCTAAAGTCATTTTCTGAATCCTTAATACTTATAATTCACTATACATAATAGTTTTTGTTTGGAAGTGCTAACATATATATATATAATTAAAAAATGGACCTTCACATTTGCTCCTATACTCGACACTTTTGAAATAGACAGGATGAGAAAGTAGAAATATTCTGCACCTGTAATTGGCACCCTCTCCATAGCCCTGAAAAACTAGCACTATCAAGGCAAGAAGAGAACGCGAGCTAACCTGGCCCATGTGGAAGTAATTATATATTCAGATCGGGTTCCATGGCTGCCAATTCAGGTCCCACAAGTCACGAGACCTTCGGGATACTATAAACTAAGAGAACCAACTTTACACTAACAAATTACATCGTGATTTTTTTAAAAAAATGTCTTAATTTTTCCTTTGTAAAATCTAGCCCCCCTTAACAGGGGCTATAGGAGCTATAATTATAGTATAAGGACTAGCTAAATGATTCAATATATTAGAAATAAATCTATTTTCATAGGAATAATATTTACTTTATTAACTATACATCAATGATGACGAGATGTAACACGAGAAGGAACATATCAAGGACTTTATACTATCTCTGTTTCAGTTGGTCTGCGATGAGGAATAATCCTATTCATTACTTCAAAAGTATTATTCTTTGTATCATTTTTTGTAGCATCTTTTAATAGAAGATTAGCCCCAGCAATTGAATTGGGTTTAAATTGACCACCTAAGAGAGTATTGCCGTATAATTCTATACAAATCCCCCTACTGAATACAGTAGTTCTATTAACCTCAGCTATTACAGTAACATGAGCTCATCATGGATTAATAGAATCCAACCACTCTCAGACGCCTAAATATGATATCGTATGCAACGAAGACAACACAAATTTTAGGTTCCCAGCATCGCACCGTAGTGCATAAAAAACTTAGTTGTAAAAGGAACGAAAGTTCTTTTAGTTTTAGTTTATGATTTTTAGTGAGGAACATAATTTTGAACCTTCTTTCGATTTGAGGAACACAGAAGAATTTAGAAACCAACATTAGACCCAAAGTTTATCGGTAATAAAAATACTCTTATCGTTTCAATTACAAATGCATATTTTTTTTCGTCGTGATTATATTTACATATTCACGTTCAGTAGAAAGTAAAGCAAACTCAGAGTTAAAGTACTCTCTGACGTGATTTGGCTAACAAGACATGCTTCCGGCGATGGTAAACAAATGCTCTACAATAAGTGTTCACCGTTGACTGACGACACCGTTCCCGAACATGTATGCCCATTTAGACTGATGATTAGATCTCGTAGTGTTGTTGGTTTTAGGCACAGTTTTCTCGGTCATCGTATTTCATTAAATTCGAACTTAATACATTTTTCTCTCTGGCTTTACACTTCGTCGACGTAGAGATTGAGGCAGGTAAGGACTGGGACTAGGGCCTTTTGAAGGAACCATCCCTGCATTCGCCTGGAGTGATTTGGAGAAACCATGAGAAAACCCATGTCTGGATGGCCTGACGGGGATTTGAAGCTGTGTCCTTCCAAAGCGAGACCAGAGCGTTACCGCTCATCTTCCACGTTATGTGATAGACTACAGGTGTTCTGTCGAGGATAGGCGCTCTTACTTTGCTTTACACGTGACTTGTCAGGATTAACATCATTCGAAAATTGCATTCCGGAAATATTGTTGAGAACTTCTGGCTTATTAACCTAACCGGTTCACTCGTTATTGTGACCACTAGCGAGAGTTCGATGTGTAGTCTGAAGCCTCACTAAGTCCACGGTCGTCGAGGGAAGTACTGATTGACAAGGCAATTCCCGGCTCGAGCCTCCAGTTGACTAAGTTGTCGATGGGCCCAATATCCCCGCCGCGAACCCAATTAACGTCCCGTGTGACGGCCTTCGTGCTGATTGGAGCTTAACTTGCTGACAGCCGAGAGCCGGGACCGCATTCGCCTCAATCTTCCTACTCGGTTATGTCCGCAGGACGTGTTTTCTCTTGGAGATTCCGTTTACCGTCGACTGAATGAAACTGCGGGTCTGCCAATTCTAGGAGTCTTATTCAGGCCTTCAGCCTAATAGTGGGAGGAGCTCAAAATGTTCGGCTCATCATTTAGTTCAAGCAAATTAGGCTAAAAAACTATCGAATGATGGGATTTTCATAGTTTGAAGTCTTAGGATCTAACTTAACTATGCGGTGCCTTAAAACTTTACGTGGAGGAGCACCGAGACAAGATATGATTTATTTATAAAGCAAAAATTCTAAGGATACGGGGGGATGATACTCTCTTAACCACGCAATTAACTTCTTTCTGTTAGTACTGAGTAAACGAAGTATATTTCTGTTTTAAATTATCACTGCATTTTACAGGCTTAACATCCAAGTCCGGCTACGGTGGTCGAAAATTTTCCCTCCAAAATTAATCATTTGATGAAGACAACATTAAAATACCGAGCGTGAAGGGTGAGCTGTAACGCTTTTCCCTTGCATTCTGGAGGACGCTTAAATCCCCGTCCGGCCATCCAGATTTGTTTTCCACCGTTGGCCGAGCTCACACCAGGCAAATATTGTGATGGTTCCTTCAAAAGACTACAAAAATTTACAGGGCTCGCGGACAGATGGCAGATACAACGATATTATTTTTTCTTCTTCTTTACCTTTGTGAAATACGAGGCTTAAGCGGGTGTTTACATAATAATTCAGGTTGCATTGCATACCAATAGCCTCCGTTAGCAAAATCCCTACACCTATGGCACCGCACGCGTACTGCTAGCGGAAATGTTAGTGTCTATAAAATTTTGGCTCACATCCTTAATCAGAGTGTGATAGATCTAGGAGCGCAGATTTGTATGGGGAAGGGATGGGAAGGATAGCGGTGACGTGATCACAACGTGTCGAGAAGCCGGAGCTCTCTGCCGTGATTAATATTCATGAGATTTTCAGCAACTCCGAGCGTCCCTTCACAACTCTTTGCCAGCACGTTCATCAATCCTCGGCAGCCCCACGAACTCGATGACATTTTGTCGCGTGATCATTGTTATTGTTCAAAGTTGGCAGCGGTTACATTGCACAAAGAAATGGAAAGCTTCGGGATGAACGTGAGAGGTACACGCCAAACATTTCCGACGTAACCATATTCCAGTGATGGAAGCGAAATAACAAAATGTATGCATGTCTTGTGCAACCAAATGTAATATAAGATTACAATATTTCAAGCTAATTCTCCTGTTCTCGTGCTTGTTATTGTACACTTTTTTTTTTAGTTTCTAATAACCTTAACAGGATAATAACATACCATTTGGGACATTCATGGTGAAAAGAATCATAAGGACGTTAGTGTGGTGGAGGGAATAAATTTTAAGTAATTTTTATGGGTATAAAATAAAACTGAAACACATTGACTTTCAAAACGCTGTTTTTTCTCTTATTCCGCTTTTGTACTAGCATTTTACGGAAAATCATAATAAATCCCCCCTTCCCGCTTATGGTCGAAATTTACAATGGTATTTAGTTATCTAAAGTTTACAGGAAGACTGCAGCAATCATTCTGGAACATAAAGTTTTCGTAAAAATTACTAGATGAGTAATAGATTTCATATTTAAGCAAATAATATTTTTTACAAAATATCATAATTATCACTCGGTGGAAAATTTCATGAATCGGATAATAAATATGCTGTATAAACATCAGTGCTGCAGTTTCTACGGATTTATCCGTAGATCTACGAATTTTTATAAAAAAGTTAGGATTTTCGGATTTTGTTAAAATATCTACGGATTTTTTTTATTATTTTTATCGTATTTGCTGATTTTTCCTTATATTTGTTTTGTTAAACTTTGAACGTATAGTGTTAATGCATTACAAAATTGTCAATAATTGTGAATCGTTTCCTTGCAGCCGATCGTGTGAACCAACGATTGTAATAAAGCTCATTTTTTGTTTGATTATAGATTTGAGTTTAACCTTAAAACATCGTAATACAATACCATATGTGCACTCTATATGCACGGTGACAAGCTCATTGGCAAGGTTGACAAAGCAGTGCCTTCCGAGAAGGCTAACCAATATCCGAGAATCAAAGCAGTTGTTAACATTTCCTATTATAGAAGATATGCTAAATTTACTAAATGTCAACAAAACAATATATGGTCCATAGAGAGAGAGAGAGAGAGAGAGAGTAGAGAGAGCAGCAGCAGAAAAAATGAAGGTGACGCTGTATAAAACATGTTCAGAAATATTTCTTTCTTTCAGTGTAGAATATTATTTTGTATTTCGAATTTGAAAAACCTGGATATAAAAAGTATTCTTAATTTTGACTCTCTTCAATAATTATTGTTTCAGTCTTTCAGTTAGTGAGTATCCGGATTTTTGTACCCAATCTACGGAAATTTTAGCGGCCATCTACGGATATTCAAAGCCAAGTGACTGGCAGTAGGTACTGATAAATACTTTTTTTTTGTAAACTGAGAAATTTTCTAAGCACTACTATTTTTATTATTAAAATCACGTATTTATGTTAAAATAGTAAATATAAATCAGTTTCGCAAAATTGTTATTGGAATAACGCCATTTAAAAAAATAATTTCATTTAAATTTTTAGTAACTTTTTTTAGAAATGAAATTTTGCTATCGAATTCTATTTAATACACAAGGTCTAATTCACACTTGACAAGGCTAGTTCTGTAAAAACATCGATTCTTTTGCTACAGAATGATTCTTACATCAAATAGAAGAGAAAATTGGAGGAAACGCATTTTTTAACTCGAATGTGTTTTGAAGCAAATGATCAATAGAAGGCAGCGTGTACACAATGCAGTCGTCATAAGTGCGATCAGAATTTGTTTAAAAAATAATTAACATGAAAATCATCACAATTTACACAAGAATTTTAGTTGAAAGCTTTTCTATAACCGAATCCACTAGACCAATCCTAAAAGAAGGTTACGAAAGATTTACGTAAAATTACGAATTAATACTCTTTGCTCTAATGTAAATGTTTCGGGCTGCCGGCTTAGTCCATTGTACGTTCCGTAATTCCGCTTTATGTTCCGCGCCCAGCCGTAACGACCGTGTAGCTGCTGCCCTTCCATTTGCATTCCGTACGAGGGGAAACAGGAGCATCCCACGGTTAATTTATTCGGCCAGTGTTGGCAGCTCTGGCCCTGCTCCCACCAGTCTGTGAAAACTTCTCACAGCGTGCAACAAGTCTCCGTCCGTCCTCTGGATGGAAAAATAATCCAAATCGAAATGTTGGATAAAAGATGGGCGGCTCATTGTAATTTTTTTGGATAAATAATCTTCTGTATAAGAAAAAAAAGCCTAAATACAGTATTTGTACCAGACTAGGACGATTTAAATACATCACAATTTTTCATTTTGTGATGAAAGATTTGTCCGCCCAGTTGGCTCAATTGGTTGCGGGACGGGGTAGGGTGGTCCCAGTCCTGATTGTGCAACAAAATCTTGGGTTAAATCCCAAACATCTCCGCTGTACGTAGAGTGAGGACATAAGAAATTGTCGAATGGGGACGTTAAGCCTTGCTACCCTCTGGTGTCTTTCGGAAGAATAGGCTTGATTGAAACGGCGCGTGGTTTCGACCTCTCCTTTCTCTCATCTATCATCCAAAAAACAAACAGCACATAACACATAACAGTCATCCACATTACAATAATACTTATGAAAACTGCCACACTATCGAATGCACCCCAGTTTATCTTCCCAGACGTTCCCGCGGAGAGGTAAACATCCCCCGTGCTAACTGTCTACGCACGGAACAGGGTAAGCCTTCATAGAAAAACGTCGATGATATTAAATCTAAAAGAATATCTAAAGCATTGTATTTAGACCATAACACTTGTATAACTTCATGGTTGGGAGGGTATGGAAAAAAGAAAGTAAAACATTTTAAATACCATGCCATAGAAATATGATGTATGACACTGGAACTTTTCAGAAACGAAATATTAGAAAAGGAGTTTGTTTAAAAATGTTTAGAAATAACGATATAGGCATCAAATGTGTCACTTAACATTTTATTACAGCAGGGTTTGGTCGATTTCTTTAGAGAAAGAGCTCTAGATGAAAGAAGTAATTACGTTCGCAGATTGTATTGTAGGTATAAAGTGACTGACAAATGGTAGAATTTACCTGGTATCAACAGAGTAAAAAATGTTGTGCTGGGAGTATAAATTGAGTTTTGGAAAAGGATAAAAATCAATTTATTTTTGGTTGATTGATATGGCACATTTACTGATTTTAAGATTGAGGGAGAACAGTAAAATTAAGGTACATGTTGCGTATGATTCATATGCTCCATGCCCATGACTTGCCGTTCACCCTTTCGCGTGCGCAAAAGTTAAATTAAAAGTTTAAATACTCTTTTTCTTAATAAATATTCGCATTATTTTTTGCGTTTTTTTTTACGAAATTTCATTAGAGGCGGGAAAGGACTGTGGTTAAGGTAGGGGAAGGATCTCGCCCATAGCCTTTTAAAAGGGTAATTTCGAAAAATCATAAAAAAAAATCAAAATCTGGATGACCAGACGAGGATTCGAACCCGGGTCCTCCTGAATGCGAAATCAAAGCTTTACCACTCATCCAGAACGGTCGGTGCCTCATTCAAATTCTCTTACAGCTCTAAATCTGTTCTGCTAAGAGCCGTTGCATCCATGATAAATAGTTCCAATTGAAAATAGAAAACGATAATTTTATACCGATATCTCAGGAACGTAATGCCTGATAAAGAAGTGGCAAGTCATTTAATGAGGATTTTGTTACATATCATTGGGGCGAAGGAAGAATAAAGCTAAAAAAAAACTTTGCTTTTTCTGTCTGTCTTAAGTAATATGGAACGTATCGCAGCCAGTTTCATAAGTACACTTGACAATCGTACCTGCTTGGATTTTAGGATTGATATGCTTTTTTTTAAAAAAATCTCTTCCAATTATATTAAATTTCCTAGTTTATTTGCTTAGTAAAGGTTTTAAAAGGATTAAAAATAATGACATAAATTTTATTTTAAGAGAAGAAAATAGTTTATTTTTTAAACCATTGCTTTAATTTAATTATTTTTAATTTTTGTTATTCCTATTGATGTCTATTCGTAACGATTCGTTTTAAATATTAGATATTATAAGCGGTGCTACGATTTCAACAATGAGAAGAGAATTAATAGAAGCGAAGGCTGGAAAAAACATCAGTCAGCTTCTAATTTTCATGATTTTTCACAATCTTATATCACCAGCATTCCGATACCGATTTCCACAAGTTTGTCAAAGAAGGATAGATGTTCGTTTAGCCGTAACTGTCTCGCTATGCAGAGCAATATACGTACACGCTCGCCATCTGTATGCATTTGCTAGGCAGACAACTTTCTGCTTATTCGCCACTACATTTTCTTATTGTTTTCTTATACTTCGTGTCATTAATGTCGGCGGAGGGTTAGGACAAGTAACCGGAAGAAATTCATCCATGGCCTTTTGATGGAACAATCCCGTCATTCGCCTGAAGTGATTTCGGAAAAATATAGGAAGCCAAAACCAGGATAGGTTTTTACGCCTCGTCAACGTAGATTTCATTAAAGGCGGGAAAGGACTGCGGGCAAGGAAAGGGAAAGATAGGGAAGTTCTCCCGAATGCCACTATCTCTTCCTCTTGGACACAATAATGCGTCATAATTTTAAGATGAGGTGCGACTCTTTTGAACTGTCTATCCCATCACCCGGGGTCTGCTAACCTATCCTAATAGGTCCGCGGACAAAATAAAAATAAAATCAATAAATACCAAAGCATAAATGAAGGCGTGAGAACGCGCGACCTCTGGCAACAATATGCGAGTCGAGATATCAAATGACAGTTCTAGAATAGCCAATTTTCCATTAATAATAATAATATTAATAATAATAAGGGGTCTGTGGATAGTACATAAGGAGTCCGTTGTTGAAAGAGGTGGGGAAAGACTGGTTTATCTCATAACTGTTTCACTATTACCTTACGTTTAACCATCGTTACAGCAAAACTGCTTAAGTTGAACTGACTGACTGATTTGCGCATTTTGTGATACGGGGAAACCATGGAAAACTCAGATCTGGATGCCCGGACGGGGATTCGAACCAGCATCCTCCCGAATGCGAGACCAGAGCGTTATCCACTCACCCACCACGCTCGGTGCGAGTTCTCTATCTGCTTTTTCCCACTGGAGATGGGTGATCTCCCGGGAAAATGCCCCTTATTGCGTTTAGTCACATAGTCCAGTATCACTCCACGGGACCTGCCCAGCTGTTATTTACCTGTATCATTGCTAATACTTACTCTTGGGACAAGACTGTTTCTACCCTATCCGTTATGGCACTGGGATCCCGAAAGTGAATTCTTCAATAGTGTAGATATGCCTTAAAGAACTTGTACCAATAATACATCACGCCAATCTATACTTATAAAACGAAAACCGGATATATAGGTCTTATAAAAACTCGGAAACTAAGGAGCAGATTTCTATGGCGTATTCACAGTTTTAAAGCTTAGAATCTCAATTCAGTTGTTTGGCATGTCTTTTGTTTCAACGTTAAATAACGGAGGAGCATTAAATGAAATTCTGATCGTATAATGACAAATTCCAAAGATGGAAGGATTAGATGTCTCTGACTATAGCCTTTAACGAAAGCAATAAGATAACTTTACAATAATAACTATTTTGCATACTAAACAAAACTTGAAATATTCTTTCCTTTAATTCGGGATATTCAATTTTTAAACGCCATAGATAGCCTTAAAAACAACAGATTTTCTTTAAGCACGATCTCTGGACAATGTCTCTGGCCTTCAGGATTAGTCTTCTATATAGAATAATATTATTCCGGATTCACTTTTGATATTTGTATAAAAGGTTGAATCTGCGGAGTAGTTGTTGCTTTAGGGCGCGTCGACATCGGGGTCGTTAGCGCCCTAGCGGAGTTGAAGTATCTGGTGTTTCAAGCAAAAAATTATATCCATTCACTTCACTTCGCAATTGAATCAAATATAAATTTCTAACATAATTTAGCGTTGTTCAGTAATGTAATTTCTTAACCAAATCAAAGAAGCTTGATATACATTAATCTTTTCGGACTAATGAAAATAATGTACGTGCAAATAAACTTCCCGTTTATTGGTAGGGGGCGGGTGAATCTAGGTTTGCTTTAATTCCGAAAAAAGTTGGTGCCAATTTTATGAAACTTTGTATAAATGTTTCTCATTGCGGGATAAATCTACGTCAACTATACCGGGCAACGCCGGAACTCCGCTAGTTTATTAATAATTATAAATTACAAATATGAAATTATTTATTTATTTATTTATATTGCGAGTTATAAAGGTACAATATTAATGCTGTTTTATGAGTATCTTTGGAGACAAGGAGTAACTGGTCGATTTATAGTTGAGAGAAAGGAATAATTACATAGTGTAGAATTGAGAAGAAAAGAGAGAGCCTAGAATGGTTCAGAAATATTCTTGCAGTCTGGATGAAGCTGCAAACATTATAAAGCAATTTGCTAGACTGTGCTCGTAAATAATAATAATAAAAAAGAATTTAGTATGATGGCGAACGAATAAGTCAAGCAGAAGAGGAAGCTGTAATGAATTCGTGATTAAGTATGAAAATTTGTGAAATAAATGTTGTGTTTGTTTTAATTTGCGACGTTATTGATGAAAGGTAATAGATGAGTATTTGGAAGTAAATGCAAAAAAAAACCAGTAAATTAATAATAACTATAGTAATTAAGACATGGTCACAGGGGGAAAAAAAGCACTTAATGGTTGTATATAAAAGCAAATAGACGAGTTGCTGTATCCCGTGTTGAGGTCGGTTACAACTTCTAAATGTTAACATGGTATAGCAAGCCCCGGTACAAAAAATATCGCTGAAAATATTATTGAACATAAATAGCCAAATACTAACAATTTATGAAAGTATAAGAACAAATTGTATATTGTTTGATATTTTATCGACATTCAGTGGTGACACTGATATATTAATCTGTGGGGCTAAGACTTACTGTAAATCAAGAAATTCGTTCGGTTTTCAAAAATAAATGTTCCCGAGTTACTGTTAACAAAACAAATAGAATAAAATCCTCTCTGGTGTGCAGCCATATGGTGTTGTATAAACACGACGTTTCGACAGCTAGCTCTGCTGTCCTCATCAGGTATCACGTCTCTTCTAGCTGTCGCAACCTGACTGTCACCACCTAGACAGATTCAGTCTGCAGTCAGCTTGCGACATCTGGAAGAGACGTGATACCTGATGAAGACAGCAGAGTTTGCTGTCGAAACGTCTTTTTTATACAAAACCATCCGGCTGGACACCGGAGAGGATTTTATTGCATCAATACCCCAGGAAAGTCTCCACTCACATAAAACGAATAGAAATTATAGACTTTCCAGCTCATGTCGTTTGTTGAAAAATGACGCTAGACAAATTCTAAATTGAAAAACGAGAATAAATGGATGTTGATAAACTTCAAACAGTGGAATGTATTACAGTGCAGAGCTTTAAATTCGCTCCCATGACACAGTTAATTTAATTGCTTCGAAAAAAACTGTATTTCTGCTCGCTGGCAACAAATAATTTCATTTTACAGTTGGTGCGAGAATTCCCCGTTGGATGCGCGTGGCTGCGACATTAAATATCACGGCAATATTTGTTTGACAAGTAGATCTGAGCCCAGCATTAACTGGGGATTACGGCCAGAGCGGGGTCCTCAACTTTTTACGACTGGAGTACGTTTCGCTGCAACTGTCATTATAAATAACGTCCCAGATTCAATTTTGTGCCAGAACAATACCGATTTTTATGTACAGAATAAAATTCGACGTTATAATTGTTTATAATCAAATATTTCTCGATTCTTCATTTAGTTTTATCCTACTGTTGGTGTTCAGCTGTTTGTATTATCTAGATCATTACCATAAATAGCATCTTTTCAGCTAAAGGGCAAATATTTGATAATTTTACTGTTACTATACAACTGAATAATTATAATTTCTACGTAGAAAATTGAATGCAAAGCTACATATACGTCAAAATTTAAATAACATATAAGAATACTGATTTTACGCACGCAAAAGCAACTATAAAGTAACTGAACTATAACTTGAGTTTCATTCAAGGTAAATTATTATTGCATAGATGGAAAGGATCATCTTCTGATAAAGCCTGAAGACTGGAGGTACCAGGTTTTCAGTGTCTTAATCACAGTCGGAAAAAGTGCGTTTCAATGTTAACTTCAGACTGCGAAGTATAAAGTAATCGCAAAGTGGGCAAATTTGGGAGAATACGCCTGATGATAAAATTTCAACATTTGTGCTTCGGTAACATTTGTATTCGCTCCGTTTCGATGCTGCTGACAATAAAACACAAAACAACGATCTACTTATTGTAGTGTTCTTTTATGGGAAAGGAAACTTCATGTTTCATATGGATAGCTCAATGGTGATAAAGGATCAAATAATAAAGGAAGAGATCTGATAGGTATCATCTGGTTATCAACCGTCAAATGTTCGTGACAAATTTCTGTTTTTGGTGAATAGATTCAAAATTATCCCAGCACTTTTCTATAAGACTTAAAAACCATATCAGAACCGAATCAGGATAGCCAATGATATGTACTGTACCATAAGTAGCTCAAAAAACAACAGAAATAACAATTTGTTACAACACTTAGAAATCTAGCCTTTATGATTGGTTTAAAGACTACAGCATTTTGTTTTTACGGTTTCATCCAGCACATTTGAGGACTGGGGTGACACCGAAATTTTATGACCCTA